>OY804260.1:38296477-38986348 GCA_963680825.1 Meiosimyza decipiens | reverse complement strand
ATCTGTGCATATTGCAAAGTTGCCTTTTTTTGATGCTACGTACCTAACTGCTTCTAAAATGGCTATAAGTTCCGCAGAGTATATAGAACTATAAAAAGGGAACAGTGATAGTTTGATTACAGATGAATCTGTAGTAATGCTATAGTTGCACTGATTGTTAATTTTTGATCTGTCAGTATAGATAAATGTGTGATTGGGATGATGAGATTTTAGCTTTGAGAATAGTTTACGAAAAATTTTGGGGTTGGTGGATGGTTTATTGTAATTATGAAGGGAGATGTTGACCGAGTTATTGTTAAAGTACCATGGTGGAGAGTCTGAAGGTGGATATTTTTGTGGAAGAAAAGGAATCTCTATTTCCCTGCAATTTATCATAATTTTTTGGATTGCAGAGGCAATTTTTCGTTGCCTTTTGAACTTACTTTCAATAAGCGATTTACATAATTTTGCAGTGATATGGTTAAGTCTATTTTCAATAGTGTTCATATTGGTTTCAAATAAAATATTATTAATGGGGGTTGTGCGGAATGCGCCTGTGGCCGTTCTTATAGCAGAGTTCATTATAGATTTTAACTTATTCAAGTGAGGTTTTGATGTACATATATCCATATAAAAAAGTCCATAGTGAATTTTCGACATTATTACGGCTTCGATGACGGAGACTAGCGTGAGAGGGTTACAATTAAATTTGTTGCTGGACAAACACTTTATAATGTTGAGTCGGTTTGAAAGTGATTGCTGAAGGTGCTCAATATGAGATTGCCATCGGTATCTGTTGTTGAATATGATTCCCAAAATTCTCAGAGTTGACTATGGCTAGATTGTTTCTGATAATTTGGGCTTGGCACTTCTGCTTACGGTAAATATGAAGATGTTTGCATTTTGATAACGCTATTTCAGCTCCAGAACTATCACCAGCACTGTATGTCTAAAAAAAGTTTCGATATGTCAATATTTTGGTTCTTAGTTTTATCAAAAGCCTTGAAAATAAAAAAATCGTCCGCATATGCGCAAAATTTTAAATCTTTATGGAAATTAATAGTTATAAAGGGTGTTTTTTTTAGAGGTATAGAGCTTCGAATTGAAATAAAACACAAGAAAATCGTTTTAATGTCCATTAATTTGGCTTTATTGGAAGGATCATTTTATGCCATTAATGTTTAAATATGATTTCGGGCATGTGGCCGCCGCGGCTGGCTCGAATAAAGCCAATTCTACAGGTCCAATTTTGAACCACTTTTTCGAGCATATGGGGCCGTATGTCGGCAATAACGCCACGAATGTTGGCTTCCAAGTCCCCTAACGTTTCTGGTTTGTTGGCGTAGACGAGCGACTTCACATATCCCCAAAGAAAATAATCCAATGGTGTCAAATCACACGATCTTGGTGGCCAATTGACAGGTCCATTCCGCGAAATTATGCGCTCATCGAATGTTTCCTTCAATAAATCGATTGTGACGTGCGCTGTGTGGCATGTAGCGCCGTCTTGTTGGAACCACAACTCATCCACATTCATGCCATCCAATTCGGGAACAAAATAGTCGGTTATCATGGCTCTATACCGGTCTCCATTAACGGTAACTGACTCTCCAGCATTATTTCGGAAGAAGTATGGCCCAATGACTCCACCAGCCCATAGAGCACAACGAACAGTCAGTTTTTGTGGATGTAATGGCGTCTCAAGGGTCTCATGTGGATTCTCTTCACTCCAAATGCGGCAATTTTGCTTATTGACGTAGCCATTCAACCAAAAATGAGCCTCATCACTGAACAAAATTTTGCGATGAAGATCAGCATCGAGATCAATCTCATTTTCGGCCCATACACCAAAATCACGACGCATTGCATGGTCTCGCGGCTTTAATTCTTGCACAAGCTGGATCTTGTAAGGTCGCAAGCCAAGATCTTTGCGCAAAATCTTCCATAAAGTTGATGGACAAAGCTCCAATTGCTGTGCACGGTGGCGAATCGATTCATTCGGGTCCTCTTCAACATTTTGCTCTACAGCGGCAATTGTTTCTTCGGTGCGCACTGTTCGACGTCTCTGCGGATGCGTATTATCACATAGAGTAAACGTAGTGCAAAAACGATCCATGGTTAACCGAATTAATTGCTCTGATGGACGATTATGTCGACCATAAAATGGACGGAGCTTGCGGTAAACTTCGCGAACTGAACCATTATTTTCGAAATAAATTTGCACAATTTGCAAGCGTTGTTCTTTTGTCAACCTGATCATGATAAAATGGCAAACCAAACTGAACATAAATGACATTAGAGTTGCCAGATTTGACCATAAAATGCCAGTTTTATCTCTATTCAAAAAACAAACCTCTAAAAAAAACACCCTTTACATAACTTATTATATGCTATTAGGAAAAGAACTACTGAAAGCGGAGATCCTTGAGGGATACCATTGAATAGATGAAGGTTTTTTGAATATGAACTTCCTACTCGTACTTTAATCTGTCGGTTAGTCATAAAGTTATAAATGTATCTTAATATTTTTGGTCCTACTTTCCAGTCAATGAGCTGATTAATTATGGTGTGTATGCCAATTTTGTCAAAAGCCTTCGCAAAATCTAGAGAGACTATAGATATGTGTTGTTTTTTTGATAAAGCTTTAGTTATCCAAAAGTCTAAATAAATGAGAGCAGTAGTAACCGATTTGCCTTTCTTGAAACCCATTTGATGACTATCTATAAGTTTGTTGGTAGTAACAAACCACCATAGCCTATTTGCGATAATTTTGTCTCAGACTTTTGCGCAGCATGGGCTCAGTGATATTGGTCTGTAAGAAGTGGTATCTGTTTTATTAGCATTAGGTTTTGAGATTGGGATTACTAAACTATTTTTATATAACTGTGGAATATGGGAGGTGAAAATTTTCTTGTATAGTGATATGATTCTACTTTTCAAGCATTTTGGGAGGTTTTTTATTAGTGGATAAGAGATCCTGTCATATCCTGGAGTATTACCTTTCAACTTTTGGAGGGCTATGGAAAGTTCAAGCATATTTATATCCTTTTCTATTAGAGATGCTTTATTGGAGGGTGTGATGGCTAAGGGAGGCGTTTGTATAGCGTGCTTTTTGTTACGAAAATTGTTGGAGAACTGGTTGTCTCTGGAATTTTCTGACCAATAATTGCAAAAAAGGTTGGCGATTTCTTTGTTGGATGTAACCGATGTAGAACTTTACAAAGGGTTTTTAATTGAATGAATATTGAATTTGTTTTTTAAGCCGCAAAATCGACGTATATTCGACCATATTTTTGCTGTCGGAGTTTGTGGGTTAATATCTACTCTAAGACTATTTATTGATAATCGTTTGGATGATTTGAGCTCTCTTTTGAAAGTGGCGTTAGCTTTTTTGTAATTAATTACATTTTCGAGTGTTATATTCCTCTTTAAACTGTTCCAATATGCTCTTTTTGGTTGTTTTAAGTGTTCTAAATTTTTGTTCCACCATGGCACGATGTATTTTAAATGGTTGGTTCTTGTTTGGGGGATAGACATATGTGCAGCGGATAAGATGATTTTTTGTATATTAGCAGTCTCTTTATTAATCTTATTGTTAACCTGTCGCTTATTGCTTTGTGATATTGCCTGTAGTCGGAATAAATTCCAATCTGCAATATTGATTTTAAATCTCGGTTTCGGTTTGTCGTCACATGAATCTGATTGAAATAATGAGATTATTATAGGAAAATGATCACTGTTATAAAGGTCGTTAGATATGTGCCATTTGGCATGGGCTGCTATGATTGTGGAGCAAAGGTAGAGATCTATGTGTGTTAAGCTATGGGAGATGCTGAAATGGGTAGGCGCTCCACTGTTGAGGATGACTAATTGGGATTTGTATGAATTTGCCTCTTTTATTGTTTTTTGGAGATCCCCATTTGTTGTGCCAACTGTTAAAGTCTCCAAGTATTAGTAACGGCTGCCTAATATCGTTGAAAACATTCTCTAGGGCTCTTTTGTTAAATGGTTTGTTTGGAGATATGTATGATGAAATTATTGTAAGTTTTAGTTTAGATTGTATGGTGACGGCAACTGATTCAAAATCGTTTTGTCAGCTTAAAACTTTATCTATCGAATTATGTATCAGCAAGGAAACACCACCAAAAGAGTTTAGTGGGCTTGGGTTTGTATACATAGAATAATTGATTGGGATAGGGAAGTATTTAACAGGTGTGTTTCTTGAAGAGCAATGATTTTGGGGTTGTACTTTTTAATTATTAATTGCAGATGATCATAGTTATTACAGTAACCTTTAATGTTCCATTGTACTAAATTCATTAATATAGTAAGATTCTATGTAAGTAAAAATAAAAAAGTATAATATATGGAAAACAATGTTTGGAATTGACTTTAAATGAAATTTTGTGGATTGTTATTTTTAATCAAAGGCCATAATTTGTTCATCTTCAAAATCGTAGTTGATGCTTGTGAGGCTAGTTGATGCTTTATTGTTGTTGTTGTTGTTGCTATTTTTAGCTTTTAGTTCACGTCTGAGTTTATTTGACAAACCACGGGGAAAAATTTTAAGTTTAGTTTCTGATATATTTTGGATGGATGCGATGTTTTGGTTTCGCTTGGGCACAAGTGGCAATGGTACTAGTGTTATTATTTTCTGTACTATAACTATTTCCAATTAAGTGTTGTTGTTGTTGTGAAGAACAGTGTGAGGTATTGTGCGCAGTTAAATTTGTTGTAGGATGATCGTGCTGTGGTGTTACTATTGTTGATCGGGTTTTTTCTGTTGTTGTTGGAACAGTAGATGGCATTACAGAATGCGAGGGTGAAGAGCGAAGGACAGATGCAAAAGACGAATTGAGTTGATGTCTCTCTCTGTATATTTTGTGAGCAGTTTTACTGTCGACTTTCTGAATAGTTTTGATAGTTTGGATTTCTTTATGTTTTACAAAAATTGGACATATAATTGTGTTGGTAATTTGCAAAATCGTTCTCTTTACAATTGATGCATGATTCTTGCTTCACGCATTTTTCGTTTTTATCAGTATCAACGTGAAACTCATTTCCACAGTTGAAGCATAGTTTGACTTTAGTACAAAATTTCGAGAGATGACCCAGTCTGAAACAATCCTTAGAACAAAAGGGCGAGTGTTTATTTTTTCATAGCCGACATACACTTCATTTGGTAAAGTTGGAAGAGAGAATGTTACTATAATTAAACCTGATTCTGTTAACACTTCGTTTTCTTTTCTCATTATTTTTTTTATTTCTTTTATGTTTTGTTGTTTGAGTTCATTTAGTATAATGTCTTCGCATATGCCACGCAAGTCATTCGAGTAAATTACTCCCTTAGAACAATTAAGAGAACTATGCTCAGTTATGTTGATTGAAATTGAGGGAGTTATCTCTATGAGCTGTATGAGTTGTTTTGCTTGTGTTAAGTTTTTTGTTTTTATTAGTAGGGTACCGTTTCTAAGTTTTTTGCGAGATTCAACTTCTCCCAAGATCGCACAGTCAATTGATTTTTTAATTAGGAACGGAGACACGTTTGCGAGAGTTTCGTTGCTATTTGCTCTGCTCATAATCAAGTATTTAACACCGATAGAGTTGTTGGTAATGCATTTTGTTTTGTCAAACTTAAGTTTGGGAAGATTGGTGCAGCTAGTACTAGCTGCGGGGTCATCAGGGGGTTCTTTCATTTTAAAGTGTGAAACGAACTATTTAAGAGTTTTGTTTCCTTTTTGTTATATAAAAATTGTTGAGTTAATATTATTTTTTTTGTTTTTTACTATAGGTAAAGCTTTAAAGAATTTCAGCAATAATAGTTATTGTTATATTGAATTGCGATTTAACAATTAAATCACTTTTTTCGATTATTATATAAATATCACTTTTGATTAATAAAACTTTGTCAACACATACGATTTGTATGTACAATTCTTTATATCAAAATTAATTTTGATATGTTTGTTTAAAAATTAAAAAAAAAGTATGAATTCTAATCATCTCATAAAAATTTCACTGTAAAAAAATTATAAGAATATAGGGGGTTAAGACCTTTGTACAGGACGCAATTTTCAGTATTGGAAACCATTCGAAAAATTCCTGGCCACGCCTATGGCTAAAGCTCTTTTTTGTGCATCTTATGTAATCAAACGAACAGTCTTTCGATTTACCGACGGGGCTATATTTTGACAGCGTTTAATCGTTTCCGATTTATCGAGCCCGTTGGTATTCTGCTTAATGCATAACGCATAAGGCTGCGGTTATACTGAATGCGAAAATTTGTTCGTACGAATTCTTAAGAATTTGTTGGTACGAATATGTATGAACAGAGTGGTTCCATTGGACGCGATATAGTACATAGTTTGTGTTGAAGTGCAATGATGGATCCAGCTACTGAAGCTTACTTATTGCATCCATAATTTTTTGTTAAACTCATTTCATACCCTTACCACACTCTCGATTGGCTTTGAATATAGTTCCTTGAAATCAAACCATTTAGAAAAATAATTCACAGTTATTATATAATTTTTTCCTTTAAATTTCAAAATATCACAATCTATTTTTTGATATGGAAAGTTAGATATCTTGTGTGGGAGTCTGAGTTTTTCACAAACTGGACAACGACTTTGAACATTTTTAATCTCCCTGTTCATGTAAGGCCAGTAAAAACAACTATTAGCACGCTCTTAACTTTTCGGAACCCCAAAATGGCTTTCATGTAATGCATTCAGTGTATGTGGTACAAGCCCATTTGGAGCAAATACTTTCCCCTCATTAAAAACTAATCCATTTTCTTCGTGTAAGCTATCTTTAAAGCTCCAATTAAATTTAAGGCTATGCAATAACTTATTTTTAGATATTGCCCTGGTAGCATCAGGGGAAGCTATACAGACAAAAATGCAGCTTTCAAAACAGTGATGCCTTTAGAAAAGCTTTGTGTCGTAATTAATAAGATACTTAGACTTTGTAACGAAATTTGGTGTCATAAAATCTTGCTAGAACAAGCTATAAAATCAGGATATAGAGAAAGCATGTCTCTTATATCTTAATACTATATCCATATAACTAACTTGAAAAACATGACATCTCATGTTTTCAGAGAAACACGAGATAACGCTTATCAATGTCCATTTTTTGGCTCTTTACCCACATAAAAATGAGAAAGATATGATACGCCTTTGACACATAAGATAATATGTGACAGGTAGCCCAGTAGGACAATTAATCGCTGGGACCGGCTTTGTAAATTTGTGAAGTAAGTAAAATTAAATTTGATAATAAAATAGAATTTAATATAATAAAAAAATTTCTACAATTTGCATAATAAATAAAATTGATAAAGCCTACAAAGTTTCTAAGACCAGAAATCCGAAAATCTTTTTTGGTAAAAAGATTTCAAGGTGTCTTTTAAACAGCTCAGAAAGAGACTTTACCGATTCTCTTGAAAGATAACAAAGAAGGGAAAGAAAGATTTTATAAATATTGTATGTTGCCTTTCTTGCCTTTAAATGGCCTGTAAAAGAAGCTGTAAAACCTATTTTACTAATAGGGTGGCCACCCATTTCTATAAAAGATATACGTTCTAATTTGGAATCTTTTTAAGTTTCTTGAATATATAGATGATTTCCTTTTTCCGCTATGCTTTGAATGCACGCATTCCTCCGAAATTGATCTGAATTGGTCAGCAATATGAAAGTAAGTATTTTACCATTTTTTATATGTTCATTATAAATTGTCAGTTTAATCATCATCCTTTATATTCGTGTCGAATAATTGCTTCCAAGGGGCTTTTGAAAAATCGATATTAAGGGTTTTTGGTCGGTATGAACCACAACACGTCTGTCATATGTATAACTATGGAACTTTTTGCATGCAAAAACCATTGGCAATATGTTAGTTCCTTTTCTATTTAAGCATAACAGGTTTTTGCACTTGTTAAGCTTTTGGATGCACATCAGATTGGTTTATTATCTTGCAGAATGCAACAACCTTAACCGTTCTTTGATGCATCAGACTAAGACTCATGAATAATAGTCGTTCCAGACAAAAAAAAATCAATTTTTCTTATTAGTTTATTTAATTAGGATCGTAGATAAGTGGTTCATAGTGCCTAATATTTTTTGCAACTGTTTTTGATTAAACGTATCTCTTATAGCTTTGATCACTTTCACTCTGACTGGATCTGGAACAATACCAGTCGCTAAAAAAATATGTCCTAAATCCCGATCTACTCTATACTGTGTCTTACCAGGATTTAACTTAATATTAATGATTTCTGCCTTCTTTTTAAATTTTCATTGTGTTCCTCCCGAGTTTTCCCAGCCACAATTACATCATCAATATAAATAAATACACCGGAAAGTTATCCAAAATATTTAGCATTTTATTTTTCAAAATTTTTCTGCTGTGTTTTGATACCAAACGGTAAAACAGTAAATACGTAAGTACCAAATGGTGTATCAAAAACAATAAATTTTTTCGATTTCTCATCAAACTGCAACTGCTAAAATTCTTCATTGAAATCTAAAACCGTAAAAATACCATAATCTCGCATTTTGTCCCTGAAATATTCTACTGTTGGTAGAGTTCTAAGTTATGACACTATTCACTTGGTTCATTATGCTTTGATATTACTCCTCTCTGCTCCATTTTATTTAAAGTATCTTTTACTCTTTGCCTAATGCCTAAAGGTATATGTCTAGGAGTCCTATTTACTGGTTAAGCTGTTCCTTGGACTTCCAAGCTACATTTGTATGGGAAGTATCCAAAACCTTCAAAAATATCCGTGCAACACAAAACTCTTTTTATCATGTATGTAAATACTGCTCACTATTGCAATAAGCCCTAATTTCACAAATAAATTGCTTGCAAACAGCTATCGAGCTTGAATGCGACTTTCATATGACCTACAAGAAACCCTTTCAGTCCAGCAAATATTTTTAACCTTTTCGGTATCACTCCCGTTATAAAAACGATCACTAGCACTCTTATATTTTAAGACAACATGTCTTACCAATTTAAAAAAATGATTTAACTTCCCATATGTAGTACATTTTTTGCGAAACGCTGGACAATGCCGTTTAATATGCGAGTAACTACAATATGTGCATCTTATTTTATGATTCCTTACTTTACTCTCATGTGACTTTTCAAATTGATGTGCATTATCTTCACAAAACCAGGGACTAGAATTCAAAAATGATTTATTAAATTTTCCTGAGTTCTTCTTTATTGCATGAATCGATGTTGATGCACTTGCTGCGTCTACAGCTTCACAATGCATAGTTTTGACTTTCACTTGTGACATCTTAGCTATTCGACAAACCTCTTTTGCTTTCTCGAGTGTGACGTCAGCTTTAAGCAACTGTGTCTGCGTATTGCGGTCTGCTATCCCAATCATAACTATATCTCTTAGCATGGATTTTTCTTTGACCCAAAATTGCAATTGTCGACAATGTTGAAATTTCTTTAAGAAATAGTTCGACTATTTCCCTTCTTTTTGATTTCGAATATAAAAGCTACATATATCGCTCATACAAAGTGCTTGTGCACGGATTACAGTATTGCTCAAAACTTTGCTTCACTGTACTCATCTTCTTTTTTCTTCCGCCGATAAGCCAAATCCATGAAACAATATCATTGCCTCAGCACTAACACAGCTCAGAAGCATTGCTACCTGTATGCATTCTCCCTCCTTATCTGCCTTTGTTACAGTCGAATAAATCTCAAAATGACATTTAAGTCTCTTCCAGTTTTACTTCAAATTTCCATCCAAGTTCAAATGTTCCGGCTTCAAAAAATCCATGATATACACGAGTAAAGCCTCCAATAATTACCAAATAAACTTTTTCCAAACATGATTCTTGTATGGTTTAGCTTATGCAGTTACAATATATGTACATATATAATGTACAGAGAGAGAGAGAGAGAGAGAGAGAGAGAGAGAGAGAGAAAGAGTGCACAACAATAAGGGAATTCATAAAAATAATAATAAAATCTCAGAGTAGACTTTTTAGTGGCTATGATGTACTTACATGAATTTAGGAAACGATGTAGCGACAGTTGCAAACCTATGGAATTTTTTCACAATTGCATGATCATTTTGTAAATTTTAAGTATAAAAATAGCAAAATGAGCAAAATAGCTCACTTTTACTATTGGTGCATCAGTGAACTGTCAATAAAATTCTTGTGTGTCCGTTTTGATGTTGCCGTTTATTTATATTTGATATGTTAATGTTTTGTAAGTTAAAGTATAGAATTAATTCGGGAAAGTGGCAATAAAAAATTCATAAATATAATCATAAGACTTATGTTAGTCAAGTGCGAAGGAACCATGTTAAATTTATATTTATAAAAATCCAATTTTAGATCATTAAAGACACAATGAAGAAATTGGAAAAATAATGTAATTGCTTTATTTACATTAAATTAAAATTTGACCAAAAGTGCTGATTTTCATTGTATATTTCATTAACTTGTTTTAAATATGACACCACATTAAAGTACGACAAGCAATTTTTTTGAAAGATCGAAAGCAATACACATCAATAGAATTACTTACATACATGTGCAAAAACTTATACTAAAACTTACGATCAATCTACCTCAGTGAAGGAACGCACACTGATTATGCGATATAGTGAGTAGAAAGACGATTGGTTTTCTTTCTTTTAAGCAGCGATTCTTTAATACAAACATTGGCTGCATGGAATGAAAGTGATTGATTGTTAAATATGATCCATGGTTCTGGCTAGACGTTTCGATTTCGGATTATGCGTTGTAGTGAGTAGAATGGTGATTGGTTTTGACAATGGCTGTATGTATTGCATGTAATTCTGTGTTGAATATGATACACTTTTAACCCTCCGTCGGTCAGGTGGTTCTGGCTAGACATTTTGTTTTATTTCAATTGTATTTTAAACAAAATCCAATTGAGCAGTGACTTGAGAACCCTTGACTTTGTCTAAAATTCCATTGGCTGTCGCTGAATCTGATTCTTACATATCAGCACATCTCGTCAAGTTTTTGACATTTCTATACTCGTTACGGCGAGTGAACGTATAACTCTCCCTCTCGATAAAATTCAAAGTGGGTTTTGAACGGGAGGGTACTATATAAGTATACTATATAAGTATACTATATAAAATTCGTTGCCCGAATACAGTCCTCCAATTTATTGATGAGATGTTTGTTGACAATTCAAACCGAACTTTCGACAAAAAACACAAAATTTCTTTACATTTTTTATATCAATCAATCACTATAATGTAAATAACTGCTTTTAAATTGAAGTTCTTGACATAACTTCGGAAAATATCACACAATTAAAGTGGTGCGCATCTTTCGAATAAAAAGTAAGTGATTTATAGTTGGAAGTATTCGAATCATTCGTTTTCGTTTCCTGCTTGAGGCTTCATGATTTTTATAGATAAATTCAAAGTAAATTATTAAATCGAGGTCATAACTTTTTGTAATTAATCAGAAAATATAAATAATTTCTTTGTCATCAATACAAAAATATGTAAAAAATATTCATTTTGATATGCTACTTATAATAAAGTACATATGTATATTGAAAATATCGGAGGAAATTTTAAGTGGGTTGGTCACATAGATTAGGTAAAATATAAAATAACCAATTTTCATACATCAGAGATATAATACAAATTATTAGTTTATGGTTAATTTTTGCTTTTAGAAAATAATAAAGTGCATGCCGCTCTTAGTCAGCTCGAACAATTTGAGCAATGACCTACCGAATATAAGAACAGTGTCAGCACCAACACAGCTAGAGATATTTGTTCTCTCTACTATTATAATTAAACTAGCTAAAATTGTATGTGTGAATATAAATATGTATATAAAGTAATATACGGCAGAACTTTATTTAAAAAACAGCTGCAGCAGTTTTGATGAAACTTTAAGATTTGGTACATATCTAAACAAAATCAAGTTTGGGCTAGGTTCCAAGATTTTAGAAACTCTAAAAGGAGCGTGGCACAGCCCTGTGCTATAAATACTGTGACCTCTTACCAGCTGATTTACAATGTGTGAGGAGCTGAGCGCACGGGCTGTAAGATAAGTAGGAGTATCCTTGATACAATTGTAATGGCAATGTTTTTGGTCATACTGAAATTAATTCATTCGTGGAAGTGAATCACGAAGTGAGAGTGCCAGTATTATGTCTGGTTCCGCGCTTTGAAAAAATATGTGGTAATCACAAAGCTCACATGTCACATTGACTAACATGCTACTGAACTTTTCGTAATTTTCTGTAATAATAATGTATTTTTGTGTGTCAATTCTAATATATACAAAATGTGCCAATTATATTTCGGCACTGTATTATTATCTTAGCAAATAGAAGCGACATGAATTCGAGTTATTACTCATTTTCAGGCTTAGGATTTTCTGAACAAGCCAAAAATTTTTAATAGATATTGATTTGAATTAGTTTTATGACATTTCGGTCATCAGCCTAATTCATTTTCCTGTTGAAATATACATAAGATAATAAAATAAAATTTTAAATTTTTTAAACAAGTTGGTCATTTAGCTTGATATGCAATATTTTTACACCATTAGAGCAAAACAAAAGTGTTCAAGTTCAACATCTAGTTTTTAAAGAATCACTATCTACGATTTAATTTGAGATCACATCTGACAGCTTACTATTTGAGAATATTAAGCAAAAAAATGGTTAAAAATACCTACATTTGTGACTATGGTACCAAAGGAAAACAGCCATTTTCTCAAAAACGGTGCCACTTTTACTAAACATGGGAAACAACAGCCACAGGAACGTTCAAAATTATGCAAAAATCTTATGGGGGTGATTGCCTATCACGGCTAAAGACTTTCGAGTGGCATAAACATTTTTTAGAATGCAGACGATCGGTGAAGGACAAAGACAAAAAATCTATAAGTTTCATCAAAATGAAGACCCTGTGCATTGCTTTCTTCGAAAGCAAGGCCAACAGACACCGCGAATTCGTCCCAACTGGTCAAACGGTTACTTGTGAAAAAAAAGATAAGGTTGAAAAGATGTGATTTCGAAGACACTGATATCATTCAAACAGCTTTAACACACATCTTGGAAGCAATACAACAACATGTGATCGCGAGAGCATTCGAATCAATATTTAGTCGCTGTAGTAAAGAATTGAATCAGCATTACTACGCGCACCATATGTGGAAATTTAAAAAAAAATACTTATGAGAAAATCAACCCCACAAAATCTAGACGAGAAATGGAAGGTTGCTATTGGACTGTGGTTCGAGATTAGCTCTGAAATACTAGAAAAGTTGATAACACGTACGCCAAAGAAAATACAGGAAATACATTACAACCAAAAGCGGGAACACAAAATATTAAAAAATTATTCAAAATGTTTTTTGATAGTTTAAGTCACAAAAATGTTCACTATAAAATAAGTATAAAAATAACTACCAAAGAAAATGAAAATATGGTATTTTTTAGATAAAGGAAATACAATCTCAAAATTTAATTTTTGTATAGTGTAATTTAAAGGTAGAGTTTTTTGTTCATCTTCCGTTTTTTGAAGCATAATTTCTTAAATAAATTTTTTATACCTGTAAGCATCTTCATTTTTTCCATTGAGAATCAAGTAACTTGGAGATTCTGGAATGTAAATCACAGTTACAAACAGAATTGTTGGAGCAATGGCTACCACCAAAGCAAGTTGACGCCAGTTTAAATAAACACCACTTAAAAATGACACCAACACTCCAAAATTACCAGTAATTTTTTGTATAGCGCTCAAGAAACCACGAATCTCAGGAGATGATATTTCACTTACATATACCTAAAAAATAATTTTATTGAAGTTAAATATCATTATAATAATCAAATTTTCGATGAATGTAAAGATATGATTGAGCTCAATTCAACTAAAATTTTATTTTATAAGAAAATTAGTTTTAGCGACTGATAATTTATTATATTAAGAATTATTACATTGAACTTGCAGTCATTTCGCAAAGACCAATATGATTATTTTTTTAATTGATCAATGCTTTTTATTCAACAAACATGACAAAGATAACAAATGGAACAATTTAACCTGGTAATTGGTGACTTATGTTTCGGCTATTACCACATATATACATATTCTCATATGTATATACATAGCCTCATCAGACCAGTTTTTGGTTAATGTTGTACATGGGATCGAACCCCTGACCGTTCTTGAATTGCAATGTTATTTTTGACGGTCGCTCTTAATACTTGAGCTGTTGGGGACATGACCTTGAGGTGCACAATGTGCGCTTATCTATTTCAATCCACACACAATGTTCCATTTGTTTGTTATCTACATACTTGTCACTTTCTCGGTCTATGCAAACAAGCGAGAAAGTGACAAGTATATAGATAGCAAGTTCAATGTAATAATTCTTAATTTTATTTTATATATAATTTCATAAGTTCTTAAATATACCCTCCACTTCCTGTTTTATTTTGTGTAAAGGTATAAATGAACTTGCCATGTGAGAAAGGCTTATATGAACAATCTTTTTGGAATTTCCATATACAGATATACGTGGTAGAGAAGTTGCAGTGTCTCAATCCGAGGCTTTAACCGAAAAGTTAAGTTGTCAACGAAAATCAAAATTAAGAACCAATATGTATTTTACAATAATCATCTTTGTTTGTTACTTCATCTATTTAAACAATTTTAATGAGGTCAAAAATATAATGTAGAAAGAAAAATTAATCCATGACTACAAGCTTTTCTACTATATTAGCAAAATATGAACCATCACAAATTTTCAATGCCGATGAAAGTGTCTTGTTTTTTACATGTCTGCTCCGAAGTACACTAAACAAAAAGGGAAATGATCTGAAAGGCCTTAAAAGTTCAAAGGAACGGCTGACTTAACTTTTCATTTACAACGCAACAGGCGACTATAAAGTAATAGGCAAATCTAAAAGCCCTCCTTGCTTTGACAACCAGACTATACCAATGAAGTATTTTGCTAACAAAAACGTTTGGATGACCCAAAAAATCTGGAAGTCTGTGTTTTTTTTTCGGTTGATGACGAAATGCACCGCATTAATAAAAAAGTTGTTCTGTTTGTGGACAATGCGGCACCGCATAAAGAAACAGTAACTTTCGACGACATAGAAATTCAATTTTTACCAGCTAATTAATACAACTGCTGTCACGCAACCAATAGACCAAGGCGTGGTACATTACTTTAAAGCTTACTACAAGAAGAGTTTACTGCGCAAGCAAATACTTGTAGCAAAAAAGGGAAAAGTACTGCTCAGTTCTTAAAGTCAATAACTTTGTTCCAAACTCTGCATGCGATAAAAACGATATATATGGTATATGTTTATTAACATTAAAACTTCATTTTGAACTATATTTTTAATCTCTTGATAATGGAGGAGGGAGGTATAATGGAAGAGGTCAACGCCATTGAGGTGCTAAGGGAATTTGTTCTGCCTATCGACAAATATTCCAACGAATTAACAAAATGTGTAAATATATTGACGGCTGATTTTGATGTTATGCAAAAGACTAATCAAGATTTTAAATGTAATCGTTGTATCAACGCTAGACGCGATTCGTTGCGCTCTCCACCGATTAGCTCTTCGGCGGAAAAAGATAAACAAAAAAAGTGTCAAACCAATGACGAAACAAATTTAGCTGACAGAAATAAAAACAAAAACAATCTAATTACAAACTGCAGTTATCTACTGAACATAATCAAAAAAACATTCAGCAAGCACCTCAGCGTCAGCAAGTGCAACAACAGAAACATGTACAAACTTATCACATACAATAATAAAGAAATGAGCAACTTGGGGTCATCTCTACAGACAAAAAATGTCAACAATAGCGAGAGTTCGGAAAGTCTTAAAGTAAATAAGCCATCAAGTACTTTAGAATTAGTTTATGAAGAAATTATGTCACTTAAGAGCATAGGCGCCAATGCGTTTTCTCTGATTGCATCTTTGCAAGAAGAGAAGAATTGTTCAGTAAATAAGGTAAATGATCTTCAAAGAGAGGTCAACTATCTAAAAAATAAGAACAAAGAGAAATGTTTGGAAATTGTAGGCGTTCCAAATGTAAATAATGATAATGCTCTTACTTCAGCTTTGCATACTTTTTCTAAGGGCTTAAATTCTGATGTTACTGACGTTTATATTGATGAGTGTTATGTGAGAAATATTAAGACCAGGGATACCACTAGAGATAACTCGCACTGGAGATATGCATAAATTTTATATCTCTTCATAAGAAAAAAGAAATAATGAAGAAGAAATTTGCAAATAAGAATAAGCTGAAAGCAAGTTTATTTGGTGGCAACAATAAGAAAAGAATTTATATAAATGAATATTTAACATTTGAAAAAAGAAATATTCTTAAAGCAGCGAAAAATTTTTGGAAAAAAAATAATTTTAAATTTGTTTGGGTCAATAATGGCAAAATTCTGATACGTCCGAGCTCAAGAAGTAGCTGTTTTATGCTACCGACTTCCAGTTTCTATTTTGTTGCTGACTCTTTGCACTCAGACAGGGCTTTCTGTGCGCAGCAACAAATTATAAATTGAATTTTTCTATGGAATAGTCGAGAATTAAGGTAGCGTGGCCGGTTCGCTCGTTTACCGGTCTCCAAACACTACCGACTTCCGATTTCCATTTTGTTGCTGACATTTTGCACTCAGACAAGGCCTTTCACGAGCAGCAACAAATTATTATTTGAATTTTCATATGGAAAAATCGAGAATTAAGATAGCGTGGAGGATATAAAATTTGACCTTGTTAAAAAAAAATGTGAATAAATATTTTTTCCTAACTTTCTTTTGTAGCATCTTACAGCAACAAATTTAATCTTATTCGTCTGATCGGATATTCCAAAATTTAGTCATTTTCACGCTATCTTAACATGAGTCTAGAACTGTAGCCGATTTTTCGCGATCGGTTCGAGCAACAAAATCGATGTTTCAGCAACTAATTAGCAACAAAAAAGCCACAAATTTTGGTGTTTGTTTTTTCAGTTTCGCCGATTTTCCGCCGCTAGGTTTTTAGACCACATTTTCGAAGTGTCAAACTGTCGTTCAAATTTCTTACCATATTTCTAAAAGTTATTGGAAGTAAGTAAAAAAGATTTAGGTGTAGTTTTTGAGTCCAAGTTTACTTTCTCAAGCCACTTTAATTATACCACATTTAAGGCCATGCTAGCTTTTGTCAGACGTAATAGTAGTGAGTCCTCTGATCCATACTCCCTTACAATTCTATACACTTCTTTCGTCCGTTCTAAGCTAGAATATGCGTTTTTCATTTGGAGACCATATCATGCGTGTCATATGAATCACATTGAACGTATACAGAAAGTTTTTATTCGTTACGCTCTTCAACCTATGCGTTTTCATAACCCAGTTCTCTCATATTATTCGAGGAGTATGCTTATAAATCTAAAAACATTAGCAAGTAGGACAGCAATACTATCATAAGCTTTAATTTTTGATGACATCCGAGGTGTAGTTGATTGTCCTTCTCTACTTGAAAGAATTCCTTTTAATGTTCCCGCCAGAACTCTTCGGCATTTTCACACATTTTTTGTCGGATTTGTAAGAACGAACTATGCCCTAAACGCTCCAACTATTAAAGCTTTAATAGAATTAAACAACATCTCCAATTTAATTGATATTGATTTTTTTGCTTCTAAAAGCTGTTTTTTGAATTTGCTCAGTTCTGTGTATAATTAATGTTAATTTAAGAATTTGTTTTCCGTTTTATTTCTTCTATTTTCTTATTAGTCTGTTAGAATAATTTGTTCATAGACTAAGAAATATTAAATAAATAAATAATTAAATACCTTTATTGAGGGTTCAATCTATCTCTGTACCAAATTCCATTAAAATCGGATCATTAATGTAGCAGTCTTTAGTCTTGTTTAGGGCAGTGCTACGCCCACTGCAAGAAATTAGTTTTTGAAAATCTCTTGTATGGCTCATTCTATCAAACAAACAAAAATTTCATTTAAATCAGTTCATTATTTTCGTCGTGGAAACGTTTTTCCCTTTAAGAGGCAGTGCCATGCCTTTTTAAAGAACTTAGAGTTTTTAGAAATCTTTATCTATCTTCAAACCAAATTTCATCAAAATCGGTCTTTCAGTTTAGCTGTAATGCCGTAGTTTCTCTTAGGGGCGTGGCAAGGCCAACTAAAAAATATTTTTACTATAGAACCAATCTACCTCTGTACCGGATTCCATCAATATCGGTCCATTAGCTTAGCAGTGAAAAAGGTTTTTTCAGTTAGGGTCGATGCCAGGCGCCCTTAGAGACCTTAAAGTTTTTTGTAGCCTCTCTTAGAGTTCAGTCTATCTTCAAACCAAATTTTATCATAATCAGTCCATTGTTTCAGCCGTTGAAATGTTTTTTTCTTTTATGGGCGTGACACCACCTACTATTAGAAAAAAAGTATAAACTGTCCATCCCTATTTTTCAATCTTACCAACAAATAAAAATTTGCGATTATGTTGCGTTATGTCTGTCAAAAAGCGACGTTGCCGTTTACTGATTGCCTATTTATATATAAATACTCGTCGAGCCAAGACTCCCCACACATTTATTATGGGGTTTAATTCACTCCGTGATCTCAATGAAACAGACTTTTAAAAAAACCATCGGCATGTGACTTATATGACTGCGTGCATTATCCTTCATAAAAATATAAAGATTTTCTTTATTTTCCAGCAAAGAGGCGACAAGCTACTTTTCCAGCACATCGAAGTACTCTCCATTATTCATACATGTTTGAGATTTTGATGAATATTTACAAACCACCTTTGGTTTTAAAACTTAAAACTATAAATATATAATTGTTTTAATCGCTCTCACCTGTGTTATCATAGTTACAACAGAACAACAAAATCCAGAAATAAACGCTGCTAAAAGCATTGTTGTAACTGATTGCGCAAAAATAACTGATATCCAAGTTATAGAGTATGGAAGAGATATAACAGCTAGAACTCGCTTGCGTCCAAATTGAAGTACAATTCCACCACAAAGACCACCACATAAAGCTCCTAAGGAGTAAAGGATAAATATATTAGCTATCTGAAATAACTTTAAATAAAAGGGTACGAGTAGTCTATGTTAAGAGATACAACATAACAGAAGTGTTTATATTGTACTTCCTTAATTTGCCGATGGGGAGTGACAGATGTCAACCTAAATTTGCAACATTAGAATTAGGAAAATGAATTAGGTACTACATAGCTTAAAATGAAAACTCTGTTTGAATTCCTTCATGTTTCCTTACTTGAAATTTCGATTTCCGGTGGGTGAGTGCATCATATGATTCTTATGTTAATTTTCGATATTGTAAAGTGATTTGAGTACGAAAAAAGAGGAAAAACAAAAATAGTTTTTTAACGTGAAACTTCTTTACGCACGGGGTGATTTAAAACTCATGAAACGGAACTGGCACATGGTGGTACTGTTATTGATAGCAGGCGTCTTAAATCAGTAACCAGGCCAATTCTCGAAAATAATTTACGAAACCTGGTATTTGCATATAATAAATCCAGTTTTGGTGCAGAGATTTTTTTTAATATGGCAGCATAACAGATGAATAATTCAAAAAAATCACCCTGCCAATAAAAAATTTTTAATCCTGCAACTTTACCCAAGTATAAGGATACCATCTGACCTGATTACAAAAGTAGTACACCTGGAAGAAGTCTACAAAAAAATATTATCATTTCAGTCTTCAAAAATCCATGCCAAAATTACATATATTTCACTTTCCATTCTTTAATTTTCTTATTATTTTTTTCTCATTTTCTATACAATTCTCCCCACCACAGTATTACAATAAATTCTTGATATTTAGCATGTTGAAATTTGAGATTGGCAACCTTAAAAACACCTAGAAATATACTTTTGTGATTTATTTTTAAGCCCATTTCAGCTCCTATTCTTCTCGATTTTCACACTAATATTCAATTTTTTGCATTCGGCATGTTGAAATTTGAAATCAGCGAACCTAAGGACCCTAGGTCCCCATATATGCTTCTTTTGACTAAAATTTTGAAGCCGTCATATTGACAAAAAAATTGCTGCAGCAAAACTTGATTAATCATATCCAAGTACTTAACTCTACCAGGCTTCGTAAATTTTTATCTGAAATTGGTTTGGCTACGAATTTTCGACATCTGTTTTCAAAAAAAAAAAAACATCACTGTGTGGCGTCACAGAAAAAGACATCTATGGGACTTGGCATGCGAGAGAATAGAATAGAATACAGAGATACAGTATATATACGGTGACCATCCGTTCTGTTTTTAGCAGAGCAGTTCTGTTTTTAACGCGCTTGTTTTGCGTATATTTTTAAATGCAAAATTGTAAAAATGCCACGGAAATCTTCTATTTATTAATATGCTACATAAATCTATTTCTGCTGACGGCAACCCTTTGCTGATCGATATTTAACTTGTTATCGATATCAGTAAGGAGTTTGAAAAAATATGAACTGAAAACCAATGTGAAATTAAAGATTAACTGAAAAACTTTTATAATAATTGCATTGATTAGCTAAATCAGAAAAAAATTTGACACATATTGTGGAAAAGAAGAACCAAATCAAAATTGGTGACAGCGAATTATTTAATGAGCTTACTTGTTTTAAAAATTAAGTGAGTTGTGAAAAACTAAAGGAATGGACCTACGGTGGCTAATCGATACTAAATAGGTTGATATATTTCATTTTTTTAAAAAAAATCCAAACCTTTCAAAATATTTTAAAAATAGTAGAATTTAATGTATTTACTGCCCAAATGTGTTCAAATGCCCAAAAGGTTAATCCCCCTTTTAAACAATGCATGGACTGACAAAAAATCCCATAAGAAAATTGAAACTGTGAAGTCTATTTTGATAACGAGATGCAACTGTGAACTCAACTGCTAAGAGTTTGAGGAATATTTTCGAAGTCAGGAAAACATAATTAAAAAATCTATACCTCAGAAATATACCAATAATTTGCAGTTGATGCATATATTTTTGTTACACTATTGTTAATCAAAATCAAAGTCAATGAAATATGATATATGATTTTTTTTTAATTTTTGTTTCTTTCAGTATAAAAAAATACGTTTCTGTTTTTTTCAATTTAAATTTATGGTGATTGTAAGTATATAGTATAGCAAAGAAATATATATGAAAGGACTATGCTCCAAGTTTTTTTCCTATATTAATTTATTTCTTGCTGTGCGAACCTTGGAACAGTTCGGATTTACGAATTGAATCCAATTGGATTTAATTTCTAAGGATCTGCTGCATTTGAGAAAATTTATTTTTATTACTATCAGGCTACTAGCAAGTCCATTAGCATAATTTTTTATTTAACTTGTTCAAATTTGCAACCGATCGCGCGTATATTTTGTTGTTTGTTTTTTCCTTCAAAAAAATTTTGTCGAAAAAATCCTAAGCAAATTCGTGCAATTGTTATTATTGATTTGTACTTCATTACACGACACAAAACAATAAACATTTTGTCGAACACAAACAGTTAGTCAAATACAAATAGAACAGTTTGACAAACTCCTGAACAGGAAACCAAATCGAAAAACATGTGTAACATTATTGAGTGAAAATCTGCACAAATGAATTTTTCGTAACAAAAATAAGTATGTATTAGAATAAAGATATATCAATACTTATAAATCATGTAAGTGTCAAACAACAAACAATATCGCCCGTGTCGTGTCATGTTCGTGCTGGGAATATTTTTAACTGAGCATGTTGTGTTCGTGTTTGAAATTTGTACTTCTTGTTCGTGTCGTGTCTCTAGTTCAAAATGACAAAATGATATTCAAGTCGCTAGCTTGTATGTATGTGTGTGCTTCAAAATGCGCTGTTTGTTGCAACCACAATTTTTTCTTTGCGGGATATTAATATAAAAAAATTATGAACTTATATTTCTCAATTTTCTTGGTTTACTTGACACAAAACTAACTAATGATTTGTGTCAAGTAAAACAAGTTAATACCTAAATAAGTTAATAACTTTAATCATCAGAATTGATTCGGCATTTAAGACAAAAACATAAATCAAATTTTGAAAGACAAAAAAATGGAACTTCTTTAAAATTAAAAAGGATTACTTGAATTCTCAGACGTGCATAATCATGTTGTGTTTGAAGTACTCTAACTGCATCGCTATTGGTGATTCTACAATTTATAAAATCTGCAAACGTGAATTTAATAAGCAGTGCATTAAATTAGATGAAAATCAATCATATAGTCATCGTAGTATTGTTTTTGTTTGTAAAAATTGTTTGAATGCATCAGTTAATAAATTCAAACATCAAATAGTTTCGTGAAAGTGCTTTCGGAAATCAAAACTTTGTTTGCGAATCAGTTTCTCTAGATAAAATAAAAAATTTCTCTTTGTTGTGCTTTTGAGATTCTACAACAATTTCTGATGTTGCTAAATGTGTTGAACCTGCTGAGTACTCTTCTATTGATATCTCTCCTATTGCTGTTGTTAATTCCTCTAGAGATGCTGTTCTTACTCGTTTTCGCACTCGTAAACAAGCTGTTCCTGCTTCTCTCATTAGTAAACGTTTCACTATTTCGAAAGCACTCTCACCGGAATACTCTGCGGCTGCTATGTCATCTGCTGGAGAGGTTGCTACCGCTGATGTTGTTGCTGGTGTTACTCTCAATGCTGTTTCTAATAATCATGTAGCTGCTATTGATATCACTTTTAATGATGTCTCTGCTTCAGCCTCTGGTAGCAATATTGCATACTGTTTCTTCTAATAGTGTTGATGCGATCTCTATTGAGTTGCCGGGACCTGTGTTTAACGATGTAGTTAATAAGAACAAAAAACAAAAAATCATGTTTATAGTTGTAACGAACCTTCGGCGGGGGATCTTGACTCGCCGGAGTCCAGGTTCGGTCACAAAAATTTATAATTTGCGAAGAGTGGCTCTTTTATTGAAAGGAGAGAGTTGCACAGCTTTTGTGATTTTTTTCAGTTTTATTTCATTATTTATAAAATATATATATATATGTGTAAATTATGTGATTAAATATTTCTACGTATTTGCCGTCGTGTCAGCGTACCCTGGTTGTCGTGTTTCCACTGCGTCGTTGTAGTGAGATTTGTGAGAAAGAGGTAGACTGAGTGTTCTGCCCACGCGATGCCTAGCTTCGCTTTCTGCCTTGCTCTCAACCTCCACCGTGACTCACTGATACGGTAGCGAGAGAGTCACTGTGGAAACCTCAAGTTTAGCTTGCTCGTATGCGTGTCAAGTTCTAGGCCTCGAGTGTATGAATACAATAGTGTACACACTTGCAAACCCAAACTCTGACGCTCACGACGGTCTTTATGCTCCTTACCCCTGCCGTGCTCTCAGTTCCACCGTGACTAACTGATACGGTAGCGAGAAAGTCACTATGGAAACTTCAAACTTAGTTTCCCCATATGCGTGTCAAGTTCTAGGCCTCAAGTGTATGAATACAATAGTGCACACACTTGCAAACCCAAACTCTGACGCTCACGACAGTTCTATGTTACCTACTCAGTCAGAACCTCTACTCTACTCACTACGAAATTGGTGTTTTTTTTAGAGGTTTGTTTTTCGAATAGAGATAAAACTGGCATTTTATGGTCAAATCTGGCAACTCTAATGTCATTTATGTTCAATTTGGTTTGCCATTTCATCATGAACAGGTTGACAAAAGAACAACGCTTGCAAATCGTGCAAATTTATTTCGAAAATAATGGTTCAGTTCGCGAAGTTTACCGCAAGCTCCGTCCATTTTATGGTCGACATAATCGTCCATCAGAGCAATTAATTCGGTTAACCATGGATCGTTTTCGCACTACGTTTACTCTATGTGATAATACGCATCCGCAGAGACGTCGAACAGTGCACACCGAAGAAACAATTGCCGCTGTAGAGCAAAATGTTGAAGAGGACCCGAATGAATCGATTCGCCACCGTGCACAGCAATTGGAGCTTTGTCCATCAACTTTATGGAAGATTTTGCGCAAAGATCTTGGCTTGCGACCTTACAAGATCCAGCTTGTGCAAGAATTAAAGCCGCGAGACCATGCAATGCGTCGTGATTTTGGTGTATGGGCCGAAAATGAGATTGATCTCGATGCTGATTTTCATCGCAAAATTTTGTTCAGTGATGAGGCTCATTTTTGGTTGAATGGCTACGTCAACAAGCAAAATTGCCGCATTTGGAGTGAAGAGAATCCACATGAGACCCTTGAGACGCCATTACATCCACAAAAACTGACTGTTTGGTGTGCTCTATGTGCTGGTGGAGTCATTGGGCCATACTTCTTCCGAAATAATGCTGGAGAGTCAGTTACCGTTAATGGAGACCGGTATAGAGCCATGATAACCGACTATTTTGTTCCCGAATTGGATGGCATGAATGTGGATGAGTTGTGGTTCCAACAAGACGGCGCTACATGCCACACAGCGCACGTCACAATCGATTTATTGAAGGAAACATTCGATGAGCGCATAATTTCGCGGAATGGACCTGTCAATTGGCCACCAAGATCGTGTGATTTGACACCATTGGATTATTTTCTTTGGGGATATGTGAAGTCGCTCGTCTACGCCAACAAACCAGAAACGTTAGGGGACTTGGAAGCCAACATTCGTGGCGTTATTGCCGACATACGGCCCCATATGCTCGAAAAAGTGGTTCAAAATTGGACCTGTAGAATTGGCTTTATTCGAGCCAGCCGCGGGGGCCACATGCCCGAAATCATATTTAAACATTAATGGTATAAAATTATCCTTCCAATAAAGCCAAATTGATGGACATTAAAACGATTTTCTTGTGTTTTATTTCAATTCGAAGCTCTATACCTCTAAAAAAAAACACCCTTTACTACTGTTATCTCTGCTACTGCTGGTATTTCTGCTACTTCTGCGACCACTGCTACTTCTGCGACCACTGCTGCTGTTGCTTATTGACTTACTATTGCCTTCGCCGGCTTGAAACAACTGTCCCGATTTTTGCTTGAGTTTCTTCTTTTATACCCTGTCGCTTTGTTTAATTTTCACCACCGTATGGTTATAACAGCTGGGCTTAAGATTTCACCATTTCGTGGCTGTAACAGCTGATTGATGACAGCGTTGGTATGTTGACACTCCTGGTGTATTGACAGTAGTTTCTCGTGTTGCCACCTGGGCATCCGGTGCAACTTCAGTCAAATTCTCACGCGATCCAACGCGATTGTAAACTAATTATTTTTAATAGTGCATAAAAATAAAAAAAATATGAAATAAGAAATAGCACTGCTGCTGCTGTTGGAGTTGTGGTCGAAAACGAGGCCCTGCCGACTTTCGTCTTCACATAGTGTTGTTGGTGTTAAAGAGAGCTGTGATCTGGATGTTCTCGTGAGGAGAAAGTTTATCCATTTGTCTGCTTTCAAACCGAGTGTAATGGCAGATGATGCAATTGATTATGTGCACAAGCATGTCAGTATTGATAAATCTCAACTTGTCTGTTATGAGCAGAGCTGCCCAGTAGGCAAGGGTAGGAGCTTGTAGGCCTTCTAGCAGGCCTTCCTTGGTGAGATTAAGGTTGTGCCACCTCCTTTCAAACTTACTTTCTTTTTTATATGAAACGTCCCAATCAAACAGGCTTTCTTTAGCAGGCCTGATAGAAATACTCTTTAAGCAGGCCTTCCTACATCGCTTGCGTCAAGAGCCCTTCTAAGAGTGCTTACCGTAGAAGTGATCACAGAAGTACTTTGAAAAAATTAATACGTCGTGAGGCTCTTAGTTAAATGTTTTTTTTTATCTGCGTCAACCTCCCTTGCGTTGATTTTTTAATGTTTATTTTTTGTGACCTTTTTCTTAATTTATAATTTGACATTGAATACACAACACTCTACCACGTTAACATAACATGAAACAGAAGACCAGCCTAGCAACATGCACACCGTTCCTTACTTCTAACCATTTATCAATTTTTGATGTCGTATAAGTCAATGCAATTACAAAAAAGTAATGTCGAATCATAAAACATTGCAATACATCAAATAAAAAATACATGAAGTCCTTCTTCTTTGCCTTCTAATATAAGACCTTATAGCACTGCTGCTGTGGGAAGGCCTTATAGCTCTGCTGATGTGGGAAGGCCTTATAGCACTGCTGCTGTGCGAAGGCATAATAGCACGCCTGCTGCGGTAAGGCATAATAGCATTTCATGAGTAACTATTCTGCTAATTAAAATTTCACTACTTATAAAATTTAATTATAGTTAATATTGACAGATTTTAAATAAAAAAAATTATAATGAAAAAAAAAAATTAGCATTCATGTTTTTATTTGCATGAAAATTTAGTTTTGAAAACGCCTCTTACAATCGGAGCAGTGCTAGCAGGCCTTCTCCGGGGAAGGACTTGTTCAATTGCCTGCTGGGTGGGCACCATCACATACGTAGTTCTCTTCAATGCTCTTCAACGCATTTGTAGTTGTGTTCTTAAGTGATTTTCAAATGGAACTGAATTGATTTTGACGCTCTTCGCTTTATATATGAACATGATAACTTATTCTCTTTCTGCCGCAGTCACGCGGTACGTTTTGTCCAGCAATGGTTATGAGCTCATTAAAAATGATTCTGTGTTGTATCATTTTAAGTGTTAATTTTAGGCTCTAGGTTGCTGTAAAATATTGTAATGACATTTTATAATTTCTCTCTCTTTGGCAAGAGAACATTGGAGTTAAGCCTTTTTTAAATTTTAACAAGGTGGGAGTTAGTGTTGTGACGAACTAGTTACGAATTTCCCTACAAGCGGTCACCATTTTAAAAAACTGAGACTTTATTTTCATAAAATTATTATTAGGACTAAAGCTAGTGCTATTTTGAGTTGGTTTTCGCAAAGTGACTACGATATCGTTGTTTTTGTAGAAACTTGGCTTAATTCGGATTTGTATGATGCTGAATTTTTTGATCTCAATTTGTATCATAGTAAGGATAGAGATGCCGTAAAAACAGGGTTTGATCGTGGTGTTGGTGTTGTCATTGCAATCAGAAGAAGAATGGTGACACATTGCTTCAGTGACGAACCTAGGATTTTCTTCAGGGGGGGTTTGAATTTTTTTTTTTTAGTGAAAACGCACATTGATTAAATTTTTCAACGAAAAATATTTATATTTTTGGTATTTAACAAAAATGAAAAGGTTAAATTTAGCCCTTATAAAACACAGAGCTCTTTTTTCATCTAATCTGTAGTCCAGTAGAGGGTTTCAAGACGGCAAAGTTTCTTCTGGCAAAATGATTCAAAGATTTCATCTGAGCAGATATCGATTTCTTTATGAATATTTCCCAGAGCCAATCCATGCAAGCGGTCTTCTGTCATTGTAGATCTTAAATACGATTTCAATCGTTTTAACACAGAAAACTTCGTTCTGGTGTTGCCGAAGTCACTGGAATCGTGGAAAATATTTGTAGTAAAATTGTGATGCTTGGGAAGAACGATTCCATATTTTTGCTTTTGATAATGGTTAATACTTCCATTGCATTCAAAGCATCTTTAAGATCGGTCTTACAACAATATTGGTGACACGATTGAATTTCGGATTTGAGCTCAATTTTTCTGCAATTTAAATCACTTTCGAGTGATTTGCCGGTATTAAGCCTTTTAAGGGTAAAATGCTCAAAAATTTACCTTGGAATTTTGATTTTAGTTCTGAAATCATATAATCCAAGTAAGGGTAGTATATTGCGGCTCTAAAACATTTGAGAGAGAAAAAAAAAATTAAAATAAAACTAGTATGTGCTATCTTTGGCCAGGCCGAAACTCACATACCCTACACTGCATTGAAAGTACCTTATTAAACATTTTAAAAAAAATTGAAGAGGTTGAAGTCGAAAAAAAATGTAAAATGTTTAAAAGAGGTCGAAAAGTGTTGAAACAGTTGAAAAAGACTTAAAAGACTAAAAAATATGGAAACCAATAAAGTAAGAACGAAATTGAAAACGTCGAAAAATATGGAAAATGTTGAAAAATGTTAAAAAGTTGAAAAATGCGAGAAAATATGGAAATTATTGAAACATATTGAAAGTAGTTTTTGTTGTTTGAATGTGGTCTCGGCGTAGTAAGTCGAACCACAAGTTCACTGTCGTGTGAATAGGGACTTGTCCCCAATGTCGGCGTTGAAATGTCAAAAATGCTAATATTAAAATTTAAGTAAAATAAATGTTTTTAGCTTAAATTAATTTTAAAACTTAAAATAAATAAATTTTAAAATAAAAATGTAAGAAAGTTATGAGAAAATATGTATTGCTATTAATTTTTCATTTTAATTTTAGACTACGTCGTAGCAAAGAGTTCTTCTTTTGATCTCAGAATAGACTTTTTGGTGCCAATGTTGTAATAACATGAGCTTAGGAAACAATGTAGCCACAATTTCAAACTTACCACTATTACATAAATCTTATTTCATCTCATATTTCCTTAGTAAATGAAACCATTTCAGGATCTTTTTTGACATTAATTTAGATATTTAAAACAGTAAATATGAAGATCCATGACTATTTAACTACGTTGTAGTCTTAATATACAAGTTATGCGTATGCGCACAGTTGCATAAGCTGACTTCAATCAATGCTTGTATAGTTTAGTTAGGTCTTAAGATTATTTATTGGCTTTGAAAGTGGAATAGAAAATCGTGAGCCTGTAAATAGAAGACGGGGGAGTGGTAGTGGTGGTGTTGTTGTGCTGTATGAAGAAACCAAAAAAAAATGTTCGTTGATATATTTTCTACATCACAACAACACTTCACCACCACAAACAATTTTTTCGATTTCGATTTTCTGAAACGTTCTTGAATCGAAATATTTTTCGGCGGATGCCAGGGCGGCTACAGCCCCAATATTCCCCCCTTGGGTCCTTCACTTCATTGCTCGACCAGTTATGCGTTGCTATAAAGTATATATGTATGTATGTATATTTATTTAGTAAAAATTACTATTATAATTTGCTACAGTTTTGATAGTTATCTTAATGTCTATTTAAATTAAGTTTATTTATAAAACTAATAACAGAAGGAATTTAAAAAATTTTCTTAACAATGTTAAGTCTTTAACCGCCTTAAATGACCGCGCTTTTTTATAAAAAATAAAACAAATTATTTAAATTTTAAATTTATATTTGGATGCATTTCGACTCTATTTGAGTCATCCTCAGCATAAAACAATTTAAAGACTAAACAAACCATAAATATACAAAGTTGAGTAATGCTTAATTCGTAGCTTCCATCGAACACACATAGCGCACATAAAGTACGAACGTTTAAATAAATCAGCTGTAGCTTTACATGCAATTAAAAACTTACATAGCTTTAGCAAAGAAAACCTAAAATTAATAAAACACATCAGAGAAGAAAAAAGCTTGGATGCCTATGAAAGCATTTACGTGCATAAGAACAACAACATAATTATGAACACGGTGGAAGCTCCGATCAAGTCATCCCTTTTTGGCTTACTTAAAAACTAAAGAATAAAGCTTTTCCAGCTTTTATGGTTCGTAGGTTTTTGTTTTTGGCGTAACTTCTGTATTTATGTTAAGCTTTGTTCTTATTTATTTATTGAATGCATTGTATTTGCTTGTCATACATAACAGCTGTTGCAAGTTTCTAATTTTTAACTTTGTGTTCCACTACCGTTTGTCATTTGCACTTAGTTATTTGTTTTATGCTTTGAATGTATATGCAATAACATTTAATACGAATTAAGCATTACTCAACTTTGTATATTTATGGTTTGTTTAGTCTTTAAATTGTTTTATGCTGAGGATGACTCAAATAGAGTCGAAATGAATCCAAATATAAATTTAAAATTTAAATAATTTGTTTTATTTTTTATAAAAAAGCGCGGTCATTTAAGGCGGTTAAAGACTTAACGTTGTGAAGAAAATTTTTTAAATTGCAGAAGATTAATTAAGACTGCGCGGTAGTGTCCTAATTATTATTGTTTTTAAATAATAATAAATTCAAAAATAATAACAGAAGAAAAATATTTTTATGTAATTCTCTCTTTAAGATGCAATATAAGCAGTTTTTTAAATCTTATTAATATTTTTTAATTTTTTATTGCTGAAGGCAATTTATTAAACAATTTAAGACCGCGATATTGTAATTGGTTTTGAGTTCTAGAGTCTCTATACTGCTGGAGTCTAAGATCAGAATTTGACCTCAAACTATATGGCTGTGAGTCACCTAAGTAAATAAAAATCGACGCTAGGTATTTAGGCACCATGTTGTGTTTAATTTTGAACACGAACTGCAAAACACTATAGGTGATTCGTTTTTTAATATTTAACCATTTTAGACAAGATAGCATCCACGTAATTGGTGTATAATAACTGCATTTAAGGATAGTTCTCGTGGCTTTATTCTGTAGCATTTGTAATTGATTTATGTGTTCATTATTACCCATGAACAGAATTGTTGAACAAAATTCAAAATGAAGTTTAATTATTGTATTATATATGTGGATGGCACACATTGTGGTAATATTTTTTCTTATCCTCTTGAGGAACCCTATTTTCTTTGAGATTTTATTCGCTACATATGACTTTTAAAGTTCAGTTTATCATCTAGTAAGACTCCCAAATATTTTATTTCTTTCACAAGGTCAATGGGTTTTTCATCAATAATTAAATTAATAATCTCACCACTGTTAATCACCATACATTTAGTCTTATTAACATTAATTTTTAATTTGTTTAATTGGAGCAATATGCAAAGGTTGTTTAAATCTTCCTTGACGTAATCGATAAGTTCACTAAAAACCTTACCACTTATAAACAATAGTGCATCATCAGCAAACAGAGATATTTTGCACGTTTTTAATATTTTGCATATATCGTTTATGTATATTGGGAACAGTAAAGGACCAAGAATGGTTCCTTGTGGGACACCAAAACATGTTTTAATTGCGCTCGATGTTAAATTATTTACGTTTGTTACTTGGGTTCTATCTGAAAAGTACGTTCTGAACCATTCCAGCTCGGAGCCCTTAATCCCATATTTTGACAATTTACTGATAAGTATGTCTCTATCAATTGTCTCAAATGCTCTTTGAAAGTCCAAAAATATTGCTATTATTTTATTGCCACTATGTCTCTGTTCCTTTAGAGTCGTTATCAGCCAATTTAAAGGTATCCAAATGATCTACTGTTACTGTCCAGTTGTGATGATGACTTATATGCTGCTCATGTTGAAAATGCAATGTGCTTGCAATATTTTTAAATATTTCTGATGATTTATAAATATTATTTTACTGAGATTACTGTTCGATTTAAAACAAATCAAGAAAGTAAAATGCGCTTTAGCTAGTTATACTAGTTTCGTCTTCTGCTAGGAAGACTCATCAGTAATTTTTAAGTCGTTTAGTACGAGTTTGGCAAGCCTTATATGTTTATCTCCATGCATAGATCTATTGAGAACCCAAACAAAAGTTTAACAAAGAAACCAAAAACTCTTCTCTGTTTTGTTGATATATGTTATTGTAACTCTCCTGATATTGCACGTTTTTCAGAGGCGCTTCGTGGCAAGCTGAATTGTCGTAAGGTAATTTCTTCAGTGTTTGAACAGAACATAATTTGTTGATATTATTTTATAGAGCTTACGGTTCGATAAAATATGTGTGTGACAACAGCAAAGAAATTGCACTTAACAAACATAAACTGATAATCATTTGTGTGTTCGACGTGATTTCAATTTGAACATGATTGTTTGGACTCATTTTGTTACTAAAGTGATGCCTTCTTATATAGATGATGTTCATGAGCAGGGCAACATCAAATATTTATGAAAAACCTACGAAATATTTATGTAAATATTGATGAAAAGTGGGCAAAAAATTGACAAAAATATTTACGAAAAAATATACCAGAGATTTATATATTTTCTTTAATTTCTTCGAGAATGCCCAGAAAACATTCAGTATCTTTGAAATGACTAGCGAAATAAACAACTGCATAGATCCAGTCTTTGAAGAAATATAGAATTGAATTGTTGTCTTCGAAAAGGAGGTTGCAATTACATTCTATTGAAACTGAAAAATATTGATTTTCGGACAAAGTTTTGAAAATATTTCAACAAATATTTTTTATTTAAATAAATATTTTATGTTGCCCAGCTTATGAGATAAACTTTTTTGATAGTTTATTTTGTGTCGACAAAATAAATTAATTTCTAAATAAAGTAAACAAAATTTGCTCGATAATTTTTACCGGTGGCTGATCCTTTTCTACCTGCCCTATCTTGTGGACCTGTGTGGTGATTTTTATGGTCCACCCTAGAATGTATTGTGGTTCTACATAGATCCTCGGTGTTACGTTTAGGCTGACTTTTCCTAATTCTTCACCTTTTAAGTAAAAAGAAATTTATTTATAGTTTCAGTTCATGTTTTTTGTTGTTTCATTTTTTGTTATGCACTAAGTATTTCTGATATTTAATAATAATAACTTCAAATCAAATATTACTTGCGCTTCTTTGTTACATTTTGTTGTTCTTTCTTTACTATTTATAAATTTAGTTAATCAATTGCTCTTTTTTCTTTATATACAGATAGTTAGTGCAAATTTAAATAATTTTTTGTAGATTTATAAATTAATACAAAAGCACATTTGAATTGCATTTGCTTACTTTAAACCAAACCTTGAAACTTTTATACTCCTATTCAAAAAGTTTTTAAAAACTTTCTTTAAAAACTTTTTTTGAATAAAAGTTTTTCCAAAATACTTTTTCAAAAAAGTTATACATAAAAGTTTTTTCAAAAACTTTTAAAAAAACTTTTTCACAAAAATTTTTCTAATAAAAGTTTTTAAAATCTTTAATAAAAAATATTTTATTGCACGAATCGATGTGAAAAGGAAATTTTGTTGGTCACTCATAAGCGGTAGATGCTTTTGTTGTTATTGGTGTTGGATTTCTTGGTTGTAGAAGTAGTGAGTTGTTTGATTTAGTTTGAAAGTACTTTTAGTCTTTAGTTATTTGTTTTCGAAATTTGATTATTTTTACAGATTTTTAATGTTGCTCACTGGGCGCACGTTCATGTACAAATAACTGGGTGATAAAACTTAATTCGACCAAGTTTTGAATTTACACTTTCAATTTTTTTAGATGTCTTAAGTCTTCCTCACGTTTTCAGCTATGTATTGAACTATTATTTGAAATTTCACATTTAAGTCCGCTTGAATTTAAGTACATATTAGATATGTAATGTTTTAAAAATACGAGTTTTAAAAAATTTACGACAAATTTCTTGTCTGCTCCTGCTTCTATCTATACACACGATTACCTTTCTTATTCTATAAATTTGTCAAACAACTTTGGTGTTTAGTGTGCATGTGTATTTATTTGAGTACATTTTATCTGTTTATTTCTCACTATTTCTTTTATTTTTCAGTGTCAATCTCTTCTGTTCAATGTCAATTTTATCAGTTTCTTAAACTGTCACTATTTCTTTTTAAACACCAAGTTTTTCTTTTATGTTTTGAATGTTGGGTGATCGTTTTGTTTTGAATGTCAAATCCTTGTGTATTAAATGACTTAATTGTTTCCAAGGTCACCTTGTTAAATGTCATTATTACTTTCCCTGCCTATCACTGTCTTCATATCTGTCCATTTCTTTTATTTCTTGTAGTATGTGAATCTGGTTGTACGAACATATGTATCAGTGCGCTGGTGTTTTCGCGATCGCGTTTTATTATTTTAGATTATGACCTTTTTAATTTATATGTATAGGTTCCCCCATGCAAATTATTTTTTTTTTTTTTTTAGTTCTAGAATAAGTTTTTTGTTTTGTTTTTTCTTCAATTTATATCTCTTTTTGCTCATGTAACGAACGAATACAATCAAACATATTTTGTCAGGTGCAACTATTTTGAGTTTGCTTAACAAATATTGGGACAATCTAATTAACTTTCTACAATATAAGCATGATTTTTTTCCTCAAGTGCATTCAATTTTATCCAACTATATATATATTTATTTTTAGAACTGCATTTATTATTTGAAGCTGTGTTATATTTTTTATCAAATTTTTGAGAGAGTCTTTTAATTGTTCGATTTTTCATTTTTTATTCGGTATATTTATGCAAAAATTGCACAGAAAAAGCTAATAGTCGGAAATGTATTTCTATACAGGACCACGACACACAGTGTAACATTAGCGGCCATAAGGAAAAAAAAGTTCCAAATTTCTTAAAGACTAATCCATAGATCGAAAAAAAATCTTCAACATAAGAGCATATAAGCATTTTGGAAATATGTGAAAATTGGAATGAACAGTATGCACATAATCTTGAAGTTTTATTCTTAAAATTTACAATTTAAGTTTTATGCATTTCAATATCTCCAAAACTATTCAGCCAATTTACATACATATGTTATGCGCGGTTATATTTTTCTCTTTAGGAAGAGAATACTCAAACAGTTCTTTAGTGCCAAGCACTCAGAACTTCCCGGCTAGGGTTGCGGTTTCCCTACGCCGCTTCTGCTAATTTGAATTGTGTTGGTTTGTTTATATTCATCAAAGAATGTTGCTGTTTTACTTACGTGCTTTTTTGAACATAATTAAAAACTTTTTTTTAAACAATAATATTGGTCAAAAAATTATATTGAATTTTTTTAAATCTTCTACATGATACACCAATCACTGAAAAAAGTTTCAGCCTATTTAAAAAACATGAGGGTAATAATATGCCCATTATAGATGGAATGACCCATATGTATATGTATTTTTGTATTTACGTTCGGATACCCTGCTTCCTTTTGTTGTCGCTGTTTTTGTTGCCTTGGTCGTAGCTGATAGTTGCAGTTGATGTTGTTATTATTTGCTGCTGCGGCTGTTATAATTGCATATTGAGTTGGTTTTGCTTTTGTTGTCACCATAGTAAGTTTGTTTTCTTTTTTTCCAATTTAATTGGATTTCAATTGTCATTTATTTCTTTTTTCGAAATGATACTTCATTCGCATTTGCAATGCATTTTCAATAAAAGTTTCACACGAATTTTCGCGGCTTTTCATTTTGTTTTTATTTTTTTTGTGTTAAATTCTCACTACACATATCTTTTAACTGGTATTTATGCACAAGATTTTGTTGTCATCTTTTTATTGTTTATTTTAGTTTGTTCAATATGGTGTGTGTCAAAATCTATTTTGGCTTTCGTTTTACATCATTTCCATTTCAGTCTTATTTTCTATATCGTTCATTGTCCCTTTCTCTCTTATTGTTTCGCACTTTTAATGTCAAAATTAATTTTGTGCTACGATTTCTTCTTCTAAGTATGTATAAGCCCGGGGATTTGTAGGGAGCGCTAGCGCTTTACTCATACAAAATTTCCGTGAAGACGTCTTAATGTTATTTTAGGGTATATTTCAATAAATCACTTTTTTATTTTGCAAACATTTTGATACGGAACTTTTTAAAGGGAACAATTACTTTCATATGGCATTTTTATTTCACGATACTTTAAGGGCTCTTATTTTTTTCTTTAATTACACTTTCTATATTGCAGTTGAGTAATGAATCGACATTCAATTTTTTGTTATTCTTATTGATTATTAGCATTAATTAATTTATTTCATAAATTCGTTTCATTCACGTCCCTTTAATTTTTTGCGTGCCACTTTATTGTTGCATTTAAATACTTATGTACAATCGCCGCGAGACCTGAGCACATTATTTTCTGATTTTTCTTTTGATTAATTTTCAACTTTTTACCGCTTATCTTTCTGTCGTCGTGCGTCTGTTCAGGTCCAAGATTTCTGTCAACTAACTGCTTGCCTGATGCCGCATGTTAACCGTCCGTCCGCTACCCACGCTGCACATACATACATCAAAAAAACTAAACGGCATCCTTGGCCCATTAATGCATACACTTGGCTTTTGACCTGGTTGACATTTTATGCATAATATGTTTAACAATTTTTTTTCTTATTTTGACATATTGTAAATCTACAGGGTGTTTTCAAATTTAGCATTATTCTAGTTGAACTACCGGGTACTTGTATGTAATATGTATTGAAATGAAAAATTAAAACAACTTTAAATATTCAAACTAAAGGAGTTTAAGGTGTTAATAGGGACGCCAGAGTGCGCATTCCTATTGGTTGAGCAGTCAAAACAGGTGGCAGTTTACGATTGGACACATTTATTGTCTTATTTTACTCAGTTTCATCACACAAAACAGAAGTTTTTTCTGTAGCCGACAGATGGCTGAAGTAAATTGCATTGCATGTAAATTCGGACTTAAATTAAACTCAACTCAAGATTTTGTCTACCATATATATATAATAACAATTACACAATAATAACATGGCAAATTCAAATAATTTGTTGCGTTCTCCTGTTCTAGACCACATTTGCGTTTAAAAATTTGCTGCAAGTTGGTGCGACCTTGCGAAGGTCATTTGTATCTTGCATCTTGCTTGCACTCATAATTCCATCTCGCTCGAACACAGTTTTTAGATCGATTAGTTTCATTGGTTGGTATGTATGAGTCATACATCCGGTTAAGATAAAGAATAAAGCATGTTTGGTTATGATTATGAATTGTTGACCGCAGGCGGCGGGTGGCGGGGTCATACATCCTGTTTAGATAAGGAATTGCAGGTGGTGAGTCATACTCTTCTGTTAAAGCTTTTTGTTTCATATTAACAAACAGAACACACACTCACATGTGCACATAGTTTGTTAGAATAGAGCAGGGGTCGACAAAAATTAAAGTGAGAGTGTTTGGTGAGAGGAGAGAGTCTGCACTGCAAGAAATTTGTAATCAAATATTGATTTTATTGGAATGACGCGGCAGAAAGTAAAAAATAGAAAAGATAAGAAAAGACGTTTAGACTTGTTGAAAAATCATAAACAAAGCAACAGCGAACGTGACCATAGCGCTCTTGTCTCTAAACTTAACAAAAAAACTAAATTCATGCAATTTCAAAATGCTACATCAAAAATTCATTCAATTTGGACAGCACACTTAATATTTTGCTAACGAAAACATAGAGCTTATTAAAATCGTATTTTGTATTCAAACTAAAAATGTGCCGTGCGTATGCAATAATAAAGTGGATCGTGGTCAACCTGCAGTAAATTGTGGAAAATGTGGTGATCTATTTCATTGTAATTGTGTGAATATAACAGAGAGTGATGTCGAAAGTTTAAAAAAGTTAAAAAAGCAATTTACATGCCCTCGCTGTGTCTCTCTTCGGCGTAATTCTCATTTGCCGTCGGATCTTTCTGCAGCCAGTTCACCAAGCACGAAGACCCAACAGTCTACTGTAAATAATTTAACCGCCAAAAAAAAAGTGAAAGAAATAGTGTAAATAATAATCTGCCAGTCGAACCATCGATCGCTACAAAAACATCACAGAACTTTGACCTGCAGTCTGCGTGTATTTTGCCTATTGACTCTAATTCGTCATTAAATGGAGTGATTTATAAAGAATTAAGGGAAATGCGTGCTGAAAATCAACGTTTTAATGCTCTTATTGAGTCTCTGCAAACTGAAAACAGATCACTAAAAGAGCGTATTATTACTTTAGAGCGTAGCTCCTTTGATATTGAGCGCGAAAAAAAAGACAAATGCATAGAAGTTGTTGGTATCCCTAATCTTCAACATGACAATGCGTTAGACTGTGCTGTTAAAGTCTTATCTGTTGGCGTTGGCGCTGGTTTACCCGAAAATAGCATTGATGATGTTTACATAAAAACGATAAATAATGCAAGTGATCCACGCAAGCGGAAAAAAATTTTAGTGGTTAAATTTGCTACACTTTTAAAAAAGAAAGAGATTATAAAGAAAAAATAGACATAAACTAAATAGCAAAATGTTTGATACTATCAGCAATACGAAGATATACATAAACCATTGTCTTGATAATGGTACTAGAAAGTTGTGTAATGCTGCATTGAAACTTAAAAATGAGAATAAAATTAAATATGTTTGGATTAGGAGTGGAAAGCTATTTGTGCGTAAAGCAGAAAATGAAAATTACTTTATAATTGAAACTGAGTCTGATCTTGTCTTGCTTAGTTCATACATATATAATTCCTTAAATTAATTTATATTTTAAAATGAATGTAGATTTTGAAGATTTATTTGTGATCAATGATCTTGTTGAATTTAATTCTATTTGTGATCATGTTGATGTAGCCGATATTTTATATAAGCCTAAATATGCTAACAGTCTGCTTATTATGCACCAAAACATACGTAGCTTGCGTCAAAACTTTGATAACTTCTTAGTACATTTAAATTCTTTTGTTAATAAGCCTGATTTTGTTTTCTTGTCCGATATTTGGATCTTTGAATCGGAAATCGGTAAATACAAAATTCCTGGTTATAATTTAACAGCATGTTGTAATGATCCTTATGCCTCTGGTGGTGTCGCTTTATTTCTAAAAAGTGATTTTTCCTTCCAACATTTTGGTTTTAATCTTTCGAGTTGTGACGCGTTGAAGGTGAAGTGTTCGATTAATAATCGTAATATAACAGTTCTGTGCGCTTATAGATTTCATTCTTTCAGTGTTGACAGTTCTTTGAAAGACTTGGTGTTAATGCGGGGGCACAAACTTTCCTTTTTTTAATGGCAAAGAAATACCTGAGGCTATCCTGGTAAAGCTGTGGTGTAACGTGTTGGTGACGTCGTGATGGTGCTGATGAAGATTTTGGATCCTGGTATGCTAACTCTTGTGGTGGTGCTGACGATGATGCTGATGGGGACGTTGGCGGTGATGTGCCGCTGCTGTTGGTGATGCAGATGATGAGGTGAAGCTGATGATGATGCTTTGATGTATGCGGTGGTTGATGGTGATGTGCAGCTGCTGCTGATGATGATGGTGAACACAACGGTGTATGCTGTGCACCCAACTAAAAACACTAATTGGTTTTTATTAATTTTATTAAGTAGCTTTAAGTTAGATTTTATGTTAGATTTTAAGTTAGAATTTAATTTAGAATCTAATTTTAGACTTGTGTTTGCTTTGATGGATCTATAACGAGTGAGGAATATGCTGACGTGGAATTTGCCTTTTGGCATTGACATTTCTCAATGTCATGGTCAGCGATCTTTTGAGGTGGAGCGACAAGGACGGCAACACATACGAGTCTCGAGTATCGATAATTGGGATTATACATGGGAATTGTATTGAAATAAAAGTGACGAGTTGATGAGAACAGTGTTGCCGTTTGAGAAAGTTTACGTGTTTTAAAGTTTACACGTAAGCATACTGCCCGCCTTGCAGTATCTGCAACAAAGAGAAGCGGGCGCACGCCGCGGGGGCTTATGATAAATATGAAAGTGAAAAAATGATGAGAAAAGATGTAGAACAAGAAATTACTTTTCTTTTGAGAAATGAGAATTAGAATTGTGATTTTAATTTTGAGACGATGGATTAGTTTTAAGAAACTCTTAAGTGAACGAATTTTTATGAGTGATTCAAAGATGAAAATTATTGGGGAATCAATACGAGCTTATGTATTGGGCGAGTGATATCTCCCAATTGAGTTTTGAGGTCTGCTACACGAACTCGTCCATCGTTGCCATGGTAGATTTTAGTAATCCGTCCCAATCTCCACTCTGTGGTACATAAGGGTTCTTGACGCACGACTACGAGATCTCCAGTTTTAAGATCCGTTTTTGGAACTTTCCACTTGGTGCATTTTAGCAACTCTTTTAGGTATTCGTCCTTTCATCGGCGACAGAAATATTGAGCCATAGCTTTAACTTTTTGCCAGCGATTTACCATGCTAAGCGAAGAAGAAATATTTTCCGGCTCTGCAGGAGATAACAATGGGGCTCCTATGAGGAAATGACCTGGCGTGAGGACTGCAAGATCAGAGACGTTTTCAGACGCAGCGTTAAGAGGCCTAGAGTTGAGACAGGCTTCTATTCGAGAAAGTAGTGTTGCAAATTCTTCAAATGTGTATTTCAGCTGCACGGTGATTTTTCGAAAATGTTGCTTGAAAGACTTTACGCCAGCTTCCCATAAGCCACCCATGTGAGGCGCTGACGCTGGAATAAAATGCCATGAGAGATTTTGGTAACCATATTTCGTGACTGCGTCATCTTTTGCTGCTTGAATATAACGCTTGAAGTCTTTTTTAAGGATTCCAGCCGCGCCTACGAAATTTGTACCGTTATCCGAGTAAATATTGTCGGGGCAACCTCTACGTGAAACGAATCGTGACAAGGCAGCTAAAAACGCCCACGATGAGAGGTCACTAACAGGCTCAAGGTGTATAGCTTTCGTTGCGAAACATACGAAAAGGCATGCATATCCTTTGGTGATTTTGCAGTATCTGCCTGTGAAGCTTTTTATTTCGAAGGGTCCAGCAAAGTCAACGCCAGTGTTTGTAAAGGGGCGTGAAAAGGTTGCGCGTTCGGGAGGTAAAGCTGCCATAATCTGGCCGAGATACCGCTTTTTGTTAATTACACAGATTTTGCAATTATAGATACAAGTTTTAATTAGGTTTCTTAACTTAGGTATCCAGTACTCACGGCGGACTAGTCGAAGAACTAGCTGATTTTCGCCGTGAAGAGAAATATGGTGAATGAATTCTACCAGCAAGCGAGCAAAACGGCTGCTATAAGCGAGAACTATAGGATGCCTTTCGTTGTAGCCAAGAGCTGGGGAAGATGCTAAGCGTCCATTTGCTCGAAGAATGCCGTCCTTATCTAGAAAGGGGGTTAAAGTCAGCAAGTGACTTTTCGTTTCGATGTATCTTTTATTAAGTAAATTTTGATAATCTTTTGCGAAATGAATTTGTTGAGAACTTTTTATGAGTCTCATTTTTACATACTTGAGCTCTTCAGAAGAGATATTTTTTGATGGAAAACAATACTTTGAGTTTTCAGGTTGTCGAGTTTTGTGAAAAAATCGAAAAATATATGCGATAACTCGCATTGCTTTGGGCAACGAAGAGAAACGTTCCAGTATGTTTTCATTCACCGCCGAGCTAGTGAAAAAAGATTTGATTGGCTTGATTTCCAACGTTGTATCCGGTTGTACTGATAGAGCACTTTGTGGCCACTGAGATTTTTGAAGTTTTAGCCACGAAGGTCCATTCCACGAAAGCTAACTATTTTTCAAGTCCGAAGGATGTAGCCCCCGGGTTGCTAGGTCGGCGGGATTGTCGTGTGTGTCGACATGAGACCAGCTTTCGATGCCAACTTTATCGACAATATATCTGCCATTTGATTCCCTTTTAGTGGTTTTAATGTAAATTTCTTCGCAAATTTTGTCTGCTTTGGAGACTGTGAATTTTTGTGGGAGTTCTTCGATTTCCCAAAATTTTTTAAGTTGCTCATTCAGAGATATTTCTGTGAAATGTGAGACAACTGTTGTTTGAGTTGGTGTTAGTTGCTGAGATGGTACGGGTCCTGTGAGGATCCACCCAAAAATTGTCTCTTGAGCCACAAGTGTGTCAAAGACATTATTTTGAACCCCACCAAGTAAAATTAAGGGGTATATATCTCCTCCAATGAGAAAATCTATTGATGAGCTCCTTTTAAAATTCGGATCAGTAAACTTGAAGGTCGGCATATTCGCAAATTGAGAGATGTCAAAAGTAAGAGATGGTAATTTTTCAGTTACTTTTGGCACCACGAGCGCCATTACTTCTACTGGGTTATCTCTATAAAGCGGGGAACCGATGTAAAACGATGACATCATAGACGGTTTGATGCTAACTGCTCCATTAAGTCCTGTAACTTGTGCTGAAATCGGTTTAGTGGGCAGTTTAAGTATTCGTTGAATGCGTTCAGAGACGAAAGTACACTCAGACGCTGGGTCAATTAAAGCACGAGCTTTATATGTAGTTCCCAAGTGGTAAATATCAATGAGAGCAGTGCCAAGGAGCACTTTTTTTGTCGCAGTAGTGAGACAAGAATTGACTGTTTCAGCTGAGTTTGAAGAATATTTTTCTGACGTAGTCAGATCTTCGGGAGTGGACTGTATAGTAGATGCATAAGTTTGAGCATTACGATTATCGCTTTTAGTCTGATTTTCAAATTTATGTAAAAAATTTTTATTTTTAAATTGAGGGTTTAGTTGACTCGTTTCCCTGTGCAAAAGCGTGTGATGTTGCTTTTTACACTTAGAGCATGTATAAGAGCTCTTACAATCTCTTAATTCGTGAGAAGACGCCAAGCAGTTAATACAGGAATTGTGTTTTTTAACCACCGAAAATCTTTCTTGCACGCTCAGTTTCAAAAATTGACTGCATGCGCGAAGTGGATGTGTTTCTTTGCATAATCTGCATTGAGAAGCTTCAACATTATTGTGAAAAGAGCGAATTGATTTCTGCGGTTTTTGAACAATTGGTTGCGATCTGTTGGGCTGATACAAAACGGGTGTCTTGATATCAGAGACAGTTTCTAGGTTTCGAAATCTGTCTGTCAAAAAAGTATCAAAATCTTGCCATTTGGGCATTTCGATTTTATTGGATATTGATTGCTCCCATAGAGAGAGGGTATGCTCAGGAAGACGTACTGAGCATTGGTATACGAATATCGCGTCCCAATTGCTGATGTCAATTTTGTATAATTGTAGTGCAGAAATGCAATTATTTATTTCACGCTGAAGTTTATTGATAGAACTTCCCGATTCTTGAGAGCAAGTAGGAAGATTGAAAAGAATTCTTAGTTGTTGGTTAATGAGAATACGTTTATTCTCATATTGAGATTTTAAATTATTCCACGCAATGTCAAAGCCATCATTCGTGAGAGGTACTTTTTTCACTATTTCGTGAGCTTCTCCTTTTGTTTTCTGTAAAAGGTGGTACAATTTCTCGACTTGACATAAACGCGAATTATTCACGTAAATTGCAGTGAAAAGATCGCGAAAAGTGGGCCATAAGACATAGTCACCACTAAACATCTGAGTGTCACACGGGGGAATGTGTATCGAGGGACTCCTGTTGTCGAAAAATTTTTGCTCAGTAGGAACATCACTTGCTTTTAAAGATTCTATTTGTTCGTTGATTGAGGACAGACATCTAACATATGACGAGAAAGTTTTATGAAACTTATTTTTCAATTTGTTCGCGTCAACTGCTTCTTTTTTGTTTTCATCACCTGCTTCCTTAGTTTTTTCGAGCTCGAGATTAGCTCTGAGAGAGTCATAAGAATCTTTGACTTTTGCCCATAATTGGGTAATTTCAGTCCTGGAAATCTCAAGGACATGAATATTTTGGTCAGCTAAATATTTGTTCCTGATATTTGCCGATATTTGTTCCTGAGTAGAAACGATCGAAGAATCGAAAAAAAAAGCAATAAAACTTTTCAGCGATTGAAGCAACAGCAACAAGTTTATGGCAACGGTGTCGAGCAAAATCGTACGATGAAATATTAGCAAAATCTTTTTTTTTTCGTAACGGTGCCGAGCAATGAGTCACAGCAAATAACTGGTGATTATAACGGCACTGCCCAATGAGATTATGAAGAAAAAAAAAAAAAATTTCAACACGTGATCGAGAACTGTACCTTCCGAAGCGGTACTTGAGAAAATTTCGAGAATGTACTTTTTAAGAGAAATTTGAGAAAAAATACACCATTTAATGTTAATAGGTGCAAGCCCTGTGAAGGCCGAAGGACCAAATGTTAATGCGGGGGCACAAACTTTCCTTTTTTTAATGGCAAAGAAATACCTGAGGCTATCCTGGTAAAGCTGTGGTGTAACGTGTTGGTGACGTCGTGATGGTGCTGATGAAGATTTTGGATCCTGGTATGCTAACTCTTGTGGTGGTGCTGACGATGATGCTGATGGGGACGTTGGCGGTGATGTGCCGCTGCTGTTGGTGATGCAGATGATGAGGTGAAGCTGATGATGATGCTTTGATGTATGCGGTGGTTGATGGTGATGTGCAGCTGCTGCTGATGATGATGGTGAACACAACGGTGTATGCTGTGCAGCCAACTAAAAACCAAAAAACGAATGTGCCGCTTTCACCGGCATACACAAAAGCAAGACACAAAAGAAAAACACTAATTGGTTTTTATTAATTTTATTAAGTAGCTTTAAGTTAGAATTTATGTTAGATTTTAAGTTAGAATTTAATTTAGAATCTAATTTTAGACTTGTGTTTGCTTTGATGGATCTATAACGAGTGAGGAATATGCTGACGTGGAATTTGCCTTTAGGCATTGACATTTTTCAATGTCATGGTCAGCGATCTTTTGAGGTGGAGCGACAAGGACGGCAACACATACGAGTCTCGATAATTGGGATTATACATGGGAATTTTATTGAAATAAAAGTGACGAGTTGATGAGAACAGTGTTGCCGTTTGAGAAAGTTTACGTGTTTTAAAGTTTACACGTAAACACTTGGAATTTCTATTGCATAAGGAGTCGTCGAGCAATTTAGTTTTTTTAGGTGATATTAATTAAATTTATATTAGATGATAATGCATTGGTAGACAACTACTTCTGTTTTCTTAACATTCTGGGGCTTGAATCTTGTATAAATGTTCCGACTAGAGTAACTGGCTATTCAACTACATGCATTGACCATATCTTTGCGCGCGTAAGCTATGGGTTGAGAGCATTTAGTTCTGTGGCGGATTTTAAAATTTCCGATCACTATCTCACATGTTTCAGCATTGAAGGTTGTGCAAATGTGACTAGGGTTAATGCTAATAGAAAAAAAACTGGCTTGCAAACCGACTTCGTAGCACTTAATATATCTCTTTTAATGGAATCTTGGGATGCTGTTTACAATTGTAATTGCCCTTCTGAGGCCTTTAGTACTTTTATTAGAACTTTGAAAATGCACTTTGAACAGAGTTCTTGTTCCCACATGCCCAGTAATAAAAAGATAACAAAACTGAAACCTTGGATGACAGATCATCTTGTTCATAAAATAGAGAAGAAAAATAATTTGTACAAAAAATTGAGAAAAGATCATAATAATGAACGACTTAGACTCCGGTACAAGGCTACATGCGAGGGGATCGAAAGTGTCGTTCGTAAAGTTAAAACTGATTTTTACAAGGATAAGTTTTGTAGGTTTAAAGGTGATCCAAAGAGGTAATGGAAAGTAATTAATGAAATTTTAAGTCGAGATGTATATAATAATATGATAAGTAATCTTGTTATTGATGATGTACCTACATCTAACTCCCTTGAAATGGCTGTGGGTTTAAATAACTTCTTCGCTAATATTGGTGGAAAAGTTGCAAATTTTCAAACTAATGACCGCTCTTGCTGTGATTGCTTTCTTAATGATAAATTGTATCCAAACAGTTTTATGTTCTTGCCCACTTCCTCATTTGAGGTATATAAACTCATCATGTCCCTTAAAAATTCAAATTCCTCAACTTATGATTGCTTCTCAAACTCCGTTGTTAAAAAAATTGCCTTTAATATTGCAGACAAATAGAATCCTTTCATTTCTTGACAAAATTAAGTTCTTCAACAAAAGTCAATTTGGCTTCGTGCTGATATGTCAACTGAAGATGCTCTACAAAATTTCTGCTCTCATATCTATAATGGTGTGAATGATGGTATGTTAACTGCGGCATTGTTCGTAGATATAACGAAAGCATTCGATACACTTCATCCTAAAATATTGTTATACAAACTTTATAAGTGTGGTCTCCGAAGATTCATGTTTTCTTGGTTTGCTTTGTATTTATCAAATAGGCAGCAAAATGTAAAATTTGGTGTAAATATCAGTTCCCATATGTTCTTGAGACTAGGTGTCCCACAAGGCTCTGTTTTATGACCGATCCTGTTTCTCATTTATATCAACTCCTTATTTTCTTTAAAATTAAAAAGCTCCATAACTGTGTTTGCTGATGACATGGCGTGCTCTCTAACTAGTAAATCCCTAGTTGATTTTTACTCGAATTTGAATCATGATGTAGACCTACTGAGCAGATAGTTCAAAGCTCATAGACTAGTTATTAGTGATAAAACTAAACTCATGATTTTTAATGTCTCTGGACATGAGGTTCCATTTGGTCAACTTCGCTATCATGGACCTTACTGTGGCAAATTTCCTAAATTATGCACTGCATATAATAAAGCATGTAACGACATGACATTTGTTGGCAATGCGCAATGCTCATCTAATTGTTTTGTAATTGAGTCTGTAGATTCCTATAAATACCTAGGAGTATGGCTAAATTCTAAGTTAGATTGGTCTATGCATTGTAGTGAGTTAAGAAGGCCTTTCAGGAAAATAAGTTCGTATCGTCATGGGGTCAATACGTGCTGTGTTTTTCGCTCCAGTCTTTATTGAAATAAATTTATATTTGATCAATTTAATTATTAAAATGCCGTGTACTTGCAAACAAAAGGTGGAACGTCATCAACCTAAGATTAAGTGTTCGGTTTGCAATGAGTTTTTTCATGTTAATTGCGTTGATATCCTACCCAGTGATATTGAATTCATGGAAAAAAATAGTTCGTCATATAAATGCAATGCCTGTTTAAGCGCGAGACGTTCATCTGTTTGTTCACGCTCTCCTCCAATTGTTGCTGCTGCTGCACTAACTCTTGCTACTGGATTGTTGCCAGACTCAAATTTAATACAAACTCAACAGCTGACTGTTCAACATAAACAACCGCAGCTTCTACTTAATCAGCAACAACCGTTAACACTGCAACAACAATATGATAATCATGCGATAAAACAAACACAACATAATGAACAAAACTTGCACAATGCGGAGTTCTCTTTGCCAAAACAACAAACTACTGCAAGCAATAACTATAACAACTCAATTGGTTGTAATACGGAAAGAAGAGAGATTACCATTGAACTCTTATATGAAGAGATTTTAAGCGTAAAGAGCATGAACTTAAATTTTTTTAACATAATAAATGAGCTTAAAGAAGAAAATAAAACTTTGAAGGAAAAAGTTTCTATATTGGAGAGCAAAATTAACTGGGAAGAGCAGAAAGAGCTTCAAAATGCAATTGAAATCACTGGTGTGCCTAATTTAAATAATGCTAATGCTGAGGAATGTGCACTAAAAATTTTCTCCGAGGCCCTAGGAGTTTCAGTACCTGCTGCCCAAATGCAAAAATGTTTTGTGAAGAAGATAAAGCAAAAAATTTCATCTTCATCGTCTTCTTCTTCTTCCTATCGTGATGTTCTCTGTGTACATTTCTCTTCACCCACAATTAAAAAACAGATAATGTCTGCTAAAAAAAATACAAAACGTAAATTGACTGCTGAATTATTTGCTGATGCCAACAAAAACAATATATACATAAATCATTGCTTGACTAGATTTAATCAAGCCTTATATATGGCTGCAAAAAAAATCAAAAAAGATAAACATTTTAAGTATTTGTGGCTTAGTAATTCTCAAATTTTTATGAAAAAGGCTGATAATGGTAGGGCTTTCGCTATTAGAACATTTGATGACTTATTTGCTATTCAAGACTTGTTACAACATAACTAGTCTTGACTTATTTCTTTTATTTGTTAAATGAATTTTAACTATATTACTAATAGCGTAAGTCTTGCCATACCCAGCCCAATTGGCAACTGTTGTGATATTTCTAAAGATAACAACTTTTTCATTGTACATCAAAATATCCGTAGTCTACGGCAAAACTTTGATTTGTTAGTTTGTAACCTAGAAGCATTTAAGAATCCTCCAGACATAATATTTGTGTCTGAAATATGGATTTATTCCTATGAAATCGGAGATTATAAAATTCCTAATTTACGTTTTTTGCTAGCACCAATGACTCTTATAATGCAGGTGGAGTTGGAGTTTTTTTGCGAAATGAGTATGAGTGTAAGTTCTTTAATTATAACTTATCTAGTGCTGATATTTTAAAGATCACCATTAATTTAAATAATGTGCAATTCAATTTTATTTGTGTATACAGACTTCATTCTATACCTGTTCAATCTTTTTTGGAAGAATTTTCGGCTATTTTGAAATATGAAAGAGCAGCGAATCTCTGTGTTGTCGGCGATTTTAACTTAGATTTGCTAAATTCGTGCGTTACTGTTGATAATTATTTAACACTTATGGCAAACCAAGGGCTTTACTCATATTTAAATGAGCCTACCCGAGCAACCTCTAATACGTGTCTAGACCATGTTTTTTGTCGCTTTGGCAATTTACCTCCATACTTATGTACTGGCTTAAACATCGATATGCAAATTACAGACCATACTATGACTGGCATGAAACTCTTTAGTAATAGCATAACTTTAAATAATACTTGCAAAAACTTAGAACCAAAATCGAAGATAAATTTTATGCTTCTAAACGAAAAATTGCGCAGTGAAAATTGGATGAGTGTTTATAGTGAGGAAAATACTTCGCAAGCGTTTATGAATTTTTTTAATATTTCAAGGTCTCATATTGAATCTTGTAGTGTTCAGATTGTTCTTCGTAAAAGGAATATTAGGCTTAAGCCGTGCATTGATAAAAATCTTTTAAGCCAAATTAAGCTCAAAAATAAATTACGTAAGAAATGCTCTAAGCATATAAATAATGTCCGACTCCGCGCTCGTTATAAAAAATTGTGCAAAGTAATAAATCGTGACATTCGTCTGAGTCGTGATAATTACTTTCGAGGAAGGTTAGATTCTGCCCAAAATAATAGTAAAAAGAAATGGGAGATAGTAAACAGCATCACTAATCACAATTCTGTTGATCGTGAAGAGTCAATCGTATTGGACAAAAATGATGTCAAAATTTCGGCACCTAGCGATGTAGCTAATGAATTTAATGAATTTTTTGCAAAAATTGGTGAATCGTCGTTCACTGTTTGTGAGTGTATATCCAAACATTATATGACTGCAAGCTATAGCTTTGAAAATAGTTTTTTCTTTGATCCAATTTCTGGCATTGAACTTTTAAAAATAATTAAGTCACTAAATAACACAAGCTCATGTGGCAATGATGGCATATCAAACCGCATGTTGAAAAATATAGCATTTAATTTAGTAGATGTTTTGAAACACCTTTTTAACCTCAGCATCAGTTCCGGTACTTTTCCCGACGATTTAAAATGCACCATAGTGGTTCCTCTTTTCAAAAAAGGCAATAAAAAAGACAAAAACAACTATAGGCCTATATCCCTGCTCTCCAAAAATTTTTGAAAAAGCTGTCAAAAGTAGAATTTTATCTTATCTTGATAAAATACATTTTTTAGTAAAATGCAGTTTGGTTTTAGGTCTGGCCTATCAACAGAAGATGCGCTTTTGGATTTCTGTTCATCAATTTACAAGGAAATGGATAACAAAAAGATCTGTGCCGCTCTTTTTGTTGATATTACGAAGGCCTTTGATATGGTCGACCGTCAAATCCTTCTTGATAAGCTATATAACGCAGGTTTTCGAGGGATTTTTCACAATTGGCTTAAGTCGTATTTAACCGACCGAGTTCAAAAAGTTAAAGTAGCAAACAGCTTTAGCAGAGCTAGAGCCATATACTTGGGGGTTCCTCAAGGCTCAGTCCTTGGACCTATACTTTTTTTAATTTATTTAAATTCAATTTTTTCTTTACCTTTGGTGGGCAAGGTCACTGCTTTTGCTGATGACCTTGCCATCGCTTATAGTAAGCTCAATCCACTTGATTTGGTATCTGGAATAAATCATGATATTCACATTTTGAGGATTTGGTTTGCCAGTCACAAGTTCATTGTTAGCAACAAAACAAAATTAATGTATTTTAGTAACAATAGTAAAGTTTCGCCCTCAACTGAAACTATTTTTCATTCTCCTCGTTGTAATAAATTAAGTTTACACACGGAAATATGTCCCATGATCACTTCGAATTTTAGTTTTTGTCAGAGTACTAATTGTAGTGATAGCAGTTTTAAAGTAGATGAAGTTTTATATTTTAAATATCTTGGTGTAATAATTGACCATCAACTGAGTTGGTCTGACCACATCTCTTATTTAAAGCAATACATGCTTACTATCACTCGATACTTCTATAAATTATGTAAATTTTGTTCACTTAATAAGGTTAATCCTCTTTTAATCCTTCAAAAGTGCGTCATCAGAAATATTTGTAACGTTAATCGTAGAGTGCACTCAATTGAATTTTTTAGACTTCTCGGAATCCTTCCATTAAGACAACTTTATTACTTTAAAGTTTTGAAAATTTTTTACGTTAGATCAGGATATATGCATAGCCGTATTTCAGATAGTTATAGTTTAAGAAGTAATTTTCGCTCTCTTGTTTCTATTCCTGCAGCTCGCACAACTCACTTTATGAAATTTTACACTTACGTGTCGTGCAAATTGTTTAATAGTCTACCTGCTGGTATTCGATTCATAAGGAATTTATCTCTTTTTTTAAAAAATGTTAAAAGTTTCTTATTTAGTTTTAACCATTTCGAAATAGAAGTTTTGCTTAGACCTACAGTTTAAGTTTATTGATTATTTACTATACTCTGGCTCTTACAAATGTAAATTAAAGTGTTTCATATATATTTATTTCTTTGCATTTTGTATCTATGTTTATCCAACATAATAAAAGTTAATTCCGTTTTACCCCCACTACAATTTTATATGTAAATGAATTTGAAAGTAACATTTAAAACTATATATTATTTTTATATTAAATGTTATATACCTTTTCTTGAAGCAACTGTTTTCTAGTGCTTGCTAAATAGTTCCATTTTATTACAATGTGTTTCAGGAAAATGAATGAATAAATAAATAAATAAAAAATAAATAAATATAATTCGCCAGCTTTATGAGCTTAAGACTTATTGCTCCTCGGAGCTTTTAATATGCATATATTATTCCCTTTTTAATTCGAAACTGGAATATGGTTTAACCTGCTGGGGTGAGATGCATAAAAATAAAATCACTCCTATTTTTAACCTGCAAAAGTGTGCTGTTCGTTTATTATGTAATAAATCTCGCTATGAAAGAAGTTTTGGTCTTTAAAGAAATTGTCAATTTTGCCGCTGAAGCATTTGTATTATTACAAAGTTCTTAAACTATTTTTCAAAAATTCTGGTTATTTAGTGAACAGATTTTCATTGCATTATAACTTGAGAACCAATTTACAAAATTTAGTTGAAATCCCTCATCATAATTTGCAAATATATTTGAACTGCTACTCTTCTGTGTCACCAAGAATCTTTAACCGTTTTCCAGAAGATATTCGACTTATTCGGACCAAGGTTTTATTTCTCAAAAGAGTAAAATCCTGGCTATTTAACTGTAGCTATGAAGACTTAGACAGAATTTTGCACGTAATGCAATAATAAAAATGTAAAACAATATCGCATCTTATAAATAATACTAATATAGCGTACCTTTTTACTACACACAACTGTGACCCCTCATCTTATACCTCAACAATAATATTTTATATACTATGTAATGATTTTTTGTGTATTTTATTAGGTAGGGTATTGGCTGCAATCGCTTCTAGCTCCTCTGAGCTACAGATTGTAGTCTCGATTCTATATTAAATGTATTATAAGTATAAATCTAATTGTTAAGCTATTTTTGTTAAGAATAATATTGAATAAAATTGAATTGAAAAAAATTGAATTTAGATCAAAAATTTGGATATAGTTTTTTAAAAATAACCCATCCAAAAATGGTCTATCGTGCTTTGCAATTTCTATGCTAACTAAAGTAGACAAGGTGTTATTTAGGCTTTTTTATTTTTAATACTACAGTTACAGCTACCCATAACGAAAAGAACTACATCCGCGCTTGATGTTGCTTTGTCAATGGCTTTTCGACAACTGAATGAAAGAGCATAAGAATGTGTGTAATATTTGAGCGCACAATTATGCTATGCGCGCCGACCCCTGGAATAGAGTAAAGATCACACACATCAATACCACCACCCCCTTTGCCGCCTTTCACCTTCACCATCACCGACTATCATTATAATCTCCTAAAATAAAGCTTAATTAGTATAAAATTACCATTCGAAGAAGTTTTTAAATGAATATTAAAGTTGATGCTGTAGATCTAATAAATTTCTACTATAGACATGATACTATAATAGATGTAGTTAGATCACACTCACTTACAATCACTTGAGAGATAAACATGGAGGGAATAGTAGTTATAGATGCACAAGGATTTTGTGTTGAAAAAAATTTCATTCCAAAGGAAGTGAGCTTTTTAGGAGTTGATACACGAATTAAAACGTTTATAGTCCGGTCACCTTTTGAATATTCAAGAATAAGAGACAATGAAAAGAGATCAATAAATTGATTGCGTAAAAACCATCACGGATTGGACTGGGAGGATGAGAACTCAACTCTAAAGGATTTAAATTGAAAAGGTTTTTCTTTGTTGAAAAACAGGCTGTTAGGTCAATTTTGATTTTATGAATAAAACAATGTTAAATTCATTTGCTCAGCCGACGTTTCGCTTATGGGTTTTAGCTTAAGACTTAGTTACAGTGTGGTGCTATAAAGCTTATTTTCAAATTATTAATTTTTGTAAATTCAAATAATGTTTTTCTTGCTTGTGATGTGAATATTCAATAAAGAATTTTGACACACCCCTGAGGATGCTTAAAACCCATAAGCGAAACGTCGGGTGAACAAATGAATTTAACATTGTTTTATTCATAAAATCAAAATTGACCTAACAGCCTGTTTTTCAACAAAGAAAAACCTTTTCAATTTATAAAATCAAATATATTGGTCAGATATTATTCATATCTAAAGGATTTAATTAAATATATAGTTTCAAATGTAAAACAAGAAAACAACCCTACTGTATATGTAAAAGGGTTAGAAAAATTAAAATGGATTAAAGATTTGATTGGAGAAGATATAATTATATACAATTTGGATGATTTAAATTGTCCAAGCTTAAAGAAATTATATGAAACTAATATTGATATAAATGTTTGCAGCTTTCATAAAACACATTGTAAAAAAAAATTTTATATTTGTGCTGAAAAAAATATAATTTTATTAAGAAATTTTGTAATGTGTACTATAAATAAAGAAAAAATTTGTTTTTAAAATTTAATTTTTTTTATTTATTTAATATATTCACAAACATTTTTGTTATTAAATTTATTTATTTTATTTTTATTTATACAATGTATTCATAATTTATAATATTCTTGTCATCACAATAAATTTTATAAATTAAACATAACTTATTATTTTTTTTTATAGCTTGTAATGGAAAACTTGGTTCCATATAAATAATATTATCTACATTTGATTGAAATTTTTGTAATATTTCTCTAAAACGCCCAACTTTCATAACTTTTGTTACACAGCTGTTTTCACAATACCAGCCACAAGCTGCATAAACAGCAGCATCATGATGAAAAAGGAATATAAATTCATAGTTATTCCTTTTGTTGATAGAAGTAATTAAGTTTTTAAATTCTATTTCTGCATGATGGTAGATATTGTAGGAAATTATAACGCTGGAAGCTTACGCTTGCAGTGATGGTGGATCTCTATGGTAGAGCTCGGACCAGCTAAGTTTAGATTTCCATCTAGAATCGTGTGGGTATACTGCTTCATTATTTTTTGCATTCATTTTTTTTTTTTAATTTTTCTTAATTTTTTCTTAATGAATGTTTATTACTCTTGAGAGGTTTAAGGAAAACTAATACGAGGTAATTTAAGTATAGCGGCATATAGATTAAAGAGCTTGTGTGCTAATAGATAACGCTCATAAAACATTATACATGCGCAAGACCTAACATCATGTATTTAATCGTTTGTCACCCAACAGCAATCAATTTTATGTACTCCATGAATAATATATTTAATTGGATAAGAAAGCCCATATGCTTTCAAATCACTTACCATTTCTCGGAAAAAGATGTTATGGTCTGCATCAATACAACAACCATATTCACTTAATAAATTTTCTAGTTTAAAAGCGGAAATCATTTTTGATAAGTTTCCACTAGTTCAGCTGGTTCAGTACTGATAAAAAAAATGTAGCTGTGTTTTCTAAGCTGGTTTGTGTAGACACCGGATGTCTTTGCTGATAAGAACTGTTCAGGAAATGTAATCACATCCTGTTTTAACCTCTAGCTAGTTGATATCAAATTAAAATAAAACTAAGCTTTCTAAAAACATGTTTGAACATGAATGACTCATACATCCGGCTTAGATAACAAATATAACATGTTTCAATATAAAATTATTTTTTTATTGATGACTCATACATCCGGTTTAGATAACAACTATATCATGTTTGAACATGAATTATTTTTAATATGTACTATGCAGAGCTTTATATTCAGTTGTTTAGTGCAAAAACAACAAAAAAATTACAAGCAAAATGCATTAATTGTTAGAGAATAACTCTAACAATCGTATAAGAACAAAAAATGGGAAACCAGCTGCTTATACTAGTTTCAATGACAGCTACGTCATATCTTCAGTAAGCTTTGTTAGCCGATGTTGAAGAGTCTGCAAACACACTTTTTTTAATTTTTGGCATTGAGCAGTTAAGAATCATAGCGAAAAACACAAACACTGTGCGACAAGACTCTACATTCTTTCTCCCTTTACATGCAATTGCTCCTGCAACTCTTTTGATATTAAACACTATTTATATTTTAATTAAGAGTATCAAATTTCAAAATTCATTCTAATACTTTACCTTAATCTTTCAGTTTGTTAAAGAGCTATCATCTATTGAAGGTGATATAAACATTATTTCATTAAATAAGGACTTATATGTGTCGGTGACGAAGAGAATTCTAGTAAATGATAAAGATACCATTGAGCTTCGATTCTTAGATTCATTAAGGCTTATGCCATCCAGTCTAGAAAAATTAGCAGATTATTTATCTACAACAGATTTAAGTGCGGTAAAATCATTTTATAGCAATGATAATGAATTTAATTTAATGAAACGTAAATGAGTTTTTCCTTATGACTTTCTTAATTCAATGAAACGTCTCAAGGAAACAGAACTACCACCTCATTCATGTTTCTTTAATAAACTAAATAATGAATTATGTGAAGAAGTCGACTATGAGCATGCGCAAAAAGTATGGGATACATTTAAATGTCAAAATTTGTTAGATTATTTATTACTATATTTAAAAGTAGATGTCTTATCGCTATGTGATGTTTTTGAAATTTTTAGAAAAGTATGTGAAAGTATTTATAATCTAGATCCATGTCAATATTATGCAACACCTGGTTTGTCTTGGGATGCAATGTTAAAAATATCAAAAAATAATTTAGATTTACTTACCGATATTAACATGTATAATTTTGCTAAGAGTGGAATTAGGGGTATATATGATCATCAAAAACCATCAAATTTTATAAGGTATTTTGGTGTTAATAATTTGTATGGTTATGCAATGTCTCAATATCTCCCCTATGGGGGACTCGAATGGGTTAAAGATGAGGATGTTAGAAATTTTAACATTGATAATATTATAGATGATTCACAAATTGGTTATGTATTAGAAGTTGATTTGGAATACAATTCCACTTTACATGATTATCATAATGACATACCATTTTGTGCTGAGAATAAAAAAAAAATGTAAATATGAAATATTTAAATTAATGACAGATTTAAATGATAAAGGAAAGTATATAATTCATTACAGATATTTAAAATAATGTTTGAAACATGGACTTAATTAATTAAAACAAACTCATAGAATTCTCAAATTGGTTGAAAAAATATATTGATTTAAACACCTTTCACAGAATACAAGCAAAAAACGAAATTGAAAAGAGTTTCTTTAAATTATTAAATAATACAGTCTATGGGAAAACCATGGAAAATGTAGACAAACGCAAAAATGTTAAGTTGGTATGTGAATGGAAAAGTAGAGGAAAGAGATTAGGATCTAGAGCTCTAATAGCAAAACATAGTTTTCATAGGTCACTTAAATTTTCTGATAATATGATTGCAATTCAAATGAATAGAGTGAAAATTGAATATAACAAACCATTTCAGTGTCTTAGAATTATCAAAACATAAAATGTATGAATTTTATTATGAATATATGAAACTAAAATATCAAGATAAAATCAATTTAAACTATATGAATACTGATTCCTTTATTTATAGTATAGAAACAGATGATTTTTATAATGGTATTCGAAATAATCAAATCTCCCAGTTTGATACAACTGAATATCCAAAACAAAATGTTTTTAATTTACCATTGTTAAATAAGAATGTATTGGGTATGATGAAAGATGAATGCAAGGGTAAAATAATGAAGGAATTTATTGGTTTAAGGAAGAAAATTAAAGGTGTAACAAAATATGTAACAACTAAACTTAGTATAAATGATTTCAGAAAATGTTTATATGAAAAGAAATTATATTTTGATTCTATGTATAATTTTAGATCTAAGTTACATCAAGTGTATACATAAGAAATTCGTAAACTAGTACTAAGCTTTTTAGATGATAAGAGATTTGTAAGAGAAAATGGAGTTGATACCTATGCATGGGGCCACTATAAAATAAAAGAATAAAAAAAAATATCTACGGTTCTGTAATTTATTTTATATTTTATTTATAGAATACATATTTTAAGCATAGGTGTCCACAATAATAAGTATTAAATTTTTGTTTTCGGTTATAATAATATTCAATAGGCGCTTTTAAATAATTCATAATTTCAAGTGGTGGTTGTAAGTCTCCAAAACTATCAATATATTCTTATAGTTGTATTTTTATAGTACGCTACCCAATGTGTTCCAGGACCGCTTGAATAATCTAAATTAATAATACCACATTCTTCAGATAATGGTTTCTTAGGTAAACAGTCACGCATAAAGATATCTCTGATATGTTTGAGTTGTTTGAGTTGTTTACCATATTTTTTCAAATCGATATCTCTGAGCGGTCGATTGGGTAGATCGCTTAAAAGTTTTGGATGTGGTTTATAAAAAAGTTCATATCCTTTTATATATGGTTTAAGATATAAATCTTTTCCCATAGCAATTGATTCCATCGGCTATGACGAGTAGCCTCAGCCAGTTCCTCTTTTCTTTTTTTTATATCGTTTACAGATTTGACAATAGCTGATCCGCCAGTACCTAGACTTCCAAGTGCAGACAAAACTGTTAAATCCGATATTAAGGGGAGAAATCCACCAATTTTTGGTACTGGAATTACTCTCGGTATAACAACATTAGATTTTTCCTTTTTAAGGCTTGAATATAGCAATTTTGAGAGCTTTATTTATGTTATCAGGTTTTTCATTTTTCAAAATTTTTAAAGTTTTTCTAACAGCAGTTGAAAAGGGCTTCTTATCATTAAGTTGTGATTTTCTCTTCGTTTTCCTTTTTTTTGGTTTTTGAATTCCCTAACCCAAATTTAACTTTTGCTTTCATTGCGTTTGTTACAAACCAAGCGCCTGCACGTTCTCTTAAACCGGTATCTTTAGATTTTACTCGTTGAAAACCCTTCTCAGCTAATATTTGATCAGCTTGATGTCTTTTATTTATATCTTTTGATTGTGAATATGCAATATTATGCTCTCTACAAGCCGCATCCAATGGATTTATTCCTTTATCCCCTCTTGCTAAACGCTTTTTTAGTTTTGTTCCTGGACCACAAAACTGATAGCCCGGTAAATGTAATTCAACAGGTAACATGTTTATTAAGTTGTTGATGAATCCACTTCCAACCTTAGACTGAAAACGTGAAAGTTTTTTCGTGTTATTTATTATCATTTTTCCTAAAATAGATAACATGTATTCACTTAAACATTAAAAATCGGAATGAAACACTTTTTTTATATAATAGAGAAATTATATTAAAAGAAATAAGTTATCAATATGCGTTAAGTAAACCAACCTGAAAAAATTGTGATAAGAAATGCTGACGATGTTTGTCAACAAAGCAAAAATCAAAAAATCATTCAAAGCACACTTTTACCAAGTTCAATACGTGTGCTTATTGTAGGACCATCAAACTGTGGCAAGACTAATGCTATGGTGTGTCTAATAGAAAGTCCTAACGGTCTTAAATTTAAAAAATTAAACATATATTCAAAATCTTTATATCAACCAAAATATTGATATCTAAAGAAACTGATTGATCTAATAAAAGGAATAAACTTTTTTACATTTTCAGAAAATGAAAAAGTTTTGAGTCCAGCTAAAGCAAATCCTCACTCAATAACAATATTTGATGATGTAATTTGTGGTAAACAAAATACCATAAGAGATTATTTTTGTATGGGTAGACATAACTATATCGATTGTTTTTATTTATGTCAAACATCTAGTACGTGATAATGCAAATACGATTATCATATTTAAGCAAGATGAAATGAATCATAAACATATATATAATGATCATGTTATCGGAGTTATGCTATTTAAGGAATTTATGAATATTTTTTATTATAAGTAAGGATGATTCAATAAACAAAGGACGATATCGAAAAGGATTTGATAATTTCATACAATTATAAGCAACCAGATCGTCAGCAGATCACTATCAGATGCTAACCAAATCATTATCAGATAGACAGCAGATCGTTAGCAGATATAATATAAAGCAGATCACAATCAGATGCTGACCAGATCATTATCAGATGTTGATCCGATTGTTAGCAGACAGAGAGCTGATTAAAAGGCAAATATTATATAAAATGAAAAGAAACATACTGAATTAGAAGACTAATAAATATTTAAGTAATATTGTAAAGACAAGGGCAAACAACAAAAATTAAAGAACATTAAATCAAATAAAATAGATAGAGTTAATTGTTGGAAGATACATTTCAACCAATAACAAAACCTTTAAACGAGTTAGTTGGAAATTTGAAAAACAAAATAAATTTTAGAACACTATCATACTAATGATGATTATAATGATTATTATGATAAATGATATAGATGAAGATAATGATGATGTTGATAGCAATATAAATATCGAAAATAATGTGAATGGTGATTATATTGATGATGATAAAGATTCCTCCCTTAGCTACAAAAGAAAACAACAAACTAAGAAAATCAAATGTAGCAAACATATACTAGCCAAGAGAAGAAAAAATCTATTTAAGTATAAAAAATGTAAAAGTTATGATAAGAATACGTTTCATAATACAACAAAAAACTTGCAGTTGGAAAAAACTGATGGGATTGAAAATAATTTCAATCAACACAAGCTTAAACAAAACTCAAAACATAGTAGAGTAAAAAAAAGGAAAAATAATAAAACCATATGAGCAATAAAAAAGAAAAAAAATTAGTGATAAGAATGTATTTCACAATACAATATTACCATCAATTACACCACAATTAAATATTACATCACAACTGTGTTACGTCACAGCTAAATATTTTATCACAACCAGATATTGAAAGTAAAAGTAACCAAGTAAATGTTAATCGAACGAAAAAAGTAATACTGTACACAATGATTTTATTAAAGAGGATAGAAAACGAATTAAAAAAACGCACCTGTTTGGCAAACGAAAGCGTGAAAACAATTACATGGTGATAGAAAACGAATGAAATTGTCTTATAACAACTCATTATTTAAAAACTTACAATTACTTAGGAATAATAAAAAGTTGGATACTATACATGGGTTTAGTGTAGATAATAAAGGAAAATGGTGCTATAAAAATAAAATATTAAAATTATATTCTAAACACTCTGTAAAGATTGGAGAAGAAAAATGGAAAATGACTCCGGGGTTATTTGAGTTAATATTTCATTCAAATCCTTTCCATTACACTAAAAATGATTTGCAAAACTATGAGCATATGTTGATGAACACGAATGCACACAAACGTTATTATCAAGCCAATACGGAGTATAATAAAAAAATTGTTTAATAAGAATGTAAACACACACCTGATAGGTGCTGGATTGAAGTCCTTAAACAAATATAAACTTAACTTTATATATTGGGATGATCCTAATGAATTAGTTGATAGATTGCGCGTACTCATATCATCACAAAGTTTTGGACACAATTATCATAAAATCTAAATAATTTCTATTCTATTAAATAAAAATGAATGATATAAACAAATTTAAAAAAAGCTCAATTAATCAAAATCATAATGATTCAAAATTTAAGATATAAGTAAGCAAGGCACTTGATATTACCGTAGATAATCATCATTTAAATGAAAGGAATTACTAATTTGAGTCCACCTGTTGATATTCATGATGCAATTACAAAAGCATAGTTAAAAAGAATGGACAACTAAGAACTAAACTAGAAGAGTTTAAGACGGAATATAATACACAAATGAAAATTACAACAAATGATATAGAAAAATTATATGCAACGAATAATAATAATGTTCAAGAGGATGTAAATCTAATTGAAAAAGCTATCAATGAAAGTCTTTTCAGTACAAATAAAGACTTTGTTCGAAAACTTGAACAAAGATTTAATCATATTGAAGACTTTGTATATAAATATCTTAATAAAGACAATGAAGATGTTAAAAAAGTTAAACTTGAACAACCATTAAATAAATTTTTAATAAAAATTACTATCTTTTAAACACTAAATCAGTTAGTATAGATCCACACTCGTATGCAGACAATATGGATATGAATAAAAGAGAAACAGTTGATGAACTACATAAACAAGCTCGGAAAAATTTTAAAAGAAGACGAGTTATTATGAAAGGAATTGATGACTTATGGCAAGCGGACTTAGTTGAAATGGGAAATTATGAAGCAAAAAATAGGAAATATCGTTACCTCTTAACAGTAATAGATACATTTTCCAAAAAAGCATGGGCTGATGCAGTAAAAAGTAAAACTGCTCTTAACGTAACAAATGCAATGGATAAAATTTTTACTAGAAGTCATCCTGTTAAAAAAAATTTACAAACAGATGATGGCAAAGAATGTTTTAATAATCAATTTCAACATATGATGCAAATCAAGCATATAAATCATTATTCAACCTATACCGTATTAAAAGCATCTATATTAGAACGATTCAATAGAACGTTGAAAGGAATGATGTGGAAAGAGTTCAGTTACCAAGGGTCATTTCAATGGATTAATAAATATCGAGAACTAATTAATAAATATAATAATAATACATTTCATAGAACAATGTAGATGTCTCCAAATGAAGTAATCTTTTCAAATGAAAAATTTTTATTGAATTCAGTCTATAACAATATAAAAGTATTCAATAAACTTAAGTTCAAAGTTGGTGATTTCTTTCGAATAAGTAAATATAAACATATATTCGAAAAAGGTTACACACCAAATTGAACTGCAGAAATTTTTAAAATTAAAACTATACAAAATACACATCCTACTACATACATTTCAGAAGACTATCAAGGTCATGAAATTAAAGGAGGATTTTATGAATATGAATTAATAATCAATTTCCTCAAACATATTTAGTTGAAAAAATTCTAAAGAGAAGAGGAAACATGGCTTATGATATGGGGTTAGCATTTTGAACAGAACACAACTCATTGATTAACCTTAACAACTCATCAGTATAAAAAACGGCATCAATAACTTCATCAATTTATATACTCATCAGTCCTTAAGATGTCATTATCGTTAACACTAAACGGAAATTTATCATTACTTATTGCAAATTATTTTCTACCGATTCAACTCGAGTCAAATTATGTTTGCGGTTTAATAAGCTTCGATACATATCATTCAATTCCAAATGATGTAGAAAACAATCTATTTCAAATCGGTGATAATGTAATAGAGGTTCCTGTGGGATCATATGAATTATCTGATTTAGCTGAAGTACTTAGTGGTAAATATGAACAGTTGAATAAAAAAGGAACACCTGATATACAAGCAAATTATAATAAGTACAAACGGAAATAAAAAGCTCTGAAGATACAATTTATTTTGATAAAGATAAATCTATTGGAACACTTTTAGGTTTTAGTAAAAGAACATTACTAAATATTATTGAGATAAAACAATAGATACATACAACAATGTAATATTGTAACAGGATCATATATGAATGATGTGTCAGCACATACCATACATCAGTTTTCACTTAACGTTAGCCCCGGCTACAAAATTACTGAAACACCAGCGAATATGATTTACTTACCTGTAAATATAAAAGAAATAAATGTTATTACTTTGAAAGTTACTGATCAAGCCGGTAATTTATTAAACTTTTGTGGTGAAAAAATATCAATAGGACTGCATTTAACCTTTGAAAAAATGATTATCTTCAATAAAAGTCAGTTACACAACGATTTACCATTCACTCCATTACCAACAACAGAACAGGAAGGTGTAAAAGTAAAAGAGAAATCATATTATAAGAATCAAAAAACGAATATCCTCACCGAAGATAATCAGAAGTTTCTACAAAATTTAAGATTTCACTTAAAAGTTCATAAAAATGAGTACATGTAATACAAAAACCCCTCTTTGATAGTTAAATTATTAAAAAAGAATATCATAGTTATACATCATATTTACAATCGTTCCAAAATAATGATGAAATTCGTATAGCAATTCGATATCAGGATTTATATGTTTTACTAAACGAAAGCTATTTATATATTAAAGGATTTGTAACGAAAGCAGCAGACAACACAATCTCTACTACTGTAAAACTTTTAAATAATTGTATGGCATATCTATTTGGAGAAATTCGATATGAAATTAATGGTATAGAAATTAATCGTACACGACATTTAGGTATTGCTACAGAGTTAAAAGATTTTGTATCTTTGAATATAAATGAAAGCAGTGTAGTAAGAAATGTAGGGAGGGTCCCAACCTCTGAGGATCTAACGCTGAATAGTGATTGTTTTAATTTCTGTGTACCATTAAAATTATTGCTTGGATTTGTTAAAGGCTTTAATAAAATAATAATCAATTCTAAACATGAATTGTTACGTTCAACGAATGATAATAATGTTTCAACATCTACCACTACAAATGAAAGGCTTAAATTAACAATAAAAATATTACATGGAAGATACCACATGTCAACTTGCTGATAAATACAAATTGGAAATGTTTAAAGCAATTAAAAGTCAACAATCATTAAATATTTCATTTGGAGTTGGGGTATATATTATAGTCCAACATTACCAACCAGTAGTACAAATATTTTATGGAATTTTAAACTAGCTGCAGAAAATGAAAGACCACGATTCCTTCTATTAGCATTTCGAAACGATAATAAGTTCATACATCTCAACTCTGACATATATCCTTATGACGATCTAATTCTTAAATTTGGTCAAAATCGATTTGCTTTATTGTATGATATGTATGCGAAATTTCAATAAAGATATTACTCACGAGAGCCACAACCACTGTTAACGAGAGAGGATTTTTCATCAAATGCACCAATAATTGTCTTAGATGTAACACATCAAAATGAATCTGTCAAAAATGGATCAATCGATATTCGGATTGAATTTAAATCATTAAAAAATATTCCAGCTAATACATCTGCATAATGTCTAATTATACATGATAAAATCTTTGAATATATTTTCCTTACAAACGAAATGAGAAAAATATTGTAAAAATTATAAGCATACATATACAAAATAAATAAATAAATACATTTTTTTAAGATTATGTGTTTCAATCATTTATATGTTCAAATTATCACCAGTGTTAAAAGTTATAATATACCCTCAAGTAATCAACATCCTTATTTTCATCCATCATATTCTCATAATTCTCAAAATTCTTATCAAAACTATGACATTAATGGTATAGATGACAGAAGCAAATATATAGATTTTACCATAATACTTTTAAATAATTCAATAAATGTTAAAATACATTTATTAATACAATTAGAAAATGATACATCAACAAATTTAATAACAACAACAACAGTAAAAAATAATAATAGACTACCGATAGAGAGTTCTGAAAACGGATTCACTATAAATGATGCTATCAAAGCTTTTAAACACGATTTAATTGAAATGGAAACAAATATTGGAGGAATAATTGAGAGTTCACAAGTATTTTATCGAAATTTTAATTTAAAATATGACTTTTGTGAAATAAGGATAAGATCGTTATAGAACTCTCAATATTTATTGTTTTCAATATGATACTCAATTTGAAAAGGATGTATTAAACTAAAATGTTAAAAAGAAACAATTTGAAACAAGTCCATTATTCGAACGATTATCAAATAATATAAATATCAGAACAATCAATATTAAAGACTATTCGCAAACATTACATATGCGTGTACAGTAAGATATATAACAACAAAATATGACAGTAAAAGAGATATATAATTTCTAATATTATGTCGTAAGAACATAAATGTAAACTCTCCAATATTCAATCAGAGTACATAAATAATTTAAAAAAATTTGGTAAACATTATGAGGACTGTGAATGGATAAAAGTAGATGGTACAGAAGCAAGCAGTGGACCAGACACTTGCGAGTGTTATGCAAATTTATTATAACATATTAAATGTAACTAAATGTAATAATTGTAATTTCAAATGTGAGAAATAAAATGTGCAACATAACTAAATGACTTTAATTTTTTCTAAGAAACTTGCAACAATATAGTTTATCAATTTATTGTGTACTTTTTTTCAAGAATATACGTAAGTATTTTCATTTAAAAAAATTATGTTTTTTAAAACTTTAAATTTAACATTATTTTATTTATTAATTTTCTTCAGATTGTAAAAAACCCATTTTGTAATAAATCCTATGTACACTTTTTTTATTGAATATTCTCCTTTATTTAAGTCCTCCATGCTATCGTCCGTCATAGCGTTAAATTTTTCCGGTAGCAACAGCACATTGTTACGAAGTTCTAACATAATATTTTCTCCATACGGAGTCTAAATCCAACTTGCTTTAAGGATTTTAAAGCAAGTATCTTTTGGAAAGTTCTTTATTGATATAATACTTTTTAAGTACTCCTTCTTGCTAGCAATATTATTTAACTCCTTCAAAGTGTCCATAATATTTTTATACTTTTAAATAAGAAACTTGTAAAATTTATAAGTAAAATAACAAAATAAAGCAACTTTCTCCACTATTTATACCATTTTTCTATGAATCTGTTATCTGAACCGGATGCATGACTCACTCCCCACAATTCCTTATCTAAAGCAGGATGTATGAGACAACAACATAAAATAATTCATGTCCAAAGATGTCATGTTTGTTATCTAAACCGGATGCATGACTCACCCCCCACAATTCGTTATCTATACCGGATGCATGACTCATCCCACGCAATTTCTTATCTAAACAAGACCCTGCCACCCGCCGCCTGCGGTCAACAATTCATATTCATATTCAAACATGCTTTATTCTTTATCTTAACCGGATGTATGACTCATACATACCAACCAATGTGTGCGAGTGAGATGGAATTATAAGTGCAAGCGAGATGCAAGATACAAACGACCTTCACAAGGTCGCACCAACTTGCAGCAACTTTTTATACGCCAACGGGTCTAGAACCTAAAAATACCACTACAGAGTCTAACGAGGAATCAAGAACCAGATTTAAATTATCACAATAAAGATAGGGAACCATGTAAGAATTATACCGAAGGTCAAATCGTTTATGTAAGAAGAGATAACAAACAAAGGATTCCCAAGGTATAAATATTTTTGGTCGTCCCATGCCGAGCTGAATATCAGATCCCAGAATACACTAATGCTCCAATCGTTAGTTTTGAAACAGGCATTGCCAATATTCAAAAGGGAAATTTATACTAGTCCTTGTGATAGATATGTTAGCTTATCAAGAAACCCTGAAGATTATAACAAACACTGTCGATGCTGAAACCCATACCACTAATCTCCTTCCTTCCTTTTCTTTACCACGAAATAAAACTCATCGAAACTTACATTAGCCGGATCCAGCCAATTAAAGCAATAAAAGGTCATTAGACGAATTAGGTAAAGCTTGGAAATGGTTAGCAGGCTGTCCTGACCACCATGACCTAAATAAGCTGTTAGAAAATAATAATGAACAAGTCATTATTGATAAGAGTGTAATCGAAAGAATAAATAATATTACAAAAAGAAACAATAAAATATCATAATTTTTCAAGAGAACCGACATAGCACAAGTTGTTCTAGGAATAGGTCGAAAATTTAAGCTAGAAATCTTAAGAAAGGAAATTACGAGAATAGAAATCGGAATTCATTGGGCGAAAGCCAATTTTGTAAATCCATTCATATTATCAAATGAAGAAATTTTTAATTCAGACGAAATTGTTGACTACAATAATATATATTTAGAACCTATTACAAATGTTGAAGATTCGCTGCAATTCGTAGAGATAAGAGTTGTTTCAAATGTAACAAATATAATGTTCATAATTAATCCACCCATTGCTAATAAGGAAAATTGCAGTTTCGTGCTGTCGCTTGACTAGTTCACACGTGCTTTTGCGATTGTGTCTCTCATAGAGCTAAGCCCACAAGTGTTTTTCATAAAAAACTTAAACTTTTTCGGCTAAGACCGAACTATTTTACTTCTTTTCTCGGAAAAAAAAAATTATATAGCCCATAGAACAAAAAACAAATAAATAAAAGTAATAGAATTTGCCTAGTGCAACTATCAAAATGCCACCTGAAGGCAAACATATTAGTCAGCCTCAACCTCTTATAGAAGTTGACCATTCTAAGCAACTAAAATCGCTCTCTGACGGTTCTAAATTTTTGCTAATTTCAAGAGTAAATTCAAATGATACTCTTAAAAATGTTTCACCATTCTTAATTAAAAAAACAATAGATCATCTTTGTGATGGAGAAGTTGACATGTGCAAAAAATTACTCAGCGGTAACCTACTAATAAAAACAAAAAACATTACTCAAGCGAGAAAACTTATAAAACTGACAGCTCTCCCTCCAACTATTAAAGTCTCGGTTACCGAACACGAAAATTTGAACCTCACTAAAGGTGTCATTTATTGCAATGATCTAAGGGGATTAGATGAAAATGAAGTTTTGTTGGGGCTACAAAATCAAAATTACAAAACTTGTTGATGGGAAAGCAATAGAAACCGGTTTAGTAATAATTACTTTTGATAACACCTCACTCCCAGAAAAAATCAATATCGGCTACGAAAAAGTTCAAGTTCGTCCGTATATCCCACTCCCACTTAGATGTAGAACCTGTCAGCGATATGGCCATACCATCAAATTTTGTCAAAACAAAAAAATATACCCCAACTGTGCAAAAAATTTCCATGTAAACCTCGAATTGGAAAAAAAATGTATCAACAACGAAACATGCATCAACTGTATTGAAAATAAAGTTGCCAATAACAACCATAACTCTCTGGATAAAAAGTGTCCAATATTTATAAAGCAGAAAGATATTCAAGCCATCAAATCTTTACACAAGGCAGACACAAAAACAGCGTATTCCATTTATAACGAGAGACGCAGCCTCGCATCACAGACTTATGCAGAAGCCCTTAAAAGACCAAGATAAGCAATATTTTCTCTCCAGATACTCTAACAAGCCATACAATAGAAGGTGACAGTGCTTTAAGCAATAACAACAACAAAAACGATCTTCTGCCGTTAGACCAAGTTATCAATGCTAAACAAAACAGTCTACCACCACTTCCAGCACGCAACGTACATATGGAGCAACAGAATTCCACCTTGCCTGCTTCTCTTCAGTCTAAGATGATCGCTGAGACAAAACTCAAAATTTTTCCTCGAAACCTGTCAAACCAGTTGAAGACTGAGCTGAAAGCATAAGCTGGAAACAAAGCTACTGCAAAAATCAATGGAAGAATATTAGTAGTTTCACTACAAAATTTGTACTTAATTTCCAAATATTTTTATTATATTTTATTCTTTAAAAAGATATTAATCTTATGTCACTGAAAATTATTCAATGGAACTTAAAAGGTTATAATACAGTGAACTCCAATTGCTAATCAACCAACACCATCCCCAAATCATAGCACTGCAAGAAACACACTTTTATATTTTTGCAGGTGGCCAAAATAAACAGTTTTCCGATAATAATAATGCGTGTTTCTTCTCTTTTTTTCGAATACGTCATAAATTTTTATTTACAGATTATTTCTTAAAAATTACGTCTATTTACAATCTACTTTACTCGCGGTTGCTTGCGTTAGATCGCGACGGGGATAGTTGTTCTCTGCGGTGCGGTGCGGTACGGTTGTCGTACAACCAAATAACGGCTACGTTTCAAACTATCCTGCCGGCACGAATGTTAGCATTGCACCCAGACGTGCGACAGAATTGTTAGCTAGCTTGCCTACGCTACTCTATAATATTTGTTATGCTTGGTCTCTCTTGCACGGGTTCTGATGTTGCCGTGCAGTAGATACCGTAGACGCTGTCCTATTCTGCCGACACGAGTGTTAGCGTGGCACCCAGACGTGCGACAGAATCGTCAGCTAGCTTACCTACTCTGCTTTATACTATTTGCTATGCCAGGTCTCTCTTGCACGGGTTCTGACGTTGCCGTGCAGTAGATACCGTAGACGCTGTCCTATTCTGCCGACACGAGTGTTAGCGTGGCACCCAGACGTGCCATATATACTCTTTCTTCGCCACTGAGTGTAGAAAATGAACAGCTGTTTGTCAAGTCTCCACAAACAGCTGTTCCCTAAGTGTTGCCGTTTGACTTATAATTTCTTAATTTAAGACTTAGCATAAGTTTTTACTATGATTTCGTGTAATTCATGTTGATCTTTAATTCATTTTTTTCTTTTTGTATAACAACAATATAAAAATAGTATAAAATAATATCTTCTGATAAAATTAAGTATATTAATAAAAAAAAGAAAATATATATATATATATTTGGTTGCGCTGACGTTTGGTTGTAGGCGGAAACGCGCGTGCAACTTCCGCCTTTACAAGATATAATTATAGTGTCCGCATACATTCCACCAAATAAAACATTTAATTTACAAAATTTAGAAAACGTCCTTAATATTCAACACCCAAATTTTATTATATTAGGTGACTTTAATAGTTGGCATCGCAACTGGGGCTCTCCTCACAACAATCGTAGAGGAAACATCATTTCTAAATTTGTAAACAAAAATAATTTAATAATACTTAACAACGGTTGCCCAACTCATTTCAGCACCCACAATACATTTACCCATGTTGATATCACCTTTTCCTCTCCTACCTTAGCTCCTCTCATGCAATGGGATGTTAATGACAACCTTTTCGGAAGCGACCACTTCCCGATTTTAGTTTCACTACTCCATATTCATACACAATACTCTGCAAAGCCTCTACCCCGTTTTAGAATAAAGTTAGCGAATTGGAACCACTTTCGAGAGCTTTCCGACCACTACAGCTCAACTAGAACAATTAGTTGTAACGTTAATAAAGAAGCAGCAAACATAACCAAAATTATTATGCAAAGTGCCAATATTTCAATACCTCAAAGCAATAACAAAAAAAAATGTAATGTTCCTTGGTGGAACAAAAAACTTGAATGCCTTCAATACAACAAGAAAAGACTATGGCAAATATTTAAACGCAACATATCCACAGAAAACTTAATTAGTTACAAGAAAGCAAATGCCCACTTTAAACGTGAACTCAAATTATCAAAAGATAAATCTATTAATTTATTTACCGCAGAGATAAATCCTACTAGACCCATGTCAAAGATTTGGTCCAATATTAGGCGTTTCTGCGGACTTAAAAACCATTTCAACATACATTGTATTAAAAACAGTCACCCTTTTACTCACACAGTAACCGAAAAACTTCAAATAGCTAATACTTTTTGCGAATTTTGGTCAGAACAATCATCCCGCACAAATTTCCCAACTACATTCCGACCACACAAATTACGATCAACCACAAAGAGTTCTCCGCCACTACAACAATATTTTCAATACCCATATTTCACACTCATATAAACAAATCACCGTTATCCCTATTCACATGCCCAATTCTGATAAAATTTCAGTATCATCATATAGACCAATATCACTAACCCCTGCCTTGTCAAAGTTTTGAATAAAATTATTGCCAATAGACTATGGTGGTTTGTTACAACACACAAACTACTCGATAGTCATCAGTTGGGTTTCAGAAAGGGCAAATCAGTGACTAACGCTCTAGTTTACTTAGACCATTTGATCACTGCAAAGCTCTCTAGCAAGAACCACATTTCAATTGTATCGCTGGACTTTGCGAAAGCCTTTGAAAAAATTGGCGTACATACATTGATAGATCAACTTACTGATTAGAACCTAGGACCTAAAATAATAAGGTACGTTAAAAATTTATGAAACACAGACAAATCACAACACTTATAGGCAATACTTATTCAAACTCACTCCCACTCGAAAACGGCATCCCCCAAGGCTCCCCCTTTTCGGTAATACTTTTCCTTATAGCATACAATAAATTATGCACTATTATCTCCATACACAAGGAAATAAAATTCTGCGCTTACGCCGACGATCTTACATTAATATATAAAATTGACAGAGCAAAAAACTCTACCATCTCCTTGGATAATCTCTTTGAAGATATTAATGGCTGGGGTAAATACTCAGGTGCACAATTGTCCACCTCTAAATGCAAACATCTTCACATTTGCCGTAAGCAAAATTGTCAGATAAATATCGCTTCTAACAACCAAAATATAGAAAACGTTGTAAGTCTCAAAATACTGGGTATTACATTTAGTAAGAGATTTAGGTAAATTATCTCTATCGAAACGCTTAAATATTTTGAAATGCATCGCCAACAGGAAATATAGATGCAATACGCATTCATTAATCTCTGCTACGAAAGCCATATTTTTGTCAAAATTAGACTATGGCCTACCTCTATACGGACTCGCTCCCAAATCACTACTGAATAAAATTAAATCAATAATAAACTCTGGAATCAGAATAGGATTAGGTGCATTTCGAACTACTCCTATCTCTAACATGCTTTTTGAGTCAAATATCAAAAATATTGTGGATAGGCGAGATTTAATAACAACAAAACCTTTTAAACCCCTTTAGCAGCATTAATTACTCAAACAGTCACATCAAAAGAACCACGAAAATTTCCATCTGTAATAACAAGAGCTATTACCCTATGTTCCACGCTCCAAATCCCATTTACACCAATAAAACTTCTTACAAACAAATTTCCTCCATGGCTGCTTAGTGCATCAAGAATAAACCTTTCTTTACATAACTTCGACAAATCCACCACCTCACCAGCAATATCAATCACTTTTTTTGGAATTAAAAAGCTTTATTTTATGCCGCAAATTCTCATTCACTGATGGTTCTAAATCTGATAATATATGTGGCTACAGCGTTACCACAGACAACACCGTCATAAAATCCGCAATCCTTCCAACTCACAGCTCGGTATTTACTGCTGAAATCGCTGCAATATTAGAAGCCATAAATTATGCAATCACCAAAACTGATAAATTCGCAATATGCTCGGACTCTTTAGCAGCGCTTAAAGCAATAGAAAATATAACAATCACTTTTACCCAAATACGATCAGAAACAAAATTATTGAATTTCATCCAAAAATTTTATTGATTTGGATACCAGGACATGCTGGGATACCAGGCAATGAATTTGCCAACCAAGTAGCAAAATCTTGCTGTAAATCTCCCCTTCTTACTTCAAACAATTATAACGTAAACGATTATATCAAACTAATAAGTAATAATTTTAACAAACGCCAAGAAAATTCATGGCAAGATACTTCTAATTGGTATAAGCTAATTAATTTCAACAAAATATCCATAAATGACTACCCAAAATTTAGCTTAAACGACTCTCTTAGCAGATTAGAAGTTATAAAATTTTCAAGACTTAGGCTTGGGCGCTGCAAACCAACCCACCAACATTTATTTGACCACAACATTAGTAAACTCTGTCAGTTTTGCAACACAAACAGCAATATTACTATAGACCACATTTTGAACTTTTGTAACAAATTTAATAACGAAAAAGTAGTCCTTTTCTTTAAAAGCTGTAACCTGTTTTATTTAATTTAATCATAACATTTAATTTAATCAAAACATATAATCCCATTCACTTATGTTTATTCTAAATTAATTTGTAATTTAATAACTTAAAAAAAAAAAATGTATGTACTTCCTGTACATATGAATAAGCCATTCAACCAAAAATGAGCCTCATCACTGAACAAAATTTTGCGATGAAAATCAGCATCGAGATCAATCTCATTTTCGGCCCATACACCAAAATCACGACGCATTGCATGGTCTCGCGGCTTTAATCCTTGCAAAACTGGATCTTGTAAGGTCGCAAGCCAAGATCTTTGCGCAAAATCTTCCATAAAGTTGAGGACAAAGCTCCAATTGCTGTGCACGGTGGCGAATCGATTCATTCGGGTCCTCTTCAACATTTTGCTCTACAGCGGCAATTGTTTCTTCGGTGCGCACTGTTCGACGTCTCTGCGGATGCGTATTATCACATAGAGTAAACGTAGTGCGAAAACGATTCATGGTTAACCGAATTAATTGCTCTGATGGACGATTATGTCGACCATAAAATGGACGGAGCTTGCGGTAAACTTCGCGAGCTGAACCATTATTTTCGAAATAAATTTGCACTATTTGCAAGCGTTGTTCTTTTGTCAACCTGTTCATGATGAAATGGCAAACCAAACTGAACATAAATGACATTAGAGTTGCCAGATTTGACCATAAAATGCCAGTTTTATCTCTATTCAAAAAACAAACCTCTAAAAAAAACACCCTTTATATATTTTACCCAAAAATGTGTGAGTTAATAAATCAAACTATAAGAGAACCTAATAAATTACCCAAATTCTTATGTACTGGTGTAACTTATTTACTTCCAAAAGGCAATGGATTTAAGAAGGATCCAGCGAATGGAAGACCAATCACGTGTCTGCCAACTCTCTACAAGATAATATCAGCGTGCATCAATAAACTCGTATACAACCACCTAGAGCGCAACTGTATCCTAAATGAAGAACAAAAAGGGTGCATCAGAGGGGCACGCGGTTGTAAAGAACAATTGACTGTGGATCAGGTGATAATAGAGCAAGCAAGAAAAAATAACAGAAATCTATACGTTAGCTATATAGACTATAGAAAAGCGTTTGATTGTGTACCACATGACTGGCTCATTGATGTACTGAAGTTATATAGAGTCGATCCAATAATTGTTAAATTTCTAGCATTTGCAATGAAAATGTGGAAAACATCTATCCACATAAATAATAAAGGATTAAGACAAAAAACAAATTGCATTCCAATAAAATCTGGAATTTTCCAAGGCGATTGCTTCAGCGCACTATGGTTTTGCATTGCAATAAACCCATTAAGCAGCATTCTCAACTCTAGCAAGTATGGTTTTAAACTGAAGGCAAATAACAGTGGGATAAAGATAAATCATTTGCTGTATATGGATGACCTAAAAACATATGCATCATCACGAGACAGCCATACGCATCTATTAAATATAGTAAGTACGTTTAGTAAAGACATAAAAATGGAATTTGGTCTAGAAAAATGCAAAACATTAAGCATTATGCGGGGCAAAATAACACCTTCAACGCAAAATACTCATGGAATAAAAGAAATGCAAGGCGATGAAATATATGTTTATCTTGGTGCTGCCCAAAACAACAAAATAGACTCGGGAAGAATAAGGAAACAGCTAACAACAGAATTTAAGGGAAGAGTCCACAAACTTTGCAAGTCTCATCTAAATGGAGGCAATTTCATTGAAGCCATCAACACATATGCGATGCCAGTGCTAACGTATAGTTTCGGCAAAGTAAAATGGTCAGGAACCGAAATTGAGAGATTGCAGCGAACGATACGAACCATTATGACCCAGTATAATTCGCATCACCCCAAAGCATGTATGGAAAGGATGACGTTGCCCCGAAAAGAAGGAGGTAGAGGTATTATAGACCTGCAACTGTTACATAATAGACAGATCATCTCACTTAGAAACTACTTCAACGAAAAGAGCAATCACTCAGCACTGATAAAAGTGATGTGTGAAGCTGATGATAATTATACACCACTGAATTTGAAGAATCAACCGCCCATTAGTACATGGGATATCCGTACCCAAAAAGAGAATTGGGCTGCAAAACCTCTACATGGGAAACATTATAATGCCCTCCACAGTGAACATGTTGACAAAACAACGTCAAACTTATGGCTTCAATGTGGTAGCATATTTTCTGAAACAGAAGGTTTTATGATTGCTATTCAGGATAGTGTAGACAGTATAGATGACAAATGCAGAATATGTGGTTCCCGACAAGAAACAATAGAGCACATTATATCGGGGTGCACAAGATTAGCTCAATCACATTACTTGCAAAGACACAACAATTTTATTAAAATCATTCATCAGGAGATATGTATGACATTTGGCCTCATCACAGAAATTAAACCTTACTTTCTTTATGAACCAGAAACTGTTCTTGAAAACAACACATTTAAAATATTATTTGATCGAACATTGCATACAATGAATAGAGTAGAACATAATAGGCCTGATATAACAATAGTTGATAAAATAAACAAAAAGGTCAAACTAGTCGATTTTGCTGTTCCAAACAACCACAACATCCGAAAAACGTATGAAGAAAAGAAGACAAAGTATGAGCAACTTGCAATGCAAATTAAAAGACAATGGAGCCTGGAGGAAGTACGAGTGACTCCATTAGTAACCAGTTCAACTGGACTGGTGGAGAAAAACTTTCGAAGACACCTCAGTGAGCTAAATATAACACAAAATTGTTTAAAAAAGGCGCAGAAATCAATCATATTAGACACAACACATATAGTTCGCAAATATTTAACATAAAATTATAAATTATATATCATAACGTGTAATTAGAGAAATTATTATATTCTGTTACATTCATAGGACGAATGTAACTAATGTATCCGTAAAATCGTGAAATAAAGAAGATAATAATAATAATAATAATAATAATAATAAAGGAAAATTGCAAGGCAATTATGTTAAGACCAAAAAAGAAAAATAAAACTGTCATTAAATTACCTTAGCGGAAAATTGTAAGACTTTCAATAATTTTCCAATATGCGACTAGCAAAGCATTGTAACTATACACCATAACAGGCACAATACAACTTTTTCAAGGAAAAACGACTTCTTATCATATACGGATAGCCAACATATTCCTATGACAGAAGAACTCAGTCCTGATACTTTGCTTTTAAATATGTTCCATTTTTCAATGCATTCATAAAAATAAACAACGAAACCGATAATTTAACTGGGACTTTTATTATTAAATACAAAAATCAATACAAATCAATAATACTAGAACCAATGCCAGCAGTTTTCCAAACAAAAGAAGCTTTTCCAGCTGTTCACGAAGTCCTGTCTTAAGAATTCATGAAAGAATGAAACAGAAACAATACAAAAAGTATAAAATGATTTAATTAGGATGTGGGCTGCAAATTTTAAACAAACTCAAGAGTTTTAATTGTCACCATAGTAATCATGGGAAGTCTACTTATAAAATCAAAGCTATTCAACAGATCCAAAATATTATAGGTAAAAACTTCAGAGGATGACAGAAAATTTCAAATAGTATCAGACGAATGCTTAAGTAACCGAGGACGCTCACATTTAAAGGGGAAAGAGTTAAAGGCACAAATGCTAACCATCCCTACCGAGCTAGCACCGCATATATGAGAATCGAACTAAAACGTACGTACGATCGGAAAAGCAGTGAAATGCTGACAATGCGTCTGGTTTATATCCGTCGTACTGCAATGCTTATCATATATCATATCACTTCGATATGAAAAATTACTGAAAGTAGCAGTCAGTTAGTTTTTAGAGTTGATTTAATAATAATAATAATTAATAGAGCTTAGCTACTACAGCTATTAGCCTTCTTAGCTTTATAGCATGAAGCTTTAAATCAAGTAAAAAGCTTTTTAATATTATTATATTTTTTTATAATTTTTTCTTAGCTTTATCGCACTTTCTCAACATATCCACACAGACCATGTGATATAGATATTAAAATAATTACATGTGAATTTTACATGGTCCAAGGCGTAAATGTTAGAAAAAATTTACCCTGCTTGCTGTGGGGCTCGGACAACACAAACATAAAAATGCAGACCACCATTAAGCTACAAATTTAGCTACAGTTAGCTTTCAATCTAAGCTTGAGTTGACCTTTTGACAAGCTAATGTTATAAAAATCGCAACTGTTTATAAGAGTTGTCATGCGATTAAAAGGAGCTCTAGCCATATAATTAGTTCTACTAACGGGTTGATGAAATAATTGATTAGAGTTACGAGTACTTCTCCGATTAGTATTAAAATGTATGTAATCAAGAAGCTCTGGTGCAGCAAGAGACCCAGTTACAAGTTGATGCAGATAAAGTATATCCGCAATATTTCTACGGGACCTCAAAGACTGCAAATTTAATGACTTCAAGCGATCCTCATAAGGAGGAAGGTTCAAAGAGTCAGTCCAATTTAAGCCATTGAGAGCAAAACGAATAAAGTTTTTTTGAATTCCCTCAATTCTATTTATATGAATATTATAAAATGGTGACCATACTTGGCTCGCGTACTCTAAGTGAGGACGCAGTATTGTATTATATAAAGTCACCGTTACTCAAGGGCTATTAAATTCTTTTGCCCACCTCTTAATAAAGCCAAGCAGAGATGAGGATTTTTTACAAATTAGATCAATATGCTCATTAAAAGTTAATTTAACATCAAAATGTATACCTAGGCCTTTGACTAAATCGACACGTAATATTTTCTTATCTTTTAATTGATAATCAAACTCCACAATAGTTTTCCTCCTGGTGAAAATCATAGATTGGCATTTATCAGGATTAAGATGTAGGTTATTGTTAGAACACCAAACCTCAAAGGATTTCAAGTCAGACTGACGTGGAATAGTATCGCCAACCCCCTTTACGTTCCTGTAAATTTTCATGTCATCTGCATATACTAACAGATGAACAGTAGCGGCTCCAGGTGGCTTCTTTGCGGAACACGTTATGCCGCGATAAATGGGGAGGAAAATCCGAAATCTTATTTGATATGAGCGATCAGATAAACAAGATTCAATCCAGCTGACAAAACTTAAAGGAAATCCAAGCTTCTTTAACTTAAACAAAATCAAATTATGTGGTAATTTGTCAAATGCTTTACTCAAGTCAGTGTAGATGCAGTCAACTTGCCCACCAGAGTCAAAAGAGCTTAAAACAAAAGAAGTAAAATCAAGGAGGTTGATTTGATTTAGTTTAAAAAAAGTTCATTAATAAAAATATAGTTAGCGTAAGCATAAAAAAAAACCTTTTGGCATTTTCGCGTGCAAGAATCTTTTTAATAGCACTTTTGTATGTACCGAACCTTGTCAAAGGTCACTGCCTTGATCATATAATACACAACACTGTAAAGACTGCGTATGACATAGAAAATTTAATTCTTAAAGCTAACAGCCTACAGCTGACATCAACTGTTAGAAGAGAACAGTTAAAGAAGTTTGTAGAGAGTGTTCATGAAGAGTGACATGAATTGAAACGCCATGGCGCGCAATGTAGGTACAGGCCAATTTTGCCTTGTATTAATAACACTTTAACTAATTGGATACCATTTCTAAATTGTTTTATTGAACTGAATCATGAATGCCTTTACTTGCTCAAACTTATTACAAAATATATCAATGTTAAATATACCTGAAGGGCAAACTAAAATTGAAATTTATTAACATTTTGTTAATCATATCGTCGGCATACAAGCAGAATTGACAATCTGCCAAAAAATAATTAGATGGTGACGCTAATTAATCTTTCAATTAGGTTTACATTTTCTTAGCTTTGTGATATATAATTTCGGTTATTGAAAAAAAATGTATACAGTACCTGATAAGATGTGCTATAAGAGTATATTCTTATATTAGTAACTAAAAATTGTTTAGTAAACATCAAAAAAACAAAATATTATTTTATGTAGATGGTCAATTCTGCTTGTATGCCGACGATATGCTGAGCATTCTTAATAAATATGTAAGAGCACTTGAGAACAATAGTGTTACAACTGTTGATATCTTTAAATCATGCCATCATGACATGTGTCTTGGTTATGAATCAAACAAAAGGCTAAGCACATTGGAGCAAGACTTTCCTGAAATATATAATCTTGCTAAGACGAATTGTTGTCAGAGTTATTTAAACAAGTGGTTTGATTATTCAAAAAATAAAAACAATCAAATATTTTAGGCTTATAAGGCTTACCACGCACGAAACTAGAATAGCTCAAAAACTGAAAATAAGTTTTGACAATAGTATTCAGAAACAAATCAATAAAAAAAATTATGGACATTTTTACTTTCTGGTCAAAAAATGTCTACAAATATAAAATTGTAACAAATTTTTATTTTAAATGATTCAGAATGTCCTAGTAAAAAAAAAACAAAATCAGCGTTTACAGAGCGCATATTTTCTGTACTGAGCACAAAATGGAGAGATGAGTGCAACAAGGCCAACATTAATATGATTTAAGCAAAATTAATGGTATTTTGCAACTTAAATTTGGATTGCAATACAACTAATGAAGCTTTCCTCATATATAGAAATTTGTTATTGAAGGCTCAAAGTACCAAAAAATATTTATTATTTTGAAACATACTACATTTTTGTTTAGTTTTTCGTCATCTACTATTTTTTTACAAGTAAAATGCTCAAAATACTCAAAATGTTTAAAAAATAGTTGGCAGCTCTATTTGAAACTTACGTAGTAGCCGACCATTGAAATAATAAGATAATAAGTAAGTAATATTTACTTATGCTCTACTGTAACGCTGGTGCTGCGTATATCGATATGATATTTCAGTGGGAGGTGGAAAAGGGTCTCTAACATATAGAGGCAATTCACGAAAAAATGCATTTCCCCAAAAGTGTCCTTATTCACCCAACTACTCAATTGAAATCCAATATTTTTTTTGTAAGAAAACTGCTCCCAATGTAGAACAAGCCGTTTTCGGGAGCTAGGACTTTTATTAAATGTAGTTTAAGCTTTTTAATGTTGATAAAAAAAATTTAAAGTTTAAAGAAACTTCTAGGGTTGCTACCAGATCTGCAAAATATTTATTTTTCGGCATTTGAGTTAAAAAAAGAAAATCTAATTTTTTTCTGGTATTAAATTTCATTTTCAAGTTACACACATAAAGGAGCATCGAAAAAAGTTTACGGCTGTTTTTAAGTTTATAAATATGGAGAAAATTCACGATCTCTACTCAAGCAGACCTTTGGTTTTTCTTGTTTATGCTCAAATTCTTTCCTACTTCCACTTTATTGACTTTAATACACTATTTTTTGAAATTTTTAATGCCACTACATAATAGTTACCAAGGAAATAAATGAGAAAAAAATAAAAGGTAGTTTTTGGTCCAAAATTCTTCAAAAAAAAATTTATCGGGCACCTATGCAACAAATTTTGTGAAGATTACTATAACAAATTACTCTGATTGCTTCTATGGGAAATGCCACGCCCACATATACTATTGTACCTAATTTTTCTTATACGATATCTTACAGCAATTTATCTGTCATATAAACGAATGTGTTCTTAGTTCTCTTATTTTAACGTCTATAAAAAAGTTTCACCAATATACTGATGATGGCAGCTTTTAGTGGTATCATCTCTAAAATATTCACGAAAATCGTAGGTACTAATTTCAAATAAAAAAGAAACAAATTTTCCAATTGTTGAAATGTTCACTTTTCCACTCCCGCCTCTTTTATGTACAATTCAAAGTATATATGATCTGCATCCGTATACTAAATTTCATCACAATATCTTGCATGGTTGACGAGATATGACGTTCTGAAAATTAAAAATTTAGGGCACTGTCACGCCCCTGTAACAGCCTTAGAAAAGTTGTAAACTAGCCAATTATAATTTTGTTCACATGTGCGCCAAGTCCGCAAGTCGCTGCAACTTTTTGTTCGAAATAGGCTTGTCCATTTATAAATACATCATGGGCAGTAGGAGTGTCCATGAACCCATTGCACCCATCTTCAATTCCAAGAAGCTTCTTTAAAAGTGTGGCCTGTGTGTCAAATTTCATTAAATTAGTTTGCTTGGTCTTCGCTTGAAAGTGATTTCCACAGGCTCACGGACTGACACATAGACAGACGCACAGAAAGATGGACATGGTTTAATTCAATTTAGCCATAAAAAATTCATGTGTGTACTTTACTATACCTGTCACTCCCCCTTTATGCATTGCAAATGGATTGACAAACTGAATATACCCTCTGTATAGGTTATAAACAGATGCCATGTCGAGAGTATTTTGAAAAACATTTCTAATTTTGTGAACAGCATTTTCTCACGAACAAGTACTAACAACTTACATAAACTGCTTACATTAAAATTGTCCAGTACTTCATTGTTTATATCGTGTTTGTACTTATTGACTTTCTCCATGTCTAGTTTCGCCGAAATTATAAGATATCGACGGTAATTGACGATTACAACGAGGTTAAGCCAGTGATGGCATTTTCGGTACATTTCTACTTTTTTCGGTACATTTGTAACCTCAAAATCCGTGGTCAGTACATTCGACAAGTTTTCAGTACATTCGGTACATTTGCCGCATTTTGAGTACATTTGGACAACAAATGAAAGCTACTCGTATCTCATTTTGCTAAGTTTTTAAGATGGCAAACATAAGGGCCTTTTATTTTTTTCAGTAATTTTTAGAAATAGTTGGTATATTTTAGCAAATTGAGTTTTCGAGACTAAAAAGTACATTCAAGTCTCGATTCAGTACATTTTCACAAATCCCAAATGCCATCACTGGGTTAAAGATGTTACGAATCCGATATTGAATCGTTGGTCCATCGCTCACAAAAGAAATTATATTTACCGCTAATCGTCGCGTCAAATAAAAATGAATCATTTTTTATGTGATCAATGATTGCTGCAAGATCGTGTCTTAGACAAAGTGGCGAGTCTTTGAGAACGACCTAAAGCGTAAAACATCGCTGTATGAAGAGTGCATGTACTGGATGAGCTTTGGTACCACATTTTTAATTTTGAACTCTACATGTTACTTTGCACTTTACAAAAAACTGTTAACTGTTTATACTTCAAGCAATTTATGAAACAATTTAAGATTATGCCAACAAGCTCCAGTTCAAAATGAAAGATTTGATGAAAAAAATGATTTTTCTCGATAAAGTCGAGTAAATGTTCAATAGTGAATAAATTTTTGTTTGTTGCACTACTGTTGCCCAAAAATTGTGTTAGGTATTATATTTTTGTTTTATAGCTACTGTATTATATTAGCTCTAAGTTTAGGAACAAATTTTATAGCTCAACGCGTGCTAAAATTTAAAAAATTTAAACTGAAAATAACCTTTCGAGAGATTTAATGTGAACTACAGGTGGTTCACTATTAATCGGGAGTAAGAAATTACTTAGTCGTGTATATGCAATCCTTTGTTTAGTCTTTTATTTATTTTAATTAAGTAAATAATTAATTTGTTATTGATAATATAATAAAATTGAGCATATAAGCCACATTTAAGTTGCGTTCCTTTAAAGCTTAAAAAAATATTAATACATAGAGCAACATTTTATTCAGAATCCTCATCAGTCATGACTTATATGAATAATATTTGAATTCGATTCTTAAGTGATTAACTATGTACAACTTTCAACTGATTCATTGTTAAGCACACCGCCATTTCCCAAATATAATACAATAAAATAAAAATAATATTATTAACTTCTTGCTCCAATATAACTAATCTATAGTTTTTGGCAAGCTATGTTTAAAGTGTAAGACTAAGTTGTTTCACTTTGTTTATAGAAAGAAAAACGGCTCTTTTGGTCGAATCTTTATGTAATGTAAATGAAACAATTGCATTAATTTTTTCGAGCTTTCTTTGGTTATTTTTCAACTCTTTCAGGGTGTCTTAACTCTTCTTTGTGTGACGAGGTACCCATTTCAATTCCAAAACAAATTTTCTTACATTTGGACATGATCCACAATTCTGAATCTTCACGAGATCTCCTGACATTAAATTAACTTTATATTTCAATATGAGTAGTTTCACCTAACCAGTTCGACAGATGTCATTATTTTGAGTGTTACAGTTCGAGACAAAAAATTTGAGATTTTCATAGCGGTACTCAGATACCCTGTCACTTGGGGAAAGATATTATTTTTTGTCACGCACAAAAGGGATAAATGTTCTAATTGGATTTTTATAAACATAAACTTTACATGGTTTTTTTGTACTTGACTTATATAAATTTTATGATTATATTAATTACATTTTTTTCTAAACATTAACACACATAACATTAACATTTAAAATACAAAAAAAAATTATGAAATTATGCGAAAACTAAACATAGAACAATTAAAAAACACTGACTTAGATAGCTAAACTGTATTTGTCTGCCTTTGTGTTCATTGTTGTTGTTAATTTTTGCTAGATTCGCAAGCTTTCAGGTGTGTAGCGCGCATTGTCTCTGTTTTCTTTGTCTAATATTTTGACATAGTCGGTATCGGCTGTGTGGTTACCGTCTAGTGTGTGTTGCGCAAAAGCTGTTTTGGATTGTTCCAATCTTAAGTTGTTCCTGCGTCGCTTAATGTGTCTAGAATCATTTGTTTATCTTTGTCTTAAATTGTAGTGAAATTATCATCTACATATGTGTAGCCTAAAAAAGCTGAAATCGGTGATGGCGTATTTGGAAGTTGATGTTTTCTTGCTATAGTAAATTGTTTTATCTTTTAGCACATAGAAAACGTTTAGGCATTCATGTATTCAGATTTGTAGTTTTTTTCTTCTACTAGTACACAACTACCTTAAAATAATATAATATTTGGTTTGAATTGTGTTGGTTTGTTTCTATTCATCAATGAATGTTGTTGATTTACTTAAGAGCTTTTTTGAACACAGTTAAAAACTTTTTTTTAAACAATAATATTGGTCAAAAAAATTTAATCGAATTTTTTTATATCTTCTATATAGTATCCCAATCACTGATAAAAGTTTCAGCCTATTTAAATAACATGAGGGTAATGATAGGCCCTTTATAGATGGAATGACTCATATATTACTATGATATTAATGATATTTTGATATTAACTTCAACATATATTTTCCTCAACTCAACCTCAACATATTTGGAAATAAGATATTGTGTTTGGCAGATGCCACATTATTCTGTATCTGGTCTATTTTTTTTTTTTTTCAATATACTCAATTTTATACAAAGCTTCGTAGAACAATGTTTGTTTTTTTATTCCTGTACTTACTGTATTTAAAAAATTCAAAATTTTAACCCTATCATCTTCCACAATTTTCCTTAAAGTGTTAATAGATTTGTTAAAATTACTGCTTATTCTATTTGTTAATTAAAATTTTCAATAAGATTATGATTATTTTCATTGTTGATTTTTAAAAACTCTTCGAATTCTTGTCTGTCCGAGTCGTCAATAAGACCAAACCACCATTTCTATATGGAATCAATTCCATTAACCAATCCGCTTGCTTGCCTTGAGCTATGGATTTCCCCTTGAGTAATGGATTTAATTTTTGCTTCAACAAGCTCTAATTCTGCCAGAAGTATTTCATATTTATCTTTTCCAATGTTTGCCACCTCTATATTACTGATGAAAATTTTCAAGATTTTTCGGATTTCGCCCGGTTTCACTATGTGCAGAATTGTATTCGTTTCATTTGTGATTTCAACCATCCTTAATTGGATAATTGTATAAGCCATCTCGTCTAATATTGGGTTGACCGTCTTGAGTACTTGAGCTTTTGTTATTGTCATCATGATAAGATTAATAGGAGTTTAAGTATCTGCAAATTTAAAGCGTCCTTTAATATTAGCAGCATGAATATTTTTTAGATTTCTTTTTCTAAATTAAGGTTCTTCTTTATGTGTAACGTTTTTATAATTCTAAATAAAACTTTTTTCCTTAACTTCTATATAGTTTTCTTGGTTCTGGTTTAATTTAGAAATAGTCCTGTTTTTCGTTTTATGTAATCTATCTTTAATGACACTGTATTCGACTTTGTTGTTTTAGACTTCAAATGGTAAAGTTTTTTTACTGCTATGTTAAGAATTATTGTAGAATTTAACGACCTTACAGATTTGTGTAGTGATGGGAAATTTTTCTTCTAAGTTTAATGTCCAAACAAGTTCAGTTATGGTGCTATTTAATCTTTCAATATCGGAATTTCCTGTATGGTAATTTGGTTTAGTAACATGATACTGTATATCTTCGGCATTTATTTTGCACGTCTCTGACATTTCTTGAGTTAAATTCACTGTCAAAGACAAACTTTTTAATGCGTCTCTTAATGGCTAAAAAATCATTTATCTCTTCAATTATCGTTTGATTAGTTCAATCTGGTAAATGAAAAAATACAACATACTTTGAAAACTTGTCTATGGGCACTATAAATTATTCTTTGATTTTTCGTAACTGCTGAGCAGAGTATAAATGATACATAAAAAGCGGGACTTTACCATCTTGCCGGAACTGATATCATTAGCAGAAGGTCTAGAGATGATTAAACAAAGAGAACCAGAACGAAGGGAAATCATGCGAAACCACGCTGAGTAACATCGAATGATAATACCAACACATAATGAAGGAAGAATCAACATACAGCAAGGTCATTTCCGCCAATTACTATAAAATCAGCAGCAAAGAGCTTTCGACTCCGTGCAGAAAGAAAATATTGCGTCAACCTCAATAAAATTGTCAACCATCAAAACAGAGCACAACTTTGTACATCGGGGAATAAATGTAACAAACTCAGATACGGAATCACAGCAGGTAATTAATGAATTTTTGGAAAAGAAGCTCCAACAATTTGACGGACTACAAGGTATGACCCACATTATCAAGCACAACTTAATCATGTCTAACGATCGACGATCAAACAAAGATACATCCCGTGAAATCCGGCTATGCAGGCAGTTATCGATGAGGAAATTAATAACCTGCTATCGGAAAGGTACATCGAACCATCGCGTAGTCCCTACAGTGCACCCATTGTCTTGGTACGGAAAAAGACTGGTGCTTGACGCCTTTGCATAGACTACTGCCAACTTAATAGTAAATTGATACCAGATGCATATCCGAAGAAGAGGCACTGAAAATGGAGCAAAGAGCAGTAAGTTGCATTCATAAAAATGTAGCAAAAACTCACAGAGGCCCCAGTGTTCACCTGCCCCGATTTCAACCAGACGTTCACTCAACAAACGCATGCCAGCAACTTGGGTCTGGGTGCTGTTCTGACTCAAATCGAAAAGGAGAAGAAAGGGTAATCGCATACGCTAGCAAAGTCTCAATAATGCAGAAAAAAGCTACTCGCCAAGGAAGAAGGAGTGCCTGGCCATTGTGTGGGGAATACCGAAAATGCGGCCCTATTTAGAAAGTTATAAATGTGTCGTTGTGAGCGATCATCTTTCACTTCAGTGGATGAACTCTACTAATTGTCTACTTAAAGAAATAAAACTTGGCTAACAACAAATACCAAAACATATAAGGTCGCCACTTTGGAAAATATAGATCAGTCACCGCAGAACCAGCGAAGGATACAGTACATTGAAAGACTTATTCTGGTAAGCAACTTTTGGGCTTATTATTTGTGGTCGTAGAACCAACTTATACTGCTAGTGCTAGTCAAAGCAGAATATGTTGGCGTTTAGTAGTTCTTCTTGTTTCTGTCATCGGTTGATTACTCTGAGTAATCACGCATTGCTAGTGCTTTGCAAAGTGACGTCCGATTATATTCAGCGCGTTAGTAGGAGTAGTTCCTCTTTTGTAAGCGGTGGATTTTCGGTGAGTAGTCACACGGTACTAGTAACGTACGATTACGCTCAGCATATAAGTGAGCTCTCTTTTTGCTGTCAGTAATTTCACGTTACTAGTGCACTGAAAAGTAACGTATGATAATACTCAGCGTATAGGCGAGCACAGTCTTCTTTTAGAAGAGGTGGTTGCGCGTTACTAGAGCTCTGCGAAGTTAACGATCAGCGTATTCTTTTTATGGAAACGGTGGGTTGCTGTGAATAGTCACGCGTTGCTAGGGCTTTGGAAAGCAACGTACAATTACGCTCAGCGCAGGTTCTCTTTCGGGACCTGTGGATTTTCTATAGGGAGTCGCGCGGTTGCTCGCGACGCATCAATAAGCACAAGCCATCTCATTTTGCTAGCGGTGAATCGCGGTACGTTGCGAGCGCTAAAAAAAGCAACGCGGGACCTGGTCGACATTGCACAGAAACCAAACGCAAGTCATCGGAAACTTATCTGGAGGAAAATTATTTCACACAGGAGGACGGACGTTGCAAAACGACGTGCGTATTAATAATATATATTTATACTAAAAAAATGTGAATTGATACTAAATCTAAGAAGTCTTGAATTCAAAGTGAATTGTATTAAAGGTTAATTACACTTAACCCCTCTGTGTTTTGTTGTTTCCTTAAATAGACGTTTGTTACAAATATAACAGCCCGCAATTTACAAATTTTTTCAACCGGACCCTGGACTCCGGCGAGCTTAGATCCCGGTACGAAGTTTCGTTACAATGTTATGGTCTAACATTTTTTTGATCTGTTTCAGAGTTTCCATTTCGTGAGCTTGGGGGTATCTATAAGTTTTTGAGTGGATTAGTCGGTCCGTTGTCGTGATTATTTCGAGCCTTATTTCGTGGGTACAAGAAAGTTTATCCCCTTCTTTGAAAAAAAGTTCGTATAAGTTTTGTAATAAATCTGTTATTGATTGTTTTTTCTCCCGATTTAAATGATTTAGGTCTGAATTTTGTATACCACTAAATTCATGTCGGACTAAAGTTCTCGAAATGTAAGGTGGTTCTTTATATGTTAATAGATTTATTTTCTTCATCTATCTTAGCTTTAAGAAGGATGAGAAAACTGTGGCCTATTATCGCTTCGTAATTTTTGTTATGAAAGTTAATTACCTTCCATAAGAAGCTACCTGAGGCATTGAAGTCTCTAGGTATTGGAGTGATAGTTTTGTAAGTGACTTGATTTATTCCATTTATTGTTCTACAACAAAAGGGATTTGGGAGTTCTTCTTCAGTAAAATGATATATAAGGATATTTTGTTTTATTAACTGGTGTCAGAACCAGTTTCTGTGATACACCTAATTTTTCTGTTACCAATTGTTACAGATACTATGGGCAATCTGCAAATTGAAGAGTTTGAACAAAATTTTCGTCCTCTTGTATGTTACCGACATCCATAGGCTGGGACCCTGTTATATTTTGCCTAGAGTTTTGAGTGTTAACACTCATGTGGGAGTTTGTGGTCTGAGTTGAGTTATCCACTCTATTGATTTGGTTTGAAAGTGTTCACCAATTGTTTCGTTTAAATTTTTTGCTATCCCTATATTGGCTGTTATACATAGGCAATGTTTGGTTATTTTGTTGTGGTTGTTAGTTGTTATTATAATATTGTAAATGCAATGATTTTTTCAATCTATAAATAATCGTTCGTGGGTCATTTAGAGCTTTAATTTGTGTGTACTTCGCTATAACGTCGTTTAGTGTGCTGCTTTGGTCAATGTATGTTTTTAATGGTACCTATATCGATTTTTTCTATTAAGATTATCTATCTACTCTACTTGGTTCATATATTTCTAGCTTATTATTATCAAATCCATTTATTTTGTTAAGCTCAAAGTAAGAAAATGATTCTCTTAAGTTATTTACTTTAATATCGCGACATTGCTTGTAAATATCACCATATGTCGACCTCGATCTGTAATTGTTCATGAGCTCATTTCAACTTCAGCCCAAGTTACATTTGGTCGTAATTCTCGGATGTAGTTGCCAGCATCCCCTGTTATCTTCTCAATGATTATTATGGTCATTACTAGTTTCGTTAATTGATAATTGTTTGGTGGGCACAATTCCATGATAGCTTCTGCTGATGCATGCGTTACACAACTGTTGTGTGTTCGCTACACAATCGTGGTCCGCCTGGCACCCTTCCCACACTCGGACTTCCTGCGTCCTCATCCGACCTGAATGAGCGGTTCCAGCGTTTCATATATTCGGCCACTGTAGATGTTCGCCCTGTACCTTCGTGATCGCCTACTCTTTCTACAGCATATCACCAATGACCCAGCCTTTCGACGACCTTGTATGGATTTAAAATCTTGGGTTCAGGCCTGTCCCGAATTGCGTGCAATTGATGGCGACTAGCTCATTCATAGCTTATTCAGACGAATTTGAAAAAGGCATCGACAACAGCGAAAATATAATTGTACCACTTGCCTGTTTTCTCCATTGGACCTACATGATCAACATGATAAGTGCTCAATGGACAATCATCTTTTCTAATCGGCGCCAGGAATCCTTCCTTTCGGCCAAATTTTTCTTGGGTGACAATGCACTTAATGCAGCTCTTAGCTACGTTTGATACTTTTTGAGTAATGTTTTGTATATAAAATCTCGTTCAACGATGTCCTGCGCTCTTTTCACCGCAAAATGACCTTGACGATGTGCAATCCTAATTATTTCCTCCTCCATCAGCGTCAGTACTACAATTAGTAGGATCCTTGTGCAAAACATTGAATTTGAAGAAATAATCTTCGTAAGGGTATTTCTCTAAAATCTTCCGTACAGCCTTGGTCCACTCATTCTGAAGTTGTGCCTCTTTTATACGATGTTTTAACGAATATTCGATAATGAGGCGAGAAACCCTGGAGAGAGCGTCAACAATTCCTGCAGGAACATTGCCCATCTCGACACTTGCAATTGAACACCTTTCTTTTTGACAGTCTTTCCCAAAACGTATATCCTCCATTTCTTTAAGGCTTCACGGCTTCATTTTCCTACTCATATACTGCACCGGAAGTAATTGCTGATCTTCGTTATCTTTCTAAAAAAGTACTGCTCCGTAGCCGTACATACTCGCATCAGTATGGACCTCAGTTAGTGTCACAGGGTCAAACAACTTGAGTACCGGTGAACTAGTTAATGCAGATTTCAACTGCTGTATGGCAACTAAATGTTCTTCAGTCAAAGGCTTAGGATATGAGATAAGATAGGACGTTAGCCCTAAAAATCGTTGCACTGCTGTTCTATCTGTAGGTATCGGACATTTTTTGACTGCACGTAGATTTTCAATTGATGACATTATGGTACCATTCTCGAGAATATATCACAACAGCTCTACTTTCCGCCTTAGGAACTCACATTTCGACCACTTGACGCGAAGACCATTTCATGCAGCTACTTCTAGAACCTTTTTAATTTTTTGAATGTCTTCTTCTTCGTCTTTTAATGGGATAATTATATCGTCTATGTACGCAACCAACGTTCCATAATGAATCAAACCTCTGAACACTGGAAAAACATACCTCGAAAAAACATCTGGCGAGTTTCAAATGCCAAATGGTACAAATAAAAATTCATATTGGTCGTTGTTAACCACAAACACCTTGTACTTCCTGGAATCCGCCTCTACTGGTACATGAAAAACACTGTTCATCAATTCCAGCGTCGTAAAAACGTTTGCCTTTAAATCTTCTCGAGAACGTCTTCAATGAAAGCTATGGGAAAATTATCCCTCACAATCTTCTCGTTCAGTCGTCTGTAGTCGCAACATAATCTTTTAGTCTCATATTTTTTCGACAAAAGTATAATTGCAGCTGCGTATTCTGACGAACTGGATTGGATTTTACCCACCTCCAACCATATCTTGACCTGTTCATCCACGACACATTGGTAGGTGTATGACATTCGCCTTGGCCTCTGGTATACAGGAACATCGTCGGTGAGTATGATCTTCATCTCTACTGGAGAACTGAAATTCTTTTTGGGTACGTACTCTTTCACAAGTGCTGAACTTTTTCCCGAACTATATTCCGATAAATGTGCTAAGTTCAGCTTAGTCTTTTCCAGTAGTGGCTATTCTGCTGCTGCCACACAAAGCGCACTAAATTCTCTCAACAATTCGTCATAGCTTCCATTTTTCTTCTCCTCTTACTTATTCTTCTTTTCTGCTTCACTATCTTTCTTCTTTAGGTCTTTCTTCTAAGCATCTTTTTCCATTTCTTTCTTAACATCATTCTTCTTTGCATCTTCAGCAAATTTCTTTACATCTTCCTTGGCTATGAATCCTTGATTACTTGTCTGTGCTTTTTTCTGAAATACTGCTTCATTTTTCCGAATATCTATTTCGACATCTGTCAATACTGAATTTCCCAGTATAGCGTACCACGTGGTACTCTACATCGAAAAACAAGTCGTTAACTTCTAGTTTAAATAAAAAGCTGCCCAACGTGGTAAATTCTCTTTTTCCTGCTCCAACTAATCATTTTCTATCTTCAGACAACTTTATGTCACCTAACATCATAAGTACATCGTACCTCAACAAACATAGAACGCTTCCAGTGTCTATCATAGCTGACAATTTATTATTGTTGATAACGAACTCTCGAAAAATCATTCCAGGATCGGCTTGAAAATTTTAAATTGCATTTGTAGGCGCGTTATTTTCTACCATGTTTATATTACCCTTTTTATTCTTTGGTTGCTCATCCACACCCTTGCACTCGAAAGATAAGTGTCCCGTTTGATTGCACTTGAAGTATTTGTACTGCTTTAGTGAACAGTCCATAGCCAAGTGTGATTCACTTCCGCATTTAAAACATTTCTTCGCGTTTTCGTACTGGGGTGTCTGCTGAGAAGATTTGCCTGCGCTTTGTGGTAAGCCCAACCTGTTTGATGATTGGTTGGAACCATTCACCATTTTAAACACCCTCATGCTTTCTTTCAGCTCACTGACACTCTTGCCTGGTATAAAACGGTTTTATTCATCTTCGAATCTGGAATGCCTTCGACGAAATACTATATGAGGCATTCCTCATCTAACTTTATGCACTTTCCGATTTCCATCATTTTGTACAAGTACTCACACAATGTTTCAGTGGGCTTTTTACGCCTGTTACGTAGTCTGCCATGAATTTCGGCTGATGGCCACACTTGTCCAAACTCCTCCAACAGTATTGTTTTCAATGACTCCCAATTTTTAGATCCACTTGCACTTCTGATGAAAAAGTTTGCTGCTCCTTTTAATTATTGTTTCCCGTAGATGTATTTTTGTAAATTATTCCAGCCGACGGTAGTAGCATTGTCCTTAAAGTCCTCGATTCACTGATTAATGTCAAGTGAATCGGTTCCTGTGATCGTTGACACACTATCTTCAATATCTTTTTTTTTTTTCACATTTATTTCATAAATTCTTAGATCTAATTAAATAATTTAAAGTATTTTACATTTATGAAATAGTTTAATACACTCTGTTGTCAAATTGACAAGAGGCAAGTATATTTATCAGTCAATTCAGTAATCTATAAGAATATCAACGGGGAAAGTAAGTAAAAAGTAAAGTAAATTCAATGCAATTCAAATAATATTAAAAGATTTAAACAAAAGTATAACGTAAAAAAAAAATTAAGTAAATAGAGGTTAAATGACAAACAATAAATGATAAACAATATTCAAGCTAGACCATAGGTTTAAATATATTATCTATAATAGGGTAATCTAGGCAGAAAAGCCAATTTGAGGAATACTGTTTTTACTCTTTCACATCTAAGTTTCTCAGGAAGCATATTAAACAATCGAGGTACTGTAACATAGTAAAATTGTGAAAAATGCGTTTTGTAAATAGTAGGAACAGTTATAAAATTTCCAGTGTTAACTCTTAAGTTGTAATTTTCATTATGCCTTACAGAATAGTATCCAGATTTTTCAAAAAATATTTTAAGTACTTTGTAGCAATACAAATGTCTCAATGGAAGAATCTTCAAAAATCTAAATAGACCAAAACTTGAGGTTCTTCGACCAACTTTACATATAATTCTAACAGCATGCTTCTGTTTAGTAACTAAAGGTTCGATTTTATTAAAATATGCTCCACCCCAGCAAGATAATCCATACTGTAATTTAGACTTCAGTAAACTATAATAGACTACTTTTAAAATTGCCTGATTACAGTACAGACTAAGGTGGTAAATTTGTCTAATTACTTTGTTAGAATATTGCTTAAGATGAAGTGTATGGCACTTCCAACTTAGTTTATGGTCCAATATAATCCTTAAGTACTTAAAATTGTCAACGCTCTCAATTATAAAGCAATTCCCGCAGCAATCCACATCATCATTGAAAGTAACATCAGCATCAGTTAAACAGTGATTCAGACAACTCGGTGAAAGATAACATAAAGGCAAGTTATCACACACTGGACCTCTAATATTAAAATCCATAAACTTCGTTTTGTTACTAATTAAAAGTTTGTGTACACTGAACCATCTTCTTAAAATATCAAGGTCATAATTGACGTCTGAAACTAAATCAATAAAGCTATCGCTGGAGTAAGCAAAGGCAGTATCATCTGCGAAAGCAGTGATTGTACCCTTAAAAGGTTGAATAAACAATACATTAACATATATTAAAAACAAAACGGGACCTAAGACGGAACCTTGTGGAACACCTATGTTAATAAATTTCTCAGAGCTACAACAATTCTTAATTCTTACGACTTGTTTTCTATTTTTTAAATAGGAAACGAACCAGTTATATACATATCCTCTAAAGCCTGCTTTATAGGTTTTGTTCAGCAGCAAAGTATGATCTACCATATCAAAAGCTTTAGTGATGTCAATAAATAGGCACGCAGATACTTTCGATGCATTCAGGCTATTGTATATTTCACCTGTTAGTTTTAAAAGTGCATCCTCGGTAGACTTACCACTTCTGAAGCCAAACTGACAATCACTGAAAAAATGTGTTCTATCTAAGAAGGAAAGCATTCTAGATTTCATACCTTTCTCCAAAATCTTAGAAAAGGTCGATAACAAAGAGATGGGGCGATAATTGTTCAATAAGGTAGAATCTCCCTTTTTGTGTAGAGGAATTATTACTCCTGTTTTCAAAGAATCTGGAAAAATTCCTGATTGAATACTTAAATTAAAGATGAAACACAAAACATCTGAAACGTGAAATGAAATATGTTTCAATACAGAGCTAGACACATTGTCAAAAGAGCTGAAATTGGATATTTTAAGCGAACATATAATTCTATGTATTTCCAAAGCAGTGAAGGGTTCAAAGAAAAAACTATCTGATTGACTATTGCTTTGAAATAATCGACTATCACATTGATTTGATGTAATATTGTTTGATAACTCCTGATATGAACTAATATTTGAAAAGAAATTGTTAAAAATATTAGCTACTACCAAAGGATCTGAGACAGTTGAATTATTATAATTTAAAATTATATTCTCATTGGTACTGTTTCTGTTAAGAATTTCATTAACAATACCCTATTATTTTTTTGAATATCCGACATTTTCAATTAATCTATTGTAATAGTAACTGTCTCTACGAAGTGGAATATCTCTTTTCAGCTCCAGACATATTTTATCATAATATCTTTTAAGCCTAATATTATCAGGATGTTTTTTAACACGGACGCACAGTTGTTTTTTCTTTTTAATCTTACTTAAAAGGGGTAACGTCATCCATTTCTTAACACATTTATTGCGTTTATTGAATGTCCTACTACAATTTGATATATGAAATTGTAACTTGTTAAGAAACAAATCAAAAGCAGCAGAAGGGTCACGTGTAGAATAGACATCCTCCCACATTTCAAAATTTAGACTAGTTTTCAAAGTGTCATAATCAATTTTATTAAAAACAATATTTTTGAAGTGTTCCGCTCTAGTAATTGTATTATCAAATTGGATACTAGTCAAGTTTTGATCGCTTAATTTTAAATCAAATGCAGCTGTTTTGAACCTTATGGGGTTATTTCTATTAAGCCTTATAAAAATGGGGTCTAGGCAAGCATTAAAGAGGGTAGGGTGTGAAAGCGCAGTATCAAAACCAAACGATGCCAAAGTCGATAAAAAACTATCAGCATCCCGGGACTCAGATAAAATATCAATATTAAGATCACCTAAAAGTATTGTGTTTTTACATTTTTGATTTTCTAAATATATTGAAAATTCCTCCATAAAGGCATCTACTGTGCATTTATGTAATCTATAAACGCAAATGAAAGTGTAGTAAACACCGCATATTTTACAGCTTACACTAATAATATCAGCACTATTCATGTTTACCTTTTTGATTTCAAATTCTTCTAAGCCATTTTTAAGAAATACTCCGACACCACCAGCTGAATAAAAGTTATTACAAGTCGCTTCAAAAGTAAAGCTTGGAATTTTAAAAGAAGAAATTTCAGCTTCATAAATCCAAATTTCTGATACAAAAATGAGATCAGGCAAATGATCTAGAGATGCTAGATGAGCGGAAAAAGTATCAAAATTTTTTCTCAAACTTCGAATATTTTGGTGAATAACATAAAAACCGGAATATTGTTTATATCTATACATAAGCAGTTTGATTTATCGGAAATTACAGAAAAATAACTGTTGGTAAAGTTATTATGACGATTTATATAATTATTATCATAATTTAAATTAGCGTTTATCATTAGAACAAATTAGAAAAATTAATTAAATAATTGCATCATTAAGTTTAAGTAAATCCTCATAAGAACATATTTTTATTGCTTTGTCTCCTTCTCTTTTTCTGACAAGAACAGATGAATCTCTGACCCAAACAAATTTACATTTGTTATTACGTTTAAGATCATTTGCTTTCTTCAGTAAATTCCGAGTATATGCAGTAAGTGAGTCATTTATAAAAACTTTCTTGTTGCTGCTGCTGCTTATGCTGATACCTGCACTATTGTTGTTGATGTTTTGTGCACCATAAATGTCATTCGAAATTTTTCCTTTATTTTCGCGCATTTTCTTCATTATATTTCTTTTCAGTAGAAAAGATGCAAACTTAACGCAAACAACATTAGTTATTTTGTTGTCTGTTTTTACGCTCTTCACAAAGCACGAAAAAAACTCTTTAGGATCTAAAACATCACCAGTTAAAGTTGTTAGTAGTGTGCCAACCTTCTCTTTAACATTCGAGCTGTTAACATCAGAGATACCGACAATATCGACTTCACACTGTTTTTCTCTTTGCTCCAATGCATTAAGTTTCGCCTCCAAAGTATTAACTTTCTTGCTCAGAGATGCATTGTCAACTTCTAGCAACTGTATTTTTGCCAGCGCCTCAGTGTTAACACGCTTTAAATCAATGTTAAATTGCTTAAGTTCAATGAACTCATCGTAAACCATTTGAAGTGTTATGCCATCACTCACGTTGTTGTTGAGAGCATGAAGAGAAGCTGTAGCCGGAGTAGCCGTATTGTTTTTGTTCCCATCATTATAACTTGTTGGTGTAGTGTTAGAAGAAGAACTCTTAGATGCAAGACCGATGTTAGGTGTTAATAGGAGCATTAAGCAAAACAGACTTACGTCTCTGAGTTTCACATATGCCGCACTTGTAGCTCTGATTACTTTTTTCAAAAAACTCAATTTCTCTTTTTTCAATTTTGGCGCACTTTGCGTGGCAATAACCTTTGCAATAGGTGCATTGAATTTTTAAATCGTTTCTTTCGACTTTTAAGCCACACAAACCGCACTTCATTATATTTTCTTAACTTGAAATTTATTCAAACCAAAGATTTTCACAGTTTAAGAAAATTATTAAGACCGTTTTTGAATTTTAAATTTAATTTTTCTACGCAGTCGTCGCTCTACTTGTGTCCCCGTCAACACCGGCAATAGAACAAAGGGTAAAATTCGATATTTGTGGAACTAATTCATCCCATACTCGAGATGCAGCGACGCTGTAATTGGAATCTTCTTCGCTTTCCTCAGCCCCAGAAAGACCTAAGTATACCAGGAGCTTGTCCTGTGATTCTGCTTTCTTACCCGTCGTCTCTAACCCCAACTCACCTAACCTTTCATTCAGTCAATTTTTAAAGTTCAAAAACTATTTAAGTTATTATAAATTTATGGCACTATATTTTTATATGTTCAATATTTTAATATAAAATATGAGTAGTAAGCTTTATGCGAAACAAATTTTCTCCAAAATATTTTACAAAACAAACAATAACTATTTTTTTTCTCAGTGTATTTTTTCAACTTCAAAAGCTCTTTGGATTTTCGTTTCTTTTTATCTACTTATGCTTTTTCAATTTTCATCTGCTTTCTTTTCTTTACTTTACATTTGTTTTTGTTTTTCTCTTATTAAAATTCATGTTTATCCAATAAACAGTATATAATAATTAAGTTTTCAATTCAATAAAAGGCACATCATACATTTGTGCAACATAGCAATGAAATCAAACTACATAAGCATAAAATAAACTGAAACAGCCTCACCAAGCATCCAATTTTAGGGGTTGTTTTCTTTGTGTCTTCGTACTTCTTTACTCTCGCTCTCGTTAGAGATTTTGCTGTTCGTTGTTCTGCGTGCTAATTGTCTGCTGTGTCGTTGCTTGCTGGATCGTTTTTGCTTCTGCGTGAGCGTTGCTTCATGGCTTGCTGCGACAGAATTAAAAATGTATATACAAACGCATACGATGTGTTGTTGTTGTTGGTGCGAAATGGCGTTTGAAATATGCTATTAATTTTGTAGAAAGATTTTATTTTACACTTTTTGTATTTTTTTCTTAAAATTCTTGTATTTTTTATTTAGGTTGAGCCCCCAATTTGTAGGCGTTTCTTCAAATTGAATAAACAAAACTCACACTCATCGTTTTTTCACAAATAATGGTATTTTATTTAAGTTATTTTTAGTTCAAGTTTTGTTTCTTAAAAGTTATTCATATTTATTTACAGTTCTGATTTAATTTAATTTTTTTCACATTTAATTTTAGTTTAATTTCTAACTTCTTTCTTCCCACAAATTTAATTTGTCTCCTCCTGGTGTTTCTTCTACTCGTCTTCAACAACTAACTTTTATCGATCGTTTTTTGAAATCACTTAGCGTCCTTATTTTGTCGAGTATCGCTCGTTTTGTCTGTGCTGCCGAATCTTGGTTGGTCTCGTCCATAGGGTGACTGTTTCACATGCGTTACACAACTTTTGTGCGTCCGCTACACAATCGTCGTCCGTCTGGCTCCCTTTTCACATATATATTCTGTACAAAGAGAGAGAGAATGTACAGCAATAATGAATTCAAATATTACAATACTACATCTCCCTCTTTCACAAATAAATAATTTATTGAATAAAATTTTAATTCACATTAGCATTTTATTTTTGTATAAAAATGAGTTCACTTTGTTTACGCACAACGTAAACTGGTGTGTAGCCTACATATTTGTCCGTGTTTGCTATCCACCGCAAAGCTGTGTCTACTGCTTTTTAGCCATTACAATGGATTTTGGATGGTACGGGCTAGAATAAACAAACGAAAACTCGCATTTGCCTGCAAATTGGTTTCGCACAAATGAATTTAAGGGCTGATTATATCATAACACCACACTCTCGCTTGGCTTTGAGTATAGGTTCCTTCAAATGAAACCATTTAGGAAAATAATCCACAGTTATAAGATTATTTTTTACAATAAATTCCAAAAAATCACATACTTTTTGATATTTAAACTTGTGTGTGGGATTAATTTATATTTTGAGCTGTTGGTTCTAAATTTTTCACAAACTGGAAAACAACTTATAACATTTTCAATGTCTCTGTATGGCCAGCACGCTCTATAGTTTTCGCAATCAGAAAATGGCTTTCATGTAATGCATTCAGTGTATGTGGTACAAGCTTATTTGGAACAAATACTCTTTCCTCATTACAAACTAATCCATTTTCCGCGTATAAACTATCTTTGATGCTCCTATAAAATTTTAAGCTACCCGGTAACTTATTTTTATAGACTGTCCTTGTAGCATCAGGGGAAGATATGAACACAAAAATCAAGCTTACAAGACAGTGATGCCTTTAACATGGTTTTGTATCGTAATAAATACGAAAAATTGACGTTGTAACGAAATTTGGTGTCTAAAATCTTGCTAAAACAAGCTATAAAATCATGATAGAGAGACCGCATGTCTGTTATGTCTTAATACTAAAGCAACATAAGTCACTTGAAAAATATGACGTCTCATATTTTCAGAGATACATGTGATAAGGCTTGTAAGGATCTGCTGTTGATAACAACTTCTGGAATTGCATAATTAATTGTTGCTGTAAAGCGCCTGAGGATGTCGTTTCCTATGAGACAATCGTATTGGTCGTGAAATTTGCATATTATGAATTCAATTGTTTCATTGGAGGCTTCTAATTTCAGATGGAACTTTCCGTTTTGGGTCACAGATATTTGGATTTAATTGAGTTTGTAGCACCAATGTGAATTATAAGGGTCAAGTATCCCAATCTATGTAGTTTCTATTTTTTATAAATGGTAGTTTTCCTCTGAGACGTGTTAAGGAAAATTTGGGGTTTCTGCGTTGTTAACGTGCATAGGTTCTGGGATTGGCTGCCTAAGGCTATCTCTGTATGCTTTAGTGTTTTTTTCATATATTGTTCTGTTGTTTCCGTTATTGCAAAACCTCTTGTTGTACTAATTCCTCCTGTTGCTATATCTTCCGTTATTTCTGTTATATTGCTCATTGCGTCTGTCATTCCTGTTGATATATCTGTTAATACTATTGTTTCTGTTGTTGAGCTAATTATCGTTATAATTTGTGTCATTTCTATTTGCATGTTGGCGAGTGTTGTTCTGTCATTCTAGGGGTTGAAAGGATAGTTCTTTGTTTAGAGTAGTGTGAGTATGTCCTATTTCGTGTAATACATTCATTGCTCCTTCTAGTGTCTGTGGATTCCTACAGGCTAAGATAGTTTTCATTGGAACAGGAATTTTGGACGAATGTTGTTCTTAGAAACAGCATTCATGTTGTTCCAATGTTGTTTTCCAATAACAAAATTTGTTTCGTTATTCAGTCTACTAAACTTAGTTTTTATTTCGTTATAGAAATCTATTGTTGTTGTCCTAAACGTTGTAGCTCTTAGGTCGTCAAAAAGTCTGTCTATATTTTTATGGTCACAAAAATTATTGAGTAGGAGTCCCTTTATGTCTGCCCATAACACAGCTTGGTAATTAATTTCTATAACCTCTCTCGCTCTACCTCTCAATCTACTCTTTATAAGGTCTGAACATAACCTGAAATCGCAGGTGTCTTCGTCTTCTTGCAGATAATGAAATGTTGACATCTAGTATAGTACGACCTTTTGTGCTATGATTAAGAACTTTCCTGGTAGCGCGATCTTTCGTGATATAATTGAAAATCTCGCACGATCTTTCGTGTTTTAAGTACTATAGTTGAAAATTTGTATATAGCAGGACGGTCTTTTTACGATATTTTCACAACATTTATTTGAGTGTCACGAAAAAATTTTTTACCCGTGTCAATTTGAAAACCTCACAATGATTTGAAATTTGCCCAAACTATCGCGATAAACTTTTTTTATTTTTATGCTGGATGGGATGGTTGCGGTAATCCTACCGACGGCGCCAGTTTTTGTTTCATAAAAATGAAATTGGTTATTTTGACTGAAACCTTTTTTATCGAATTCCAAAATTGAACTGACTTAAAAATTGCACAGTTTATATACCTTAGAATTTAGATCTTAAACTACCCGAATCATTGCAAATTCAGTGGTTTTTGTATTCCTTTATTCTATACAAGTTAGTTTATTTTTCTGACATTAGGGATAAACCAATTTGTGTTAAGTAAACACTGATTGTCGGCAGGGTTCCGTCAATTTAATTTTTATTCATTATTCTCAATGTTTGAGAAACAGAATTTAACATAACATTTCACTTTACAAGTTCTTAAAGAGATACAGTTATTGACATATTTTATTTTGATTAACAAAAATAATGTTAAATGCTACTTTATGACTTAAAGATACATATGCATATATTATAAGTTTATTATGTGTGGGGTGAACAAATAAAAAACTAATTCAAGTTAATAAAAAATACTAAATGAGAAACTAAAAGCGACTAGAGGCATTTATTATAAAGCAAAATTAATCATAAAACAGAAATAAACCAAAATAGAGCTCAGTACAGGAATATATACTTAATAAACACTTTAAAAAAATTTTTTCTTAAACTACGTAGCGCGTTAAAACTTCAACCTGGTTGAAATCCAAACTAAGAAGCCAAAACTTAAGCTTTTTTAAAAACACAAATAAAGGTCTAGTTATTCGCATGGCCGCTGGTATACTGTTAAATAATTTACATGAAACTATTGTATAAAAGATTCTATATAAGTTCGTGCAAAATAATGGAAGTGTTACATTTGTGCGAGAATGGCTTCGCAAGATATGCGTGTCGTGTACAGGACTTTGCAAATAACCACTTCTCATAAAGTATATTTTTAATACTTAAAAGTAAAACAGGTGTCTAACAGGTAAGATTTTCATATTCCTAAACAGTTCAAAAGAGTGGACTAAGCGTTGGGAATAACAAATCTTTCTAATAGCATATTTTTGCAATACAATTAGTTGTTGAATTTTATTGAGATAGGCACCTCCCCAACAAGTTATACCATACTCCATAATAGATTGTTTTCAGTGTATTATTTGAAACATATTTTCTAAGTCAGTAAAAACTACAAAGTGACATCATCAACATAATTTTTTCAAGTTTGAGATATGTTCATTCCAATTTAAACTACGATCAATCGTTACACCTAAATATTTGAAGTGATCTTCTGTATCAATTTTGAAACAGTCAGACTCACAGGAAATATTTGAATTAAAAACATCTCAAGGCATTGATTAGTACAATTATTGCTGTAAAGAATGTGACGCTTGCAATTTACTGAATGGAAAGTAATGTCAAGGTCTGTAGGCTCGTGAAGTTTCGGATAGAAAAACATTAATTTTGTCTTGTTGCTAACAACTAATTTATGTTGCGCAAACCAGATTCGAAGTACATGGACATCATGGTTTATATTAGCAACCAAAGATAAGGGATCTGTTGAACTATACGAAATTCCTAAGTCATCCTCAAATGCTTTGACTTTACCTCTAAATGGTTAATCAAAATAAAATTGGACCAAGTACTGATCCTTGTGGTACTCCTATATTTATGACTTTGGAATCACTTAAGCTATCGCCCACTTTCACTTTCTATGACCAATTTCTTAAATATGATTCAAACCAGTCATAAAAAAAACCACGGATACCTAGACTATATAGCTTGTCTAAGAGACATTGCTGATCAACCATGTCAAAAGCTTTCGTTATGTCCACAAAAAGCCCAGCACAAATTTTTCTTCCATCCAATCCTTTATGTAGCTCAGCACAAAAGTCTAGAAGAGCATCTTCTGTACAACGATTTTCTCTAAATCCAAACTGCAACGCACTAATATATTTTAATTTTTCAAGGTAAGTTATTAGCCTAATTTTGACTACTTTTTCAAATACTTTTTCAATGGCGGACAAGAGAGATCGGCCCAAAATTAGATTTATCATTTTTGTTACCTTTTTTAAAAATAGGAAACACAATTGCACATTTAAGTTCATGAGGAACTTCGCCAGTAGTTATACTTCGGTTGAAGATATATGCTAGTATATCAACAATGTTGAAAGCAATTTTTTTCAACAATACATTAGAAATGCCATCATTACCACATGAATATGAATTTTATAGAGATTATATTGCTCTAAGGATTTCCAAACCCGTAATAGGCTCAAAAAAGTAGCTATTCCTATTACATGGAATGTAGCAAAGTCCAAAATCATTGCAGCAATTACAGGGTGAGGTTGTAGCAGATGGAAATGTTGATAGTCCAACTGTAGCGAAGTAGTTATTAAAAATATTGGCTATTTCCGTGGGGTCAGATACATTGGAAGAACCATTTTGAAATACAATATTACTTTCTTTCTCTCTACTATGTTATTAACAACTCTCCATTCTTCTTTGAGGTTTCCTTGAGCATTTCTAACCTTATTGAAAAAAAAGTTATCACGACATATGCGAATTTCACAATTTATATGCTTACACAAGTTGCGAAAATGGGTCTTAATTCTCAGGTTATTTGGATGTATATGGCACTTTTTCTTTAACTTGTTTTTCAGCCTAATTTTTTTTAAGGATTGACCTACTGATCCAAGGCTTCATCCTGATTTCAGAAGGTTTTTTATGTAGTAGTATTAAGTAGAATTTATATTTTCTTTTAAGCTTATCAGAAATTTTTGATAAGCTACATACACATTATCTTCAGCATAAATATTTTCCAAATCAAGTAATCGCAACTTCAGGTTCAAAGTTTATTTTTTCTACTTTGCGCTGTGGATTAACTCTCAGCTATTTTACAGTGTTTAAACTCGTTAGTAGGACACCAGTCATACAATGGTCTGTTATACCAAGATCAAGTACAATACCAGCACAAAGAGAAAGTGGAATGCTTGAGAAACGACAGAATAGGTGATCAAGGCAGGTCCCTGCAACAGGTCTCGTAACCTCATTTACTACGGAATGTAACCCATGCTCCGACAAAAGTACGCTATAAGCGTTAACTAAAAGAGTAGAAATCAATAGATCTAAATTCAAGACACCTAAAATAATCAGATTAGCCGCACGCTCATTGTGCAATAGATTAGAAGTTTCTTCGAGAAACAGTTGTACTGGCTGCGAATGAAATCTGTACAAACATTTAAACACAAAATTGACTTTGTGGATGCAGCAAGATACCTTTAATACATCTGCACTCATAAATCTGCAATGTTCGACTTCATTGCATTATAATACATCACGAATAAAGACTCCTGCACCACCAGCTGGATACATATCATTAGCGTTAGCATAGAATTTATAGTTAGGTATGAAAAAATCATCTAATTCGTAAGAGTAAATCCAGATTTCCGACACAAATGTGGGATCAGGAAGGTTTTCAAAAGCTTCGAGATTAGAGGTCAACAGATCAAAGTTGCGACGCAGACTACGTATATTTTGATGTACAACGTAAAAAATTTTGTTATTAGTTGAGCTTGTACTAAAAAATCTATCAGTAATACTACGAATGGTCGACAAAGGGAGATCTTGAGTTATAAAATCAAAATTATTATTATTAATTATTTGAGGTATATTTTAGATATAGATCATGTGTTGCATGTGTAGGCGGTGAAGTGTTTGTGAAATGTAAGAATGGGCATGATGCCGAAATTGGGTGTGCATATATAATTCATGATTGAAGTTCACATGAAAAAGACTAGCCTAGATTATTATTTCGTAAATCGGCGAATTGTTTTTGAAATATTAATGCAGCCGAAATGCTGTAAAGGTTGTGAAAGTTGAGAAATCGGATATTTAGAATTGCACGCAGGCAAGTACATGAAATTGTTATGAAAAGTGCAATGGTCGAATTTATGATTGGACTTCACATGAAATTTGTTTTAATTCGTTTTAAGGCAAAATATGAAATAAGAAGTGCAGTGGTGTCATATTAAATTATGATATGGGTGTCGAATGCGTTCATATGTAGTGTTTTATTATAAGAGCGCAACTCACAATATTTATAAACGATATAATAAGAGAACTATCAATGCAGTCGTTATGAAATTTCGTATGGTAGATATTTTTGCTATAAGGTATATTATAGCCAAAAGTTGGCGCAATGGCACTTGTGGGCATGTTACATTATATTTAGTGTGCTATGGGAGTAACTTTTTTGAATTTTGCTATAGAGGTGTCGATTAGTATATAACTTAAAATTAAATGAAGTTCAAGTATATGGGTAATCCTAATAAAATTTAATACATTTACATTTAGTATGCTAAGGGAGTAATTTTTCTAAACTTTGGGGTGTAGGTGTTGGTCACTATAAGCTTTGATTTTAAGTTGAATTTGACGGGACTGTATCAGTTGGCGCAGGGCCAGATCTAGCGATGAATGGGAGGGGATAGAACCCTCCCCCCAAATATTTGAACGGAAATTATATAAAAGCAATTTTTCAAAGGATAGACACAACGTAAAATTTACACGATTACACCATACTAAAACGATTTTGTCAAAAGAATAGACACTATAGTATATGAAAAGGATATTTTGGAAAAAAAGTCATACGATTTTGAAAATCAGTTTTGGTCAGCTGCCAGCAATATCGATCGGTATGAGATTACCTTCATCTGTTAGTGCCGTCAGTATGTGGTTATAAGAAGTTTTTAGAGCAGCCCTTCCTAAAAGCTGAGTTGCAGCTCTGGAAAAAAAATGACAGGATCTGATAAATCCTTCAGCTTGCGCAATTGAAGCTCCAGAAAACTGTAATGATGGTTTTCCAAATGCTCATAAGCTTCTCAAATCTTTTCCAACTTTACCCGTTACAACGTGAACTCCTCAAAGGACATTGAAACGTGTGAAAACTATTTGCGTAACTCAATGTGTCAAGACAGATTAATTGGTTTGCCACTAATGCTAGCACTTCGAATAATTGAGTCTAAGAATTGCTTGCAGCAAAGAGGGCCCGCAACTTTATGTTTTAGCTCTTAAGTTTTTTTAAGTGTAACTTAGCTGTTTCAAAAGTGTACTTGTAGCTTAGAAGGGACTCTTATTTGTCTTGTCTGGACACTAAACTTTCTTATATTCGCAACAAAAAGTTCGTGCGTGCATTTGGGTACTCACGCTCTGGTTGCGTTCGAACCTCAACAATAATATACTGTCATCTCTGAAACAGATAACTCATAATGTGTAGTGCGCTGAGAGCAAGTGCTGTTAGTGCAGAAATAAAATTTCACATTTTTTTTATGCGATTTTGGAAAGTTCACTAAGAAAAAATGCTTTTTACTAAAACAATAATTTAAAAAAAAATTTGTTTTTGTTGATTGAAAACATCAACACCAAAAAATTTAAAAATGTCATCACCGACTACCTTGTTTGTTGGTACAAAATAAGCATCTGGAGAGTACAAACATTGTATGAAATTTCATACGACGGGTATTGCTGGGTTAAGTAGGAGTACCTGATACAATTATAATGGTAGATTTATTTTGTCAAACTGAAATTAATCCAATTGTGGAAGTAGAGCAAGTAGTGAGATTGGCTGTATTATGCTTTGTTCCGCGCTTTGTAAAAATGTGTGGTGATCACCTAGCCCACACGTTACATTAACTAACATGCTACTGAAGTTTTTCATATTTTTCTGTCATAATAACCTATTATTGTGTGTCAATTCTTATATTTGCACAATGTGCCAATTAAATTCCGGTACGAAAGTGTTATCTCTGCAGAAAGAAGCGATATCAATTGTAATTCGTAATTTTAATGCTTGGGCTTTTCTGAACAAGCCCTTAATTCTTAACTCAAATCGGTTACACATGTCAGTCTTATGGCATTTTGTTCATCAGTCCAATTTACGTTTACATGTTGAATTATACATAAAATAATTAAATAAAATTCAAAATTGACCTGTTTTTTTTTTAATTTAAGTTCCATACAAAAAGCTTCTTGCCATTAAAATAGTAACATCTTTGTAATCATAAAAGCTATAGCTAATATTTTTACCATTTAAGAGTCTGTATTAAATAGAAATTTTTTTTACTAGTGGGTCACCTAGCTTGTTGTACATTTTTTTTTACACCACACCCGTTTAAAGTTTGAATGAAATATAGAGCAAAACCAAAATCTTAGATTCAAGACATATTTTTTAAAGGACCACGTTTAGTTTAAAATCATATCTGATCTATTTAATAATATTATGTAAAAAAATGGTTAAAAAATATCTTCATTTGTGGCTGTGGTATCAAAGCGACTGCCCAAAGATCGCATTTTTTCGAAAATATGAAAAAAGCCGATTATCTCGAAAACGTTGTGACTTTTACTAAACATGATATTACTTCTTCTGACTCGCCTTGGGTCACCCATTTGCTGTTATAGCAGTATATAGTTATTCTTTAATTATGGGACACACTATATACATGGAACAACGCGCTGTTCCACGCAAAAGTAGCCACAACAGCCACAGAAACGTTCAAAATTATTCAATAAGCATATGGGGGTTATTGTCTATCACGGTTGAAGACTTTTGAGTGGCACAAACAATTTTTAGAATGCAGACGATCGGTTAAGAACACAATATTCATTGTTTTCTTCGAAAGCAAAGGGATCATACACCGCGAATTCGTTCGAACTAGTCAAACAGTTACTTGTGCATTTTATTTGGAAGTATTGCACTGTTTGATGACCCGAATAAGTTGAATTCGACCACAATACCGTGAACCTAATCCTTTTTGGTACAAAATCAAGTATGTATGTATGTTGAAAAATTCACCGCACCATGGAATCAATACCACAAAATGTGCTCGAGAGGGCATTGGCATCACTATTGAGTCACTGTAGAAAAAGAATTGAATCAGCATTATTGCACGCAATTAACAGGAGACCTTAAAGTTTGGCGGATGCTGAATGATGATATGGCGCTGTTTTTATTATAATATACGGGGATTTATTCGTAAAAACAATGAGGACATATACCTACCCAGTATGGAAAAATTTCACTGCGAACCAGGCGATACCATTTTATATGTATAAGGCTGGTATTAAAACGAAATGGCTCCGAGACCAAAACATTAGCTGCTTCGATTAGCCAGCACATTCCCCAGACATGAGGTCCATTGAAAATTTGTGGAATATTTAAAAAAGAAATACTTTCTTATCAGAGAAGCAACTCCAAAAATTGGTCGCCAATGGCCTGTTGTCTGTGATCAGTACTTAAATACTTAACAATTCGATAGCGAGTATGCCAAAAGCGGCAACATAAAATATTAAAAAATTATTCAAAATTTTCTTAGTTTATTTCACAAAAGTGTTCACTATAAAATGTCTACGCAAGTAATTGAAAATATGAAGTTTTAATTTTTTTGCTAGAAAACTAGAAACATGTTTTTTATGAACTGGGTTTCTTACTAACTGTATTTGTATTCAAATATCAAAGTGTTTAAAAAATTTAAAAGTCAGGTACCTAAAAATGATTCAAAAAATTAAAATTAAAGATATTGCAAAAGTTGGTATCGTTTCAAAGGTGAAGCATCTACTAAAATAGATAAAAAAAAATTTCATTTGCGACCGCTAGAGGTTTCAAAACTTTAATGCTTTTGTATGAATTTTATGTTTTATCGCGTCTTGACAATGGAGTAAGTGAAAAACAATTGCCGAAACTCAGTGGCGTGCCGTGGCGTTTAAATATGAATGCCTATCCTAAGTATTTTGCAAGACCACGACGGTTACGTGATAGATTGAGATTCTATTTTTATTTTTTATACATTTTGTTTGTTCTTTTTCTGCTTTTTTAATATTTTTTTTAATTTGTTTAAAGTTTTTATTATTATTTCTTTTTTATTCCAAACAATTTTATTGATATGTCAGTTCAATACGACGTGAGAAATACTTTTTCTATGGAAATTAAAGCCAGTTCCGACAATCGGGCTCTGAACCTGAACTGAAAGAGTCTCAATTGCTTATTGCTTGAGTGGATTGTATTTTAGGTAAACTTGTTGAAATTAAGAGAAGTATTTTGAGAAAGAAGATCACGGTTGTGCAAGAGAGTTTGCATAGAAGGTTTAGGAGATGATGAAGAGGGAGTTGAGGAGTGAGCGAAGAATGTGTTGGTAATTTTTGAGGGAGTTGTAGTTTGAGTATTGTCTTTTGTTTCTGTAGAATTTTGGTAAACAGATTGAGTTGAGCCTGATTCAGTAGTCGTTTTTGCGGAATAATTTTTTTGTTATTTGAGTTGTTGTTTTTCATTTGTATGGCTTCTTCTAGTGTTTCTATATGAGTAGTAATTGAAGTGTTGGTCATATCTTTGTTGATTGCTTCAACTGCATCGCAGAAGAAGCATTTGTTGATAGTCTTATGTTTTAGGATTGCTTGGCGTTTTTGAAGCGTTGGACAGTGCTTATTGTTAGAGTGATGCTGTTGGCCACAGTTGACACATTTGACGTCTTTACAAAGGATGGGGTTATGGGCGGCAATTGCGAATACATTACATTTTCTTTCGGATTTGCAATGCTTAATAGTATGACCTTTTAAGAAGCAGTTTTCGCATTGCATGGGTGACGGTAGGTAAGGTTCAACCTTATTTCAACCAAGCGATGTTTACTTCTTTAGGCAAATGATAACGGTTGAAAGAAATTATGTGTAAAGGTGTGTTAACTAATTTATTATCAATAATTTTTGTTATCTTTTTGCATTCGGCAGCGCCTTGATGTTTTAGACCTTCCACAATTTAACTTTCACTTAAGAAAGCCGGAATATACAGAGGCAAAAAAAAGTAAAGACAATCAATTTTAAAAATTGGTTCAGATTAGTTTTTATAAAAATTTTCTATAGAATATAAATCAATTACTTAATTTACTTGTTAAGATGTTAGTTTTTTAACAGATTAATTATAGTTTTTATCGAGTAATGTTCTTTACTTTCTGTTTCTTTAGTGAGATTAATCTCACGTGTATGAAGTGTTTTGAAACTACTCGATCTGAATAACTTCTCAATTTGTTTTTAGTGTGAAATAAAATTACCGTAGATTTCCATGTACATATTGAATATCATTTCGATATTCATTCCTGCCTGATATTGCACATGTCGATCAGCTTACTATAATTATCAGATATGTACGTGACAACGGTGAAATTGTTTCTAGAATTTCTACCAAATATCGGCCATAAAGCTAAAGATATTGAGGATGCTTTGTTAAAATCTCCAGAAAATAATGGTTTGGACATAATGAACTGTCGTGGTCAATATTATGATAATGCAAGCAATATGTCAGGCATATATTCAGGCGTTCAGACACGAATCAAAACAATTACGTTCCTTGTGCCGCCCATTCTTTAAATTTGGTAGGATCATGTGCAGTTGAATCAGTAACAGAAGCAGTCGACTTCTTTTCTACTTTGCAAGAACTATATAATTTTTTTACTATATCACACATTGTTGGTAGATCTTGGTGCAGCGTACAAATTTAAGAGTTAAGAGTCTCTCTCAAACTCGTTGGTCTGTTCGACATGATGCATGTTACGCATTAGAAAAATAGTGGTCTGCAATAATTGATGCACTGGAATTTATTGCCAAAAACAGAGACAAGACACCGGTTGCGCGATCTGAAGCTACAGGATTGGAGCGAAAACTGCAGCATTTAGAAACAGCAATCCTAGTCATTGTTTTTAACGAAATTTTAGAACGTTTTAATGCTGGTAGTAAAAAGTTTCAAGACTCTCAAGCTGATTTATCATCCCTTGTTCAAATCTATAGTTCTCTGGCTCTATTTCTTCAAGACATGAGAGATAGACAATTTTCTGAATATGGAGAAAAATCCAAAGCGCTATCCGGAGTTCACGATTATTATCGTTATGATACTCGTCGCAGAAAAACCAGAAAAATTCAGCCAGATGAGTCACAGGTAAATGAAAGAACATCTGTTTCTGGACAAGAAAATTTTCGGACTAATGTTTATTACCCTATTCTAGACACTCTGAGTGTGCAATTGGCCAGGCGTAAAAGTGCATATGAAAAGCTCTACACAAATTTCAATTTTTTTGATAATTAATCTGAAATAGATACAAATGAATTGAAAAACCTGGCCAATCAACTAGTCAGCAAGTATCCTGACGATTTGGCAGAGACGTTAGACAATTTACATTGTCAACTCGAAGATTCCTTAGCAAATACAGAAGAAGTACGCTCGGCACAAAAAACATGCAATGTATTGCATTCACGGAGTCTTCGAGACGTTTATCCTATTGTGGACATTGCTCTCCGTATTTTTTTGAGTATTCCGGGAATGAATTGTTCAGGAGAAATGTCTTTTTCTACTCTAAAAAGGGTAAAACCTATTTACGTGCAAGCATGGGCCAAGATAGACTTAATGCTCTTGCTTTAGTGTCCATTGAAACTCAACTAGTCCAAGAAATTAGTTATGACGATATAATCGACGTTTTTGCGCGGACCAAAGCCAGGGAAAAGAAATTTTCAAATTGATTAATATTATAAAAAATATTTATTATTTATCGGTCTGAAGTTTATAACTTATTTATTTGTAATGTTTACAAGTTATATTAAAAAATTCTATTTCCATAAATAAAGTTATTTTTAAATAAAAATATTGGATCAAAATTAATGAAATTTATTTTTTAAAAAGGGCGGCACATCGAACGTGGCCTAGCGCGGCAGCAAGCCTAAGTCCATCACTGGGAATATACGACACCTTTAACTCTATTTAGAGTAGGAGGTAAGCTTACAGAAATTTCACATAAATTTGAGAGTTTTGGGGCTTTTAAAAATTTGTTTGCTTGGTGTTCATTTTTAGTTAAGATAAGAAGGTCACCTTCACGTGTGAATGAAATTGAGAGAGGTTTTTCTATTGAAACAGATTGAAGGGCTTTATCGATTATATTTAGCGCCTTATCACCTTTATTTTTAATTATCATGAACTTAGGACACGATATGGTTTTCTGATGGTTTTGATTATAATTTTTAAGATTTGGAAAATCGTAACAATTGTCTAAATTGTAGCTCTTACGTTTAGGAGGCATTGTCCAGTATGGCAAAAAAATTTTGATCACGGACAGATGCCATGATCAATTATAAACATTCATATTCAAACTAATGGTTACTGGAAGTGTTCAAAAAATGTTCAAGGATAATTTAATGCGATACAATATTTCATTTGGCTAGTTATCCTTGCGGTAAACCGAGAATAAACATAAAAAATTGGAATAATTTTTTAAAGCGATTTAATTTTTTAATTCGCAAATGTATAATCGAGATATTTTGGAATCTTAAAGTAAAAATATTTGACTGTTTGAACAATTTGGTAAGAGAAATATATGATTGCGATTCTTGAAAAAAATTGATTGTCTTCTCAAATCGCATGAGTTTTTTTTTAAATTTTTTATTTTAGTACCGCAAAAATAGGACAGTTATTCATGAAACTGTAGGACATGAGATATTGAAATGGCATACAATATATTTAATACAATGCAAAGCAGTTTTGAATGTACAATTTAGTTTTTCCTGTACTATAATTGCTGGCTTCAAACGCACTACTCTTGCCCAATTGTAAAACATTATTGACAAGTATAACCTCAATACCAATAGTTAACTCAACTATTTTGAAAAATAACTAAAATGTTGCTTCTGTGATGGTTAATAATAAAATAACTCAAATGGTGTTCAAAAACAAACTATCATTAATGATTGATAAGATCAAGCCAGACTATGGCAATTCTATCAATGGTAATGTCACAAGAAATTTTTTCAAAATTGGGAACTTTCGGCTTCTGCTTGGCAATGAATAAATTTACAAATTTAATGTAGTAGTCCAAAAAATTTGAAGCGAGAACAAAACTTTACCCGCCTTCACCTATGTCAACGAGTTTATAGTAAACGCTTCAGTAGAAATTAATCAAGAAAATATAATATTACAGATCTTTATGTTAGGTATTTTAATTCTACAGACCCTTTTATAACATGCCTAGGTATTCTTCTCATCTTACACAAAAAGGAATTTGATCCAGAAGTTCTTGAAATGACATTAAAAAATAAGACCTGAAGAAATATTTTAGGAAAGTATAATTTTTTGTTGTTAATTTATTATTTTGTATATTTTCAGAATAAACCAGATGATAATTATATGTTTATATCAAAAGTGGTTAATTTTGACTTATCACATTAGACACATTTATGTTCATATTAAGGATTTAAAGTCGGACGTTTTTTTTTGAATTTGTTAATTATTTAATTGGTCATTTGTTCATAATTGAATTTGAGTCATAAAACTATTCATAACATTTACTTCTTTTCATAGGCATTTACTTAAACTCAGAGTTAAGTTTGAAATATTATATTATAATTGTGACATTAAAATTGTTTGGAGATTTGAGTTAGAAAATGTTTCCATTTACACTTTCCTAAGCTGAATATAAAAATATTACTGGACGTAACCGAGTAAAATTTCTCTAGCAAGACTGATAACAGTATCAGAAACTTATTTTTAAAATTTTACAATTACAGCTTGTAACCATAGCTAAATATATCCACAAGAAGTTTTTCTACTTAAAAAAGGATGTGAGTCCTTTGACCAAATCACCTAATTTTTTCACTCCAGCATTCTGAGACATCAGTTAAAATTACCGCAAAGTTTTATTAAAATTGCATAAATAGTTTGGGAATTATTGTTTTTTGACCGTAAATTTAAAATTCGAACCCACTGTGCAACGGTCTTAATGCAGCGTGGTTCCATTAGGATGGAACCATATCACATACTGCAAAAGACACAAAGGCTTTGTTGCGAAACATTTTCGATAGTCGCAACGCGTATTAGCGACTTTGATTGGCCGCTACATTCGGCAATTATCATAACACTTGAAATTTTGTGAATGGTCATGGAAAATATTTTGAAAATATTCCACCATATGCGAGACGTAATTTTTCATGTTAAGCTTAGTAAAATTTGTCGTTTAAATGCTGAGCTTTCTCTAATTCGGAGGGCGATTTATCGGACAGGAAAACTCATTGAACATTTTACACTCAGCAGCTGTAATAATCCTTATATTTTAAGCTATTGACACATCTTTTCCTTCGTATTTTGATTCATTTGATTTTCATAATATGCAATATTAACGTAATAAGCAGACAAAGCCACGCCAAACATATATCATTTCTTAATAAATAAAAATATTGAAGCTCTGTAGTAGAAAATTAAAATCAAATTTCGAAATAACAAAATATAAAATAACGCCGATAGCTATCGAAAAAAATAAAGCAAATATCAATAATCGAGACATTTTGCACAAGCCTATTAGGAAGGAATACCAGTAAAATTGATCGGAAGCAGTGGCGTGCAGTGGCGTTTTCAGCAGGGTGTTCAACGTGTATATGTTGTTTAAATATGAATGCCGGGGACGTGATAGACTGTGATCCCATTTTTAATTTTTTATATATTTTGTTTATTCTTTTTCTGCTTTTTTTAATATTTTTAATATGTTTAAAGTTTTTATTATTATTTCTTTTTTATTCCTAACAATTTTTTTGGTATTTCAGCTCAATACGACGTGGTTTTTTTCAAAAAAATTTCCAGAACCTCATCATAAAAGCTGTTTTTGATTTTTATTTCTTTAAGAAATACTTTTTCTATGGAAACTAAAGCCAGTTCCGACAATCTCCGTTCACACATAGTGTTTCTCGAAAAAGTCTTTATGCGCTTGAGTGCAGAGAAGAATCTTTCAACTGAGCTACTTGAAGTTGGAATTGTGAAAACTAAGGAACTTCGCTTTAAAATTTCTGAAAACGTATCTTTCAATTCCAAATTCAAAAGAATTTGGAGTATATCTTTGATGAAAATACTATATAATACACTCAGCTCATTTCTTAGCTTAACAAATTCGAAGAAGGGGGCATATGAAATTTTAAGGCTTTCATCTGGAAAACTTCTTTCGAAATTGAGAAACTTTTTTGAATTCAACAATTCCAAAAATTTTAATTTTTTAAATCTTATATCCATTTGTGTTGACAAAGTATCAATTATTTCAAAAAATACACGTTTGTATCGCAACTCAAAACATTGCAAGTTCAATAAATTCAGAGCACACATCGCAGTTTTCTTTGTCAAACATTTTTAAGCAGCACTGTGTTGCATTATTGAAGTGCGAATTTTTCGGCAAACGTATATTTGTTTTTTTTTGTTGGAGGGCAGAGATTCTCTGCCAGAGAAGCGGCCGCTGTTCGTTGCGTATGCGCTAATATCCTACGCACGCAGATTATTGTTTCTCATGAGCATTTCATTAGAATGTGTATGTAGTAGTTATTTTTTTTACTATAGGTTTTTTCTTTGACTTGGTGCGACATTAAAAGCGCACACTCAAGTCGGTTGGATGGAGTTCAACGTCTTCAAATAATGTTGCGTTTCATATGTTCGATCTGTTACGATGAGCTAGAACAATTGTAGTCGTATGACGTACATATATTGTACGCTTAGGGGAGAGAACTATGATATGATGGATATGGTATGCTGCAGCGTGCCAGCAGCAACAGTGTCAAATTATTGACAAATATGGAAACATATGATAGAGATTAAAAAAAATGCATCGGATTTTGGTTGGGTGTGCGGAGAACACCTGCGCACCTTAGAGTAAACGCCACTGATCAGAAGTAAGTGTGGCATTCCAAAATCCAACTTAACTTTTGTTGAGTATATGCGTAAATAAAAGTCATTTCAAGATATGACGTAGCTGTCATTGAAACTAGTATAAGCAGCTGGTTGCCCATTATTTGTTCCATTACAATTGTTGGAGTTTTTCTCTAACAACTAATGCATTTTGCGCTTGTAATTTTCTTGTTGTTTTTGCACTAAACGTACTGAACATAAAGCTCTGCCAAGTACATATTAAATTTTGCTTTGTTCCAAGAACACACATAAAAAAGTCAGTTTCTTTAACATAAAAATACATTACGATATAACGATTTTTTTGATACTACGACTGATCCGTGCATTAATTAGGTCTGAAAACTTTGAGCATAAAAAGGCTGAAACCGGTGATGTAATATTTGGGAAATTGATGTTATTTGAAAAAGTCAGTTTTTTTATCTTTTAGCACATAGAAAACGTTAAGGCATTAATTTATTCAGATTTATAGTTGTTTTGTCATCTACTAGTACACAACTACCTATATATAATACAAAAGCTAATTTGAATTGTGTTGATTTGTTTATATTCATCAATGAACTTTTTTGTTTTACTTACGAGCTTTTTTGAACACAATTTAAAAATTTTTTTTAAACAATAATATTGATTAAAAAAATTTTATCGAAATTTTTCATATCTTGTGCATGATAGACCAATCACTGAAAAAGTTTCAACCTATTTAAAAAATGTGAGGGTAATGATAGAATGACCCGTATATAACTCTTACCTAAAAGTGAAAGACAAGCTATCCAACTTGCTTGTTGATCCGATACGTTGAATGAGGATGCATTATTTTTCTGATGTGTTTGCAAATCTTGAATATTTGCTATAGCTGGGCTTGTGTATCCTTTTCCCAAGCCAACTGCTAGTGGTCCAAATGACACAGCTAAAGCCGCTATTACCTTGGTGACAAAAAAAAAGATAAATTAGTAATTTAATCAGAGGAAATAAAGTTATACTATAAATAATTTTTCAAAACGAAATGTCTGTGAGTAGAATGCTTTGGCTGGTGATGAAATTTTTTATTGAGAGATAAGTTTGACATATACAAGAATACTTCGCCCAATATCGTAATAGTGTTCCGGGGAAAGGGTCAAAAGAAATAAGCTCTTTCTTTACCCTACGCAGTGGGTATATACTTTGTCATTCAGCTTTAAACATATAGAATGATGAGTGACAGATCTAAAAAAAGTAATGTAAAAAAGTATGTAACAATTCTGTAGGGTGTTTTTTTTGAGGATTTTTCTAAAGTTTTTTTGCACATATTTTACGAGTAGCATTGGGATCAAAAATAATTCTAACAAAATTCAATGTTGTTTTGGTTGAATTTTCTACTGGTATACAGACTTAAATACGGGGTATTGGCACGCAAAAAAAAATTCACTACGGATGATTCAACTGAGCTCACACACACCAAATATCAAATACTAATGCAGAACAGGCTACATCTAATCAAGCGGATCCTGTCTCTGTTGAGTCGCCATTTAGCTTTTTTGATAGTCGTTTTTGAAAATTACAGCTAAATAGCTTTAAAATAAGAGCAAATGTTAATCAAATCGACAATCACCTTACAGAGCGCAATAACGAGATAGTTGATTTTAATTTTTCTTTAATATCGCAGCAAGAAAATGAGCCACCTATAGGAAATTTAACACCGCATTGGAAAAAAGTTCTACAATCTCTACTATAAAATTTACCAATGTTTCTAATATTTCTATTCAAAAAGGGAAACAAGGAGCCATACCACCGATACTAGCTCCAAAAAGGCTATAAATTAAACAATCCAGACTGGTAATGTTCGCTATATTGAAATCAAGCGAAAGTTAAGTCCATCAAAGGACAATGCAATAGCCCACTTAGCCTAAATCGGTATGCTTTACTTAGTAACGATCCATCTAATTTGAGCAAGGACAACAGAATCGACTCAAACACTAAAACGCTTAAGCCTCTCCCATCTACGTTCGTGAATACGGCTCTAACATTTTTGTTTCCAATAAAGTTTCTCTGATTGAAAAAGATGCTTTTCGCATAATTCTCACCAAAGGTAATATTCACATAACTAAAACATAAATTTATAGATATAAAAATTAAAGAACAATTGAGGAGTGATTTTTCAAAATGTCTTTTTTCACGTTAAACAAAATTTCAATGAGAAAAAACTTTTAAGAGCTGTTTCCAGTAACTTTTTTTTAATATATCTAGTGTTATACATAGTGTGTTGATCTAATATTCTAATCCGCTTAAGACTTTTATTCAAACATATTTGTATTTGTTGGAAAAATCATTTGGACGTGTGCCCATTTCGTGTAAAATTTATTATATCTTAGATTATACTACTATGCTAAGTCACCAAAGTCACTTTCGTTACAATCTTAATCATTGTTATACAACTCCTCTTCCGTTCCTATATTTTGATCATCAATGACACTCTTGTACCATCAAAGCTCTTTTCAATTCCTACAATAATGAGATTTAATATGATTTGTACATATTTTTTTTGTTTATAGTCAGTGGTATGGTAGTTGAATCAGTATTTGGGATCTCCAAAGGGATATAAACAATAATAAATTTGAAGCATATGCGTCATTTCATCTATAATGGGCCTATCATTACCCTCATGTTTTTTAAATAGGCTGAAACTTTTTTCAGTGATTGGTCTATCACGTAGAAGATATAAAAAAATCGATAAAATTTTTTTGACCAGTATGATTGCTTAAAAAAAAGGTTTCAAATTGTGTTAAAAAAACTCGTAAGTAAAACAAAAAAAAATCATTGATGAATATAAACAAACAAACACAATCCAAATTAGCATTTAAATTATTTTTAGGTAGTTGTCTACTAGTAGATGACAAAAAAACTGCAAATCTGAATAAATGAAGGCCTGAACGGTTTCTATGTCGTAAAAGATAAAAAAATTTACCTTCCAAGAAAACATCACTTTCCCAAATACTCCATCATCGATTTTAGCTTTATTAGGCACAAAATTTTCAAAACATACTGGAAATCCCTGAAAATTTTATCCATGTTTTTTCACCCTATTTGATTTTACAAGCATTCAAATCTAAGATATATGATGTAAATTAAACATTGAGAATAAGAGCGAGAAACCAAAATTTGAACTGATTTCAGCCTTTTTAGACTTAACATTCAGGAGTATCATCTCTGAAAATTTTATTCATTTTTATTCACCTTATTTCATATATGTTAAGTTAAGCTGTTTATGCTCCTATTGTTATGTATAAGTTAAGCGCACTATGAATTTGAATAAACGAGTCAGTTGACACTACTGGCAACGAGAAAGGACTGCATACGCAACAACTGGCGACGAGGATAAATAGGTAAGTGACACGATTTAAAATTTTTTTTATTAATTTTGTGGTATAGGAGTTTAAATATTATTTACAATGGTGGAGTAACAACAACAATTTTTCAACGAGCTGTTGGCGCAACAACAGAAATTCACCAAATTTACCACAATTTCAAGAATTTAATAAGGAAAATCAGAATTGGGAAGCATATGTCGAACAGCTTGGACAACATTTTACGGCATTCTAAGTGAACTCCTTAAATAAGAAAAAATCATTCTTTTATCATGCAGTGGACTTTTTGATCTTCTTAAAAACCTATTTGGTATAGATTACCTGAAAGCGAAAACGTATGATGAGTTGGCAAGCAAGTTAACGGACCATTTTAAGCACAAAACTCACATCAATGCGTCTCGCTTTGAGTTTTACAAATGTGTTATGAAGCCGACTCAAACCTACAATGATTAGGTAGCTGATTTACGTGGGTGTGCGAGAGGCTGCGAGTTTGTATGTACGAAAACCGATTGCACGCACAGATATGTAAATGACATTATTCGCGATCAACTCATTTTACGTACCCCTCACAATATTGTACACACCTCTGCTTAGCAAAAATTACAGCCTACTCTAGCCAATGTGTTGCTAGTAGCAGTAGAATGAACACATTGAAAAATTTCCATCTGTAAACGCAGTGCATAACAAAACAACAAAGAAGAACACTGATAGATGCAACAACAAACGTCAATACAACTCACAACAAAAATCAGAAGCAATTACAAAATGAGTTCAAATAATGCCCAGATTGTTTTAGCTCACACATCAGAAGGGACTGCAAGTGTAGAAATGCAGTGTGTAATAAATGCGATAAAGGCGGGCACTTAGAAAAAGTATGTATGTCATAAAATGTAAATCAAAATAATGAACACACAATACCGTAAACGAAACAAATGGAATAAACACGAAGAAAAAACAATTGGTATGGTCAAAGATGTGTATCATATCCAAGAAACAGGAAAAATATAAGAAAAAAATAGAAAAACATACGTTGACGTCGAAATTTTTAATATAGTTATATCCATCTGGAAGGATTCCAGCACGATTGTTTCGGTAATTACAAAATAAACTTTTCAGCTTTTGGGTTGCCCAAAACTAAACAAAACTGAAAGAAGATAGCTTGGTCAAAAGGAGTTTCCACAGATTAAACGTGGACACAAAGACAAAACTGCAATTATTATAGCCACGAATATTGAATTTGGAAATAATTTATTCGGTGCTATAAATACAGAAAGTTTTGTCAAGAAACAAATCGAGTCATTGATCAATAAAATTGACAAAGTGTTTCAACCAGCACTCGACACGGTAAAAAATTTTAAAGCCAGTATTCAGTTTAAGTTCCACACTTCACCAAAATTTTGTAAAAGTCGTGCTATACCTTTTTCGTTAATGCCATAATTTAAAAAAGAAATTGAACTCCTAATACAAGCTGTCATCATTCAACCAATAAAATTTAGTTATTGGGCATCCCCAATCGTCAGGACTGCTAAGCCTGATGGATCACTTAGAGCGTGCGAGCTATGTTAAATAAAACACAATAAGCTTAAGCTTTGATGTGAGCTTATTCATATGAAACTTAAGACTGCACTGTTCTAATAATATAATTTTTAAACTGTTCAAATTCAGTTGGCCTTGAAAATGCAAAATATGTTACTCAGCATATTTTGCATTTGGGCTTAATCCGAATTTGATATCCTTTGCTAGTGCAATAGCGAAAATAAATGATAACGCAATTGCAAAGATTTTATTTATTTTAGCCACATACATATGTACATATTCTTTCATATGATATCTATGCACATATGTATGTCTCATGATATACAAAACTTAAATCTAAGCATAAGGTAAAAGGACGTAACTCCTCCACCCCTTGTTTCGAGAATCTCTTGGATCTCGTAAAATTTTATTTTACATTTTATCCAGAGTTTATAGATTCTCCTTAATCTATTTTTTTCTTATAATTAAATATATTTTTATATTAAATTTGATTACAATGTTCTTGTTTTTCTTTACTATTATTTAAATATCCTGGGTTCATACAGTTCTTGTTACTTAATGCCATATTTAGTTTTTATTTCTCGCAACTCAAAATTTTCTGCTTCTGGCTTATTTTAATTTTAATAATAACATTTCTGACAATAATTATGCCGATTATGTAATATTTGGGGCAGTGGTCCCAAGGGGGCTATGGGGGCTATAGCCCCTCCTGGCATCCGCCGAAAAATATTTCGATTCAAGAACGTTTCAGAAAATCGAAATCGAAAAAATTGTTTGTGGTGGTGAAGTGTTGTTATGATGAAGAAAATATATCAACGAACATTTTTTTTTTGGTTTCTTTATACAGCACAACACCAACACTACCACTCCACCGTGTTCTATTTACAGGCTCACGATTTTCTATTCCACTTTCAAAGCCAATAAATAATCTTAAGACCTAACTAAACTATACAAGCATTGATTGAAGTCAGCTTATGCAACTGTGCGCATACGCATAACTTGTATATTAAGACTACAACGTACTTAAATAGTCATGGATCTTCATATTTACTGTTTTAAATATCTAAATTAATGTCAAAAAAGATCCTGAAATGGTTTCATTTACTAAGGAAATATGTGATGAAATACGATTTATGTAATAGTGGTAAGTTTGAAATTGTGGCTACATTGTTTCCTAAGCTCATGTTATTACAACATTGGCACCAAAAAGTCTATTCTGAGATCAAAAGAAGAACTCTTTGCTACGACGTAGTCTAAAATTAAAATGAAAAATTAATAACAGTACATATTTTCTAATAACTTTCTTATATTTTTATTTTAAAATTTATTTATTTTAATTTTTAGGCTTTGATATCTGAAGACCAACCCTTAGCATTTTACACCCATTGTTTTATTCACTCTCTGAATCTGTGCGTGTGCGATGTTTCTAAAATTTGTAACATGCTAGGAACAGTTTCATCAGTGACAAACTTTTTCTCGAACTCATCTTAAAGAGTACAACAATTAAAAGATAAAATTTCCGAACGGAGTCCAGAAAAAAAAAATCGTTTAAAAACATTGTGTGCGACTTGATGGGTAGAAAGGCATGAATGCGCTTATCTCTGAAATATTAGAAGACTTAGAACAAACCAAGGACACCTATTTATTGAACCGAAACTAGGCGAAGTTGGAGAAGTGGGCGGTGCATATTTTAACTTATTAATTCATTCGATCTTTTCGTCGATTTTCAATGGTTCCAATATTTTTCAACCTCTTAAATATTTTTTGACTTTTTCAACCGCTTTCAATATGTTTCAACAATGTCCATATTTTTTCGCATTTTTCAACTTTTTAACATTTTTCAACATTTTCCATATTTTTCGACGTTTTCAATTTCGTTAAATTTTCATTAATGGTTTAGATATTTTTTAGTCTTATAAGTCTTTGTCAACTGTTTCAACACTTTTCGACCTCTTTCAAACATTTTACATTTTTTTCGACTTCAACCTCTTCAATTTTTTTTTACATTTTTTTAAAAGGTACTTTCAATGCAGTATAGGGTATGTGAGTTTCGGCCTGGCCAAAGATAGCACTTACTAGTTTTATTTTAATTTTTTTTTCTCTCTCAAATGTTTTAGAGCCGCAATATACTACCCTTACTTGGATCATATGATTTCAGAACTAAAATCAAAATTCCAAGGTAAATTTTTGAGCATTAGAAGGCTTAATACCGGCAAATCACTCGAATGTGTCAGTTGACAAGATCGTGGAGGCTGCTCTCACTTACGAAAGTCATTTAAATTGCAGTAAAATTGAGCTCAAATCCGAAATTCAATTGTGGCACCAGTATTGCTGTAAGACCGATTTTAAAGATGCTTTGAGTGCAATGGAAGCATTGACCATTATCAAAAGCAAAAAAAAGGAATCGTTCTTCCCAAGCATCACAATTTTACTAAAAATATTTTAGACGATTCCAGTGACTTCGGCAACACCAGAACGAAGTTTTTCTGTGTTAAAACGATTGAAATCGTATTTAAGATCTACAATGACAGAAGACCGCTTGAATGGATTGGCCCTGGGAAATATTCATAAAGAAATCGATATTTGTTCAGATAAAATCGTAGAATTATTTTGCCAGAAGAAACTTCGCCGTCTTGAAACCTTGAAACCCTCGACTGGACTACTGATTAGATAAAAAAGATCTCTGTTTTATAAGGGCTAAATTTAACCTTTTCATTTTTGTTATAGTTTTTGTTTGAAAAATTCAATCAATGTGCGTTTTCACTAAATAAAATGTCAGCCCCCCCTGCAGAGAATCCTAGGTCCTCCACTGATTTGGGGGGTTGGTTTGTAATGTTATGGTTACGTGGTTAATTGTCGATTGAATTCAAATTCAACGTACATTATGCATTTAGCAATATTGTAAATATTTTATACAACCATTATCTCATTAGGGATAAGCCGGTGCGGGACCCGTCTATACATTCGGCTAGCAAAACAATCGGCTGGGGGGAATTCTTGGCACACCCTTCTAAAGTACCCACTCACAAAAAAAATTATTTCAGAGTCCCTATGCCAGAATATAACGGAAACTAATTTAAACTTAACAGCCGGAAATGAACTAGGCTTGACCATCAGTGCATATGAAAAAAAAAAATAGCCAGCAATATAGAAAAAAAATGGTCAAGAAATTATTTTAATATAGAAGTTGAGACATATCGGATTAGTAAATGGTATCTCGTAGATTAAATTTGAGATACGCGCATCTGTACCCGCCCTACCTTGATTCTTAAAAGCGCAATATGTTATTAAGAATCCCACAGAATGATTAGGACATCATATCCCTATAACCACAAGGAAATCGAAAATTTAATTATTCATTTCAAAATTTGTTTTATTGAAAATTCATGAAAAACTATTATGGATAAGCATATTCCACTCAATGAAATTTAAACAAAATTACTTAACAACGCTTGCAAATTTATAATGTACTAAATTTCTTAAATTGTATGTATTATAAAATATTCATAAAATAAATCCAAAATTTCATTAAGGATAACTTGGTAATAGTAGGAAAATATCAGGAATAGAAGACAAAGAAAGTGCTTTAATCTAATTCTTACTTTAATAAACTTTAGTAGGGAAAACTTTAAAATATCAATAAACTAACTTTTAAATCTTTGTTCATTGTTATCGCCATCACTGTGGTTTGATTTTTAACAAAGATCATGTCTTAAAAAAAAAGGTAAACAAAGAATATGTCAAAAAAAAAAAATGAGAGAGAGTACGATCAACACAATGCAAAAAGCATATATGAAAAAAATAGGTTTTTGCTAAACGAAAAAAATGTTAGCCGTTACGTTAACTCAAGTTTATGCAGTTTCTGCATTATTTGCTCTCACGGTTATCCGAACATAAATTGAAATTGATCTTTTCTTTCTCTTTATTCTTTTTCATACTTATTTTATTCTTACAAAGAGAATGAAAAGATTTTTTATGAAGAAAATTGATGAAAATGATATAAGAAAACTTACAGATAGTTTTTCTTGTATTTCTTTGCTTTGTGTTCCAACGATGAAAAGCCTCTCAACGATGTGAAGTAGCTATTAGGGTGTTTCAAAAAAAATTAATTATGTCTCATTTTACCTTAATTTCTTTCTATTAAGTTATCTATATATTTATTCCTCGAAGGTAAGGCTTAGTTGACAGCAACAAAAGCTATATCAAATTGAAGTGCTCATCCAGCAGAGTTGCGGAAAATTATTGGATCCAGAATCCGTTGAATAGAAGCTGAGATATAAGCGTGGAAAGATTTCCTTTTTTTCAACTCTTTCAAGCATTGCACTGATTAACTCCAAAAGCCTCGCCATAGCGAGAAGAAAAAATTCACACCCCTACTACTCTCTCTCTCTCTAATTGTTATTGTTTTCCAATTAAGCGTTGTTGTTACTAAAATATGAAAAGCAATAGCAATGAAAAGTGTGTGTGTGCGTAATGTAAGTGGATCTTGATCGACGATGGGCACAAGTTCTTCTGCAAGTTCTAGCAAGAGCGTAATTGAGAGTAATTGAGTGTAACGAGATCGAACTTTGTGTACGTATACAAATCTGAACGCACAACAGCCAACGAAGCAGGACCTGCGACAGATAATTGCTAGTAAGCGTATTTTTTTTAAGCGATTTATGACACACCCAAAAAAGGTTGACTTTTTTACAATCTGTGACTTGCATTTTCCAAATGAATTTAAGGGGCTTCAATGTGACACCTCCCTTCACCTTGAGCGCGGGCTGAATTTTTGTTGAAAAATCGATGATATTATTTATCCGATTTTAAAAAGTAAAATGTCACTACATGGAATAGTTCAGCACAACATATTTTTGCGAAGCAACTTATTCTTCTATTATATTTACTAAAAATAAGCACAGAAATTTATTAACTAATGAACATCTAGAGAACTTATTACGAATAAAGGTCTCTATTCTTGAAATTTATTTTGATAAACTAATAAAATATTCAAGAGCTTAATTAATTTTTAAATTCTGTAACAATAAAACAAATATTTGACAATTTTCTGATACCATAGTGGCCACTTAATACAACAATACGTTTTTTAATTTGATTACAACCGAATAAGTTTAAGTATTTTGAATATTTAATTTTCATCTAAAATAGGCAAAGCAAGTAAAACTTTTCAGCGCACGATGGCATTTTTTTTTCAGTGCAAAGCATGAATAAGTTATTTTATGCTTACAATGCGTTTTCAGTTCAGTTCACCGCAAGCATTGAAGAAGGCAAGACGTATGTCGCTTGCATTCGTAGTTATGCTTCTTCCTATTTTTTTTCCATATGGTTGTTGTACCACTACATGGAAATGAAATTTTGCATTGATGATGGTGCCCATCATTGATCTTGATATTTGATGAGAAAGAGCAAGGGAAAAACAAATTCGTGTTACACATGTTATGGGGTGGGCGGAGGGGTTTCGAACAACGGAATACGTAACATTGTTTTTGAAGTGAAACTTCTTTAGTGAGTGTGATTTGAAATTAGGTGTGTACAATGAAACGCTTTATTTATATGTTTATTGAATAACAACAATGAAAATGTTTTATTAAAATGATAAAAGTTTACGGGATTCTAGATTAGCTACAGCAATATATAATACCATAAAATGATCAGCTTGGAGATCAGCTAACCAAGAGCTGAGATATATAAGCGTGGAAAGATTTCCTATTTTTATCAATTTTTTCAAGCAATGCACTGGTTAACTACCAAAGCCTTGCAATAGCGAAGAGGAAAACACTCGCTGTTAGGTAAATATGGCCACTTGAGTGGGCGGGAGTTACAGAAAAACGTAACATGGGGGAGGGGTGGTCAAAAATCTTCAAAAATTGCGTTACGTAATAGTTGAACGCCCCCTAAATCATTGAAATCGAGTATATATGGGTGATTGTTAAAAAACTCTCGCTTTTTGCATGCGGGGTATTACTTAAAAGCTTAAACTAAATTTGGCCTTACCCTTGAAACCAATCATCTCATATCTACTCTTGAACATTCCACCCAATTTTTAAAAAATTCTAACTGCATGTTTTAAGAACCCTCGGGTGGATGCTTATGGGCAACACGCCTTTGGCGTGGCATGTCCCAAGTGACACAATTCAAGGAAAAATCCAAATAAAATTTTCAGATGGCATACCTTATACAAATACGTTTAGGACTCTTAAAGACTTAGTATAAAACTGTAAATTTATAAAACAGCAACAAGATTAAAATTGTCCCATTGATTTATGTAAAAATTTATTTTTCCCATATAATGGCTCACCAAAAATTATAAGACCGTGTTTGAAGGAGGAAGCTGTGTGAAATATTTATCTTTATTTGGTAAAAAACCACCTGGCTCAAGGAAAAAATTATTTATTTTTGTTAAACGCATATTCAAATCATTTAGAACCGAGAAAAATAAAGGGGCAAATCAAAAAGCCTCTGACGTGATATTTGACGGGCTTAGAACCATAGAGTACGTCATCTTTTTTTCGAAATTGAGTTAAACTAACGTGACTAGATATCTGTCAACAAAATGCGTAGCAGAAAAAATTTGATGAAAAATTTTTAAGGATTCGTTTTTTTTGCAAAAATATTTGATATTTACTAAAAAAAAAAAGAAGTCCTTGCTTTTTTAAAATCACTTATGTATTATTTCCAAATTATTTATATATAATAAAAAAAAACAAAATTAAAATTTCTTATTTCCAATGAAAACGCGATGTATTAATTAATATTTTTGTGTTTGTAGAAAAATGCCACCGGGACCGGGAAGGCCAGTAAGGGTTCGTCAAAAGCCAATTCTAAAATTCAGATCTGGTTAGTGTGCACAGAACACTCACCCGATTTTCGGGGGTTATCACTAGTTTTACTAATTTTACTTTCTTTTCACTTTAATATTTAATATTCATTTAGTAAATTTAAATCTCTTTTAGTTTGTGTTTTAATGTACCTTTCAGTGTTCTTTATGCAATTTAGATCTTTTCCATTACACGCTTTTAACACTTTATTTATTCATAAATCTATATTTTTGCATGTCTTTCTTGAAAATTTATTTTAGATTGTAGCTAGATTAGGTTTATTTAAATTAAGTAAGTGTAAAAAAAAAGATTATGCACGTTTCATTTGAGGAATTTTATAGGATAATGCGTTTTTTAGAATTATAAAAAAACAAAGGAAGGGATTTGGGGGATCAAGAAATTAAAATAAATTTGACATATTTTAGAATTTAATAGGTATAGGTTCTTAGGAATTTAACTGCGGTTATGTACATATGTACTTCTAGAATATTGTTTTTGTTTTAATTTGCATTATGTTAAGAAATATATTTTATGTATAGGTTAACGTATGTATGTTATTTTTTTAGCAATTTATGAAGCATTGTTTGTGTACATACATATATATGTATTTACTATTTAATTTAAATTTAAATAATTATAACAAATTTTTAAATAATATTTTAAAGATTATAGTTTTTTGTGTGAAAAATCGCGCGTACACTATTTTAGCACATTTTCTTCATTTTAGATGAGAATTCTAAGGTTTTCTAGACTTAAAACGATTCTTTCCGATTTTTTTGCATGGATTTTATGCTTTGCTGAATTCGACGATCACAGTAGAAACATGCGGTGGCAACTGGCGTCGATCGCGAAACAGGTTGCGATCTCTTTTTCGTTGGTGAAACCAATAACGCTGTTTACTGTTGATAATGTCGAAATGAAAAATTCTAAGTACCAAGCTATGAAAACAGTAGGTATACTAAATTAATGAGCACTAACCCATGAATAATGTTTTTACCTTTAGCAAACATAAAAGTATGAAAGAGATATTTCCTCAAAAAATGTTCCAATAGTGAATTTACTCTATAATCCAGATAAATTTACTTCAAAATAATTTCAGAATAACCAAAATTCAATCCTAAAATTGTTAAAATGAAATTAAGAAGGGCAAAATGTGGATTCTTACCATTTTTTTTGACTACAAATTGATGTCTGTTCGGTTTGATCATCCAAGAAGAAAGGAAAGATCTCTCTTCAAGGAAGTTAGATTTAACATTTTTTTTTTCTTAATTTTCAACAACACTTCAGTGCAATTTGACAGCTCTGATGTTTTGTAAGTAGAATACTTTTTAGTGCTGCCAATTAAAAATTAGACTGAGCCAAAAAAAAATCTACTCAAAAATAATCAAAATTTCTCAAATGCATGAAAATTTTTAAAATCATGAAAAATAATTATTTTTATCGAAACTGACCATTACAAAAACCAAAGTCATACTTATTTCATAAGAAATATTTCTGTGGAATTTTAGTTCCTTTATTTCTCTAATGTTTGAAAAGTCTTTTATTTCTAATGTTTCAAAATTTATTGTCTTTATATCAGATTGTATGGGATTATTATTTGGATAAAAATATTTGTCTTGTGCTACTGTTTTCTGATTTCGGAAAATTTCATCTTTTATTTCAATTTCACAATTATAATAAGTGATAAGATAATTTTTGTTTACAGATATATTTCTGGTGTCACAGTTTTGATTTTTTTTAAGTTAACAACATTTTTTATTAAAATAATGTCATCTTCAAATTTCTCAACATGGGTTTTGTTATTAAACCTAAATCTACAATTATTAGAAACTGTGCTGTGTTTACTTCTCTTTAAATTTTTTGAGTATACAGTTCTTTATAATTTAGTAAATTATTTTGAATTTCAATTATATGACTATTTGGTTTGTCAATTTCCATAATGTTTTTATTAGAAAGAGGTACTATAAAGTTAGTATCGACTTATGTATAACTATCCGGTATTTTAATAGCTACGATTAACAAACCTTTACTATAACTTAATATGTCAGGTTTCAATAGCGTAAGTTTGAAGAAGTCTAGCTATTAAAACTACGATTAACAAACCTTTACTATAACTTAATATGTCAGGTTTCAATAGCGTAAGTTTGAAGAAGTCTATTTCGAACTTTTCTATTTCTTCAACAATAAGTTTACTAGGTTGGACACTATGGTCTTTTGCGGATGCAATATTTTTCTGAATATGATCAATCTTGTTCTTGACATTTGGTCGCGGTATATAATGTGACGTGCAACTTCGTTATGTCTTTCCTTTATTTCATCCATAGAATTTTTTTATTTTTTTCCTGTCTTCTTCTATTGCTGACTTTAATATTTGAATTGATTTGTTTAAGTGCTTATTTATGTAGATTTGTTTATTAACAGTTTCTTTTTCCTGTCGGTCATCGTCGTCCATTACCCCAAATGCCCATTTATAAACCTTACCCATACCGTTAATCAGTTCACGTTTATTCCTAGATTCAATGGGGTAATAGATTTAAGTTTGGATTTTATTATTGCTATTTCGTTTTCAATCATTTCTTTATTATGCAGATCTATAGTTCTAACATTGTCCTCGATATGATTTAAAATAGAAGTTAGCTCTTTGGTATCAATTATATTGATAATTGTGGAAGTCTGATTCACTATTTCGATTTGCCATACCTTTATTTTCACAAATCCTGTCTCTTCACTAATTGGGCTTAATTGTAGTAGTTTCTAAGTTGGGGAAATCACCATTAAGAGCATCGTTAGTATGCTGAGCACCTGAAAATTTTCCTTCTTTGTGCCTTAGATTAGCGTAATTCTTTATAAAGCCTTCCTTATATTTATTTTTTTTACTTAAAATATTCCGTTTTCTTTCCTCTAATCTATACTTAATTAATTTATGATCGATCTTATTATTAATTACAACAAAAGGAGTACATTTAATGGTGCTGTGATATCTGTTGTTATAAAATCCTATTGCTTTAGACATTTGCATTTGTATTGGTAGTTGTTCTTCAAGATTTATTGCTCTTATTCTCTTGGTTAAAGTCTTATTGAGTCGTTCCACATCTTATGTGGCTATTTTTTTTAGTTGCATGAAATTGAATTCCTTTTCCTGTTAAAAAACCCCTTATATTTTTATACCCCACACAGAGGGTACATTTACTTTGTCATTCCGTTTGTAACGCATAGAAGGGGGCGTGGCAGGTATGGAATAGTATATATATTCTTGATCAGCGTCACCACCTGAGTCGATATAGCTGTGTACGTCTGTCTGTCTGTGTGTCTGTCTGTTGAAATCAAGTTTACGGGAAAGCTAAGCAAGCTAATTCAATGAAATTTGGCACACAGCTCACATCTTCTTGCAAGCTGCTAGCAAATAAAAATGGGTGAAATCGGTTTACAACTACGCCTTCCGCCCATACTATGTAAATATACCCAAGTCCATTTTGAAAAAAAGTTGCTGCGATTTTGATGAAAATTGATGATTTGGTGAGTATGAGAACAGCATTAAGATTAGGCTAGGACTTAAGTTTGCAAAGGCTCTTAAAAGGGCGTGGCACAGCCCTAAATTTTAACTTTTATGACGCCATTGCTCGTAAACAGTGCAAGATATTGTGATGAAATTTAGTAAGCGTGGCACCTTCCTCATTAACATAAAGTTGTAAGTACTATTTTAAGTGAACTATTATAGCAATCGATCTGAAATTTGGTATAAGTGGCTTACTGAGTATTAGGTACACATAAATCGAAACCTTTTTAAGTAGCAACAGTGGGCGTGACACCTCCCATACAATTAAAATACCTTAAGTGGCATAACTATCGAAATATATGAGCAATCATACTGAAATTTGGTGTAAGAGGTTTGTTTATGAAAAGCTATTTCTGGATAAAAGTCAGATAGGGTTGTACCTATGGGTGTGTCACCGCCCTAAATTTTAAGACTAAATACGTCATATAGCGTAAACTATACAAGCTATTGTGCTAAAACTTGTATGCGTATGTATGTTAATTACGAATATTATTTTTATTCCAAAAGTAAGCGGTATTGAAGAAGTGGGCGTGGCATTTTTCATGGTGTTCATTAATTTTATTCGACAGTTTCTTTATTCTTTCGACTTCTTCATCAATTTTTCAGCATTTTTCTTATTTTTCGACTGTTTTAATTTCTCTCAACTTTCTTCAATGGTTTTCATATTTTTTCAACATTTTCAGTTTTTTCCAACACTTTTCATTATTTTTGAATCTTTGTACATTATTTTTGACTTATTCAGCCTCTTTAAAATTTTTTAACATTTATTTAAAAAGTACATTGAATGCAGTGTAGGGTATGTGAGTTTCGACCTGGCCGAAGATAACACCTTTACTAGTTTGAGTTAAACTCGTTGTCAAACACAAACTTCCGAACACTTCCTTTTATTGATAGGTACTCTTTGAATTTTTGTATTATCGTTACATTGTTTCTATCTGTTAAATGAAAACAGACAGAATGCTTAGGAAATTTGTCTATAAAGACTATAAATGGAATCTTACTATGAATTATATCACTTACAGCGGAAGGTGTGTTTGTATATTTAAATTGAGTTTTTATCGGGTTTCTGTTGTATTTTGCTGATGAGCAAATATGACAATTATTTATTAATTTATGATAGCAATTTTAGGTTAGGGTGATAGATTTTACTTTTAATGCCTTCATAGGTGGCTATCATTCCATAATGTCCACTTTCATATTTATGGAACAAGGCTAGCTGCTTATTAAGCTCATCATCATTCTCTATATGCTTCGCAAAGAATGTGTACTTTACAAGTTTTACTTCATTCCTAGTAAATTCGTAAATTAAAAGTTTTTTACTTTATTATTATCTTGGTCACTTATTTCAGAACATATTTCAATTTTGCCTTTTGATAATTCTCGTCTTATAATATTTATAACGGTTTTATTGTTAATATCGTTTTTATCAATGAAAAATTATTTTATTGTTGAAAAATAATTTTGTTTTGACTTCTTTTAATTCTTTTAAAACGATTTTTGTTTTAAATCGGTTGTCTACGGTTTCGAATACAGGGCTATGGTTATTTAAATCTTCCTCTTGAGAGTGGATAGTTTGTACTTCTAAAGATTCAGTTTCGCTATCTGTAACCTCGCATTCAATCTCGTTAATGATAACATGAACTCGAAAGTCTGCTGGTGGCCTGATACATGAATCAGTGGAATTTAGTACATTGATTTCCTTAGTCTTCGAATCTATTCTGCTAAGGAAATCTGCAGTATAGTTATATTTCCCTTTCATATATTCAATTTTAAAATCATATTCACCTAAATCGATTACCTTTGTAGCCTAGGACTAATATCTCTTCCAGAATATTTAGTCATTAACCACTTGAGTGGTTGGTGATCGCTCTCTTAATCGAATTCCCTTCCAAAGACATATGGTCTGAAATATTTAACACCCCAAACTATTGCCAACAATTCTTTTTCCATTGTTGCGTAGCTTGTTTCGTGTTTGTTTAAATTTCTCGATGCATATGCTACTGGGTGACCGTCTTGAGTCAAGACGGCTGCAATAGCGAAGTTGCTTGCATCGGTTACAATTTTAAAACGTTTAGTAAAATTTGGGTATCTTAGGATAGGAGAGTTTGTTACGAGCTCTTTTAATTTCTCAAAGGCGGTAATATAAGGTCATTAGTATTGACTTTTTTTTTAAGAATTTTGTTATAGGATGTGCTATTTTCGCATAGTCTTTTATAAATTTCCTATAAAATCTCGTCATGTCAAGAAATGATTTTATCTGTTCTTAGGAACTGGGAAGCATTGTTTGCATCTGGTTTGATTCCATTTGCAGTTAAAATGTGTCCCATAAACTGCGTTTGCGTGTCAATCTGTATTTTTAATTTGTATTTCTTTAGAGCTTCAAATATCTGTCTGATACTTTGAATGTGCTCCGTCAGTGACGTACTAAAGACCAAAATGTCGTCCATGTATACAACACAGGTTTTGTTTATGAAATCGCGAAGAACGGAGTTTATCAGCCATTGAAAGGTTGATGGTACATTCTTTAGTCCAGAGGCATACGAATGAGCTCGTAATGTTCAAAAGGTGTGGAAAATGCGGTTTTTAACATGTCTTCTTCTCTTAAGAGGATTTGGTGAAATCCTGAAGCAAGGTCTATCCTAGTGAAATATTGCGACCTTCCCAATTTATCCAAGAGGATATTTAGATTTGGAATGGGAAATTTGTCATCGACCGTATGATCATTCAATTTACGGTAATCGACTACGAGTCGCCATAATGGACTGTTGTAAGGGGAATTACTTTCTCGGACAATGTTTTGTTTTAGCATTTCTGTTATTTGTTCCTGAATTTCTTTTTCGTGGATCTGTGGGTAATGGTATACATTTGAGTATAGGGGTTTATTTATTGTAGTGATAATTTCGTGTTGAATTTCACTTGTGGTGGGAAGATTGTCTCCTTCCTTATAAAAAAGATCCTTGAATTCTAGTAGAATTCTCGTAATATTCTCTTTTTTTCCTAATTTAAATAACTTAAAGTAAACGTATTAGGAATATTTATGTTTGAGTTAGTTTCGATTACACATATATTTTCGACCATGTACAGAAGGCTGAAACCCTCGAAAAATATTTTATTTCCTAATATTTCAATATACTGATGTTCGTAATTTATTCGCGTTTTAAGGGAAATTAAGAAATTTTGCCCTATTATTGCTTCAAATTTCTCATTAGTAAAATCTATTGTGTTTCAATTTAACGTGCGTGTGCACATGAATTCCTTTGGGAAAGGAGTTACTACCTTGTATTTGACTTAATTTATTCCGTTTAGTGTTTTAAAATAAAGAGGTTTTTTAATTTCTTCTTTAGGATAGTTTTCAATTAAAATATGTGGTTTAATTATTAGATGACAAATGGTATTATAATCAATAAACACCGGAATGAACAAAAGAGAGCGTTGTTGGAATTACATATATCAAGTCTTAAGAAACGAAGTGTCTCAAATCCCTTCCTGGATTATTAAAGTTAATCATACTTTGCAATAACTCAGAGTTCATTGAGCCGGAACACAGTTTATTTAAGAAAGTAACATTTAGCATAATTCTTCGACTACGCAGAGTTGGTAACCGTATTAGTTTAAGTCGGCTGTCATATGAAGGCAAATTTAAGTGCAAATTTCAAGGTAGCCCCTGAAGTGAAAATAATAGTGTATCGTATCCACTCTGAAAACGAGTTCCAGAGTAAATTTACATTGTAGCTATTTTTATTCTGTGTGTATACGTAGTCTTATTTAAGCTTTTATACTGTGGGAATGTTATAATTTGTGCTAGAATGTGCTTTGTGCTATCGGAGGTTCTAGTCATTGGTCATTCGAGCGGATAGCTTTTTTAAAATTATTTCTTTAATTTTAAATAAGTGAAACAGTGAAATTGAGCAAGATTCCAGAAGTAAGTTTTGGTAAGTTCTGTATAAATTGTAAAATAGCTTATGAGCATGTATGCGTAGTGTAATTTTTGATTTTGAATACAAAGAATATATGTGCCTTGAGCGAAAAAAATTAGTTATGAGCAAGAGTAGTTCATCATTTTGCCAACCACAGTACGCTAAAGCAAGACCGCATCAACCGATCCTTAAAATTGAGCGTAAGAAGAGCTGAGCAAATATGTTGATACTATGATGTCAGTAAAGCGAGCGAAGAATGCAACGGCGTCATTTCATGTTGTGGTGGTTTAAGTGTAAACGTGTCATTCTGGTGTAATCAAGTTTAAACAGTGTTAAATTGCCATTGTTTCTTTAAACAATACCAAATTACTGAAACAAACAATTCGGTGAGTATGAAAACTCTGCGTACAAGCTAATGTGAGTGTTAGAATAAAACCACTGGGAATGCCTTGAGCAAGCATGAAGATGTTAGTGCGATGCCAGTGACAGAAAAGCTTGTGATTTTTTCCTTTTGCGGTAATGCATAATGCAAATTATTTATTGGAGCATGGATTGTAATTTCGTAGTTGCAAACGATATGGTGATAGAAATTGTGCATTTTTTTGTAATGATAATTGTAGACGCCATATTGAGCAAGATGTTAGATGTGTATGCATACAAACAGATATGTATATTTTTTGAGAGCGCCAGTTGAGAGCAAAAGAGAGAGAGCGAGCGTACATTGAGAATCGTAGAATAGGGATTGTTTTTTGTCGCATATCATCGTTCTTATTGTGAAAGATGCGCTTGTTATTGAGAAATAATGAGAAATGTGTACGTAAATATGAAGCAAAGGCTTCTCATGCGTTTTTTATTTAAATATGAAGCAACAGCTTCTGATTGTTTTTTATTATAATGGGTGCATAATGCGTTGAATATTTTTTTCGTTGCTGCCGTAGTGAGGCAACGGCTTCTCATGCGTTTTGACACTCACAGATCTTTAGCAAGTAGGAACATGCAAGTTTTGAAAATAGGTTGAACTTCTGATGGCCAGTTGGGTACCGTCACTGGTATTCAATAGAGATTAGACTGTGCAAGAGCGAGACGTCCAAGTGCTAGATGGTACCAAAGCAAGAGTGCAAAAAAATCGATGTCCAAAATGGCATAGGTTAAGTTTATTGTGTGCAATTCTAATAAGACGATTTAAAGAACAAAACGCAAGAGAGTAAAAGAGTTGTGTCGTATCTGAGTATAAGACGTTTTTAATGTGCAAAATTGCAAAAGTGTATAAAAAGAAGGCAATTGCTCAAGTCGTGCGTAGATTAACAAATACTCACAATGGCAAAAATTGGCATAATATTGCATACAAAATATAAGGTCAGATCATTTTTGCGTATTTTCATTTTTTTGTCTTTTATTTCTTTTATTTTTGCGAAAGCCTCAAAATGGAACATAAAAATAAATATGATGCAGAGTACAACGCTATCAAGCGAGCAGCAGCGTTTATCCGAGGCACTGAGCTCATAAAAATCACGTTGGAAGAAGCCGAAACTAGACTGTACAATTAAAAGAAGCGTTGAACAACTTTTGAAAAGCTGCATGACAATCTATTGGATGCCACTGCAGCCAATTTTGATGAGCTAGATGAACACATTGAGAAAGCAGAGTCTAGATTTTTCCTTGCAATTTGTGCGTTGAAAGCGCTAATTGATTTATTGCGGCCAAAGGTTGCAGTGCAGAGGCAAGAGCAACCCATTTCAGTGCAAGAAACCGTGCCAGTACAGCAGAGGTTCGAGGCGCGTAAGAAGTTCGTGGCAGCGCGTCGGCTATGCCCCATCTGCTTTAAAAGAAATCATGGCTCTGAAGACTGCATCCAGGGGCCATGTGTGCGGTGCCCTGGAAACCAAATACACAATAGTGTGCTTTGTGCGAAGAGCATTGCTGAACAAGGTGTTGCAAGTGTTAAACTAACAGCCAAACGTAAGGGAGAATCGGGCATCTGACTATAAGATGCAAAGAAGACGAAAACTTTTAACAACTATAAAAATATAGATAAAATAGTCAAATTGGTCAAACTTATTTCGAGCGTTTCAATAGTAGTTTATTTTTGCCAATTTTCCTTTCTACAGTCCAGGTTAGCGTAACGAATGCACTAAGTCATGGTTCAGTGTGCACTCTGATCGACACTGGTGCGCAGGCAAATCTGATGAGCGAGTTGTCATACACGACGAATAAGAGAAGAGACGTGTTGCATGTTTAACAATAATTTTATTAATGATTCTAAAAATTGTTTCCAACTTATTTTAACATTTATTTTCTGCAAAATTTATGCAAAAGACAGTGAAAAATGTAGAATAAACAAAGTACAGAATTTATATTAAGTAAACGCATAATTTACAATTAAGCATAAGTGGTTTGGCTATAATTATTTAGGTTTACAATATTGTGTTGTTGTTGTTATTGAGAAATAAAAGTGGTTGCAATAAATATTTGGGTTTACATTATTGTGTTGTTGTTGTTGAAAAATTAAAGTGATTGCAATAAAAATTTGAGTTTACAATATTGTGTTGTTGTTGTTAAAGAAAAATATGAAAATGGAATATGAACCAAGTAACTTGAACACAAGTACAATGGAATGAATTACAATATAAGTGGAATACAAGTACAGTGGGATAAAATACATATTACGACTACGGTTGTGTGGTGTTGGGTTCCTTAACTCCTCCCCCTTGGTATAAAGCGATGGCCACAGCAATTTTGTTGGGGTTGGTGGATTAGTTGTTGACGATGTTGAATGGACGGTGTATGTTTGTTTTGATTTCAATTTATGATGCAGTGACATAATTATATTGAATGCCAGGACAGTTATGGTGGTATAGTTCAGGACGTATAGTATTTTATTTTCGGCTTTCAGGATCAATAGTTGGTCTTTGTTTTGGAATTGGTACTGGTTTAGTTTCTGGAGGTTTCATTTTTCAACTGTTTTTGCTGTTTGGATGTTGAATTGTGGTGATGGCATGACATTTACCTCATCCCAGTAGGAGTTTGCGTTGTTCTGATATGTGATTCCATTGATTTCTACCTCGCAGTTTTCGTAGTGGATTAACATGTTACCTTTTATAGTTCTAGGATTTTGCCTGCAAGTAGAATTTATTAGTGAATCTTTAACATTTAGAAGAATAATATAATTTGGTTCTGGTTGGTAGATTGTTTCGATTTTTCCGACATCTATAATTGTACAGTTTGTTTCTTCGTTGTTGAGGAGACGGCCGATGCATGTTGACCTGCTAACTTTTTCCTGGTTGTCAGAATTTTTGGCAGTAAAAGGTGCTTTCCACTCTAGACATGCCTTGTCGAAATATTGAATATGGATTTCATTACACATGACGCAAAGTTTTCTCTTATTGGTAATGGGACTATATGTAGTAAGTGATACAATTCTGATGATGGGATTTGGAAACGGATGTTAAATATAATTTTTGTGTTATTGTAATAAGCTTGTATTTCAAGCAGCTCATAAATATGTTCTTCTGCTAACAGTGTTATATTTTGTTTTTGTAGTTATATTTGGATCTGCTCTATTTCTATGGGACTTAATTGTAGTCTTGGAATTACGTCAAGGTTTGCTAAAACTATAGCTTCAGCTATGTCGGTTATGTGATTGTTTAGTAAGTCTATATTATTGTGTTTCAATTATCATGTCGTTGATTGATTTTATTTTATACTCAGAATTTACTTTCAAAAATTGTTGATTAGATGCTTGCTCAGTGTTTACATATATGGTCTCTTATGTTCATAAATCTTTCAATCATCTGATGGTTAAGTCTGTTTTGATTGGTTTATGTGTTTTATACTTGGTTTCCGATATTTTTAATTGTGCTAATTTGTATATTAATGTTTTGTGCGTCAACTGCATCCATGTTTCCTGTAATAAATTTTAGTGCTGTACCCAGTCCGTTAATAAGACATCTTTTTTGTCGTTTAATAGGGCTCAAAGTTTGTAATTTAGAATTTAATTCCCGTAACTTCACTTTTGTTATCTGTAAGGCAATCTTTAAGGCAGTGTACTTCTCAAATGACGTGAGTGGTTTTAAAAATTTCGTGAATGTTGTCATTGTATTTTTCCAAGTCAATAATATGTATAATGTTGTTATGTCCAGTAATACTTCTCGCAAGACCAAGTTGGAGTGGTACCATGCCTTGACTGTTTGATAAGTTGCGAATTTCTATTAGTTGTGCCCATGTCAGACAGATTCTGTAACAATTGTTTAAGTTAGTATTTATTTTGTTTATTCATTTTCCTTTATTACTCGGTTCCCTTTCCTAATCTTAGATTTGTTATTACTCTTTACATGATGTTTTGAAAATTGGGGTGTAATCTTGTTTCTACGATTATCCTTTCGGTATACTAATTCACCTACTTCTTTTTTCTCTGGAGATCCTCTATTTTTATTTAATTTTGCTTTTCTATTGCTAACTAAAATCTCGGCATTTTTCTTTAAGGTAGGGTATAATTTTGAACGGAATTCATTAAGTTTCTTAAAGTATTCATGCTGTGTATTGAAGTTAATTTGGTTGTTAAAATCAGATGTTCTTCCGTGGAAGACTTCAAAAGGCGTAAGTTTTGTTGCTGAATGTATCGCAGGTAATAAATGTTTCCGATAGAGTTTCGTCATGATTTGAATCTAATTTATTTTCTTTTCGTTTGGTAAGGATAATTCTATAAAATTCTGTCAATGTGGAATGGAGACGTTCAACTGGAGTGTTGCTAGAGCTATGTTGGAAAGAAGTGTGGTGAAGGTTTATATTGAATTGAATTGAATATAAATTCAGCTCCCTCGTAACAAACCATTTTATTTGGTACGCCGTGAGTGCTTATGAACTGCTTTAGTGCTTTTATTATTGATATGCTTTGTCTAGTGGGAAGTGTATATCCTGAGACAAACTTCGAAAACTTGTCTATTATCGTTAGTATGGTGTTATGGTTAATGAAGAATACGTCTACGTGCAAGAAATCGAGTGGCTTCGAGGGGTTTTCTGGGATTTCAAAATATAGTTTTGGAGGGTATTTAAGTGTTTGGCATTTATCACAATTGTTTATGGCTTGTTTGATTTTAGATTTCATAAATGGGATATAGTATTGTCTCTTCAGGTGTGCAAGTGTTTCATCTATCCCTCTGTGGTTACTATCCTCATGGGATTTTTTTATTATACTATGCTGTTCATCATCTTCTTTTATATCCTCTAAAATTTGCTTACAACTTATTACGCGGTAGGTTTTATTATTTGAAAAAAAATTTGTGTATACGGATTGGAGTAGTTGAAATATTTCATTGCGAGTAAATATCGCTGTTAACTTGTTTGGACAAAGTTAATTTTGCAAAATGTCAACTATTGTGTTTTCTGTAACTTTTCGTGATTTTACTGTTCGCGTTTGCTTGTTTTTGAACGAAATTTCTAGTTGGGTGGTGGTGTCCTATCTTTTTTCCCTATTATAAGTTGTAGATTAAACTCATTTAGTAGTTGTTCAGATATGTAGATTGCGTCATCAAAGTTTTCATTTGCAGAATGAACCGTTGTTCTTCCCGCGGAATTTGCAGATATATTGCTTTGATTTGGGTTAACTTCTGTCTGATTATTTAAGACTGGCAGTGCTTTCCAAATTTTGACTATACTTAGAGCATCTGTCATAGTTATATTCCTCGAGTTTAAGTTTCTAACGTACTAGTTTTGGATTTGGTTCTTTAAGACTCATTAACCAGGTCAAAGGCCTTTGGTCAGTAACAATTGAATTTACCTCCGTACAGGTAAACCTTAAAGTAACGTGTAGCCCATACTAAAGCAAGTAATTCTTTTTCTATAGTTGAATAATTTAACTCAGTTTCTGTTAAGGTCCTGCTTGCATAGCATATTGGTTTGTCACTGCCTATAGAGCCTTGAGATAGAACAGCCCCCAGTGCGAGGTTACTAGCATCTGTAGTAAGGACAAATGGTTTTTCGAAATCTGGGTACTGTATAATGGATAGTGCTTCACCGATTCATAAATTATCGTATAGTACTCGTATGAAAAATTTTTAATCTGTATCGTTATCGTCTCGTTCTCGTCTCGTTCTCGTCTCGTTATTGCCGATAATTCTCGGTTATTCTCGTTCACATTTTTATATGCATATGTACTTATATGAAACTAGCTGAACCAGCGGCTTTCCCACGCACTGTACGTTGCACAACCACGTCTACATATTACGCATTCCTTACTGCAGACAATTGGGTCCATGTACCGAATTTCACAAGATAGTACAAGTACCCAGAATGGGTATCTATGGTGAAATTAGATTTTATTATCTCCTGTGTTGATTTCTATCAGTAAACAATTTATAAAACTCTTTCGAATGCATTTTTTTCAATTGATATTTAATACCACTGGAATTATGATTTATCATTTTTAATTAAACGTTACAATTTCCTGACTGATCCAATCCACACAGTATGCAGCAACCATATTGCAGCCGATCCATATTTTTATAAGTAAGCAATTGTTTTAAAGAGGAAATATTAAATGCATAGTACAATTATCTAGGTAGAACTATTTTGTCAAATTGAAATTTAATGCAAATGTGAAAATGGCTCCATCGCAGGCAATAATAAACAAAAAAAAATAAAGCATTTGTCGAAATACCAAGCTTTTTTAGTACTTATTTTAAGCGAATTAAAATGCGAAAATTCCATTTTAATTTATATATAAATTTATTATGCTGCAACCGAATGCCGACAGCAGTAAAAATGAGTATGTCCGAATGACAAGCGTTAACAATTGAAAAAATGAACAATTATGTACAATGCAATACGGTACAGTAAGAAACTTTTATGTTATGCAAATCTCTTTTATAGTTAAACGCATGTAAAAAATTAAAGCTTTAAGAACAGTTAGTATGTTTAGCTACAACTGAGGGCAAATTTAGTTGAACAATTTAAGTGTTGGAAAATTACAATAAATAAAATATTCTTAATGAAATCGGTTTTTAGTTCTTCTCTGAACATCCTCCCTCCATTGGAAGGTCCGCGCTTTCAACTGCACCATTTATTGGAAGGATGCACAATTTCGCAACTGAACGCTTCACCACACCATTGGTTGTCTGGAGAAGAACCACACGTACAACATCATCGTCACCTTTGATAACTTCAAGAACTCGAGCTAGTGGCCACTTTAACGGTGGCAAGTTTTCATCCTTAAGCAACACCATGTCGTGTACGTTTACGTTTTTCAAAGCTATCTGCCATTTGGTACGTTGTTGTAAAAGCGTGATATATTCAGTATTCCACTTCTTCCAAAATATCTGCTGCATGTAGCATACGCGCTGCCAGCGATCTAAGCGGTTAATATTTACCAGTGAAACATCGGGCTCCACCACTGATGTGAACGGTGCGCCAATCAAGAAGTATGCTGGAGTCAGTACCTCAAGATCCGCAACATTTTCTGAAATTGGACATAATGGACGAGAGTTCATTATCGCAGAAATTTGACAAATTAATGTCCTAAGTTCATCAAAAGACAAGATAGAAAGACCAATTGTTTGAAGTAAATGTGATTTTGCTCTTTTAATAGAAGCTTCCCAGAGGCCACCAAAATGGGGTGACCTTGGGGGAATAAATCGCCAGTCAATGCCATCCTCAAGACATTGCTGCGAAACTGCCTTGATGTGCTCCTGATTGAAAAATAATTTTTTGAGTTCAAATAGCTCATTCTTTGCGCCAACGAAGTTTGTCGCGTTGTCAGACCAAATTACTTTCGGTTTTCCTCGAGTTGATTCAAAACGCTTCAATGCAGCTAAAAAGACGAAGTTGAGAGGTCGCTTACTAATTTGAGATGCACCGCCTTAGTAGCAAAGCACACGAATAGGCTGACGTAACACTTGATTGGAGATCGGTTTCTAATTTCTGAACGATAAAAAAACGGACCAGCGAAGTCAATTCCGGTAATGAGAAACGCTCGATTAGCTTGAACTCTTTCTACAGGTAGATCACCCATGATGTATCCTGCCAGTTTGGGCTTTACACGAAAACACCTCACACATTTGTTTACTATGCGGCTCACGGTCTTTTTTCCTCCTATAGGCCAGTATTGCAATCGAATCGTAGCCAATAGTGATTGTGGCCCTGCATGCAAGCATCTATGATGAAGGTAGTTTATGATGGAATCAGTTAACGGGTGATTTTTAGCTAAAATTATTGGATGCATTGACTCAAAATCTAACGCTGAGTTTTTTAATCGACCACCAACACGAATTACACCAATTGCGTCTAAGAATGGATTTAGAGACGAAATGCAGGACGAATTGACCGGTTTTTTATTTTCAAGAAGACGATACTCAGAATGAAGAGATGATTTCTGTACCATTCGAATGAGTAGGTAGGATCCCATTTGTACATCCTTTGTAGAAAGTGGTCCAAAACGATCACCATTTTTAGTTCCAAATTTGTATATGTAAGCAAAGATTCGCTGCATTTTTCCAAAAGAAGTAATATATTTGCAATTAAGTGACAAATCCAAATTTTGCGTGGATAAAATTAGTGCTCTTTTTCGTTTTTCTGGAAGATTTGTGATAGCAGATGGTGGAATCGGCCACTTGTCTCGTCCATGCTTCAGGAAAGATGGTCCAGACCTCCACAACGATGAGCTCAATAACTCTTTAGGTGATGAGCCCCGCGAATGGGTGTCAGCAGGGTTCATATCTGTTGGCACATAATGCCACAACATATTATTAGTTAGTGATTGAATGCGACTAATACGATTCGATACGAAAATGTTGTAATTTGACGATTCCTCTTGCAGCCACGACAGCATTACTGTAGAATCCGTCCAGCAATGAAATTCTCCCATAAAAACTCCAGTGCGAAATATTGAGTATGTGAGCTCTGCAAGCAATAATGCAGATGACAGCTCTAATTTGGGTATAGTCAATGCTTTAAGTGGCGATACTCGCGATTTCCAGCACAAAAGGTGACTTTCAACGATATTGTTTAATTCCGAGCGAATATATACGCAAACGCCGTAAGCGCAGAGGCTAGCGTCACAAAATGCATGAAGTTCTATTTTAGCAGAGTTCTACTTTCCAAGCGTGGAAAGTTATACCTGCTTACTAGTTGAAAATCTGAACACCTATCGATCCAAGTTGACTCTAATGATTGCGGCAAGCTTTCGTCCCATTCTAGTTTTTGCTTCCACAGCATTTGTATAAAAATTTTTGCTTTCGTAATGACAGGTCCTATTAAACCGAGAGGGTCATAAAATCGAGCAATGATGGAAAGAACTGTGAGCTTTGTTACCTTTCTAATTGTAGAAAAGGGTACAAAGTAAAACAAGAAATTATCAATATGTGGATCCCATACGAGCCCAAGTGTTTTTGTTACATCACTGCCATCATTAAATTTCAAAAAACTTTCTTGGTCTAACTCAGGAATCTCCTGAAGTATCACTGAGCTGTTCGAACACCATTTGCGAATTTTAAAATTTCCCTTTTCCAAAAGCTCTGTAGTTTCCTTCAAAATTTGCAAAACCTCTTCCAATGTATTACCACCTGAAATTAAATCATCGACATAAAAGTCTCAACACAAGATCCGTGCTGCTAAGGGGTATGCACTGCCGTCATCAACAGCTAGCTGCTGCATAGAGCGAATAGCAAGAAACGATGCTGGCTTCGTACCATAAGTAACGGTATCTAGCTTAAAAATTTGTATTTTGTCGTCGGGTTGCTCCCTCCAGAGGATACACTGCAGATAATTGTCAGGAGGCGTAACTTTTACGCAGCGCCTGTGAGCGCAAATTTAAAAGTACGAAATCGCAGTAAAATATCGAAAAGATTGGGTTGTATGGTTGGGCCAACCATCAAGGCCTCATTTAGAGATTTTCCAGATGACGCACGAGCTGAGCCATCGAATACAACACGCAATTTTGTGGTTGTGCTGTCTTCCTTTAAGACACAATGTTGAGGCAAGAAATACGAAGCGACACCATCAGGTATGGTTTCAATAGGTGACATATGTCGAAGATCGAGATATTCTTTTAAAAACGACGAATATTGAGTTTTTAGTTTCAAATTGTTCTGCAAGCGCCTCTCCAGATTTTTAAACCGATTTAATGCCTGTTGGTACGAATCACCAAGAGATGAAGGTTTAATTTTAAGTGGCAATCGAACCGAATAGGTTCCGCATTCCAAACGAGTGTAGGTATCGACAAAATATTTTTCGCAATCAAGCTCCTCTTTAGTGATTTTCGCGTTTATATCAAGATGATTTTCAACTTCCCAGAATTTTCGTACTAGGTCGTCTAATAAGTAATCAGATTCACGCTGCATAATACACTGTTCTGCGATAACAAGACAAGATTTTTTGTCAGTAACCTGATTGCAGCTACCAGCTACGATCCACCCTAGTTTGGTTTTCTGCAGCAGAGCAGACTGTGGGCCTATACGAATTTGGCCTACACACATCAAATCATAAAAAAGGTCTGCACCAATTAATAAATTTATTCGCTGAGATTTATAAAACAGAGGGTCTGCTAGTTTTATATTTGCAGGAATATTCAAATTAGATACGCTTACGGTATTCGATGGCTGATTGTCAACGATGACTGGAACAATTAATGCAGCAATTGAAGTACCATAATTGTTTGTTGTAGCTTGTAAATCAAGGTTTGCAATTTTGTTAGCGACGAAATCCGACTGGCCGATCCCAGAAATAACTGTTGTTGTTTTTTGTGGCTTGAGTTGCAGCTGTCCGAAGAAGCTGCTTGTTACAAAATGAACTTGTGATGCGGAATCGAGAATGGCCCTACAAGGTATCAATGATCCAGCCTTATTCTTTATAAATATTATGGCTGTGGCCAAGAATACAAAATTTTGAGAGCTGAAATTTTCATGCTCGGGCTTTGAGTCAAAAAATGATGCAGCGACTAGAGCTGATTGTGGAGCTAACGCAGAAGACATGGCATTGTCCTCACGTGCAACTACAGAATTCGCGGCGGCAGTGGCAGTGGTAGAGGTACTTGGCAATTCTGTGAGCGCCGTGTGCACCGAATTCAAATTAACTAAAGGCGAAGTATTTAAGTTTGAAGCAGATGAAGACATTGAATCAAAATGGAGGAGAGTATGGTGCTTTAAAGAGCATTTACGACAACAACTGGACTGACAGTTTTTGATTGCATGGCCTTTACGCAAACAGTTCAAGCATAACTGGAGCCTTTTGGCCTCTTTAAAACGAGATGCAGGCGAAAGTGAAAGAAATTGCTGGCAATTGGTAATTACATGCGAAGTGGACTTACAAATCAAACAATTTTTGTAAGTGTTAGTAGAAACCAAAAATACTCTTTTTTTTACTATTAGTGTTTTGATACAATTTATCTCCCACCTGTTTGCTCGGTGTTTGCGTTACCAGAGCACTCTCCACATTCTCCATCGTCTGACATCTTTTCTCCAAAAATGTAGCCATTGACTCCCAAGTTGGTGTTGCGTTTACAGGAGTTGTCTCTTCCCATCTCGTCGCGTAGATATGTCCAATTTTCGACTGATGATGTGAATTAAAAAACAATCTGCAATTTGTTCCTTTGTTCCTATTGTAAGTAGAGCACGCAAATGAGAATTCACACTGTCGCTTAAATTTCGAAGCTTTGCCACTGCTCCTAACTCCACACTGCTTAAACCAACAATATCACGAATGTGTGCCTGAAAATTCAAACGTTCATTGTTAAATCTTGCCTTTAATAAATCTACCGCTTTGTCGTAATTTTCGTCGCTGATCTCCAAAGAGCGAATTGTATCCAGCGCGACGCCAGTGAGAGCTGATCTGAGATGCTGAAATTTCTCAATTTTTGCCAATTCTACATCGCTGCCAATAACTGTTTCGAACATTGAGAAGAAATTCGGCCACACAGTGTACAATCCATTAAACTTTGGAATTTGAAGTATTGGTAGACGCGACTTCGAGGCCGCAATGATGATCGACGGCAGCGGGGTTTCGAATGACGACTGTTGCAAAAGTGTCGAAGAGCGTGCGTTGGACAAACGGAGAGACATCAGCATTCGAGTAAGCTTCGTTTTCAACTTAATGTATGTTGCATATAACGCCTCAGAACTGCTGCTTGCTATTTCTTAATTATCTGCCATCTCCAGCTCGCATTGAAAACTCCCAAAATCCTTGTAAACCTTGTCTAGTTCTTCTAACTGCACGGTAATAGCAGCTTCATCCAGAGAATTGGACTCTTCTTCTACCAAAATGCCATGAATCTTCTCAATTTGCTTCCTTAATGAATCCATTTTTAGCTTAAGAAACGCGACTTTTTTATTTTTATCCGTCATTTTAAGTTAATCGCAGCAATCACATTTAATTAAATTTTTGGTTTTATGCTAAAAAAAAAATTTAATTTTGTGCAACGATATGCAGCCAAGTTGCGTTAGAAAATAACTGTGCCTATCTACCGCGAACTAAGTGGTACGATGTTACCGTTGGGTATGGCAAAACAACATGTGAACCGAAATATTTTCGAAATTATGCGAATTTGTGCGAATTTTTTCGAGTGTGATTCTTACAACAATCACGTCGGGGTCACCAAATGTCGAAATACCAAGCTTTTTTGGAACTTCTATTTTAATTTATATATAAATTTATTATGCTGCAACCGAATGCCGACAGCAGTAAAAATGAGTATGTCCGAATGACAAGCGTTAACAATTGAAAAAATGAACAATTATGTACAATGCAATGCGGTACAGTAAGAAACTTTTATGTTATGCAAATCTCTTTTATAGTTAAACGCACTTAAAAAATTAAAGCTTTAAGAACAGTTAGTATGTTTAGCTACAACTGAGAGCAAATTTAGTTGAACAATTTAAGTGTTGGAAAATTACAATAAATAAAATATTCTTAATGAAATCGGTTTTTAGTTCTTCTCTGAACAGCTTTCTTATTTTGACAGGTATAGTGGTATGGTAGCCCTAAAAATATAGAAGAAGGAGCACTATTTTGAGTTGCTGCTACCATGGTAGTATGCGATTTAAGTCCCCACAATTTGTTTTGGTCTTTTTTTGTTTGCTTTCAGGATAAAAAATATTAGCGTCGGTGAATGCGCGTATACATAAATATATATTTATGTAAGTACTTCTGTATTTGTTTATAAAAAATGTAGTGCAACATTTTTTTGAGCAAACGTTTATTGTATATGCACGTTCAATGTTCTAAATGTTTATCGTAAGATAAAAAAGTGTTGATCGTGCGATAAACATTCCATTATCGCCGAGAACGATATATCGGCCATACCTTTCTCGTTCCCGCCCTCGGTCATGCGAGAAATAATTTTTTTAATATCGTTTCGTCATCGTTCTCGGTCACGATAACGAGAACGATACTTATTGGTTCTCGGTGAAGCACTAAATATGGGGTCGTTCGTAAAGATAGCTTTACAAGTTTCGAAGGTTTCAATATATTTTTGCGCTAAGTTTACTGATCTTCCTTTTTCTAAACATTTTGTTAGAGGTTTGGTGAGGTGGGCAAAGTCTTTTACGAACTATCAGTAATAAACCAAAAGACCATGAAAAGACTTTATTTCTTTCTGATTTTTTGGAATTGGAAAGTTTTTTATGGCGTGTATTTTGTCAGGATTTGGTTTGACACCTTCTGTGGAAACTAAATGTCCTAAAAAAGAAATTTCCTTATGTAAAAATTCTGACTTATCCAATTGGACCTTTAAGTTGGATTCTCTGAGTCTATTAAATACCTCTTTAAGACTATTCAAATGTTCTTGTAAGGAGGTGGAAAAAATAATGATGTCAAATAAATAAACAGGGCATTTTGTTCTTTGTAGGTCTTTTAATACGTTGTCCATCACTCTTTGAAATGTTGAAGGAGCATTCCTTAAGCCGAAAGGCATCCTAACGTATTCATAATGTCCGTTCTCTACTGTGAAAGCTGTTTTTCCTATAACGGATGCTTTCATTTCGATCTGGTCGAATTTTGTCAATTTGTCCTCTAACTTCGTCCTTGTGGATAAAGGTTTATCTATATGATCTTGTGTAAATAGGTAACTCATCAGTTGTAGGGATTGAATGTTTTATTTGATTAGAAAAACTGAGTGACTGAACTTCTCTAAGGAAAATATTATTGTAGTTTTTACATAACTTAAATAATTGTTTCGTTTCCTCTGAGTGAGTTGAGAGTGACGAATGAGTTGCGTTATATCGCTAGTAAATTCTGGAATGTTTGTGCTAACATTAAAATTGTTCATTTCAGTGAATTCATTTTAATTTTAAACATCGCCCTCAAGTGGTTGTTCCAAAAGTAAAACCAAACTTTTGTTTGATTCAATTACTACTTCTACAAATCCAAACCAGTTATTTACTTTATAGAGACCTTCAGAAATGTAAAATTGTGATTCAATTTCAATTCTTTGTAAGTAGATTTCACCATTGTGGATGTCAACGTCTGCCCTTATTACTTGTTTTGAATTTGCTGGAATTAAAATTTTACCCGGAATGAGGTTAGGTTTGAAACGCAATGACAGAATGGAGTTTTTTGTAATTAATTTGTTATTATTTAAATCGACGTTCGCACCCAAATGGCTCAATGAATAGTCCGTCGAAATAGTTGTGAATCTCGAAGAGCAAAAATTCTAGTTGGCCGAACTGGTTAAATTCCTTGAATACCGGTATCCGTGCTATTTGGTTAAGTTGATATTTTTGTAGTACTGTTGCTATTGTAACTGGTATGCAATTAATAATTTCGGAGGGATGAACGAACTTGGGATTAATAAAGGAGGAAGATGCTCCTGTGTCGATAGGAAACTTAAATGGTCTGCCAAAAGGTGATGACATGTCTATGTATGGTAGTATGGAACCGTGTTTATTAATTTCTATGTACCCCGTTGGTTTGATGAGGCAAAATTTGGATAGCATCATCTATTATATTTTCGGTTTCATCATCCTGTAGGTAAAATTCCTGATCATCCGGATATTCTTGATCTTCTTCTATATTTTGGAAATCTTCGTTATAAATTGGATTGTAATGGTAATCATCGTTGTATGTTTCATTATTATTTAAGTTAGAGATTCTTGTGAAATTAGTACGATTATTATTATTGCAACCAGAGTTCGTTCGGTTTGAAATTCAAGACCTCGGGAAATTCGTATTGGTTTCCATAGGAACCATAACGTAAGGGACCAAACTGTTGTTTGTGCTCCTTGTAAATGGGGTTTGAATGCTTCCATTGAGTTGTTTATTCCTGTATGTAATTTGGGGTTGTAATACTGTCTTCTGGGGTTGGTTATATTATGTTCTACCATTTGGGTTTGGTGAGTTCGGAGTGTGATATGGTTTACTTTGAGAGTTTTGGTTCGATCTTGGTTGCCTTTTCGTATAATATATGTTTTGCTCTTTAATACAATTTGACAGTGATGCCGGTAGGGTGCCAGGACGCATTTCTCTAACGCTTAAACTAAGTGGTTCTCTTAATTATGCTAAAAATGAATTAAGACACATTTCGCTGAAAATATCTTTTTTTGCGGCAATAACGCTCTTTCCTTTTTCGTGGATAAGAACGTTATTCAATAGTGTTGACTGTACCATAGAAATTTTCAACTGCTTTGCCAAATTGTCTCAAGCTATGGAAATCCCTAATTAACGAAGCCTCTGTTCTCTTATTGGAATAATGAAGGATGAGTGTACCCTTGATATCATCCCAATTGAGAGATGTGCCATGCATGCCAAGATTTTGTTTGCTTGGTCTATTATTTTATTACGTATGGCACGTAATAGGGTCTGGCCATAAGGGCTGTCATCAGTATCTTTTATGAACAACAGGATTTCCTCAACATTGTTCAAAAACCCATGTAATTGTTTCCTATTGCCCCCAAAGGTTGGTAAGTAATTAATAATGTCCAGTATACGGAGGGAGTTGAGAAGGTTAGTACTCGCTGCTATGGAATCATTACATCCTCCGCCTTGCTTTTCATTAGCCATTATTCTTGGAGAGTTCCCTGTGTTTGTTTCTTCCGTGATAGTATGAAGGGTCCTATTTTTGTTCAGTATGTTAATAGAAAATTTACGTAAATTTGTTTTTTCCCTAGGCACACGTTAGTCCAAAGAATTTGCATCTTTTACGGGATAAGCGGATATTTTTACAAATACTGTTTTATATTATTTACAACATATTATTAAAAATCAACGAAACCACTATCAAAGAATAAGCAAAAGGTATTGCCAAAAATTTATAATTTCTGATTTCAATCACAGTTTAACACTAAAAAAAACTTAATTTACCATCAACTATTATTGTTTTTGCATTTAAAATTCGAAGGGAAAAAGAAAAATTCCTTGATATGTTTTAATAAATACTCAATGATTCCAACTCATGCTATGCTCCAAAGTACAATCCCTAACATGCTTCTGTTCAAGTTGTTAGCAGGAGTCCCGTTGCAGCAAGCCAGTTGCAGGAAGCTGTACTTCTTTTCCAACGGTGGGCAGAGGTACTCACACTGATGTGCCGCCAGTCTTTGAGAGTTCCTATTTGTGCCTTGGAACACTAGCTCAGAGGAACGAATGTCCACCAATGCTGATGTCTCAATTGACAGTGATATTCCGTCACTGCTAGTTGGTTCCTCCTGATATGCCGTCAGTGCCACCAATTCGTTATTGTCTGTATATAGGATTAATTCGAGTATTAGAACAGTTACTTTTCGTTCCAATAATATCGTCCCTTTTCTTTTTGTTTAAATATTTGTTACATAAGGGATTTTGCTAGTGTTACTTTTATGTTCTGTAGAATTTTACACTTTTTTTTAATATTCTTTTTTGTTAGTTTTCTCACTTAAGTTTCTTTTTTACACAAGATACACATAAGGACATCAACACCGTAGCTAGGACTACCGACTGCGCCATTTATCATACACGACGAATTAGAGAGAAGACGTGTTGCATGTTTAACAATAATTTTATTAATGATTCTAAAAATTGTTTCCGACTTATTTTAACATTTATACAATGGAATGAATTACAATATAAGTGGAATACAAGTACAGTGGGAGTAATATAATTAATACAATGTAAAAATACTTACAATATACTTAGGATAAAATACATATTACGACTACGGTTGTGTGGTGTTGGTGGTGTTGGGTTCCTTAACTAGCGCACAGTTCCAAGAAAAGTATAAGGTGCCACTTATATCATGCAAGCGGAGCCTAGTAGGTGTAGATGGAATATCTTTCCATGTCAAACAACGCATAAAGTATTTAGAAGATGAATTTTAGATACTTCCAAAAGACACTGGATGGCGGCCTATTTCTCTCGACAACAATGAGAAGGTAACGTCGTGAATTTTCTCCGCAATAAAATTGTTAATAAATATACTAAATGGTATTTAAAATCAAAAGTTTTTGGCAATGTATCTAAATAAACATTTATAGTATTGACTTTTCGTGATTTTTCTAAAGTCACTTAACTCGTTTTGTATAAAAATAAAATAGAGAAAATTAAAATTAAAGTAAAATTACATATGGGTCATTCCATCTATAATGGGCATATCATTGCCTTCATGTTTTTTAAATAAGCTGAAATTTTTTTTGAGTGATGGCTCTATCATGTAGAAGATATAAAAAAATTCGATAAAATTTTTTTGACCAATGTTATTGCTTAAAAAAAAGTTTCAAATTGTGTTCAAAAAAGCTCGTAAGTAAGACGAAAAAATTCATTGATGAATATAAACAAACCAACACAATTCATATAAGCTTTTATATTATTTTTAGGTAGTTGTGTACTAGTAAATGACAAAAAAACTGCAAATCTGAATAAATGAAGGCCTGAACGGTTTCTATCTCGTAAAAGATAAAAAAATGGACTTTCCAAGAAAACATCAATTTCCCAAATACTCCATCATCGATTTCAGCCTTCTTAGGCACAAAATATTCTCGCTCTCATTCTCAATGTTTCAATTTACATTACAAATCATATATCTTAGCTTTAGATGACTATAAAATGAAATATGTAGTGTGAAAAAAAAATGATTGAAACTTTCAGAGATGTTACTCATGTATGTTCTGAAAATTTTGAGCTTAAAAAGGCTGAAATCAATTCAAGTTTTATTCTCTCGGACTTATTCTCAATGTTTCAATTTACATTGCAAATCATAAATCTTAGCTTTAAATGCTTGTAAAATCAAATAGGGTGAAAAAACATGGGTAAAATTTTCAGAGATGGTAATCCTATATGTTCTGAAAATGTTGTGCCTAAAATATTGAACTTTGCTGTCTTGTTGAATCGGTACGATCGTTATGCTGAACGCAAACTTGGAACATGTTCGAAAACTACTGTCGGCTAACTCTGGATCTCCTACTCCACAGAAGACATTGACTTTATCAAACGTTTGGGAGAAGTTCAATGTCCGTTTCGATGCACTTGAAAAAAATAGCAGATTCTGTTGCCGCGCAAACACAAGAAATGAAAATTTTGCTTGACATCTGATCGACTTGGAATAGGCTTTGATAATAAAATTAAGTCAATGGAAAAAGATTTCGATACCAAGATTTTAAGTCAATCAAATTATACGAATAGCCAACTCAACGAAAAAATTAATGTGCTATCACGAAAGAATGTTCAGACTAATCTTGTTCTACATGGCATTCCTTTTAAGGAAAATGAAAATTTAAGTGAAGTTTTAAATCGGATTTACGCGGTTTTGAATTTCAAGTCCACTGCACCTTTCCATATTTTTCGTACAAAGCCAAAAAAAACAACGATTCTTACAGTGCAGTCATTGTCAATTTTCACACTCTCATTATAAAAAGAATCGCAAGTTTGTTACTCTTCGTGACATTGGTTATATTCGTGCATATGAGAGTTTAACGAAGCATGATCACGCAATATTTAAGGAGCAAACATGTTGCGACGCAACTAACGCCTACACTCTCTTTTTATAAGGAATGGAAAAGTGTTTTTTAAGTTATCATCTTCAACCGAACCTTCATCCATATATAGTGTAGCAGCTCTCGAAATACTGTGCTCGGATGTTGTTACTTCAAAAAATTTACCGGGTACTTCGAGCCTTACGGAAGCTGTGCTATAGTTAGCTGTAGTGTTTTATTTATTGATTTTTATTTTCTCTCTCTTGTTTTGCTGAGTGCAGCTTTTGTTTTTATTGCTATTATTGCTGCACTAGCAACTAGCAATTTGTTATTATTCATTTTTAAATTTTTGCTTTCTTTGCAAGCAATTGTACAATTTTTATTTTTATTGCGCAGTATTACTACTTATGCAAATGATGAATTTTATGAAAAAATTTCTCACGGAACGTTTTGGCAAATTTAATTTAATTTTCATGAATATTTCAACTATTTTTGTGTTTTTGGTAATTTTTATTGTAAGGCTTTCTTACTTTCTCAATCTATCTTTCGCTGAATTTGTGTCGGCACCTATGCAAATTAGTGTTCTGAAAGCTGAACTTAAGTCTTGATAATGTGAGATGCGTTCATAATGTTCTGTGTAGAACTCTTAATGGTTTCAGAGTTTGTCACCTAAATCTTGTACCCAATGTTCAGTGCGTCAGAAGTTGGCGCAAAAGTGATTTGTGAGACTTGGTTAAATAATAATATACTGTCCAAACTTGTGAATATTCCTGGCTTTAAGCTTTTGAGGAGTGATCGCAATGATAGAAATTTGTTTGTTTCTCTAAGGAACGTATCCTTGAATTTTTGGGTGTTGAAGTAAACCATAATGATCTTAAATGCCTATTAATTGTAGTCTATTGTCCTACAACCAAATTTTGTGGGGAAAACATGATTGAGCTTGAGGAAGCTTTAATGAGACTAAATAAAAAATACGATACCATTCTTGTTGGAGGTGATTTCAACGTTAATATACTTAATAATACAAGTTCAACTAAACTGTTAAGATATTTATGTATTATAATAAAACTTGTCTCTCAATTGTAAATACATCAATGCCAACATGTTTCCAGTCCCTTATTAACTCTTCATTAATTGGCATATTTCTTGTTAGAATTGGCATAAGTTCTGGTTAGGGTTTGAACAAATAACTCCCACTTCTAATTTTACGCACGATTTTTTATTCTGTTCGTTACCTTCTACCCATAATTTTGAAATAACGATTACTTTCAGATCTTTTTTTGTTCTGATTCTAACTGGAACGCAATTTACTTCATACCGGATTTGGATGTTGTCTTTTTTAATAATCTTTTTAACGAGTTATATGAAGTATATGTCCCAACGTATCGCCATTTCTTAATCTTGCTGTTGCTCTGAATTTCTGATATTCTATTTGCTAATTTGAACTCATCTTGCTCAGTTAACCATTTCAGGCCTAGCACTGAACTTTTCTCCTCAATGGAAAAAATCATCTCATTTTGCTTTCTTGAATTTGACTTCCATTCACAAAGCTCAAGGCCACCACCCCTCAAGACAGTGAAAATTTTTCTTTCTAAAATTATCGCTTCTTGCTCTGAATTTGCACCAGTAGCACAATCATCTATATAAAAACATTAATCTTTTATGTCAGCAACCTCAGGAAATTTTCTTAAGTCCTCTTTTGCACATTGAATCAACCTCAGGAAATTTTCTTAAGTCCTCTTTTGCACATTGAATCAATGTTCTTACTGCATGTGCAGATGACATCATACCATATGTTACAACTGGCAATTAATATTCACGTAATGTGTCGCTCTGACATTCCCTCCAAAAAATTTTCTGGAGGTCCCATTGCTTTTCCGAAATTTTCACCTGAATAAACATCATTTTAACATCGGCACATATTTCAATTTTATGACTTCTAAAACGCATGACAATTTCAAAAAGGTCTTTGTGCATCTTTTCACTTAATTATTGAATTTGATTTAAGGTCGCACCAGTATCAGTGGGACAACTCGCATCAAAAATCACTCTTAACTTTTTTGTGACGCAGTGATGAGGAATATAACATAATTCGCCTTGCTCTGATCTTAGAGTTACTTTTCTCATGTACCCAAGCTTATGTCTCATGAAAGCAACATATTTTTTCTTCAATGCACAATCTTTTTCTAAGCGCTTCTCTAAATACATGAATCTTTTCAGTGCCAAACCTACCAAACCTTTGCATGTTAACCTTCTTTAAAGGAATTGTAACTATGAAGCGCCCGGTCTTATCTCTAGAATGTGTCGGTAGAAAATTATCTTCGTTTGCTTGCTCTTCTTCTGTCCTCAAATGCGTTAACTCAGAAACCTAATCCAATTGCAACAGCCGCTGCAATACCTAGTCTAAATATTTATTATCAGTGCACTCTACAGCTGTAACACTTGCCAGCTGTTCTTGCTCTTTCTCAAAATCTTGCCCTTGCTCATGTGTGCCAATAACAATTGCACCAAATAGAGTACTTAAAACAGTAGCTCCATGCTCATTACGCAGAACCACTGAAGTGATCGCCTTAGCAACTACCTTAGCTCCATGTAGTAAATCTACTGACCCAGTCTTCCAACATTCTGGGTCCTCCCAAACTTCTCTCCAATGCACGATATTGGTATTTGACTTGTATATTCTGATGGATATTTGGTTAGATAGTTAGTTATTTTGTTTATTTATTTAAATATTTTCACATAATGCTACGAGACAATATATCTTATAAAAAAGCACAAAAAATAAAAGTTTACCAATTGAAATTCAACAATAAAGAAATAATTTAAGCTATAGATAAAAATTAAATTAAATTAAATAATCTCTAAAAAAAGAGAACTATCTTAACTGGTAGAGATATTAAAATAATCAAAAAGTTTCTGCCGAAATTGTGTAGAAGACCTAATTGATTGCAATTCGTGTGGAAGATCGCTTCACAAGCGAGTTGCAGCCACAAAGTAAGAGCGCTCCATGATTAATGTCCTATGTCGAGGTAAAATTAGTTTAGTAAGCCTAACATGTTTTTTTTTAAATGAGCCACGCATTCATACTTTGGTACGTTAAAAACAAATCTAATGAAATCGTTAAAAGCCACGTTCAATTTACGCTTTCACAAGAAATCCGGGGAAGAATAAACTGAACAGTTTAGGGTAAAGAACGGCAGAATGAAACTTTTAACTAGCCGCATTTTCATATTAATAGGCAAACAGTAAACTGAAACCCTCAAGCTTCTAAGGCTAGAATATATACAGTGGCTCATAATGAAAATGGTCATCCAGCCATCGAACACTTCAAAATGCAAAAAGTCTAGGAATTCAGTGTAAATACCAGAGCAACTTATTTTTTTCTTAAAGTACATTTTATTCAAATAATAAATAACAAAACAATCACTCATTTCACTAACGTATTTAACAAAAAAACAATATTAAACAAAATAAGAAAAAAATTCATGTCACAGTGAAAATGGTCCATATCAGAAAATGTAAATTAAACTATAAAAATATCTATTTTTAATATTTTGTTGGGTATCCTTTTTGGCGAATCTCGGATTTTAAACGATTTGGTATAGATTCCACTAACTTCTTTGTGAACTCTGGACTTATTTTATCCCATTCCTCCTAAAGCTTATGCCACAAATTTTCAATAATATTTAAGTCTGGTGATTGAGTAGGTGTTTTGATCACCCTGGGACAACGATACAGCAGCCATTCTTTTACGATCCCGGCTGTATGCTTGGGATCATTGTCTTGATAGAAATGATATGACTCTTCTATCCCGAGTTTTTCAGCACTTTGCACAAGGTTGTTTTGCAAAATCTTTAAATATTGAAATTTATCCATGATTCCTTCAATAAAGTGCAATTTTCCTACGCCAGCAGCCGAACAAGCACCCCAGACCATCACATGGCTTCCACCATGTTTGACTGTCAGACGTAAATGCTTGGGGTCCATCTCCTGATTGGGTTTTCTCCAAACGTTTACTCTGCCATCTGACCCAAAAATATTATATTTGCTCTCATCCGTGAATAATACGTTCTTCCAGAATGAAAAATCTTTTCCAACGTAGCTGTGAGCAAACTGCATTCGTACTTTATTATTCTTTGTACTTATAAAAGCTTTCTTGCGTGCAATCCTACCATTAAGCCCTTCCTTTCGAAGAACTCTTCGAATGGTTTCGGCATTACAGTTTATATTGAAGTGTTTTTCAACCATATCCCGTAGTTTTGGGGCGCTTAGCCTAGGGTTAATCTTGATTTGCCTGACAATCCACCTCTGATGACGTTCATTGAAGAGCTTTTTTGGGCTAATTTTCGGCTTATTTATGACCTGATGTTCATTTTTAAAGCGGTTTGTAATATTTTCAACTGTTGTACGGGGTTTTTTAACAGTTTTCGCTATTCTCTGAGGCATTCCATCAGTATGGAGGTCAATAATTAAATTCCGTAACTCAACTGTTGTATGGCGCCCCATCATGGGATTAAAATATAACAACTGAATAAAAAGATCTAACGCACTTTCGTTTCAATGTAAGAAAGTAAATAAAAGCAAATAGAACAAACCAAGACATGATTTTCAAAAAAGTCCCGTTACTTTTTGCATCTTTGAAGCATTGGACCATTTTCACTGTGACATGAATTTTTCTCTTTTTTTGCTTAGTCTTGTTTTTTGCCAATTGCGTTATTGAAATGTGTGATTGTTTTTGTTTTTGATTGTTTAAATAAAATGTACTTTCAAAAAAAATTAAGTTTTTCTGGTATTTATACTGAATTCCTAAACTTTTTGCGCATTGAAGTGTTTGATGGCTGGTGGACCATTTTCACTGTGAGCCACTGTAAGTTTAATTGTTGCTGTGGTAGCGTCACAACAACTTAACGAAGAAGTAATTTTGTAGCCAAGGTATTTCACTTTGGTTTCATACGGAATAACTATGTCGTATGTAACATGCCTACACATTTCGAAGGATTCAGCTTAATTTTTTTATTGATGGATCATATGTGAATGCTACTCAAATCCTCATTTATTCTAGCAGCACATTCTCCAGAAAGCCCATCGGTGTAGAAAAATGTATCAATACATCATCAGCATGTAAATGAGTTTGACAATTACGTACAATTTCAGGTAAGTCATTGATATGCATTGAAAATAAAAGGGGTCCCAAGACCGAACCTTGGGGTACACCACAATTCGCTACAACAGGGTTAGGCAAACCTTGTTCCGCAAATACTTGCAAATCAGCTTCACCGACATATTGGCAAAATTAAATTCGAATTTAAGCTTTCTCAAAAGTGTTGCATAGCCATTATGCAAATGACCTCATTGTCTAAAGCTAATCGCAAACCGGATTGCCACTTATTAAGTTTATTGGTACTAGTCAGATTTTTTCATTGGGTTTTTTTTTGGAATTGGTATAACCATTGCAGCTTTCCAAATGACTGCAAACTGTCTGCTAAAAATACAAGTATTTAGTAAATGTACTATGTAAGGTAGGATAAGAGGAAGAATCAGCTTAAAAAACTTAAGGCACATTCCATCAGGACCCATCGCCACAGATCTTATTGCTCCTATTGCCTCAAGGACCTGTGAAAAATCAGCACATGTAAAGGCAAAACTTTCATCATTTTCCATTTCAGAAAAATTAAAATCCGACAAAGAAAATAAGTGCAAGGATGTGCTATACTTGCGAACATTTCATCTGGGCTCAAGGGACATCCACGAATAGAATTGTCCTTCACAATACCTTTCTCTTTAATATTTTTCCATAATTGCTTTGGATCCAATGAAGGATTAAGCCTATTCCACAAATAAGAGCGTTTGGCTAAGCGAATCCAACCGTTAACGCAGTTTCTAGTTCTCTCTTTTATTAAAAACGGAAGGGTTTCTTTTATACCTTCTCAAAAAGCGCTCTCTTTCGCAAATTTGGAGTCCTATTGCATTGGTAAAATAAAGGCAACATTTGGGTTTAAAAGATCACCCAACTGATTTGCTCAGTAATGATGTGACAGATGTGCAAGCATTGACACTAGAGCATTTCCTGGTGGGCGAACCACTGGTGGTACCTTTACCATTTGTGACAGAGCAAGAACTAAGATCTACAGCAACAAAATTATGGCGAGAGAGTCAGCTTATGGTTAAGCATTTTTGGGAAAGATAGCGAGAAGAGTTTCCAGCCATTTTGCAAGAGTGCAAAAAATGGTGAACAGAGCGAGAGAGCAAGAAACTAGGACAGCTAGTTATCATCAAAAGCGAGCTATTTCCCCCAGCACAATGGGCTCTGGGAAGAATTTGTGATCTTATTTATAATACTGACGGGCTGGTGCGATCCTTAATTGTGCAAACAGCAACCAACCGATTAATGAGACCTGTGCTGAAAATCTGCATCCTACCTGTCGAAGCTACATATCAAGTAAATTGAGCGAGTTGAGCAACTATTAAAAATCTGCCGGTTTTCGCTGGCACTGTATTGTATCCACCCTGTATACGAGTTCCTGAGTAAACTCACTTTGTAGCCATTTGTATTCTGTATGTGTAGTAAGTCTAACGTAAGCTTTTATATGGTGCGAATAATATGACTTGTGCAAGAATGTGCTTTGTGCTACAAATAAATCGTTGTTTTTTGGACTAAGTTCCTTCTTCACAAAAAACGGTGCATTTTAGTTTACTGAGCTATTGGAGGATCTAAACAATTAGAAATTGTTTCTGCACTGAATTAAGCATATCAATGTATATATTATCTTTTGAGTTCCACACCACTGACGTAGGGGTCATCAAATTCTTTAGAACATTGTTTTATAAGTCCAAGGGCACCTTTTGCTTTGTTCGCCATTAAAATTATATGAACGTTGAAGTGAAGTTTTTTTTTATCCATAGTGACTCCTAAGTCTACAAAATTTTCAACCTTTTCCAATTTTACACTGTTTATGGGATATGAAGTTTCAATTTCTTTCCTTCTTTTAAAATTCATTTGTTTGCACTTTTTGAGATTTAGGCTCATCAAGATTGTATCATACAATTAAACAAGTTCATTTAGGTTTGATTGTAAAGTTTTATGATTAAAATGATCATTAAAAGAGTAAAACAGCTTTGCATCATCAGCATACATTAAAATATGGGACGAATCTATACCAGAGGGTAGGTCATTTGTAAATGTTAAAAATAGTATGGGGCCAAGATAACTGCCTTGAGGAACTCCAGATGAAATGATACATGTTTAGAAAACACGTTGTCAAATAATACTTGTTGCTTCGGACGGAACGCCTATTAAATTCATCTTTTTTAAAAGTAAGCGATGACTTACGAATTCAAAAGCTTTGCTGAAATCCGTGTACATAACATTCGTTTGCTAATTTCGCTTGGATTCGTTTATAACAAGTATGGTGAGCTACAAAAGATTTGTTGACCTACGTTTTAGAAAGCCGTGCTGAGATACTGTCATCAAGGACGAGAGGAAGTTTGAAAGTTGATCATTAATTATTTTTTGAAAAAGTTTTGGAATTACACTGAGCTGAGATATGCCTCTGTAATTTTCAATATAAGCCTTACTTCCAGATTTGTGAAGTGGGATAATGTAAAATTCTTTCCATGATTTAGGAAAATAGCCCAAAATCAAGGAAATATTAAAAATTTTTGAAAGAGGATAACAAAGACAATACTTCAGGATGCTTGTAGGGATGTTATCTGGTCCAGTAGAATAAGAACATTTTAAAATTTTTAGTTCATGATTGACTAAATCCGCACCAATTCGTGGGAGTCGAATCTCATTTATACGCGGAACACTATATGGATAGTTCATGCTGGAATTATAAGTTGAAGATGAATAAGATGACTCAAAGAAGTTTGCAAACAAATTAGATATTTAATTTTTTTTCGATGATGCAACACCATTGTAAGACATCTAAAAAGGATACGCAGATGATTTTCGTTTGATCTCTATAAATTTGTAAAAAAAACTAAGGATTATTCTTAATGTTGAGTTTTATAAATGAGAAGTAGTTTAAATAAGAGCGTTTATTAAGATTTTGATAACTATACTGAGCGCGGGAATAACTTATATAATCGATAATTTTACCAGACATTTTGAATTTTTTAAACCGGCGATTTCTTACATTTTTGAGATAGTTTAATTCACTTGTTACCCATGGAGGACCGCTTGAAAATACTGACTAATTAATCCTCGGCACAGATTTCGAAATACAATTATGCAAGCGCACATTAAATGATTTAACATAGCACTCCATATCAGCCACAGAGTAATATTGTTTGTCCGGATGTATAACTGACTAGTCGATATGGTTTAACAGGGAGTTAAGCCTTACATAATTCGTTTTTGTTACACGATTTTTTTCAGTAAGCCACATGCTAAAACATATATTATTAGAAGAGTTGGGTGATGTTTGTCCTCCGGTAAAACTAAAAGATCAATGCGACTTATATTTATGTTAACAAATTCATCAAAAAACGCAAGATCAAGGTTTCTGTTGCTCGTATTAAGAACATTATTAATTTGATGAAGACAACAATCAGAAAGAATATCCAGAAATTCAGTTATTTCATTATTGGATGAAGTTGGTGTGAGAAAGTAGCAATTGTCCGTTATATTTCATGCAACATCTGGTAAATTAAAATCTTCAAGTAAAATCATGGTGTCATTTACAGTGAGACGATTATTTATTCCTCTTAATTCTTCAGCATGTCGTAAATAGGTAGTGTGATCCTCATTTGGTGGAATATAGGAACAAGTTGAGTGGATAGACTTATTCACAAGTTTGATAAGAACGCCAACAAATTTTTAATCCTTATTGTTTTTAGACTTTAATTCCTCACATTATAATGAAATATGCAGCGCCACCTCCAACTTTAAACTTACGGTATTTTCTGAATATTTGATAGTTGCTACAAAAAATTTCTTTCTTGTATAAAATCAAAAAAAGTTACTAAACCTGCCAGCTAAAAATCAGTTAAGGTATAGCAATTATAATTAGCAGTTTCAGCTGAATATCCGCCAAGACATAAAATCACAACAGCCCAATTCACTAGGTTAAAACTCGTAGCTGCTGGTGACTATAACGCGAAGTAATGCTACTGGGGTTCCCGATTTATCAACCCCGAAAAGGTAAAGCACTTAAGCTTTCATTAATCAATCGCCACAGTGGGCTCGATTATGTATCCACTAGTTAACCAACTAAATAGCCATCAATCCGTCAAAACATTTCAGAAAGTTCTGCAAAGTCCATAAGTATGGACTTTGCAATTACAAAAAGAATTCATAAGATGCAAATTACAGCAGAATCATATTTTGACTTGAAGCTGTTGCAGATTACAAATGTGCCATAAAGATTCGGAGGAGCTAGAATCAGATATTCAATTATTTAACAGCATGCTTGTATCAACTGCTATACATGCAACTAATGTGCATTCAGTATGCACCCACATAAAGCAACGCCTCAACTCTTCTCACAAAAAAAAAAATTTTAGTAACGGAAAAAACACGACTCAGGTGACAATGGCAAGAGGTTAGTTCACCCACACATAAACATAAGCTAATGTTAACGAAAATTAAATTAAAAAAGATTTTACGGGAACAGTCTGTAAGAGTTATAGACACATATATATATCAATAGCTGAGCTCAATACCTTCCTCCAGCTACTCTTCATGGAAGGCCATCAGGAGTATGGAAACACATACCGACTTAAATTCCCCAATAAGACTAAAAAATTGTCACTGAGCTGATAATAATGAAGAAATAGCTTTTTCTCACCATCTTAAACATGTATTTCAGCTGAATCATCCTCGCAAAAGTTTGAAATTCTACAAGCAACTCAAAATATGAGCCCAATTTTATTGCGCTTCACAACTAAAGATGTGCAATCTTTCATACAAACTGAACTGAACAAGAAGAAAGCACCAGGTCATGACCTGTGAAATGCGAGTAAACTTAAAGAGTACAATTTTAGTGCACTTAGATAATTTGTATAATTTGCAAGCATTACTTTCGTTTTTTGATGATTTGCAGGTTATAACGAACAAAAGAACCATCAAAGTTTGACATGGCTCACGCGCGTTCTGTCATAAGATCCATACTGAAAAACGTTATTCTAAATGAATCATCCGTTTTACAAATTTTAAAACCTACCAATTTCAACCCAGAAACCAAAATTTTAGAATTACAGCTTGCTGGTTATTAAATCAAACAGAAAACAATTTAAGCTCTTAATTTTATAAATACCTTTTTTTTAAATTGTTTACAACATATTTTATTTACCTGAGTATAATATCGTGATTTATTTGCAGAAATGTCATGGTATTTGGAGGATTTCTCGCATGGTAATGTGCTGTTTTCACAAAAATTGTGTATGTCTTCACGATGCATAATTCCTTTCTTACATATTTCTTCTTCGTGGCCATACTTTAACATTTTTGTACAAAGTTTATCTAGAATAGAATATCATAATACCAATGTTTTAAAATATTTCATAAAAATGCAGCATGAAATTTTAATGTTTAGCTGGCCAATGGTTAGCTACTTAAATTAAATATAGCACAAGTCAGTTTGAAAGAAGCTTTTAGCCCGGGATACCGGCCATTTTTTCATATTACCTTACTTTGAAAATGTGTTGACCTGATGATCCGACAACTTTTTTATAACTATTGGGGTAATTATTGTATATAAAATACACTTTATTACTGATTTGAATTGAAAGATAATCTAAACTTTTCTACTTTTTATATAAAATTGCATTGTGGAAATGGTTTGTAACGCCAAACTGCAAAATATACTGAACCAATTTTAATAATTTCTTTTTTAAATATCATATTTTTGCTAAATATGGTAATTGCATACTTATTGGTTTCATTTTTAACGCAAAATATTTTTATTTATAGGATTAATGCCCAGTTACACCAAAATCAATTAAAATCACTTTTAACTAACAGGCTTTTAGAATTTATAAGTCTGTTAAAATTATTTCTATTTCACCAACATCAGAAGTTATACTTTTAGCTAACAGCCTGTTAGCCGAATGAATGAAACAGAAATGCCTAACACATTTCTCTGATTGTATGCGAAAGAGTGAAACTAAAATATTTTTTGTTGATTGACACATGGAAAATAAATTAATATGTCATTCAAAATATAAACAAACTTTCAAAAATTTAACAGCAGCAAAATGGCTTGTTAGTTTATCAGGTTGCTTAACAGGATGTTTGCGCTAGAAGTGTTTGGTGAAACAAAAATAGGTTTTTTTAAGTTTTAAAAGCCTGGTAAATTTTAAAATTGATTGGTGAAACCGGGCATAAGTTTTTGAAAAACCTCACACAAAAATTGTCTTTTAATTTTTCGTTGCTTACCCTTAGGCTGCTTCTAAGATTTTGTGTTTGTTATTGTTTTGTTTTTCTTTTCATTTGCATCAAAGAACAAACTCTCTTACAATAGTTTTTATGTTACTTTTGAAGATATAATGAGATGTTAAGGGAGCTATGTCGTTATGAAAAAAAAACAAACAACAGGACGTGCGAAGCCTCGGGTACAACAGTTCGCTGTTTACATTTGTGCTATTTTGAATAGTTTCATAGTGATCTTTAAGCTTAATAGTGATTTTTCTTTATAAAAAACATAAAGAACACTTATTTGCGACAATAAATTTGATAGAAATTCTGTTAAAGTCAATTGCACGTACATAAATAGTTTTTAGACCTGTAAGTGTACCACAGCTGAGAAAAATAAATGAACAAATTATTTATCAGTTATGTACTTAAAAATTGTACGTTAAGCCTTCGAAACCGGTTACAAATTATTCACACTGCAACCATATCGCAAAAAGCAAATAAATAACAAATAAAAAAAGTATTTTTTGAATGATTTGTGTATGCGGCAATTGTCGTCGGTCGTGAGCGAACACGGTAGAAATGCATATTTTAATATATCTGCCGATCTCAATTGATAAAGCCCATAAAACACAATTGAAAGCACTATATTTGTTGTAGCAGCATAATCTTCGTCACAAAGTGCAACTAATATCGCAAGAACGACGAAAAAAGTATCGATTATAAAATCGAACAATCGGCAATACTGACAGGTATTTGTAAATGTGGTAAAGAGGAAAAGTGGCCATTAAAATGTTGATGCTAACAAAGCCAATGTTAATAAATCCGGTAAGACCAATAATATCCAAGCCTTTTCCGCGTTATTGAAGGGTAATAGACTTGCACGCTTAGCTGATACCATTGATAGCGATACTGGTCCAAGTTTCAATCAAATACCTTAAGAGATCGAACCTCCGCCAATATATTTGCGTGAACGTAGCTCAAATGTTACCATTTCTAACATTGCTAATGATCATTTTTAAGATATGCCTGACGCAAAGGGCAACATACATGAAACTTAAATTCAGATTAAAACTGAAAATAATTGTCGCACTATTATTAGAGACTTTGAGAATAAAGGTAAGAATTATTATATTTGCCAACTGAAAAGCAGCAAAGAGCTTGCAATCGTATTAAAAGGTATTGAGTCCGATGTTTATACCGAAGAAATAAAAAAATGCTCTTTGTGAGAAAGGCTTTCATGCTAGGGCAGTTACTTATATAATCAAAAAAGGTCGACTTTCCAGATGCCAGATGCAGTAAAGCTAAAGAAAAATGAGTTCTGATCTATAAATTGCAATACTTATTGCATCGTAGAGTCTCTGTGGAAGAACCTTACAAACGTAACGGTCCGGTCCAATGTACAAACTGCCAAGCATATGGCCACACAAAATCATTCTGCGCTCTGTCTGTGCCGTATGTGGCGAACTTCATCACATCTCAAAATGAGACAAAAATGAATACAATCCTTATATAAAAAAAGATTTGATTGCCAAGAAAATACAGCAAATTGTAGAGACTGCTCAGCTTACAAAAACTTAAATAGAGGCAAGCGCTACAAGGAAAAACTATCCCTTCTGCCTCTTAGCACTTCACTCCAAGGCCAATTATTCCAGAAGCGTATTTTGCTAATGAATTAAGGTCAAGTACCGCTAGGGATCATCAAAGACTCTTACAAACAAATTACAACCTGAAGATATTGACATCTAACCTTACCCAGCGATTGTTATAATTCATGTTAGCAATGCAAAATTCTCTTGTTCAAATGCAAACCCAACTAATGACGGCACTATTGGCAAAAAAAAGAGTTACGTCAGGATCCGCACATGATATTCAACAACCAACATAGTAGAAAATAGAAATTCCCAGCTTTCATTACCGAGAAAACGTTGATGTGATGCTTTTATCTGAAACTTACTTAACAAATAAATATTTCTTCACTATTCCTGGGTTCATATTTTACAAAACCAAACACCCTAAAGGCAGACGACATGGTGGCACTCCAATTCCTCACGTTGACCGCAGTATATCGCCAACCTCGTTATGTCCTGACTGAAGCTCAATTCATTGATTTGTTCAAAACTTTAGGCGATAAGTTTGTTATAGGTGGGGACTACAATGCAAAACAGCCATTCCAAACCTCTTGCATAAGTTACCCTAAGTGTAACCGACTTTAAAATGCTATTAATAATAATAATAATTTTTTTTTTTTTTTTTTCGTGGTGAAGGTGGTGTGAAATGTATGGCACAGACCATGCAAAACACTACCCTAAAGCTACCATCGTAAACTTCAGAGTGTGTCAATTCACTAAAACCCAAACCTCTTTCTCAGGCCTCCATCTACCTTGGAACTGCGTTAGCATTGCTTCGGGGTAGGGCCCATGATTTGTCCTCAAATCATATACCTGCGTCCAGGTCCCACTTCTTTTTCCTGAGAACGATTTCAGTAAATCCGGCAACTGCATTCCAGTTTTCTTCGCTCTGCAGCATCTTTCGATCACGTTGTCAGCGGAGCACTGGCTGACTCATTCCTGTAAGGATGCGCGTTCGTTGTCCCATCGACTGCAGTTGAAGAAGGTATGCTCTGCGTCATCTTCATCAGCGTCTCCATATATACAGAAAGGGTGTTCTGCTTTGCCCATACGGTGTAAATACTTCTTTAAGTATCCATGTCCTGATAAAATGAGTGAGGTAATAAGTTACCTCGCTAAAGTCTCTCTCGAACCATCTTCTTATGCAAGGAATCAGTCTTTTTGTCCACCTGCCGTTGACTTCCGAGCGATATCGGCCCTGCCATTTAGTGATGGTTTCCTGCCTTGCGTATGTAGAACTTATGGTCAGATTTCCTTCCTTTTTGCCTCCTAGACCATTTTGCGTTCGCTGGCTAGTAGGTCAATGGGGATGACCCTACTTATGATTAGCACAGCCATTTCGGAGACTGTGCAGTATGCACATGCTACTCTGAGCGTGGCAGTTCGTAGCGTGTTATGCCGACATTTCGTTTCTAGCGTTCCTGCCCATATCTCGCTGCCGTAAAGTTGTTGTCGCCATTAGAGTTTCCGTTTACTTTGCCTTGGTCCACCAATGTTAGCCATGAGCTTACTGAGCATACCAGTTATCTTGGCTGCTTTTGTTGCTGCGTGTTGTAATTGAGCCCAAAATGTCAATTTTGGGTCAACTCTTACGCCGAGGTACTTGACTACTTTCTTTGTTGTAAGTATACTGTCGCATACTGGCAGCTCCAATTCCAACGGTATGTGGCGTTTTGTGAGCAGTATAACCTCCGTCTTTTCGGCGGTAGGAGTAAACCTGAACTTAAGAGCTTCAATGATATCTGCCCACCTGAGGCTGTTAAAAGCGTTGCGGATGTCTAATGTTGCCAATAAGACAATCCTCCTTGAGTGGTGGTTCCCTCGCTGTGCGTGTTCTACGCTAGATACCACATCTTATATAGCACCAAGAGTTGACTTTCCTGCTCTGAATCCATGCTGGCGTTCCGATAATCCACCAGCGTCTTCAATAACTGCCGAAAGGCGAGTTTTTATCATCTTTTCTAGCAGCTTCCCAGCGCTATCAAGCATACACAATGGTCTGTGTGCTGATGGTTATGTAGGATTTGTCATAGAGCGTAGCAAAAAAGAAAAATGGGAGGAACTCCGCAACGATCTGAACAACAACCCACGGGGTCTCGGCTATAAGATCGTTATGAAGAAGTTAGGCTCTAAGACTCCTGGCCCAGATATGGACGACGAAACCATGAGCAACATAGTTGATGCCTTATTTTTTAACATTTATTTAAAAAGTACTTTCAATGCAGTGTAGGATAAGTGAGTTTCGGCCTGGCCGAAAATAACACCTTTACTAGTTTTTAATACAATTCAATTCCACTTAGAAACTTTTGGAAAGACCGAGGTGTTTTTGTTTGCTTCGTTTTTTTTTTTTGATTTTGTGAAATAATTTATTTTGAATTTAAATTAATACACTTCTTTTATATTTTTTAGACGGCTGATTTTGGTTTTGACCGTTGACAAATTTTATTTACAGAAATTTTGTAGATCATTTTTGTTAACTATTTTTTGAAGAGAGAGTGAACAGCTGTTTATTTTTCTCATTCCTGCGCTCTCATTTAACTACATTTTGTGGTAAACAAGTACGAATAAGGAAGATTTAGGCAACAAAAGTCGCCTTAAGTTAACTTAAATTAATAAGTTTACCTAGTATAGTTGCACCATGGAAAAACCAAAAACCAAACACACATACACATTAACTTCCCATCAGGCAAGGCTTGTCTCGTAGAAGGCCTGCTAGCACTGCTGCGACAATGCGAATATATTTGCCAGCATTGCTGCACTTGAAGGCCTTCTCAAAATTTGACTTACATACAAATAAAAATATTTATATTCATGAAAATATTTTGTTTAAAATTTGGGAAAACCTATACTATGGAAGATTAGTTTTTGACTAACAAGGCTTTAATCGTGACCTTCCAACAACAGACGTACTATTATGCCTTCCAAAAGCCGGCATGTTATTATGCTTTCGCACAGAAGACATGCTAACATACCTGATATTAGAAGGCAAATATCTGGGATTGCTAATTGACTGGAAAATGAGGTGGAGTGACCATGCATTCAGTTTAAAAAAATATTTGTTGGGTGCTACCCGGCAATTATATCACTTAAATAAGTTTTGCAATAAGAAATTATTGATGTGCATTTATTATGGAATTTTTCACTCGAAGATATAATAACCCATTGTTGTTAAAAGCTCAGAAACATGCATTGCATACGATATATAATAGGGGTCGCCTTACAAGAAGTCTTCCACTATTCCGAAATTTAAAGGTTTTGCCTTTGAAGCATACTTCTTTGAAGTTTTAAAAATTTTTTTTATAAGAGGTGGGTATTTGGTTAGCAGAAATAGTTCTGCTTTTGTACTTAGAAGTAATAATCTTAGCTTGGCCTCTATACCAAACCATACGACACAGCATTTTTTTCATTACCAGAATCCATTAGATGTCTCCGAAATCAAGCAGTTTCTCTAAAAGAAGTTAAGTTGTGGCTCTTTAATCTTGAGTTCAAAGAGATTGACAGACTTTTTTGTGCTTTGATATAGTCTAGATGAAACTATTAAAATATTGTATAGCATTGCTTTGGATTCGTTATTTATTTTTTATTTCTTTATTTTCCTTCTTCAATTGAATGTTTTGAACATTTATAGTTTTTAAAATTTTATTTTTTTTTGCTCTGTAATTTATTAACTGAGGCCCCCACACTTCTTATGCTTTATAAATTTTTTTTGTGTATTAGTCTTAAGGTCTACTGCATACGCCACTTGTTTCCTAGAAACGACTGGATGTAGTTTTTATCAATGTATTTTTTTTTTGGATTTCTTATCTTTGGTTAGTCCTAAGTATTTAAATGTGAAACTATTTTCGTGAATTGACAAATAAATAAATAAATAATAATAAGAACAAATAATAAATAGGAAAAAATACCCCATTTTTGAAAATTCAACTATTGCAATTAGATTTATCTGCATTGTACATATACATATGTATGTCCGATATCAAGTGTGGATAAATTGTTAAAAATATAGAGCGGTATGCATGTTGCCAGGATGGTCTTCTGTTTCATGTTAAGTTAAAGTAGAGTTTGGTGTAATCAATGTCAAACTATAAATAAAGAAACGTCACGAAAACTAAACATTAAAAATCGTGACGCGGATTAAGAAAAATAATTAATTCAGCGTCTGAATAATAATTTTTTAATTTTTTCCCTTGGATTCTTTTAACGCAAGCAATGAAAGAAGACCAGCTTGAGAAGTAGTGAAGAAGAGTCGATACAAAAAATACATAAAGTGCGTTTGAAATGAGTTAGAAAAACTTGTTCCTTCCCAAGGAAGGTCTCCTAGAAGCGCTGCTTTGCTCCTGTCCTTGCCTACTGGGTTGCCATTCAACGGTTTGAAATGTTTGCATGCTTGTTTCTATTTGCAAAACTAATTTTTTTGTCAGTTATTTAATGCGAGCTAAGTCAACGTTTACACGAGCAAATTCGGTCTGAAAAATTCTTGTCTATTCTCTTTTGTGAATTTCTTTTGCGTTTACACACGGAAACTAGAATTTGTTTGATCAAGAAAATTTCAAAGCAATTACTGCGTCAACCTGCCACAACAAACGTAAATTCAAAGCGAGAGAAAGAGATTTCGCGTGTACGACAAATTCTGTACACCACCCTTTCGTTTTTCCCTTCTTGCCTACAAACAGGAAAACTTTCTTTCAAAAGTTTCCTCGTGTAAACGCTGTCTAAGCGACATTTGAGGTCGGGAGAGTTGTTTTTCTCAAAATCGAAGAAGAAAATTTTTTTTCTGACATTGCCAAGCATTTCACGGTACTATTTTTAATTTTTAAATCGTTCTTGCTCTCTGCATACTAACATTATTTCGTTAATTTCATAGAAAATTTTTATCATAAATAAGTTATTGAACGCACATATTCATATGTAGGGGAGAACCCTTCATGACTCAAGTGTTAAGAGCGACTGTTCAAATATAATTCATGGAATGGTCGTGGTTCAAATCCTAGTACCTACAAATTAGCCAAAAAATGAACTGATGAGTCTATGTATGTATGTTTATAAATATGTATGTGTATAGTGTGGTAATAACTAGAACATTTGTCACTAATTACCAGGTGAAATTGTTCCATTTGTTGTCTTTGTCATGTTTGTTTAAAAAGCATTGACCGATTTGTATAAGTTCACATGAATGTATGTATGTGCTACTGACTGTAAAGTTCGATCAAATAATATTCATGGCAACAAAATCTTTCGCTTGGATCTGGCTTATAAAATATTGAACTAAGTATTTAAAAATTACTATTAGCTGCGAATCTTCTTAACTGACTTAAACCAAATTTCCAAATGTTCATTTGGAAGTGTATACATAAGCAAAGCTATAAGTGCATCACTTTTTATCAGGGACGTAACTATTATAAGTTTTTTTACAAAAGAAAAATCGTTTCAGGGCAACATGAAATATTAATTTAAATAAATACATAATTTTTTCCGAACATTAATAATTTCCAGTTTCAATACCAGGACAAATATTTCGACGATGACGCAACGAGACATTGCAACTACTGTCACCTGTCAAGCTGTTGACAACTGTGTTTATTTGCTCCGGTTTAAATCGTAAAGTTAAGTGGTTTTAAGTTCATTATTTTAAAGTGTTCACAGTGAAAATTAATTAACTTGTGTTTAGTATTGTCAATTTTTTTAGATTTCATTGAAATCTCATTAGTTTGTGCTTCAATAATTAAATTAATTTTCATACTTTTCATCTTTTTTTAAGGAACAAATTAGTTTTCGTTTTGTTTGTATGCATACGTACATTTATTGATTTTATTTTTGTGCGGTGTTTTTTGTTTTGCTTAGATTTCAGTTTACTTTTGTCTCGTTTGACTTTTCTTAAGCATTACATCTTGACGTTTTTGCGTTTCAAACAGTGTGATAAAATATTAAAAAAAAAAAAAACTGTAGCATACTTTTAGTTACTTTTAAATTAATATTCGTTATTCCGTGAAACAGTTAGAAAATCTTTTAAAAAAGTAAAGCATACTTTTAAATAATCTTTTAAGCTACTCTGTTAAAGACGCAACTGAGATTTTCGTAGTCTGCTATTTCTGCGATGATCTTTATCATGCGAAATGTGTTGGACTAAGTGGTCGCATTGCTGATATCATTGAGAAGGGTGAAGGTCTTCGGTGGTTATTCACCAAGTGCAAGGCAGCAGATAACTGCTGATACAATCTTTATAAGCAGTCTAAAAAAGGGTTTTGCTGAAATTGGCATGGACCTGTTAGCCCTCTTGCAGAAATTTCAGCATTTTGAAACTCTTTTTAATGATTTCAGATGCTTAGAAGATCAAGATTCAACACCAAAAAAATCGACTCCGATGACTCTTCGTCTGAAGCAGAAAAATGATAAGAAACTGCAAATACCGTATCTAAGGCTACAACGCTGAATAAATCACCTAAAACTGTGCAACCCCTTAATCAAAATACATTAAGAGTACAATCCAATATGCCATCTATTCCTGCTCAAAATGATAGTGATTTGGTCTCAGTAACAGTCTCTGATAGAAAAGGCCCAAAAGAACTTGTGGTTATATCTTAAAAAAAAACTATATTTGTGTTGATGCTTCTGATACTCGCTTGAGGACTTAAATTATTATTGTAGTGAACTTGCATAGTCACTATGCCATCCACTGTAACCTTTAAATAAATTCCTTACCAAGGGAACCTAATGAATTAAACGTTCCCACCAAATTCCACTAAATCTGAAAGCAATAAAAATCAACCCATTTTTTTTACAGCAGATTAAAAGTACTCAAATTTAAATTCATAATTTTTATTTTTGATTTACGGAAGTCAAATAAACCAAATAGATTCAAATGACACATTTTTTGTCAAGCAATAAGCAACTAAATATGTTACGTAAACAACTGCAATTCAAATTCATTTTATTTCTTTTTTTTGGGCTTGTGCCGCTATCCGCTGAAGCCACCAGCACAAACAAAAGCAACAACAAATGAATGCAGATATTAGGTAACTCCTACATGCCAATTACTTTGTGCATTCAAGGCTACGTCTTTGACCACCGCAACAGACTGCACAACCAAGTGACCGTCACACTTAAGTTTCACTCTTATATTTTTCAAGGCTAACTCAGAAACAAGAGCGATCGCCAATCAAGGCAAACTAACGGAACGAAGGGTGGAGATTGGAAATACTGTCAAAAATAATGTTAAGGAAATACCAGTTTATTTTGAATAAATAAATTAGAGTTCAATTAATAAAATCAGAATTTAACTTAACTCAATCACGGCGCATTCGCCTATGTTTTATTTTAAAGACTCAAACAAGTGCGGCACTTTAGCCATCATTCTACAGCGTAGCTCGCTAACCAAATAAGCTAAATTTTTTTTTGAAACTTTTTCTTGGACATTAACTTAAAACCCCTACATGGCGATCCTTAAAACCCCTACATTATATTCAAAATAAATTAAATGAATTTAGTGATTTTTCGGTGCAAGTTTTTGTCCCTGAAGAAGTTTTCGAAAAGGTGAACAACAAAGATTTTTGGCCGCGTAAAATTCTAGTTCTGGAATTCGAATATAGAAACAGCCCACGCTCTGAATACATTGCTAGAATATCACAGCGTTCTGAAGATCAAAATATTTCAAAAAACTAATTTACGACCGGTTTCAAACTTTAACCGTCGCTTATTAAAAAGTTTAAATACTAAAATATCTGATTTATTCATGAATAGTTTTGACTTTGAATTCCATGTTATTTCGTTTTCTGAAACATGGCTTCGGGAAAATATATTGGAAACTGATATTCCATGTAACAACTATCAAATATTCAGAAAAGACCGTATGTCTGTAATAGGCCGTACACATTTCATTATGATGTAAGGAATTAAAGTTTAAAAACAATACTGATTAAAAACTTGTTGGCGTTCTTATCAAACTTGTGAATAAGTCCATCCACTCAACTTCTTCCTATATTCCACCAAATGAGGATCACACTACCTATTTACGACATGCTGAAGAATTTAGAGGAATAAATAATCGTCTCACTGTAAATGACACCATGATTTTACTTGGAGATTTTAATTTACCAGATGTTGCATGAAATATAACGGACAATTGCTACTTTCTCACACCAACTTCATCCAATAATGAAATAACTGAATTTCTGGATATTCTTTCTGATTGTTGTCTTCATCAATTTAATAATATTCTTAATACGAGCAATAGAAACCTTGATCTTGCGTTTGTTGATGAATTTGTTAACATAAAAAAACGAATTATATTAGACTTAACTCCTTGTTAAACCATATCGACTGGTCAGTTATACTTCTGGATAAACAATATTACACTGTGGCTGATATGGAGTGCTATGTTAAATCATTTAATGTGTGCTTGCTTAATTGTATTTCCAAATCTGTGCCGAAGTTCAAAAAGTCAGTATTTTAAAGCGGTCCTCCATGGGTAACAAGTGAATTAAACTATCTCAAAAATGTAAGAAACCATCGATTATATAAGTTATTCCCGCGCTCAGTATAGTAATCAAAATCTTAATAAACGCTTTTATTTAAACTACTTCTCATATATAAAACTCAACATTAAGAATAATCCTAAGTTTTTTTACAAATTTATAGAGATCAAACGAAAATCATCTGCGTATCCTTTTTAGATGTCTTACAATGGTGTTGCATCATCGAAAAAAAATTAAATATCTAATTTGTTTGCAAACTTCTTTGAGTCATCTTATTCATCTTCAACTTATAATTCCAGCATGAACTATCCATATAGTCTTCCGCGTATAAATGAGATTCGACTCCCACGAATTGGTGCGGATTTAGTCAATCATGAACTAAAAATTTTAAAATGTTCTTATTCTACTGGACCAGATAACATCCCTACAAGCATCCTGAAGTATTGTCTTTGTTATCCTCTTTCAAAAATTTTTAATATTTCCTTAATTTTGGGCTATTTTCCTAAATCATGGAAAGAATTTTACATTATCCCACTTCACAAATCTGGAAGTAAGGCTTATATTGAAAATTACAGAGGCATATTTCAGCTCAGTGTAATTCCAAAACTTTTTCAAAAAATAATTAATGATCAACTTTCAAACTTCCTCTCGTCCTTGATGACAGTATCTCAGCACGGCTTTCTAAAACGTAGGTCTACAAATCTTTTGTAGCTCACCATACTTGTTATAAACGAATCCAAGCGAAATTAGCAAACGAATGTTATGTACACGGATTTCAGCAAAGCTTTTGAATTCGTAAGTCATCGCTTACTTTTAAAAAAGATGAATTTAATAGGCGTTCCGTCCGAAGCAACAAGTATTATTTGACAACGTGTTTTCTAAACATGTATCATTTCATCTGGAGTTCCTCAAGGCAGTTATCTTGGCCCCATACTATTTTTAACATTTACAAATGACCTACCCTCTGGTATAGATTCGTCCCATATTTTAATGTATGCTGATGATGCAAAGCTGTTTTACTCTTTTAATGATCATTTTAATCATAAAACTTTACAATCAAACCTAAATGAACTTGTTTAATTGTATGATACAATCTTGATGAGCCTAAATCTCAAAAAGTGCAAACAAATGAATTTTAAAAGAAGGAAAGAAATTGAAACTTCATATCCCATAAACAGTGTAAAATTGGAAAAGGTTGAAAATTTTGTAGACTTAGGAGTCACTATGGATAAAAAAAAACTTCACTTCAATGTTCATATAATTTTAATGGCGAACAAAGCAAAAGGTGCCCTTGGACTTATAAAACAATGTTCTAAAGAATTTGATGACCCCTACACGACTAAGCTGCTTTTGCCTTCACTTGTTCTTCCAATACTGGAATATGAGTCAGTGGTGTGGAACTCAAAATATAATATATACATTGATATGCTTAATTCAGTGCAGAAACAATTTCTAATTGTTTAGATCCTCCAATAGCTCAGTAAACTAAAATGCACCGTTTTTTGTGAAGAAGGAACTTAGTCCAAAAAACAACGATTTATTTGTAGCACAAAGCACATTCTTGCACAAGTCATATTATTCGCACCATATAAAAGCTTACGTTAGACTTACTACACATACAGAATACAAATGGCTACAAAGTGAGTTTACTCAGGAACTCGTATACAGGGTGGATACAATACAGTGCCAGCGAAAACCGGCAGATTTTTAATAGTTGCTCAACTCGCTCAATTTACTTGATATGTAGCTTCGACAGGTAGGATGCAGATTTTCAGCACAGGTCTCATTAATCGGTTGGTTGCTGTTTGCACAATTAAGGATCGCACCAGCCCGTCAGTATTATAAATAAGATCACAAATTCTTCCCAGAGCCCATTGTGCTGGGGGAAATAGCTCGCTCTTGATGATAACTAGCTGTCCTAGTTTCTTGCTCTCTCGCTCTGTTCGCCATTTTTTGCGCTTTTGAAAAATGGCTGGATACTCTTCTTGCTATCTTTCCCAAAAATGCTTAAAGATAAGCTGACTCTCTCGCCATAATTTTGTTGCTGTAGATCTTAGTTCTTGCTCTGTCACAAATGGTAAAGGTACCACTAGTGGTTCGCGCACCAGGAAATGCTCTGGTGTCAATGCTTGCACATCTGTCACATCATTACTGAGCAAATCAGTTGGGTGATCTTTTGTGTTAACGTATCGCCATTTCTTAATCTTGCTGTTGCTCTGAATTTCTGATATTCTATTTGCTAATTTGAACTCATCTTGCTCAGTCAACCATTTCAGGCCTAGCACTGAACTTTTCTCCTCAATGGAAAAAATCATCTCATTTTGCACTGCACCGTTCATATTTCTAACTAGCTTTCTTGAATTTGACTTCCATTCACAAAGCACAAAGCCACCACCCCTCAAGACAGTGAAAATTTTTCTTTCTAAAATTATCTCTTCTTGCTCTGAATTTGCACCAGTAGCACAATCATCTATATAAAAACATTGATCTTTTATGTCAGCAACCTCAGGAAATTTTCTTAAGTCCTCTTTTGCACATTGAATCAATGTTCTTACTGCATGTGCAGATGACATCATACCATATCTTACAACTGGCAATTAATATTCACGTAATGTGTCGCTCTGACATTCCCTCCAAAAAATTTTCTGGAGGTCCCATTGCTTTTCCGAAATTTTCACCTGAATAAACATCATTTTAACATCGGCACATATTTCAATTTTATGACTTTTAAAACGCATGACAATTTCAAGAAGGTCTTTATGCATCTTTTCACTTAATAATTGAATTTGATTTAAGGACGCACCAGTATCAGTGGGACAACTCGCATCAAAAATCACTCTTAACTTTTTTGTAACGCAGTGATGAGGAATATAACATAATTCGCCTTGCTCTGATCTTAGAGTTACTTTTCTCATGTATCCAAGCTTATGTCTCATGAAAGCAACATATTTTTTCTTCAATGCACAATCTTTTGCTAAGCGCTTCTCTAAATACATGAATCTTTTCAGTGCCAAACCTACCAAACCTTTGCATGTTAACCTTCTTTAAAGGAATTGTAACTATGAAGCGCCTGGTCTTATCGCTAGAATTGTCGGTAGAAAATTATCTTCGTTTGCTTGCTCTTCTTCTGTCCTCAAATGCGTTAACTCAGAAACCTAATCCAGTTGCCACAGCCGCTGTAATACCTAGTCTAAATATTTATTATCAGTGCACTCTACAGCTGTAACACTTGCCAGCTGTTCTTGCTCTTTCTCAAAATCTTGCCCTTGCTCATGTGTGCCAATAACAATTGCACCAAATAGTATACTTAAAACAGTAGCTCCATGCTCATTACGCAGAACCACTGAAGTGATCGCCTTAGCTCCATGTAGTAAATCTACTGACCCAGGCTTCCAACATTCTGGGTCCGCTTAAACTTCTCTCCAATGCACGATATTGGTATTTGACTTGTATATTCTGATGGATATTTGGTTAGAAAGTTAGTTTCATTAACTTGCTCGATTCAGTGCAGAAACAATTGATATTGTTTTCACTTCGGGGGCTACCCTGGAATTCACACTTAAAATTGCCTTCATATGAAAGCTGCTTTAATCAAATACGGTTATCAACTCTGCGCAGTCAAAGAATTATGCTAAGTGCTACTTTCTTAAATAAACTGTTTTCGGGCTCAATGAACTCTGAGTTATTGCAAGGTATGATTAACATCAATAATCCAGGAAGGAATTTGAGACATTTTCTTTTCTTAAGACTTGATATATGTAATTCTAACTACGCTCTTTTTTGTCCATTCCAGTGTATATGTAATGATTATAATACCCATTGTCATCTTTTTACACCCGTGGACTTTTACAATAATAGAAACCAAAAAATAATTATGTATCTTTGTTCTTTAAATTGCTTATTTTCCTTTGTTTCTGCTGCAGTAGAAATTTTATTTAATTTGTGATCGGATATTGCTCAACCCATCATTTCCTGCGGTCAGGCAGATAAGTGGGACCATAGTGACTGATCGCAGAATGCAACTTGTCATTTCAAAGATTTTAAATGTTTTCAATTACCGAATTTAAAAATAGAGTTCGCGCTTGGCAAATATAATTTCGCAATCATTTCTCTGGAAATCACAAAGCAAAACAAGGAAAAAGGGCGAATCTCTCAATGATGTTTTGGAAACATATGAATCAATCCGCCTTAGACTTGAGACAATTCCGATAAAGCCACAATTCCGCAGAAATTCAATTATTTTGTCGATCAGAATACTATGCTTGTCATATTCAAAGTAATTGTAGGCTTTCCGAAAACGGATGAATCCAACGAGTCTGACATGAGATCGAAGTATTCAAATTTGTGCCTTTAGCATCGCGTGATTTCGACGTATTTTCGACGTTTGCTGCGAATAAAAGAGCCCAGGAAGATTTCCGAAGATCACTTTGTTTGAAAATTTGAGAACACATATTTTGGTCCATCGTAACTGTTTCCATGCTTTTTTTGAGCGTTAATAAAATAAATTAAAGGAAAAATACATATCTCTTGTTTTATTTTTGTAAATATTACTGTCTACTTTTCGCCCATATTTACATAAATATTTCGTTGGTTTTTCATAAATCTTTTATGTTGCCCTGGTAATTATTATTGGTAAGAAATATTATATGAGTTGTTGATGGTTATTGTTTAGGTGAAAAGTTGGAGTAACTATAAGTATGTAAGCAAATGGATTAAAATCGATTAGTGTATTTTCTCAATCGTTATAAATTTTATTGTGTAAGAAAAAGCAAACAAATGGTTTCAATTTTATCAAAATTACGAAATTGGTAATATGTTGATTCCACCGCTGCCATCTGATTTTCCAACGTTGAAAACTATATGTTTGTTTGTGGGTCCAACGTTGTATTTCTGTGGCTTGTTGAATATATAATTTTGAGTCCAACGTTAAAGTCGTGTGTTGTTTTATGGGTCCAACGATGTGCTGCTGGTGGATGTTTTTGTGTTGATATGAGATCTCTGTTTTCCTTCTATTGAATTTGTGAATCTCTGTTGTCTTCGTGGTTCTTTGTCTTGTTTATTTATTTATGATTTGTTTGTTTGCTGTCGCTCAGGTTGACTTGATGAAAATCAATGTTGATGGCGGATGATGGCTATTTTTACCATTGACGGTCAGTAGATAAACTAACGTAAAATAACGCTGCGTCCACACTGTTTACAATGTATGTAAACATTCTGCCCGCCTGCAAAACTCAAACAAAACGATTAATGGGTTAAAAAATAAAAATAAGGTTATTTGAAAGAAGCCAATTCATTTTTAAGTGCATATTTTTATTTTGAAATTCAGTGTAATTCATGGGTCTCATACATAAATGAACAAATTGAAAGGTCTTATTAATGAACAAAGTTAACGTGACATGAACAAAAGTCTCACATCAGTGAACAAAAGGTTATTTAATGACTCAGAGTCCACATGGGCCAGAGAGTGTCCAGCCGAATGCAGTGCTCTGAGCCATTATTAGGCCATTGTCCGACCTGATGACACCATTTTTCATTATGCCGCAACTCCATTTTTATCCGGGCTGATGATGTGACTCTCGGATCGGCCATCACGATGTGCTCAAACAATATTGTCACAGAATCAGGCAGGTCTCGGTCGTAAGGTTTGCGTGGCAACTCATCTGATACCAACGCATTCACTTCAATTTTAAAATCTTTTTCCACTCGAGACTCCAAGGTCAAAGTGCAAAGTCTCTGCGAATTCAGATGCGTCATTTGTAATTTTAGGTCCTTCACTATTTCTCGTACGATCGTCGTGATCGCTTTCGCTGGGTTCAGTACTGCTCTGACTAGAACATCCTTCTGATCTAGAACTAAATTTATGTCCGTGGTTGGGATTGTCGGATTCAGGCTCGTGAAATGTTTGGTTGGTTGACGGACTGGTAAATTTGCAGAGGCTTTGCTTTTTTGCTGCAGTTGTTGGTTGCCCATTCTGGGATGTCCATGTAGACTGGTATGGTTTCGTGAGTGGCATATCGCACACTTGTCCCGACTGGTACAGTTTTCGGTCTTGTGAGACCTTGCGAAGCAACTAGAGCAATAGTTGTGGCGCGTTACCGTGTCATATTTTTCCGTCAAATTCATATTGCGGGACTTATAACAAGTTGCAAGCCTATGATCCTGCTTGCAGATGGCGCAGGCTACGTGTTTCGGTCTGGACTTTGGTTTGGAGGTGGACTAAAAGTTGGGGCGATTTTGCCTCTTAGGAGGTGCGTGCTTGCATTCCAAGCAATTGGCGCAATCCTTATTGGTGGGTGCTATTTTGAGCTGCAACAAATAATTTCGGTAAGGTATACTAAGGTAGGTACTAAGGGAGTAATACTACTCTCGTGATAGGTCGTTAAGTAACCACTTTTGATGTCTGAATGTCGACTACGCGATTTCTAGAATCCGAGCCAGAATATACTTTCATAACTCGGCCTAGAACTCATTCATTGGGAGGTAGGTTTTCGTGTCTAATTACAACGATGTCGTTCGTTTCAACATTTCTCTGTGGATATCTTCATTTATATCTCTTATGAAGTTCTTTCAGATATTCATCTTTCCATCGTTTGCAGAAATCGTGATGAAGTATCTTTAATTTTTGCCATCTATTTATAACGCTGAGGTTGGCTTCGCTATGATCAGGTTCAGCTGGTGCCAACAATGGTGTACCAATTAGAAAATGACCCGGAGTCAAAGGCTCTAAATCGTTTGAATTTTCACTTGAGGGCTCAAAGGTCTTGAATTAAGACACCCCTCAACTCGAGAAAATAAGGTGGAAAGTTCTCCGAACGTTAACTTTTGCCCAGTTGCAATTTTTTTCAAATGGTCTTTGAAGCTCTTTACACCTGCTTCCCAAAGACCACTCATATATGGAGCTCCAGGAGGTAAAAAGTGTCACTTTAATTTTGTGTCTCTGGGTTGAGATCACTTGACTTTGAAGCGAACTAACGAATTTTTGCCGATCTTTTTGCAGCAGTTTTGATGCACCCACAAATTTAGTTCCTTTGTCGGAATAAAGATTGCCAGAGCACCCACGCCTTGATAAAAATCGGGCGAAAGCAGCAAGGAAAGACTGAGCTGACCAGTTGCTAGTAGGCTCTAGATGTATTGCTTTTGTTGAGAAGCAAACAAAAATGTACACATATCCTTTTGTTATTAAACAGGCTCGTCCAGTGTAATTTTTAAGGTCAAAGGGGCTTGTAAAATCCATTTCAGTATTAGTGAAAGGACTTGTTAATATGGTGCGTTCAGGAGGTAATGCAGCCATTATTTGTGGTTGCTGTGTTTTCTTATATAATAATAATAGAGTTTAGCTACTACAGCTATTAGCCTTCTTAGCAATTTAGCTTGAAGCTTTTAACAATGGTTAAAGCTTATTAATAAATTAGGGAAATGAAAAAATTATCATCCAATTAATTTGTTATATTTTTATAATTTTTTCTTAGCTTTATCGCACTTTCTCAACATACCCACTCAGACCATATGTATAAAAGCACACAACTGCATGAATGCAATTATATAGATTTATTAATATGGTCTAAGGAATAAATGTTAGAAAAAATTTACCCATCATGCTGTGGGGCTCGGACAACACAAGCATAAAGACCAACAACCACCATGCTACAAAATTAACTATAGTTATTTTTCAATCTTAGCTTGAGTTGACCCTTTGACAAACTAATATTATATACATCGCAATTATTGATGAGAGAAGTTATGCGATTAAAAGGATCTGTAGCCATATAATTAGTTCTACTGACTGGTTGGTAAAATATCTGATATGAGTTACGATTACTCCTACGATTGGTGTTAAAATGAATATAACTAAGAAGCTCTGGCGCAGCAAGCGACCCTGTCACAAGCTGATGCAAGGAAAGTATACCCGTAATATTTCTACGAGTGCTCGAAGACTGCATATGTAATAACTTTAAACGATCCTCATAAGGAGGAAGGTTTAAGGGGTCATTCCAATTTAAGCCTTTGAGAGCAAAGCGAACAAAATTTTTTTTTGTTTTCGTTCTACTCTATCTATATGTATATTGTAATATGGAGACCACAAGACACAAATTTTGCATGTATGAATTCTGAACTTAATTAAGGTTTTAAGTTTGTTAATCCAAAATTCACAACGCATTAGACGTAAAACTAATTGGTTCCCACCATGAAGAGTGATCAGATGAGTAAAGTATGTTAGCAACCAAGCCAATTGGCTTGGCAAATTTGCCGAGGTAAGGTAAAATTATTGGATGTTGCTCACTAAAGGTAAGAGCAGGTGACTTTGTTAGACAACCATTTGCTCGAATAAGTCCTTTTGCATCAAGGTATATATTTAATGCTAAAAGTGAACTTTTTTATGAAATTAGATTCTTTTTCTGTAGTGAATCCAACTCGTCAGGGAAATATTTTTCCTGACTCAAAAGAATAAGCCTTTCTCGAACTGTTTTAATATCGGCAGACGTGATGTCCGAAGAAGAGTGGATCATTTGAGAACGCCGAGAAGGTAAACTATTTCGTAGAAATGGAAAAAAGTAAGACAAAACTTTTAATGCTCGTGATAGCGAAGAAAATCTGTCTAAAACATCTTCGTGAATTGTTATGGCGAAAAATTTAATTTGTTTTAGATCAAGATTCGTTTCAATAGGTTTTTTAAATGCTGGCCAATTTTCAGGGAGGCTTTTCAGCCAAGTAGGTCCATGCCACCAGAGACTGTTGTTTTTGAAATCAACTGTACTGCAACCACGACTAGCTATATCAACTGGGTTGTCATGAGATTCAATATGTCTCCAATTTTCCTTTACAACCTTAATCAGGATGGTTGAAACACGATTTGCGACAAAGGCATTCCAAGCGCATTTTGGTTTTTGAAGCCACGCAAGGACAATAGTAGAATCCGTCCAATAAAATGATTTGTATTTTATTAAGTCAAGTTTTGGTAACATGGCATCCGCTATATTAGCTAGTAAGACAGCACCATAAAGTTTGAGGCGTGGTAACGATACTGTCTTAACTGGGGCCACTCTAGATTTAGAGATTAATAGGGTAGTTGAAATATCCAACTTCGGATTCACTACCCGAATGTATATGTTGGCCGCATAAGCTTTTTCTGAAGCATCACAAAAGCAGTGAAATTCGATGATAGACTCAGTTGTGAATTGAGTCCATCGAGGTATTTCGAGGTTGTTAAGAAACGAATAGTTTGCAACAAAAGTTTGCCATTTATGATGAGTTAAAGGTTTAAGGATCTCATCCCATCCAGTTTTGTCCAACCATACTTGTTGCATGATAATGTTAGCTGACACCACAATTGGTGCCAGCCAACCAGCTGGGTCAAAAATTTTTGCAATGGCTGACAAAATTTCACGTTTGGTGTAGGCGTTTTTTAGCTCGATAGGCGGAACTTAAAAAAAAAAACGAGTCCTCTTTGCATTCCAGCGAATGCCGACGGTTTTAGCATTATTCTTTTCATATAAATTCAATAAATCAATGTATAATAAATTTTCCTCTGGTAAATTTTCTAAAATTTTGGGGGTGTTAGAAATCCATTTTCTTAAAGAAATTCCTGCGGATTCTAACCCGACTACGAGTTCATCTCTTGATTTTACACCCTCTTCTATATTATGGGCTCCAGTCAGGACATCATCGACATATATACAATTTTTCAAGATTTGCGAAGCGCAAGGGTGGGTCGTATGTATGTCATCTGCTAACTGCTGAAGAGTTCTGATGGCTGAGTAGAGTGCACAGTTGACACCAAATGTCACTGTTTGCAATTCGTAGTCTTCTATAAGACCTTGTTCATTTTTTCGGAATAAACTCCTCTGGTAAGGGGTGTGTATTGGATCTATAATGATCTGCCGATACATTTTCTCTATATCAGCATCAAACACGAAACGAAACAGCCGCCATTTTATAGTAAGCAACACCAAGTCTTGTTGCCAAATGGGACCAGTGTGGAGAAGGTTGTTGAGGCTTTTCCTGTCAACAGCTGAATTTGACGCATTGAAAACAACTCTCAATTTAGTTGTAACTCGGTCAGGTTTGATCACTGCATGATGCGGAATGTAATAATTCATGAGCGCATCGGTTTTTGAAGGTAGGTATTCGACCTTCTTCATATGACCAAGTTGCAGATACTCTGACAAAACTTGGTCATATTCAGCTTTAGTTTCAAGTCTTTTCAGCAATGATTTTTCTTTGCGCAAAAATTGAGCCATTGCTATATGCCGTCATTTACCAATAAAATGTGGTGCAGGTTCCTTAAAAGGTAACGTTACAATAAATCGTCCTAAAGTATTTCGGCGGGTTGTGATTTGATAATTATTTCACAAAATTGGTCAGACTCGGATAGCGTTGCATTTTTTGGGATATCTTTTATTTCCCAAAAGCGAGTTAATAGGATGTCAAGAGCCACAGAGTTAAATAATAAAACTACGCTATGTGGTCTTGAACTGTCTGAGATAGGGCCTGACAAAATCCCTCCGAATGCTATCTCTTGTGCCAGTAGTGAGCCAGGCACATTATGTTGTACGCCGTTACAAATTATTTTAGGATATATCCACAGGACGAGTTAATAAAAAGTCAGGGTCTGCAAGCTGCAGCCCATGAAGATTTCTCGAATGGTTCGGGTCCAACGAGTATGTTGGCGACTCACTGGTTAAAGTTTTTAAAATCAAGGCCGGAGTCACTATTTTGAAAGTAGAGCTAAGTGGAAAGCTGATTGTAAGGTCACAAGCTTTTGACGGCGTTGCTGAAATCGTCTGATTAACACCCGATGTGTCGACAAGTATTCAAAAGTTTTTCTGAAATAAATGTTGCCTCGGAACCGGAGTCAATTAATGCTCTTGATCTAATCAAGAGACCATTAATCTCCACATTTACCATCGCTGTCGCTAGTAGAGTCCTATTCATCTGTGTAGCACAAGGTACTGCTACAATATTCGACTGCTCGTCTTGCGTTGAGTGATGCTAAGTGGACTGTATTCTGGTGGTGAAGCTTTGGGTTGATGAATGCAATTTTGAAGCCGCCTGTGAACTCGTGCTGGCAACCGCATCCGGAGCAACCGTTTTATGGAGCAAAGAATGATGCTTTTAGTTGCACTGTCGGAAAACATAAGTACTTTTGCACTCTTTAACTCCATGTGATATTGCTAAGCAGTTGAAACAAAATCCGAACTTTTTTACGGTTTCAGTCCTATCCACAACTTTCAAGCCAATGAATTTGGGGCACTCGCGAAGAGCATGTTGCTCTTTGCATATTTTGCAGCTAAGTCCATGAGCTTCTACTTTAGACTGCTTTGGACTAGCTGGACTAGGAGCTGAACGGTCTTGGTGACTTGAGGTCTTGAAGTGATGTTAACATGAAAAGAGTTCACCCACTTTTCCTTAAAGGAATAATCCCTAAAATTATTATTGTGCACTTTTTGTTGACTGGCCTTTGAAGACGACGCCTTTATGTCACCAACTGACTCTAAGGTCATATATTTATGAGTTAAAAAGGTATCAAATTCTTTCCAGGTAGGATTTTTCGAAATGTCCTTTAGAGATTTTTCAAAATCTTCTAAACAATTTTTAGGTAATTTTGTGGAGCAAAGGTATACTAGGATATGGTCCTAGCTATCTGTGTTGATTTCCAGACACTGAAGTGTAGATATACAATTATTGACATTACGTTGCAGATTTTTCACTGAACTACCTGAGTCGGAAACAACTTGGGGCAAATTGAACAAAGTTTTCAACTGCGAGTTAATTTGCATCCTGGAATTTTCATATTGATCGCAAAGGTTTCCCCATGCTATGAAAAATCCATCGTTTGTAAGGGGGGCATATTTTATGATATCCCCAGCTTCACCTCGCGTTTTTTGTTAGAGGTGGAACAACTGTTTCACACTACTCAGCCGAGAGTCGTTTATGTAGAGCGCAGTAAACATGTCTCGGAAGGTAGGCCAGCTTTCATAATCTCCATGAAAAATGTCCGTGAACAGCTGGAAACTGAATGTCCTGTGTCTTCTGGGCAGCAACAGGTGTTTGCTGATCTTCTTTAACCGGCTTCGTCATGTCGTCTAAGTGCTCATTCAGCGACGTAAAGCAGTTCAAGTACGACTTATATGTCTTCTTGTACTCTTTTTTCACCTTTTCCACATCAATCTCCTTATCTGCATTTTCTCGAAGTTCCTCATACGCAGTTTGAAACTTCTGCCACAGGTATTCCAGTTGTTTTTGGTGGGCTTTGAGACTTTGAACATTTAGTTCATCTTGATGAAGGTTTTAGTCGATCCTGCCATGTTTAAAATGCAGTTGAAAACTGTTTAAGATTTGGGTGGGTTGAACAAACTTTCAAACTTATTTCCGAAATTTGAAGTCAAAACTTCAAAAATTTTAAGTAAATGAATGAGTTTGTTCCAAAATGAACAAAAATTTACAAAAATCCAACAAACTATAAGAATTTGTTGACAATGGGTTAAGAATTTTGCTATAAGAAACAAAATTCTCAAATCTGCTAAGTATGTTTTGAAAATATTCAATATGAAGAAGTGGTTGCAGAGAGTTTGCAAACAAAAATTTTTTATAAAATAAAAATAGGTGACAACGGGTTAAGATTGGAGATGGATTCTTCTATTTTATAAAAAATTGATTGATTCTAAAAGGTCAAATGAGTTTTAAGCTGAAAAAAAACTTTTTGAAAAAATTTTTCCACTTGAACTTAATAGGTTAAGGAAAAAAAATTTCCTTGAGTGAAAATTTAGATAAGTTCTGCTAAAAATTCAAAAAATTTAAATTTTTCAAATATAATTAAAAAATTTGGTAAAAACCGGGTAAATTTCCTTAAAACTCAACACAAGGTCAAAAACGCGTTAAAACGGCAATAAAAGGTTAAAACATCAATTGAATGCGTACCAGAGAAATGAACTCAATGCAACGGTTTGCAGAAATGTTGAAAACGAACAAAAACAAATGCTGCTTAAATTTTTGAAAGTGCGTGAATGTGTTATGTACATATATTTTTGAACTTCGGCAATGAAGAAATAATATAATGTATTCACTGACCCTTGGACTTGCAAAAATTTTTAGCGCCAAAGAATTTTATGTATGTATGTATGTAATATGTAGGTTAAAAGAGTGAATTTTTTGTAGGTAATTCTTCAATTTTCGAAATTTTGTAACTGCAACAAAGAAATGGAAATTCGTGTGCAATTCACAATATATTTTTCTTTGTTGGACAAAAAGATTGAAGCTTATTGTCGAAATTTTTACACTTTGCACTTATTTGAAAATGAATTGACTTACTCAGATTTTATTAGGGTGGGTGTTTTGTTTCTGTTGTTTTCGTTGATGTTGTGTTGACTTAATGTGCCGCTGTTGTTGATGCTGCTTCTGCTGCCAAAGGTATTATTTCTCACTTGCGTAGGTAATTACTCCTCACTGGTGTCGATCCGTTAAAGGCACGTTTGGACCAAATTTTTACGTGAAAGGTTGGAGTAACTATATGTAAGCAAATGGACTAAAATCGATTAGTGTATTTTCTCAATCGTTATAAATTTTATTGTGTAAGAAAAAGCAAACAAATGGCTTCAATTTTATCAAAATTACGATATTGGTAATATGTTGATTCCACCGCTGCCATCTGATTTTCCAACGTTGAAAACTATATGTTTGTTTGTGGGTCCAACGTTGTATTTCTGTGGCTTGTTGAATATATAATTTTGAGTCCAACGTTAAAGTCGTGTGTTGTTTTATGGGTCCAACGATGTGCTGCTGGTGGATGTTTTTGTGTTGATATGAGATCTCTGTTTTCCTTCTATTGAATTTGAGAATCTCTGTTGTCTTCGTGGTTCTTTGTCTTGTTTATTTATTTATGATTTGTTGGTTTGCTGTCGCTCAGGTTGACTTGATGAAAATCAATGTTGATGGCGGATGATGGCTATTTTTACCATTGACGGTCAGTAGATAAACTAACGTAAAATAACGGTGCGTCCACACTGTTTACAATGTATGTAAACAGTTATTATTTTTCAATATATATGTTTTACGTTGATTCATAACTATTATACATTAGAAATTGTTTTTCCATTGCCAATAACTATTATTTTCCAATCGATAGTTTTTACGTATATTCCAGAGATCGTAAATACTCATCATTGGGGAGAAATATTTCACTCCTCATCCTCAATACAATTCCATTCAAGAGTATTCAATTTCGATGTTACCATTTATAAGAAAAAAAATATGGAGCGCTCGTTCGTTTCATATTTTAAGTGAACAAACCACTACTTTTTTCTCTTTCATATTTATCGCTCAATGAATATGATCTTCACAAAAATTCAATGAAAGATACATATTTTTTTGATACTCACCCATACTGCTCACTCATACATTTTTGCGATGATGAATTTAATTCAACAACAACAACGCTGCGCTCGTATAAAGAAATTTGAAAAACCCTTGTTTTCGCTCGCCTCAGTTCTTTTCTATTTTTGATTTCGTTTCTTTTTACTCTAACGGTTAAATTTATTTTACTTACACTTTTAAGTCAAATTGTTACATTTATTTCTGACATTATACATCAGTGGCGTTTACTCTAAAGTGCGCAGGTGTTCTCCGCACACCCAACCAAAATTCGATGCATTTTTTTAATCTCTATAGACGTTTTCATATTTGTTAAACATATCAAAGTTAGTTCTGAGCGTACAATATATGTACGTCATACGACTACAATTGTTCTAGTTCATCGTATCAGATCAAATATATGAAACGCAACATTATTTGACTATGCTGAATTTCATCCAATCGACTTGAGTGTGCACTTCTAATGTCGCACCAAGTCAAAACAAAAACCTATAGTAAAACAAACTACTACATACACATTCTAATGAAATCTCATGATAAACAATAAACTGTGTTCGTAGGATATTAGCGCACACGTAACGACTAACGGCCGCTTCGCTGACAGAGAATCTCTGCCCTCCAACAAAAAAAAAAAACAAATATACGTTTGCCGAAAAATTTCACTTCAATAATGCAACACAGTGCTGTTGAAAAATGTTTGACAGAGAAAACTGCGATATGTGCTCTGAATTTATTGAACTTGCAATGTTTTGAGTTGCGATACAAACGTGTATTTTTTTAAATAATTGATACTTTGTCAACACAAATGGATAAAAGATTTAAAAGATTAAAATTTTTGGAATTGTTGAACTCAAAAAAGTTTCTCAATTTCGAAAGAAGTTTTCAAATGGTGCTATTGAAAGCCTTAAATTTCATATGCCCCCTTCTTCGAATTTGTTAAGCTTAAAAATGAGTTGAGTGTATTATATAGTATTTTCATCGAAGATAAACCCGAAATTCTTTTGGATTTGGAATTGAAATATACGTTTCCAGAAATATTAAAGCTAAGTTCCTTAGTTTTGAGAATTCAAACTTAAAGTAGCTCAGTTGAAAGATTCTTCTCTGCACTCAAGCGCATAAAGACTTTTTCGAGAAACACTATGTGTGAACAGAGATTGTCGGAACTGGCTTTAATTTCCATAGAAAAAGTATTTCTCACGTCGTGTTGAACTGACATACCAATAAAATTTTTTGGAATAAAAAAGAAATAATAATAAAAACTTTACAAAATTAAAAAATAATTTATCGAACTTTACGTTCGGCACTAACAACACGAAAAGCAAAGTTTTAAGTTAAAGAAATGAAAATTATCAAATTCAGAATTTTCATATTTTAATAAATTTACACTAAAGCTAAAGAAGAATTAACAAAATTATATATATGTTTAATTGAAAGATTATTACCTCTGCTGTTGCTAGCTATTCTCAAAGTGAGTTCGCTAAGCAGAATCAAGTTTCTGCAGACCGACGATTGCAATACGACAATCGTTCAAAACTGGTTTTGAGCAAGCAATAGCATTGTAATGCATATACTAAAAATATGCTCATTTAATTAAAAATAGATAGTTTGTTGTTATTATGCATTGATAAAATGAAACTGATTGCAGTGTACAAAATTAGAATAGGTTAAGAAATAAATTAAAGTTTAAGCAATAAAGCCATAATGTAACAAATGTATTTTTAAGTCATAACTAGTTCATATTAAGTATTATTAAGGTAAAGTTGTAGTGTAAAGTATTTTAAGATAATTATAATAAAATAAATAATAGTTCAAAACATATCTTAAGTAATTATAATTTCAATTTCTGATTTCCTCTAACAGGCGTGTTCTCCTTATGTTAAGAAAATTAGTTTTAGCGACTGATAATTTATTATATTAAGAATTATTACATTGAACTTGCAGTCATTTCGCAAAGACCAACATGATCGTAAAATTTTTACTTAATTGTATATACATATTCTCATATGTATATACATAGCGTTATCAGCCTATATATGTGGTAATAGCCGAAACATATGTCACCAATTACCAGGTTAAATTGTTCCATTTGTTATCTTTGTCATGTTTTTTGAATAAAAAGCATTGATCAATTAAGTAAAAATTTTACGATCATATTGGTCTTTGCGAAATGACTGCAAGTTCAATGTAATAATTCTTAATTAAAAAAAATATTAACAAAGAAAAATTAACAAAAAAAAAACAAAAAAAAAGATATAAAAAAATAAAAATGGCATCTCAGTTTATCACGTGCCCATTTATATCTTTCGATTCAGAAACGAATCAATCAACGTGCCTTATGTGTAAAAAAAAATTTAATGGACAAGTGTTACACAACATTAAAAGACATTACCGAATACGAATTGATTTTTTTATTGCGAATATAAGAAAGTTTGGTTTCCGGAGAAAGGAAAATGAGAGGGCCTCCTGCGACCGCTGTTCACCACACGTACACTTAGGAAACCCCTGTATTACACTATTGAAAATATCTTATGCAACAAAAAAGGACTGAAATGAGTTGCATATGAGAACTTTTACTTTAGCTAAAAAAAATTTGAAGGAACAAGCAAGCTTTTTTTATTTAGTATTATGCAAGCGATTTTTCAAAAGAAAACTTAATCTTCGACCGCTCTTCGCTGCACTTTATTGTGTTACTTACAATTCTTCTATGTACTGACATAAGTGTCAGCCCAGTCAATCTGTCCTTACTCATTAAGTTACGTAAATATGTTTTCACATGTTTGAATGTTGAAAATGTCCTTTCAAGAGTGCACGTTGTAACGGGTAAAATTGGCAAAATTTTTGAGAAGCTTATGAGTATTTAGAAAACCTTCCTCATTGCAGTTTTTGAGAGCTTTAATTGCGCAAGTTGAAGGATTTATCACAGGGCGTTCAAGCCATTTTTTTGCTCTGCTTTTAGGGAATCCTGCTCAAAAAACTTCGGAATCCTGCTCAAAAAACTTCTTATAACAAGTAAAATTTTAATTCTTCAAGTTTAATCTGCTTATCTCACATACTGACGTCACTACAACATGAAGATTAGCTAATACAGATCGATGATTATTAACTGTTTTTTGCAGCTGATCAAAAAACATTTGCAATGTCTGATGACCTTTGATTGACTGACTTACCTCTATGGTTTCACAAAATCGTTTGCATAAAGTGTCTGTTCTTTACAGAAATCGTTTTTGTATAGTTTATTCCTCACAAAATCAATTTTACTTAGTGTCTATCCTATGCAAAATTAATTCTTTATAGTGCCTGTCAAAATATTTCGGGGAGGGGAAGGTTCTATCCCCTACCATACTCCCCTAGCTGCGGCCCTGTCAGCACATATTTTTGCAAAGCGTGGCACAAGGCACTAACTTTCTATAGCTTTAAGTGCAAAAAATACTGGAAATATATTGAAAATTTTTTTGTGGGCCTGTGTTATCTATTTCTTACAGCTGATCAAAAATCATTTTCAAAATCTGATGACATTCTTTTCAGACCATTTTTTCCCAAAATCGTTATCATATAGTGTCTGCTATTTGCGCAAAATCGTGTTTGTATGGTGTATTCTTCATACATAAATTCAATTTTACGTAGTGCATATTCTTTGCAAAATTGTTTCTATATCGTGTCCGTCAAAATATATCGGGGGGGGGGGTTCTATCCCCTAGCATCCCCCCTAGATACGGCCTTTGTGCTTTATGAGAAAGCGTTCAATCTAACATTAAACTCAAGAAATATAGTAGCAAAGCTCGAGTCGTGTGCTGAACAAATGAGAAATTGTTTAAGTATGTGAATTGCTAAAAAACAAGATGAGTTGTATAAAATTGGATATTGCCTCAAGATTGGATAAAAGTATTTTAGGTATAAGCGCCCAACTCATTCAAAATTTTGAAATTAAAATTATCACTCTTGGGATGGTAGAATTAAAAAAGAGACACACGGTATCTTTTCCAAAAGAAGAAATCTTAAGTTTCATTAATAAATTCAGTGTGCATGCAGCATAGATATATTCACCGACCACAGACAATGGGGCAATGTCGTTAAGACTTCAGAGCTATTGCAAGAAAATAATACCTCAGAAACAAATCAATATGTAGAAATTCATAATAAACTGAGGTAGTAAGATACGCTGTACATATGCTACAATTAGCTGTACATGATGTATATAAAACTGTTGTTAAGGAATTGCCAGAATGCACAGAATCGACACGTTTTCTGCGAAAAATTATTCACAATGGATACTTTGGAGTAGATATCCAACCAGGTGGAACTCAACTTTCGACATGTTGACTTCTCCGCAGCAATTGTGAATATCCATGAAATTGATTATGAAATAAACTGGATATTCCTACAAAACTTTGTTAAAACTTTCAAGCCTGTTGCTGAATGTACGAAAAGTTTCTGAAACGAAACTAGAAAATTTGCAAGGAAATTCTTTCGCTGCTATTTTATTGAAATGAATGAGATTGAGAAATGTAAAGCTTTTTTTATAGTAATGCCGTCGTTTCTGCTTTATATACAGATCGCAGATTTAATTATATGGATGCACTATTTCACCTTCATTCTTCATTATTTAGAGCTGATTATATTTGCAGATCCATATAATTAATGCAAGCACAATTTTGAGTTCTTTGGAGGAGAAAGCCGCCATGTTGAATACGAGTACACGGAAGATAAGTTTCAATTGTTTGAAATAAAAGTAAATTCCTTGACGCAGTAGAGCACTCACTTCGGCAAAAACTTGAGGGTCTGGCTCACGAAACTAAAATGCCTTTCCACACAGACGTAATCAATTACTGGAAATGTTTGGAGAATAAAGAGCTAAGGTAAGCTAGCAGACGTTGTTGTACCATGTAGCCAAACATCCGTAGAACGTGCATTGAGTGCTCTTTCACTAATTTTAACTTAATATCATTCTAGGCTTAGGTTAGGTTAGGTTAGGTTAGGTAGGAGTGGCAATCAGTTACGAAAAACCGACCCACTTAGACCAAATGTGATCCATTGTGATACCACAGGGTCGTTCTTCAGATAATATTAATAACTTATTATTTATAAGATTAAATGAAAGCCTTTTTAAAAATATAGCTTTCCACTGATATGTTCCAAAAAAAAAAAGAAAACCTTTTATAACAATATTTTATTTCAAAAGAATTTCACAATTTTTTTTTTTGATTTATCAGTTCTATAAAATATTAATAAATCACTGAATTTTTTAAAAAACAATATTGAGTTGGCTTAATGCTAAAAATTATTTTCATATATGCACATACTTACATACACATGTTTAAAGGTAAAATATTAATTCATATCACTACAAGCATTTTGCATGAAATAGAAAAATCGCCAAATGAATTTATCATTTGAACACTCACGAGCGATAAGAATTATGCTCCTCACTTTTCACATCATCTCAAAACGAGTTTATCAACTGATAAGTTTATCAACTGACAAACTCGAAAGGGATGAAGATAAAACGAGACGCATCCAAACGATGTTTGCTCGCTTATTTTTATCAGCGGAGAAATAAACGAGTGGTGAAAACAAACGAGGAGTTCTAATAGAGTGAATGCTGATTTGCTGGCGCTCTTCAGTTTTTAAATTGAAAAGATAAATAAAGAGAGATAAATAAAAAATGAGCAGAAGCGCATTTTGAGCGCTGTCGCACTCTGGTTTATGCATAACTATTATGCATAAGAAATTGTTTTTCCATTGCCAATAACAACTAATTTACAAAAATATTTTTTTTTTGTTGTTTTAAATAAATGTGCATAGAGTCTCTCAGTTTTGTTTTTTTTTTTTGGATCCGAGTCACCTATGTTGATGGCCAAATTTCATTTTCGAACTCTTGATATTGATTGGTGAAAAAAAATTTTGAAATGGACCAAAATCGGGCACTTCTTAGATCCAGGCAAAAATCTATTTTCGACTTCTTTTCATTGATCGGGTAATTTTGGACCCGAGACCACCTCTGGTGATGGCGAAATTTCATTTTGGACCTCTACACTGATGGCCTTATTTCAGTCTGGCATGATAATGTTCAGTTCCCACACAAAAAATGTTTTATTTATTGTATTACTTAACAATAATTTTAATTCACTGGCCTTTAAAACAATACCAAATGTATACGTTTTAGAAGTTTATTCAAACACTTCAGCAAAAGTTATTAATTACAAAGCCACTTTGACCATTTAAATACTAATTTATTGGGTAGCATAAAAGACTTAAATTCTTATTAAAAATGTGTTTTTTCAGCGGTTTTGTGGAAAGAGCGTGGTACTCTGTTGTTCTATATGTAAAAGCATAGAGTATTTGTTTGCTTTCTCAAAAGTTATAAACTGTGTATTTAATAATTAACCGTGCTCTAATTGCTTTCTGACCACACGGTCTTAAGATTTTGCTTGTATGAAAAGTGCCAAGTCCTACGTCTATAGTTATTCCAAACCTTTCTCGTATTTCTGTGAAACTCTGTTGCATTACATACATATCGTCAAAATGTCAAAATATAGTTGCATTGCCTCAATGGCTGTACGATACAGCCTTTAGATTTTTGCATGTATGGGAGATGACGATTTACGATTTTCCCCAATTTTTCATATAAATGAAAAATGAAAAAAAATGCACGGTTGGGAGCACATATTTTGCATAGATTCTTGTAAAATCTTCAAGTGTCAGCCAAACAATTCAAAACTCTTCTATATTGTAAAGAAGAGTCAGACAAAAATTTTAAGTTATGAAACGTGCCAAAAGTATTAAAGATGGTATGATAGAAAATAAGTAAGAAAAATAATTTTTTTTTTTCGATTTCCAACATATTTCAAATTTGAATTCTTATGTCTGAAGTAATTATATTGGTTGGAAAAAGTTAGCACTCCTATCTTATAGAGAATTTCACTATACAAATTTCAAGCATGAAAATATCTATGAATATGTCATAATTTACACAACTAGAGCATTTGAATAACATCTATGCAAAAATCATTTTTTCTTATAAAGGCACTTTATTATTCAAATCGATTAGGGCAGATCCCATCAATGTCATCGATTTGCTTAAAACTTACAGGCATCAACCTATGCTCAATTTTAAGAGACCTACATTTTTATTTTGCTGAAAAACGAGGTTTATCAAAAGTATCGTCGTTTGAACTTTGTATGTCAAAATTACAAACAAGAAAAAAAATGTTCAAAGGACCTTTTTCAAATTGTTGGTATTTCCTTAATATATAATGGCTCTTCTTAATTTTTTTTAGATTTCTTCATTATTTCAAACAAAAAAAACAAATAAGCTTGCCTTTTAAGACCACGACGCTAAAATCATTTTTGCCGAATACAACCCTTTCTCCATTCCATGTCAGCTGAACTAATCTATTTAACAATATTTTTGCTTTCATTTAAATTATTTTTGAATTCAATGCAACTTAAATTGTAATTGCTTTTAATAATTAATACGAGTATAACTTTAAGTGGTTATTCATTTAGCTGGGCTTTTTCGCTCTTCAATACATTGTACATTACTGAAAAAACTCTTTCTGTGGGAGCATATGAACCGGGCAGACACAAACTAAACTCTACAATTGCAAAAGGTTTGCGAAAGATATGCTTTTTTCTGAGAAATGGGTAAAAAATTGTACCCATTTTTCACCCACTCTATTTATGTTGTCTAACTATTCTCTTATTTTATATAAGTTTAAGAAAGATTTTAAGCAATTAAACTCATCAAACAACTACGAGTCATCAGTTTTTGTGTCGCTTCGCTTTTCTGTCACAAAAGCTCAGCAGGCATGCAAATACATATAATTGTAATACTTAGATGTAAAACTATAGTAGTAAATATGTTAGTAGTTATTAAGAGGTAATTTGTACTTTCTCAGTGAAATGATATTACGAGTTATTTAAAATAATAAAATGTTTAAACATTATTTAAAAAAAAAATTAATATGCAAATACGGAACTAAAAATTAAATACGGTGCATTTGTACGACCCGTATTCCTAAAAAAAAAGCATATTGAAATCCAGAACTGTTCCAGGAAATACGAGACGTATGGTCCAGATGCCACAACTTCTTGTCAAAATTCTCAAATTCACCAAAATTTTGACCATATGCTTCTTTTTTAATAGAGGACTGCAGCAACGTTTTGAAATTCTAGTCGACATTTTAACTAAGCTGGATAGTAATAGTTATCAACTATTCTAGCGCAATGAACTACATGCTTACAGCTGTAGATAGCTAATTGGATAAAAATGTGCTAATGTTGCATTTGTGACACTTATGAGGACCACAAAGAAACAATATCACATTTTGCTTATCTTCCGTAATTCTTTTTTAACATTCATACAGGAATCATGACAGTCATAAGGAATTTTCATTTAATAAGAGGCGGTAGGTACCACTATAATAATTATGCCGCCAAAATCAATTGAGTCTCCACGATTTTTTCAGCGAATTCTAATTTGGAAGGGTTTAATGCATTTTTGTAACTTTCTCGAGGAGGTGCACATCATAGAAATGTAATTGTGAATGAAAAAAAATATTTTTTTTAATCTTTATTACACTTGCAGCGACTGATTTATGTAAAAAACTAAGAAAAATGGTTTGGTGTGCTCAATTTCACGTTTTCTAACCCATTTGTAAAAACCTCAAAAAATTCATCATTTTAATTAAAAAAAAAACTTTTTGTTTTTTTTACGATGTGTCAGCGAATTGCAATAGCCTCATATGTCTAGACAAAGGTTCTTGAATGAATTTTCATTAATATTGAAAAATGGATTGACACACCTTGTTTTAAGTTGCCGTCCTATTTAAAAAAGAAATGATTTAAAAAATGAAAAATTGACACAAAAAAATTAGAAATACCGATTTTCCACTGCCTAGTGGCAAAATAGCCCCAGATTATTTTACCGCCGATCCCGTGGCACAATATTTTTAATGTATTTTTATTTGCTTAGAAAGTACTGTAAACCGATTATCATTATCTTATTTCAAAACCAAGATATCTGCATTTATCTAAATTACCAGACATGACATTCTCTAAATCGGAGCCGACAAATGTTCATCTTAAGGTGATTCAAATTTTGTTTTAAATAGCCATTATCGATAGAGGAATTCGAATCCACAATTAGTTTTTCTTCTTCTTCTATTTTCTTATAAAAAATTGAGAACTGACCAGAAAAAAAAAATACCGAATTGAAAGTAGTTTCAAGTTGCAAAATCGGCCCACATAATTTTACCCCCGATCCCGTGGTACATAATTTTTAATATTTGCTTAAAATAATTCATGCATCTTATTTCATAACCAAAATGTCTGTATTTTGCTAAATTTGATATATTCTTTAACTTGCACTATTTTTTAAATCAATATTTTTTAAAATGGCTGGACAACTTAAAACAAAGGGCGCTAATCCAGCTTTAAATGTTAATGAAAATCCTCTTGAAGGGATTTGCCTAAACTTACAGGACTATTGTAATCCGCTGACACATCGTGAAAAAGACAGAAAAGGGGTTTATTTTAACCGCTTTACATACATATGTTCATGTGTTTTTTAAAAATATGTATGTTATATTACATTTATTATAAATATATGCGTTCAACATTCTAAACGTTTATCCTCAATAAACAAGTGTGTATCGTACGATAAACACTACATTATCGCCGAGAACGAGTATCGGTCAAACGAGAAATATTTTTTTTAATATCGTCTCGTTATCGTTCTCGGTCCCGATAACGAGAACGATATTTGTCGGTTCTTGGTGAACCACTCGGCATACTTACTTCCACATCCATTAAGATTCTTTAATACAGTAGAAACTACCTGAAGCAACTCTCTCTATAGCACTTTAAAGTTTTTATTTGCATAAGAAGTGCCACGCGTTTTTGTCAAAACGCGCTCACTTTTTGCATGGTGCTGGTTAGTACCATTTTTAATATTTGTTTATATTCCCTTAAATAACTCTCACTACAAATAACTCTTCAATACAAGTTTTCGCTTTTGTCGAAGTGCACACGAGTGCTTATCGAAAGGTGCCTTCTTTTTGTTTTGTAACAGTCTCAACTAAACTAGCATTTGGTTGCATTGTCTTAAATAACTCACAGTAAAGCGTTGTAAATATTTTATTTATATGGGCGGTAGGCGTCCCCGATTCCGCCAATTCTCAATCCCACCCAGTATTCTGAATTTTATCAAAAATTTTCGTAGCAACAATGGTTTCTTCAGACAGGCAGAAAATCGGGCAAGGTAATACCGACTCATAAAGTGACCCTCATCGAGAATGTAAATACTTTTCTAAGCATTCTGTGCTCATTTTCATGTGTTACAAAGAGAAGGAATGTCGAGTTTACCGTTAGTTATTTTAATTTTCATGTGTTACAAAGAGAAGGAATGTTGAGTTTACCGTTAGTTATTTTAATTTATGATAATCCCAAATTTTTTTTATTTTTGTTTTATATTGTCTAACTCTCATAAGAAATATCTTGTAAAAATCAATAAATTGCGTTGTTCCTCTCACAATTATATAAAGCTCGAGATATTTCAATTGAATATCAAAAAGTGTATTTTAAAAGAAACTACAGAATCATTTAAATTAAATCAAAAGATAGAAACAACTTTTTTTTGTATTTATGTTTACCAGTAGATACTTAAACTACACAAAAATTAAACACAGACTGCTTGTGCATTTACGTATTTTGCACATTACAGAGACGGTATCATATTTGTATTCGTAAACAAACGTTAAGATTCGTAGAAAATATTCGAATGATTTGTGTAAACTTAAATCAAAGCACATCATGTCAAAAGGTGTCATAGAATGCTTTAACGCCTTGTGCAACCTACAAAAGCTCTCTCTTTGCTTTGTTAATAGGTATACCTTTTCATTTCCTATAATATTACTCTGGTACCGACTGAAAACTTTTCTACACTAATGTAGGTTGCATAATATCATTCTATGTCTCCTTTTGACTTAATTTGTTTTGATTTACACAAGTCATTCGAATATTTTTAACGAATCCTAACGTTTGTTTACGCATGTAAAATTTGAAAGTTTTCGAGCTTTTTTACGAGAACACCCCTCTTTAAACAAACTGTTGTAATTTATCGTACTTTACGTTCGACACTAACAACACGAAAAGCAAAGTTTTAAAGTTAAGAAATGAAAATTCAAAAGTCTATATTTTAATATTTAATTTACACATAAAGCTAAAGAAGAATTATCAAAATTATGTATATGTTTAATTGAAAAATTATTACAATCGTTCAAAACTGGTTTTGAGCAAGCAATAGCATTGTAATGCATGTACTAAAAATATGCTCATCTAATTAAACTAGTTACTATGTTGTTATTATGCATTAATTACAGTGTATGAAATTAGTATAGTTTAAGAAATAAATTTAAGTCTATAATTTTAACATAAGTATTTTTAAATCATAACTAGTTCATATTAAGTATTAATAAGATAAAATTGTAGCGTAAAGTATTTTAAGATAATTATAATAAAATATACAATAGTTTAAAGCATATCTTAAGAAAATATAATTTCGATTTCTGATTTCCTCCAACACAAACTATAATTCAACTAACATGGTTGGAGCGTTGTCAAATGTTGCCTCTTTTCCTAATTATTTACTTCTTTGTGAGTTGTCAAAATCGAGTCAAGCAAACGTGATAATTTTTTTATAAATCAAATTATTTTGAGCTATGGTAAAACAGTCGTAGTTTTAATTAAAAAAAATACGCGTTAAAATTTTTTTTTTATGTATGTAAAACGCCGGAGGGCAACGCAATTTTCAAATTACTGGACGAGAAAAATATTTCAGAATTTCAATAAGTTAGAATTTCAGACATAAATTAAGTCCAATGAATCCACTGAGCACTAGCTGCTTCTACGGTAACACACTGGTGGCTGGTGTAAAGCTGGGCTCAATGATGACCAGAGCTGCTAAGTTGAATTGTGTAATTAACGGCCTTCCAAAAAGACAAAAAATTGGTTAAAATGCGAAAATTTTTTTTGCAAAAAAAAGCATACGACCATGAACGCCTTTTACCATCTCCAAAACTAACGGCTTAATGGCATCCTACGCGGCCTACGATTTTGAGGAAATGTTCTGAATGGAGACTTGAAATCTACTTTTAGATGCCGAATGTATTTTTTCGACATGAACCTGAAAACGTTACTTAAAATTACTAGAATTCAGCAAAATTGTAACGGTTTTACTAAAAAAGTTAATTTACAAAAAAGAAGGTAGTTTTTCGATATAGTTGAAATGTACTAAAAATGCGCCGAATTTACTGAAAATGGGCAAATTATACCGAATGTACTAAAAACGAACGAACGAACGTACTGAAAAAATAAACAAATGTACCAAAAATGCCATCACTGTCTGGAATATGCGATTAAGAAAAAATGTTCAGTGCAATGTGCTTATAATACGAAGCATTCATACGGTGCGGACGTGTTTTTAGTTATCTCCAAGTATTTTTTTATGTTTTTCAATTAGAATTATACTTTCGCCTAAATTTTCTTTAGTTATGTCGTGTGTACGTGGTCTAAAAGTTGATCAGGGTCAGCCATCGACGCAGTGTGCCAAGTGCAATAATTTTTTTCACTTGGATTGCGTAAATATCTTGACAGCAGATCTTGAATATCTGCAAAAAACTAATAATTTTTATCATTGCAAAAAGTGCTTGGCAGCGCGCCGAAATTTTGTTCGTTCGCGTCCACTATTCGCAACTCTGAAAATTCATGAGAACTGGGTCTATGTGATGTCTTCAACTAATGTTAATGATCAAAAAGTGCAAAAAGAACAACAATCAAAACCTGTTTTACAACAGTTAAATTCTTATGAACAAGAAATTACTTAACAAATAGTGTTTGATGAAATCGTTGCTCTTAGAGCTGAAAACTTGTCGTTGCTGATAAGAAGAAATGGTTACATTTGTCATCTTTTGCGCCATCTGCTACGGCTGATAATATTATTGATTATGTAGCAAATCATGCTGGTATAGAAAAAATCTTCCCTCATGCCACATTTTGTTAAAAAGGATGTCTCTTTAGATTCTGTAAGGGGAGTTAATTTTAAATTGGGATCCCCTAAGTAACTTAAGTATTTTAAATATTAGTAGCACTAAATTAAAAATTTACTTCCATAACGTTTCTGGACTCAGAACAAAATCAAAGTCTTTATTTGCATTGAGTTCGCAGTTGGATTTCGATATCTTTGTCATCATTGAGACATGGTTAAATGAAATTTTTTTGATCATGAATTTTTTGACTCTAATCTGTAGTGTTTTTTGTAAACATAGAGATGCTGAGAAAACTGGCTTTGCAAGAGGGGGTGGTGTTCTGATGGCAGTACAAAGAAAACTACATCACTTCTCTTGCATTAAATGATCTCTGTGATAATCATCTGTGTGTATAAGGTGATTTTAACTTAACAAATGTATGTTCGTCTCGTATAGAAAATAGTACTGGATTAATTCCCAGCAATGTCAACAGCTCAAGTGTATTGTAAGTTAATGATAACTTCTTAAGCATTGATCTCATCTAAATCAAAAAGTTTTTAAATAAACTTCAGAGAACTTCAGATTTGATTTATATACGTAATATTACTAAATTCGATTTGATGAAATATTTTTTTCCTTTGTCAACAACGGGCATGCATCGTGTGCCATTAATATTAAAACTTAAATTTTTTGGATTTTCGCTTGTCAGAAATGATAATCGTAAAATATCTTTTAACTTTAATGTATGTAATTTTTGCCACATAAATAACTTATTTCTTTCCTTAAACTGGAATGTTCTACTACATGATCTCGATGTTTCAAAATGGTTCGATATCTTTAGATCGAAAATTGAAAAAATTTGCAATGAATATGTTCCATTTAATTTTAAGAACTTAAGAAACAAATTTTTTCGTAAATTCAAAAAAAAACAAATGAAATGATATATACAAACATTTACAAAAAGAATTCCAAAGACTTCAATTGCTTGGATAAATTCTTATATAGAAATCACATACTAAAATTACAAGCCAATATAAAATCTAACTCTAAAGCTTTTTGAAGCTATATTAAATTGAAGAAATCTAGCTCCAACATTCCCGCTTTTTAATTTTTAATGATAAATCTGCAAATTCTTCAAAAGATGTGTCCAACCTCTTCGCTAATATTTAAGCTCTAACTTTACGTGTTACTGATTCTGGAGTAATCCCTTCTTGTAATTTACATTCGTCACTTGATTTTGGATCATTGATATTAGATTGTGATGATGTGATTAGAGGAATTTAACGAATTAAATTTTCTACCCAAACTGATGTTGATAGATTCTCCGATATTTTACTCAAAAATAGCAGCTCTCTTGCTTACCCTTTGACGGTTATCTTAAATAAATCTCTGTCCTCGGGTGTTTTTATTAACGATTGGAAAATTGCTTTTATTACCCCTATTTTCAAGAGTGGTAATAAAAATAATGTAAGTAATTATAGGCCGATTTCAAAACTGACGACCATTTCTAAACTGTTCTTTGCTGTCAAAAGTTTAATCATCCCCAATCAACATGGCTTTGTACCTGGGCACTCTACAGTGTCAACTCTTGCGGATTTCTCAGAACATTATATTTCTGCCTTTCAAAAGGGCTTCCAGGTCGATGCAGTAAATACTGATATATCTAAAGCTTTCGCAACGGTTTCTCATGTAATCCTTTTAAGAAAATTAGTGTGTTTGGGTTTCATTCTGTTTTTCTGGAATGGATCAAATCGTACTTAAGTAATTGAAGGTGTGCGGTAGTTGTGGACAATGTACACTCTAATTCCTTTGTGGCATCTTGGGGCCGCTACTTTTTGTATTATTTATCAATGACATTAGTAGCTGTTTTTCTTCTACTAAGTTTTTGCTGTACGCTGACGATCTCAAAATTTATTCTGTGGTAAAAAGCCCATTGGATGCCCAAATGCTTCAGGTAGAGCTTGATAACGTTAATTCTTGGTGTTGTAGTAATATTTTAACTTAAAATATCAATAAAAGCTTCCATATCACATTTTCATAGTGTCAAACTGTCGTTCAAACTTCTTACCATATTTCAAAAAGTTATTTGAAGTCAGTAAAAGAAATCAAAGATTTAGATGTAGTTTTTGATTCGAAGTTTACTTTCTCAAGCCACTTTAATTATACCATATCTAAGGCATATGCCATGCAAGCTTTTGTCAGACGTAATAGTAGTGAGTTCTCTGATCCATACTACCTTAAAATTCTATACACTTCTTTCGTCCATTCTAAGCTAGAATATGCGTCTTTCATTTGAAGACCATATCATGCATGTCATATGAATCGCATTGAACGTATACAGAAAGTTTTTATTCGTTACGCTCTTCATGACCCAGTTTCCTCATATTGCTTATAAATCTAAAAACATTAGCAAATAGGAGAGCAATACTATCATTAGCATTTATTTTTGATGTCATCCGAGGCGTAGTTGATTGTCCTTCTCTACTTGAAAGGATTCCTTTCAATGTTCCCGCCAGAACTCTTCGGCATTTTGACACATTTTTTGTCGGATTTGTAAGATCAAAATATGCCCTAAATGCTCAAATTATTAGAGCTTTGATAGAATTAAATAATATCTCCAATTTTATTGATATTGATTTCTCTGCTTCTAAAAGCTGTTTTTTGAATTTGCTCAATTCTGTATATAGTTAATGATAATTTAAGAATTTGATTTTAGCTTTTTTTCTCTATTTGCTTATTAGCCTGTAAGAATAATTTGTTCATAGACTAAGCAATATTAAATAAATAAATAATATAGGGGTCTAATGTGTTGTATCCGTTGCCACGTTTAGCTGTCAAACTTTGATGCGACAAATTAATTGAACCTTTATTGTCATACTCAATATCTTTTTGAAAAGTATAGAAAATTTAAGAACAATTTTGATTGTAAAATTATTTCAATTCAAGCTGTACTATATAGGCAAATAAACTTTTGTTGCAAGCAGGAGGTCAGCAAATCAAAGAACATGGATATCATTTTTATTTTTCAGTTGGCACTGAAAACTGAATGTACACGATCAAGGGTGGTTAGCCCCCAACCTTAATATTTCTGCATTTGGCTTAAGGCCCAAATAAAAATATCACGTCAGTAGTGGCAGTGTGTTTACATTTTGGTTCTTTCCTTGTTAATATTTAAGAAATATCCATTTTTTGTCTTTCACAATTGGATTATCGTGTTTTTGTAAATGTTTCAGCTAATCGCTAACTAATTCTTATTTAATGTGTTTAGGTATTATCTTATTACAACTTATGATTTGTTTTGAGTAAAACAAGAAAATTGAAAAAATAAGTTTATAATTACCTAATATTAATGTCCCCAAAAGAAAAAACTCTGGTTGCAGCAAATAGCATAATTTGAAGCGCATACAGACAAACAATATGATATAATTTTTATCATTTTCAACTGAATTTTCCTGCCGAAAAAATACCAACAACATTACAAATCACGGCATCGGTTGTAAATAAGAGGTCTGCGTGAGTGCACTTGAAACTTCCATCGAGACACTCGCTTCAACTTACGAAAGCTAAAATATCCTACTGCTGCTTCTACTTGCGACACCACCAACAGTTTCAGTCGATTTGCCGAAGATGTTGATTGCCGAAGTGCTTTGCAGTTTGTCAACGACAAATTTCCGCTTCTGCTATGACTTCGTCTTTTCGATTTTTCGAAAGCAAAAGTTTATGCAGCAGTTCATTTTGAGATTAAATGAACTGCTGCTGCTTAGCAAAGTAAAAATTTTACGACTTTTGCTACTTTGACTGCTGCAATTTAAGCACTGAACACATGTAATTTTGAATTTCATTAATGAATTTGTTATCAAGAAATGTCGGCCATATCTAGTTTCGGGGATAGAACTGTCAAAAATTGCGGATATAGCTTTTATAAAATCAATATAAATTAGAATCCCTTAAATTAATATGCAAAAAATGGGTGTCGTAGGACAGGTAATATAATGAGCTACGATATACAGAAATCTTTGTAATTTGACGCATGGCTTTGGAGGTGTGATATTTTTTCTGAAATATTTGCAAATATTTTTTCAAAAAACTGATACTTTTTTCAGAAAATGTGTTCTATCTATTTTTAAAAAAAGTCTTAAAAGCTTGCTTTAAAATGATGTTTCGTTTGTTCTTAGTTTTTGCGCACTTACATACTTTCTAACCATGGCAAACAAATATTCAACCTTGAAAAACGCAATAAACCAAAGCCAATTCCAAGAATGTAGAAGTAAAAGAAGCTGGCGTTAATGTGCACTTTGTTGTTTCTTTTTTTTTTCTTAAAAAAAACGACGTGTTCTTTGAAATCTTCCGTTCGAGTTGAACAACGTTCACAGAGTCAAGAGTAGTGTTACGGCTACTGATGAATGGGATAATGTCAATACTCGACTTACACTCTGCAGCAACTCCAATAGTCTGACGTCACAGCGATTGCATTCACGCAGACCTCCATTGTGATTTACAAGAAAAATAATAACAATTGCACAGATTTATTTGGGTTTATTTGTACTGAATTTTTCTAAAGAAAAAAATAAGAAATTAAATTAAAAAGCATGCTATTGGATTTGCTGGTTGCCTGATAGTAATAAAAATGTATTTTGTCAAGTGCAAATTTCAATATAAGTTAATGTGATTGAATAATTCTCATTGCATTAATTTTAATTTTCTTATATCCAAAGAACTTTATGAATTTAAGAAAACAAATATATTAGAAAATACAAATAAAATATAAAATCGCTGAGCAGAGGCAGTTTTTTCTTCGATATAAGGGCCGAAGATTTTTAGAAATAAAATAATAAGGTTCGCACAGCAAGGAGTAATTTAATTCAATGAATAAACTCGGAGTCTCGTTCTTGTATATATACTTCTTTGTTCTTAATGAAATAATTGACCTGATTTCATCTGGTTTTGCTTTGCAATATAAATTGTGTCGTGCTCCAGAGCAAAAGTTCTCCATGCGAATGCGTTAATCAGATTTCAGTTTAAAAAAAGCCCATAGTTCTAGGGTATTTTAGGACTTCTTTTGCAATAAGTTTGTATCGAACGAAAGCTACGTAAAACGTGCTAGGTGACAAAAAGTGCTAAGTAAGCCAATTATTGAAATTTTAACAACATACTTACGTGCATATTAAAAACAAGAACGGCTCTTTTGGTCAATTTTTTAATTTAATGTAAATAAAACAATTACCCGAGCTTTCGTTGGCTATTTGCCAACTGGTCTAAAAATGGATTTATTTATAAATATCAACTTGACATGATTTTTCGCTCTTAACTTACATAAATTTTATGATAACATGAAATTATTTTAATTGCCGCTATTAACTATAAACATTAACACAAAACATTAACCTTTAAAATTCAAAAAACCTGACAACATCAAAATAGCGAAAAACGAACATATAACATTCAAACAGCACTGGCTTAGATAGCTAAAGTGCAGTTGCAGCACAGGTTGTCTTTATCCTCCTTTGTGTTCATCGTGTTGTTAATTTTTGCTGGATTCGCAAGCTTTCAAGTGTGTAGCGCTCATTTTCTCTTTTTTCTATGTCTAATATTTTGATATTGTCAAAATCAGCTCTGTGGTTTCCGTCTAGTATGTGTTGCTTTGTGTTGCGCTAAAGCTGTTTTGGATTGTTTCAGTCTTATATTGTCCCTGTGTTCTCCCACTCTCACTGACAAAGCTCTTTTTGTGCATCCTATATAAACAAGTGGACAGTCTTTGCATTTGATCTCGTAGATTGCATTGTTTTGTTTTAATTTTGGTATTTTGTCTTTGGTGTTGGTAAAAATTGTGTTGATCGTATAGTTAGATTTGTGTGCGTATGCTGTATTTTCTGTTTATTATAGAGTGTAGCAGTTTACTCTCAGTTAGATGAGGAACATATTAAATTCCCAAATATTTTAGTGGGTTGCCATCTTTTTCCAATGCAACTTTTTTTGTGGAATTTGTGTTTTGGTTGTTATTGTTGTATATAATATTACTTATCAAGTTTTCAACAACTTTCTTCGGAAAACTATTTTTTTCAAAAATTGTTTTCACTTTTTTCAAATTTTCTTCATGAAACGATGTGTCACTGATACCCAATACTGAAAGTCGAATAGCCACGATGGGCAGTTTCGATACCGAAATAGAAATTGATGGTGTGCAGATGAACGTTACTTTCCATGTCGTTAAAAGGAATGATATAAGCTATGATTTTATTATTGGAAACTCGGTGCTAAAACATGTCAATATAGCGGTGCAAGAAGGAGGTGTTCAATTTAATTCGAAGGATAAACTTCAAAAAATGGACAACCAAAGTTGGTATGCGACAGTGAATTCGCTTATATTTACCTAAATTTCAATAACCAACCTGATTATGAGTTGACACACCTCAATAAAGATATGTCTAATTCAGTAAGATCCATGATTCAGAACTATCGGCCTGAGAAGGATGAGGACCCTTCAGTAAAGATGAAAATTATTCTTACGGATGAGATACATATTTACCATTGTCCAAGAAGAATGGAATGTGAAGACCAACGAATCATTAATGAGTTAGTGACTAAGTGGCAAGAGGAAGGAATTGTTAGACGCAGCTCATCAGATTTCGCTTCCCCAGTAGTTTTGATATCAAAAAAAGACGGAACCAAACGGCTTTGTTGTGATTATCGTAAGCTGAATGAAAAAATTATGCGGGATAGCTTTTCGATGGTTTTGATATATGGCACACTTGAGAGATTGCAGGGAGCTAGCGTTCTTACAGCTATGGACTTAGCTAATGGATTTTTCCATATTCTAGTTGAAGAAATCTCACGAAAATATACATTTTTCGTCACTCCTAATGGTCAGTTTGAATTTATGTATGTTCCTTTTGGTATATCAAATGCTCCAGCTTATTTCTGCAGATATATTCATGCCGTATTTAAAGACCTAATTACCGAAGGGAATATAATTGCTTACATGAACGATATAGTTATACTATCAAAAAACGAGAGGGAAGAAATTGAAAAGCTAGAATAGGTGCTAGAGTTGGGAGCGATGAAACGGTTAAAAATAAAATGGAATAAGTGTTAATTTTTGCAACGAAAAGTGAATTTTCTTGGATACATTATTGAAAATCACACTATTCGTCCGAGCGAAGATAAAACCCGCGCTGTAAAAAGTTTTCCATTGTCAAAGAATAAGAAGGCATTACAACGATTTTTGGGTTTAATGTCCTATTTTCGTCGATTTATTAAAAACTATGCTATTATTGCAAAATCTTTGCAATGTATTCACGATGACTCTGAAGAAGAATGACGTTCCATTACGAGTTTATAGATGGGCCATGTTCCTTCAGGAATTTAATTTTACTATAGAACATCGCCGTGCATCCCAAATGAAGCATGTTGATGCTCTAAGTAGGTTTTCCTGCATGATCATTGAAGATTCCTTAGGGCACAGATTAAAGGAGGCACAGTTAAAAGACGACTGGACGAAAGCAGTACGGATGATTTTAGAGGCAAATAGCTGTGAAGACTTTTACATTCAGAATGACTTTCTCTATTAAGACGAGGATATTCAATTAGCCCACAAGCAAGGACACTTTTCAGTCAAGAAAACTTAAGACTGTGTGGAGCCGAAGGTAGCAAGGATCGTAGGCAGTTGCATTAACTTTATGGTAGTAGAGGCTAAATCTGGCAAATGAGAAGGATTTTTATCCCCAATCGATAAGAAAAGCAGACCACTTGGGACTTATCATAAAGATCAAGTAGCAAGATCGCAGCCTAGTTCTTGTCGATGGATTCTCGAAATTTGTATGGCTCTATCCCACCAAGGATACTTGTACTGATCCAGCTGTTGATTGACTCACCAAACAAGCAACAACGTTCGGAAATCCGAAGCGAATTATAACAGATCGTGGCACTTCGATTACATCACACGCTTTTGAAGGATATTGCGAGAGGAATCAGATTCAACATTTACTTATAGCTACCGGAGTTCCAAGAGGACATGGGCAAGTTGAGCGTATGCCTCGTATTGTCGTTCCGATGCTGGCAAAGCTTTCAAAAAAAAATCCAAAGGTGCAGCAATTCAAATATTACTCTCCGCCAAGGAGCACGACTTTAGCTCCAAGATACTTATAGGTTTAGATATGAGGCTGGCAAAGATTTCAGAGCGGAAAGAGATGGTGGAAGGCGAAGCGATAGAATCATTATACTCTGAACTCGAAGAAATTCGCGGAGAAGCTGAACAAAATATAGCCAAAATCTCAGTGGGAAAAAAACTTAATTTCGATAGCAAACGCAAAGCAGAAACACGTTATGAGATTAACGATATGGTAGACATTAAGCGTAACCAATTTGGAGCAGGTTAGAAATTGAAAACTAAGTATTTCGGACCTGACAAGATTACTCGAACCTTGCCACATGGGCGTTATGAAGTGGAAAAAATTGGAGAAGGCGAAGGTCTAAGTCCGGCCACAACAGTTTCAAAATATATGAAAAATTCGAATCCAGTATCAGGAGGGCTGAATGTAGGAAATGAGTCAGACGGACTAAGGCAGTAGGCTGATGAGGCTATGTATATATATATGAGAATATGTATATATGTGGTAATAGCCGAAACATATGTCACCAATTACCAGGTTAAATTGTTCCATTTGTTATCTTTGTCATGTTTGTTGAATAAAAAGCATTGATCAATTAAGTAAAAAATTTTACGATAATATTGGTCTTTGCGAAATGATTGCAAGTTCAATGTAATAATTCTTAATATAATAAATTATCAGTCGCTAAAACTAATTTTCACAATTTAAAACTTTTTTTTTACACAATATTGGTCAACAAAATTTTATCGAATTTTTTTATATCTTCTACATGATAGACCAATCACTGAAAAAAGTTTCAGCCTACTTAAAAACATGAGGGTAATGATAGGCCCATTATAGATGAAATGACCCGGATGTAATAAAAAAAATGAGACCAAAATAAATGTTGTACTGACATTTAATATTCTCCCATGTCGACAGCAGGCCCGTTGTTGCAGTGGAGACTTTTGCTAAATGTTGTTTTTGATTACCTAAAGTTTATGAATTTTTATATTTTATAGAGAATTAGTTCAAGTTTGATTCTCTCTTAATTGTTGAGTTATTGATGGAAGAAAGAAACAAAGAAATCAAATTTTATTGCAAGTAAACTTACTTTTACGCTTTGGTTCTCTTATAAAAGAATTCGTTCATCATTTCATAAAAAAAAGAATTAAATGATAATGTTTTACTAAAACAGTGGCGGCAAGATTAAATGTATATCCATATATATGAAAAAGTATTTTCTTGCTGATTTAACCTTTTCACATATTTGCGGGACAGGAGCAGAGAAGATGTTTAATATTTTCCTCTTCCTCCACATCTCCACAACTTCTACAGAAGTCAATGGACCTAACACCTAATCTCTCCGCATGTCTGCCGATGAGGCAGTGGCCAATTATGACTGCGACAACTGACGAGACACTATGTCTAGTGCGAGAAATTAGTTCTGACGAACGCTTAGCATCCCATTTCGGCCAGATTTGCCTAGTTATATTACAAGTTGACCCTTCAGTCCATCTTTTATTATCATTTTTAACCATTTCTTCTTTAAGCAGAAACTTGCAGGTAGCAAGTGGCATGCCAACACCTTCCTTGTCCTGAGGAATTTGTGCAGTAGTCCCCTGCCTAGCAAGTTCATCCGCTTTGCAATTGCCGTCAATGTTCCTATGCCCAGGCACCCAGATGAGGTGAATATGAAAATGTTGAGCCATCTCGTTTAGAGACGAGCGACATTGTTGGGCCACTAGTGAGTTTAGGAAGACTGATTCTAGAGATTTGATAGCTGCCTGACTATCTGAGAAAATATTTATATCCTTTTTGGATACAACATTCCTCCTTAGCCAGGATGTTACTCCCTCTATTGCTATAACCTCCGCCTGAAAAACGCTGCAATGATCTGGTAACCTCGCAGCAATTCTTAACTTCAGTTCCTTGGAGTAGATACCATAACCAACTTGGTTATTTAGCTTGGAGCCAACAGTATAGAAATTAATATGACCCCTTCTCCCCGGGAATCCTCCCTTCCATTCATCCCTGGATGGAATATGAGTTACGTAATCCCTGTTAAATGAGATTCCTGGAACAACATAGTCCAACTTGGAGGGTACAGACCTCAAGCTATGAAGAATAGTTGAGTGCCCTATTCTACCCTCGGACCAGCAAATAGTTTCCATGAGTCTAATGGCAGAACAAGCTGCCATCTGTTTACCTAACAGGTCAAGAGGAACGAGATGAAAGAGGACCTCTAAAGCGTCAGTTGGTGTAGTCCGCAGAGCACCGCTGATACATATGGAAGCCGCCCTTTGAACTCTCTGTAATTGTTTGTAATAGGTGACCTTGTCTAAGACCGGCCACCACACCATAATGCCATATAATAGAATCGGTCGAATGACCGCTGTGTATAGCAAGTGAATAATACGAGGTGATAGACCCCATCTTCCACCTACCGCTTTTTTGCAAGAGTAAAGCGCTACGGTTGCTTGCCTTACTCTTTCTATAAAATTAATTTTCCAACTTAATTTCCTATCCAATACCAAACCAAGGTACCTTGCGCTATCTTTGAAGACAAGTCTAGTGCCTTTTAGTGAAGGTGGTTCTATAATTGGAAGTTTGTGATTCCTAGTAAAGAGTACTAGTTCTGTTTTCTTCGGATTAACACCTAAACCTGCCTCATCCGCCCATGAGACCAGTATGTTTAAGGCATCCTGAAGAATTTCACACAGTGTATTTGGATATTTGCCACATGCAATTAGTGCTACATCATCCGCATAGGCAACAGCTCCACAGCCGTGCCTGTTTAGTGACATAAGCATCTTGTTTATTGCCAGATTCCACAGTAGAGGAGATAGTACACCCCCCTGCGGCGTTCCTCTGCAAACGAACCTATTTGTCTTGGATTTGCCAAGATTGGAGGTAATGGTTCTGTTTGTCAATAACGTTTTGATCAGTTCAACTAGAGAACTGCTAGTGCCCAGTTTCAGAAGTTCTGATATTATCATATCTGGGTTGACATTATTGAATGCTCCTTCAATATCTAGGAACGCCGTCAGGGCGGATTCCTTATGTGCAAAGGATTTCTCGATACTACCCACTAGTGTGTGGAGTGCAGTTTCTATAGATCTGCCTTTCGCGTAGGCATGCTGAGAACTGGACAGCAGATCAGGTCTGATACTGCTTCGAATATACATTTCTATAAGTCTTTCCAATGTTTTTAAAAGAAAGGAGGAATGACTTATTGGCCTAAAATCCTTTGGATTTATGTAAGAGCTCTTCCCTGCTTTTGGAATAAAGATGACTTTGGTCAACCTCCAAGCTAGAGGTTAAGACAGCCTTTGAAAATAGCTACCAACCATGGTATAGTTAAACGAATAGATCGTTGCAGTTCAACTGGTGTTACACCGTCAGGTCCTGGTGATTTGTAGGGTTTGAAGCTACTTATCGCCCAACGAATTTTGGTTTCTGAAACAATGTCACCAAGAAGGTTTGAAGACCTCTGTTTTTGAAAATTTACTTTCTCTGGAATATATAAGGAGTTACCAGGGAAATGTGTGTCGAGTAAGAGATCTAAGGCCTCTTTGCTAGACGTTGTCCAGGAGCCATCAGGCTTTTTTAAAAGACCTGGCGTGCTGGGCGTGGTAGAAAGAATCTTCCTTAGTCTAGATGCTTCTGAAGTCTCTTCTAAGTTTCCACAGAAGTTTCGCCACGAGTTGCGTTTTGCCTTTCTTAGCAAACTCTTGTATATTTTAAGACTAGATTTGTATTCGTTCCAGTCGTTTTCTAAACCTGATTTTTTGGCTTTATTAAATAAAGTCCTGCAACTATGCCTAAGGACTTGGATCTCTGTTGACCACCAAGGGGGTTTTTTCTTTCCTCTGGGCTTACTAAGTGGACAAGATATCTCTAGAGATTTATTTAACCCACCCGTTAAGTTTTGAACCAACTTATCAATGTCCTGTACAGTAGGCGGCTCTACGGAGTGAGGTTGTTAACATAAAAAAATTAAAGTTTGAGAAAAATAACTGGGAGTTAGCTCCACATATCTTTATAGTGATAGGTGCCCAAGACTCGTCCTTCTAGGTCCTCTAACTCGTAATGTGAGTTACCTAAAACTCTTTAAACTCGGGATTTTACATCAACAGGAGCAAATTTGGCATTGAAACTCTTTTGTAAATTACTTTGTGTGAAGTTCCTTCTCACAACCTCCTGACCAACATTAAGTTTACGAGGTCTGGTTCTAAGATTATAAGTTTGTACATTTTTTTCGTATGCAGCTTTTAACTTGGCTTTTATAGAGTCACGAATTATTGCAAATTCGTCGGCACTCTCAACTTTTGCATCGCTTTCTGAAATGATTTGTAGATTTCGTAGGACAGCATAATCATTTCCGTAGGTGATCATATATTGTCCCATGACAACCTGATATGGTGAACGCTGGTAACTGGTGAACACTGTTGCGCAGTGATCAATTAATGCTGCTTATGTACGAATCCCAGTCCCTTTGGTCTTTTCGAATGAAGGAACGCAATGCTTCATTTATCGAACGATTGACGCGCTCAGATGCATTGGATTGGGGACTGTACACCGCTGTTCATGTGTGCTTCACGCCGTACTATGCAAGGAAACTTTCAAAATCTTTGCTCTTCAATTGGGAGCCGTTGTTTGTCACAACCGTCTCCGCTACTCGAAAGCTGTCAAATAAGTCTGATTTCAAGAAATCGATTGTGTTTTTAGGGCCTTATTAGGTCCAAGTAGTCTCTGAAATGACCTATCTGTTTTAACCTTTTAATCTGACTTTTTACATAGCTCACAGTTCAGAACATAAACTTTCGCGCCAGCAACAATTTTGAGATGGTAAAAATAGCGTCTGATGCGCTCTAATGTTTTGGCAATACCGCCATGAGCAGATGATGCAGAATTGTGTGCAGCATATAAGACGTCATATCGGAGCTCTTCCGGAACTAGCACCTTCCAAGAATTGGATTCATCGCTGTTTCATTGAGAAAAATACACCCTATGGTAAATATATTTGTTTACAACCTTATAGTCAGGTATGTTGGCCGTTAAATATTTTTCTTCAATGCAATGTAATTTGTATTATCGAAACTTTTTAAGCTTAAATCAATTGAGGTAATATTTCTAGTTCGATCGATTCTATCGCAATATCAGTATCATAAGATCGAGAAAGAGCGTCTGCTACATTATTATCTTTACACTTCTGATGCTTTACAGAAAGATAATCCCTGCAGTTTCAACGCCCATCTCGCCAATCTCCCGCTCAAGTCTTTTTGTGTCATGAGCCATTTAAGGACAGCATGGTCCGTAACTACCTTAAACTCGTGCCCTTCAATGTATGGACGATACTTTTTAATTGCAAGCACAACGGCTAAGCACTCCCTCTCAGTAACATTATAGTTGCGCTGCGCCTTGTTAAGTTTATGGGACATAAACACGATGGATTTTTCGTCACCATTTTCATTGGTTTGAGCGATCAACGCACCTACACTATACTGGCTAGCATCGCATTGAACAACGAATGATTTTCGGTAGTCAGGATGAAATAGGAGAGGCGCAGGTGTCATTTTCTGTTTTAGAGTTTCGAAAGCAGTTTGGGCTTCGGCGTTACAGATAAAGGATATCTTCGATAAAAGCTCGGCTAGGTAAAAGGAAACAGAGGCATAGTCTTCAACGAATCTTCTATTCCAACCGGTCATACCAAAAAATTGGCGAAGCTGTCGGACGGTGCTTGGTACAGGAAAGTTTGTAAATCCACCTTCTTTGTCTGGTTCTACCTCAAGCAACCCTTTCCCTACGACATAGCCGAGGTACTTCATTTGAGACAGCCCAAACTTTGATTGTTAGTCCAGCCTTTTTGAGGTTTGACGCAATCTCAAACAAATGACAGACATGTTCTTCCAGTGACTGCGACACTTTTAAAAGATCCTCAAGATAAACAAATAAATGGGATTTTAGATTATAAGGTATCACCTTGCCTATAAGGCGACACCTGGATTGTGGTGCATTGCACAGACATAATTTCATTCTGGTACCAGTACCAGGTCTATTTGGAACAGTAAACGCTGATTTTGGACGAGAATTTTTGTCTTACTTGATCTGCCAAAAGGCATATTTTCAATCAATTTTTGATATGCAGTGCACTGGTTGAAGACGCGAAATTAACGCATCAATATTTGGAAAAGGTTAAGCATCTTCAATAGTCACCGCATTAATCTATCGATAGTCCAAGCAAAATCGTGCCTTTCCTGGCTTAACAATAAGAACAGTTGGAGATAACCAAGACGAGTTGGTCGCATCCTCTATTACACCTAAGCTGAGCATACGATCGGCTTCTTTGCACAAAAGTTTTTGCATTGCTGGAGATATTGATAATGTCTTGGAGTGGGAGTGGCATTGCCCGTGTCAATCTTATGATCAACAAGACCTGTAAAGCCCAGACTCTTTTCCTCGAATGATGGAAACGCTGAAATTGCATTTTCCAGCATTCGACGATCCGAAGCGTTTAGTATTAGAAAATCAGAATTATTTTCAACACAATGAATTTTATTTATCGAGTCCCTAAAATTAATTTTTACATTAAATATTTGCCAAAAATCAATTCTGCAAATAATATTCTGTTTAATAGAAGGAATAATTAAGAAATCAACCGACTCGATTTGACCTTGAAAAGCAATGGAGGATTTTATTAAGCCAGCGACTTGTTGCTGTTGGCCATCAGACGTTTTAACACTACCAGAAAAATTTTTAAATAAAGTTTTGTCTCTCAAAATTTCTTGCGCCAAATCATCACCGATACATGTGTAGCAATATATGTATAGCTTACTTGATTACATAATTTATTTATAGTGTACCTAAATTCATTGTTAATTTCTCTAAGTGTTATTTCATATTATGCGATAACTGTTTCTATTTATGTATATTTTTCTAGATTATTCTATATAACTATATTTATCCCTGTCTTACATATGCTTTGCTATTATATGTATATGTAATAGAATAAATCTTGGTCGACAAGCTTCCGTTTGTGAAATGAGGAGTTAGAAATAAAGTAACCGTGAAGCCAAACAGACAGGCGTTGATTTATTTTAAAAGGTGCTTACAATCTCAGAAGTGGGATCGATAACTATAAAATAAACAGTTTAAAAAGAAAAGAAAATAAGTTTGATTAAACATTTGAAAAAACAAGTGAAAAATTTAAAAAAGAAAAAGAAAATTTTTTTTTAACTAATGTAAATGAAATTTCAAAGAAAAGAGAATAGAAAAAGTTTATAGAGACATTTTAAAGAAAGCAATCAGAAAGTTTTTTTTTAAAAAAAAAGAGTTTACACGGAAAAGTGTAATCGGCAATGGATTGTGTTTGTGGCTCCAAATATTCGGCTGCGCAGTTGCGTCTTTGGCTTCAGCATCTTGGCCTGCCGTCAACGGGTACGAAAAGCGCGCTTTTACTCAAGCTGAATGAAGTACCAGCTTACGAAAGAGGAGAATGCCCAACAATCGATACGAATGAACAAAACAAAAATATTGAAAATGGTGGCGGAGAAAATGTGCAAAAAACAAAAGAGTGTGCAGAACAACAAACAAACGAGTGCGGAGTTGAAATTGAAGCAAATGAGTGTACAGAAAATGTAATGGAAAGGAGTAGTGGAGATGAATTTGAATTATTAAAAAGAGAGCTAGAACTAATAAAGCGTGAAAAAGATTTACTTCGTAGAGAGAATGATCTACTGAAAAAAATGACCGAAAAAGAAAAAGATAGAGAAACAACGAGTGTTAGCGTATGCGTGTCAAATGAGGAGGTACAATTGTGTGCAAGTTCAACTGCAAACAAAGTAAATGCTTCTTTTAATATATTAAAAGACATGATTCCGGACTATGATGGAAGCTTGTTTGCTGAAGTGTGGATAACGCAGTTTAAGAGCATAAACAATGTGTACAATGTAGACGAAAATACTTTGAAAGCTCTTTTAATGTGTAAGTTGAAAGGAAAAGCTCAAATGTGGTTACACTCAAAAGCAAATTTTGTTTACGAAAGTGCGGATGAAATTTTAGCTGAAATGAAAGAGATCTTCTGTACAAAAGAAAATAAGCTTATGATGCGTCGAAAATTTGAAGCACGCAAGTGGAAATACGGTGAAACATTTATAGACTACTACAACGGAAAAGTAGTTTTGTCTAACAAAATCGGTGTTGATGATGATGAACTCATAGACCAGATGATTGAAGGCATACCAGATAGGCAGTTAAGAGTGCAGGCTAGTTTGCAGTGTTACACAAATAAAACACAGCTTCTACAAGCATTTTCAAAAATAGAGATGAAACAACAGTATGAAATCAAAGGTGACCAGGCGAGTGGTGGCAAAGAAAATAAATTTAGATGCTACAACTACAATTCATTTGGGCATTTCGCAGCCGAATGCAAGAAGCCAAAGCGACAAATAGGTGCTTGTTATGGATGTGGAAACCTAGATCATCGTGTTGCAGCTTGTCCAGAAAGAAAGGCAGAGGTTCACCTGGTGAATGGCAACGAATATGTAAGGTATTTTGAGTTTTCTTTAGATCCTTATTGTAATTGTAATTTTTCTTTAGAGTGCCTGATCGATTGCGGTAGTGCGGCCAGCTTTGTAAAACAATCAAGTATTTTAGGAAAAATGAATTTAAACAATCTTTTATGTTTTGATATTGAATTTTTTGGAATAAATAAATCAAAATTAAAAGTTTATGGAAAATTTAAATGTTTTGTAATTATTAATGGAAAAAACGTTGAACTGGAAATGTTGGTCGTTACTAACGAATCGATGGCTACTGAATGTGTATTAGGCAGGGATTTTTTAAGAAAAGCTAATTTTAAATTAATTTCTTGTGACGATAAAAATGTTGAAAATGAAATAAATTTTGAAAAGGCTATTTTGTCTATTGATGTAGGGAATTATGATGATTTTGGATTTATTGTTGGGGACAATATTGAGTACGATAATAAGATGAAGTTATGTAAGTTATATAATGATTGAAGAATGGATTTTTTCATGTCTTTGTACATCCTGATTCTGTTAAATACACATCATTCGTAACACCTTTAGGCCAATTTGAATTTTTAAGGATGCCGTTTGGGTTAAAAAATGCGCCATCTGTTTTTCAGAGGTTCGTGAATAAGGTTTTCGCTGACATGGTTAGAGATGATAAGATTATAATTTACTTAGATGATATCATGATTGCAACAGTAGATATTGACGAACATTTCGAAATTTTGAGAGAAATTTTTGATCGGTTGGTTGAAAATAACCTAGAGCTGAGGCATGATAAATGTGAATTTTTGCAGACATCGGTGAAATATTTAGGGTACACAATTGATGGAAGTGGTATTAGGGCTGATGATAAGGGACTACAGGCAATAAAGAATTTCTCGGTACCGGATAAACAGCATGCGGTGCAGAGTTTTTTAGGGTTGTGCTCGTATTTTAGGAGATTTGTTAAAAATTTTTCACTTATTGCGAAGCCATTGTATGATCTAACAAAAAAAGATAAAAAGTTTGTGTTCAGTGAAGTCGAGTTGAAGGCTTTTGAGTTGCTTAAGGAAAAGTTGATGGAATCATCCTAAAGATGAAACTGAGCTTCATTGTGATGCGAGCTCTATCGGTTTTGGGGCAGTATTGCGACAGAGAAAGATTGATGGTAAATTCCATCCAATCTTTTATTTTTCAAAAATCAAATATCACAGCTTTGAACTTGAAACGTTAGCCATAATTTATGCACTGAAGCGATTCCGTATATATCTGGAGGGAAGGAAATTTAAAATAGTGACTTATTGTAATTCTCTCACCATGACGTTGAATAAAAAAGAGCTAAATCCAAGGATTGCACGATGGGCTCTGGATCTCCAGAATTATGAATATGAGTTAGAGCATCGATCGGGGAAGCGAATGCAACATGTCGATGCGTTAAGTAGGAGTACTAACATAATGATAGTTGAGTCAAATACATTTGAGGAGAATTTGATAATCTGTCAAAATAAGGATAAGAAGTTGCGATTAATAAAAGATAAGCTTCAAGTAAGCGAGCATAGTCTGTATGAAATGAGAAATGGTGTGCTGTACAGGAAGACAAATATTGGTAACTTGCTATTTTACGTTTCCGAAGGTCAGAGCAAAAGTGGCAGCGCATATAGAAAATTGTGTACTCTCATAAAAGTGGTAAAGAAGAGGGTTTTTTGCATAGTATACCTAAGTCAAATGAACCTTTCGATGTTATTCACATAGACCACTATGGACCAGTCGATAATGGTAGAGCCGTGAAGCATATCCTTGTGGTTATCGATGCGTGTACTAAATTCGTAAGATTGTACCCAACGAAAACTACTAACATGAAGGAAGCTATTTTGACGTTGAAGGATTATTTTAGATCTTATAGTCGTCCGAAATGTGTAATAAGTGATCGGGGAACTTGCTTTACGTCAAAGTACTTTGCGGAATTTTTGAAGGAGAATAATGTTGCTCATATTTTAATAGCTACTGGCTCACCCCAGGCGAATGGGCAAGTTGAAAGAGTAAACAGGTCGATAGGCCCAATGTTGGCAAAATTGGTGGATCCCGAAAAGGGAATATTTTGGGACACCATACTTGATCAGGTGGAGTATACTTTAAATAACACTGTTCATAGGTCAATTGGCGAACATCCTAGTGTAATGTTATTTGGTACAGGACAAAAGGGGAAGGTAGTTGATTTGTTGAGGGAATGTCTGGTTGATGCAAACGGTATTCAACGTGATGATCATAGTACGATAAGACTAAGGGCTAGTAAAAGACAAAATATACTACAAAGTTACAACGAAAAATATGTTAATAAACGAAGAAAAGCGCCTATGAAATATAACGATGGTGACTACGTAATGGTGAAAAACTTTGATTCTACGGCCGGTATGTCCCGAAAATTGATTCCGAAATATAAGGGTCCTTATAGAATATCAAAAGTGTTACGAAACGATCGTTATTTACTCGAAGATGTTGAAGGGTTCCAACAATCGCGCACGCCCTATAAAGGCGTTTGGGCCGTTTCGAATATACGTCCTTGGCTTAGAGGACGTGAAGAGTTACGTAAATAGTGTGAGATCAGGAGATCTCATATTCAGGATGGCCGAATTGTAGCAATATATGTATGGCTTACTTGATTACATAATTTATTTATAGTGTACCTAAATTCATTGTTAATTTCTCTAAGTGTTATTTCATATTATACGATAACTGTTTCTATTTATGTATATTTTTCTAGATTATTCTATATAACTATATTTATCCCTGTCTTACATATGCTTTGCTATTATATGTATATGTAATAGAATAAATCTTGGTCGACAAGCTTCCGTTTGTGAAATGAGGAGTTAGAAATAAAGTAACCGTGAAGCCAAACAGACAGGCGTTGTTTTATTTTAAAAGGTGCTTACACAAGTTTTATTAGCACCACTGTCTAACAGTGCTAAGAATTATTTGCCTAAAATATGTACGCTAGCATACGGACGAATGGCAGAACCTTTGTGCATGGCTGCGGAAATTACAACTCTTCTTAATGACTTTTTATTACGCCAAAATTCTTGCATACATAGTGTTAACCTACTGAAAGATTTCTCCTTAGGGTTTTCTGCAAAAATTCTAGCACGAATCTTTTCATATTCTGCTAGTCGGATATGATACGGTCGGTTTAGTGGGTGTGTTATTATAATGGGACGAGAAGTTGAAGTTGATGAAAGCACTTATTTCCGAGGCTTTGTTTGGATCGAATGACCGCTGGTCGTCCGCTGGGCATCCTTCCTCAAGTTTTCCGCGTTTTCAGTACAATTACGACACAAAGGTCGATAAGTTTTTAAGGCACCACAGCCAAAGCAAAAAACGCGCCTAGGCTTAGTGCAGTCTTGGTATCCGTAACCAAGGTCAGAACAATTCCAACACTTAATGGCAGTTCTCTCGATTTCACATAAGTCTGCAGTGTCTTCTAAAGGACCGTCAATCAAGGGCTCAGTCTCAATTTCTGAGACAAATTTCCGAGAATTGAAATTTCGAGTTGACCAACTAGTGTTAGTTTGCAAGTCTTCGATAAATTTTTCATTTTTTCGAACTTTTCTGCGAAGAATAGAAATATTTCATATTTCAAGCTTCAATTTCGAATAATAGTTTCCACCAGCTCTATTTCCGACACAGGCGTTCTTAGGCGGTCACAAAATATCATCACTAAATCAAGAAATTCATCAAAGGATTCAGTGGGCTTTTGCCTTCTTCTTCGAATATCGTCCATCAATTCAGAATCTGTCACATATTCCTTATATTGACGATGTAGTGCTTCGCAAAGAGCGAACCACGATTTGATTCAGATATACCTAATACCCAGTAAGCCACTTACATCAAATTTCAGATCAATTGTTCCAATAGTTCACTTAAAATAGCACTTACAACTTTATGTAAATGAGGGAGGTGCCACGTCCACTGATGCAATCTTGTCATGTTTCATTTAATTTCAAAGCTTATAGTAACCGACACCTGCACACAAAATTTTATGAAGATTACTTTCATACCACACTATCTATAGCATTAAACGTATTTTGCTGATATGGGAGGTTCCACACCGACCAGCACTATTGTGCCAAAACTTTGCAAGAAGACATCTTTTAGATAAAGCTAGTCTCGAATGCTTCCTAGTGAATCTGATCGGTAAAATAAATTCAACGTCTAAAACACCAGCATCCAGTGGCGGATGCAAGGGGTGCGCTATAGGGGCTGAAGCTTTTGAAGATTTTGATACAAGATCGTTTCATAAGACCAAAAATCGTTAATTGCAAAAGTCTTTCTAATTCATATTTTTAAGACTTAGGATGAAAACTCATTCTCTTACAAACCTAAATTCTCTTGTCAAAATGGACAAGAAATGTAAAAGTTATTCAAAAATCAATGAAAAAATGTAATTTACATACGACTATGTAATTGAATAAGGAACTAATTCGTAAAAGGTATTTTATTGTCTTGTATGTTTAATTGTACTCTAAAAATGATAAAACCAAAAAAAATATTAGATTTAGGCTTGGACTTTTGAGAACGGTGCAAATTTTTCCCTTTTTTATGTTTTTAATTATAAGTCAAACTCTATACATTTTTGGTAGATACATATTATCAGATTATTTGTAGGGAATAAAATCATGTCGAAATGGCATTTTATAAAGTCAAAAAACCCCCACATGAACAGGTAGGGCAGAACAACGTTTGCCGGGTCAGCTAGAATTATATATAAATAAGTATATGCATATATAATATTGCTTTGTTTGTACATTAGGGTGTGCCATTTTTGAGCAACTTTATTTTTTCAACTAAAAAACAGGCTTAAAACTTTCAGAAAGGTGCAAAAAGAAGCCTCTGAAAATTTGAGCTCTTAATATTAACATTTAGAGGTGCCTCTTTCTAACTTTCTATTTTCCATATAAATTACATGGAAAAAAAATCATTTTTTTTTCTTATTGTTGTAGCTTGACATGAGAGGATTGTAGAAATGAACTGAAACATTATTTTAGTAGGAAAATGAACGCTCTACAAAAAAAAAAAAAATATGATATTATTTTATTATTTGATTAACTGTTAAACAAAAGTAATTATGCATTAGGTTCAGTGAAATTATAGACAAAAAAAATTTTTTTTTTTTTTTTTTTTTGTAGAGCGTTCAGAAGAAACCTAGCGTTTTTGTCGGATGATTGGTTTTTCATAACTGACTGCCACTCCTTCCTAACCTAACCTACTGATTTTTTCATTTTTCTCATTTTTGTAATTTATGAAACTTGGAAAAAAATTGAATATATTTTCAATATCTACGTCTTGACACTCGCAATAAAATTTATACACTTTCCGTTTATGACAGCTTTTTGGACACAGCCAATTTAGCTACACTTTTAGCTAATTCCTCTGTTTACTTTCTTTAGTCAAATATTTTTTGAGGACAATTGCGCTCTTCTTGCTCAAATTATTTAACTACGGATTTAAATACAAATATAACTACGAAAGTAAACAGACACAGCTTCAGTATAGCGCTTGCTTACTCAAAATGAGACGCTTTTGTTGATAGAAAAAATTGAACAGTTTACATGACATCCATTTGATGTAAGAGCTACATATATCGTATTTTGAGGATTTTTTTAATTTAAAAACATTGGCTGACATCGGTCCGTTGAATATGACAGAGCTGAAACTGTCGCAAGTAAATATGTATACTTGAAGTTCTATGTGAATCCCCAAACCCAGTTTCTCATAAATGCACATACACTGAGGACCAGTTCAAGAAAGTAAGAGATATTTAAAAAAAACAGCAAACGACTGCGATTACTATAATTTAAGGCTAAGACTAAATTTTTGAGTGAATTATATCCTAAGCAAAGAATACGGAAAAAAGAGAAAGTCTTTTGCGCCAAGATTTTTCACTCTCACGTATTAATTGTCAAAACTCGCTAAAAACAATGACCCCGTATTTTTTAGAAATTTACTCCCGACTTTGAGCATTATTGGGCGATTGTGGAAAAACTTGGGGATTAAAATAATATTAACACTTTGATTAATTGCAATAATCCAAACATATTTTCAATATTAATGTCATCTATCTATCACTACCTCTGCAGTCACGGCGATAATATATAACCATGACCATAATAATGCATATAATTACTTACCAAAAGTTAAAGATGAAAATCGAGAAAAAATGTCTGAGAAGTGAAAATGATATATTTTTACATACATATATGGTTTGTACTTATAATTAAGAATGTTTTTTTCCATATAATTTATATGATGTTTTCTTTGTCACTGATTTTTAATTACCTTATAGGTCAATTGGTTTCTTATAAAATGCTCTCATTTTTTTTGCACAAAGCTAGTGTTTGACATCCTGAATAAAATACTTAATGAGCATGACAAAATCTTGTAACAAGATTTTATCTGTTCGCCAATAAAAGTCTGATTTTACGTTCATTGGAATATAAGATTGTCATTTTAAGTAATATCCTATATACGTTTAAAAACAGTAGTTTTTAATTAAAATTTCAGACTTATCGAAGTCCTTTTAACTCTTTTATCAGAGTTATGTGTCACAGATGACCTATCATATGCACACTGTACACTTAGTATGAAATACTTTAATTAATGAAGTAAATATATTCAAATTTGAAACTTTACAAGAAGAAATAACACAAAATTATTAATATATATACTTATTTACTTAATAAAAAACATACTGTAGCGAAATTTGCAGTATGTCAGTTCTCGAACACCCTCTGGCAGTCATATGTGGTTTCTGTAGTAGAAATAATAAACTGAATGTCGCTGCAGTATGCTAGATAATTCTTGAACTCGATAAGCGCCATCTAGAAGGTAATGAATAAACTGAATGTCGCTGCAGTATGTCAGATAGTTATTGAACTCGATAAGCGCCATCTAGAAGGTAATGAATAAACTGAATGTCGCTGCAGTATGTCAGATAATTCTTGAACAATTATCAAAATCGATAAGCGCCATCTAGAAGGTACCGGAAATGACATTCTGGATAGTGGTCGAACTTTCAAGAAGGAAGTGAACTTGCTATAAGAGGCTGTCATCTGAGCTGTCGAGACACAGTTGTTCTTAAGCAATAGAGTAATAAAGGTGGTCTTAAGCAATAGAGTAATACAGTGGATTTCAAAGCGATGAAGTGAAATAATTGTCTATACAGTGCCAGTTTAATATTAGAGTTTGAATATCGATAATTAAAAGAAATAAACAATTGACCGTTTAAAAACTAACGCTTTTGATTTAAATAAACCATTTTATAATTAAATAAAGTTTGTGTTTTTAATTGCTACACAATCCAGTGATCGAACTCAGAAAAGTGTAAGAGATCGAAATTATCCTAAAAAGAGACAGGAAATTTCGTAACAATACATATGCTTATTAATACTGGTGTACAAATATGAAACCGGTAATGACATCTAGCGGTCGATAGCCTTATATGTATGAGCTTCCGAACCGCACCAAATGTCTTAATTGTTCATTCTGTCATCTGTCAACAATATTCAGTTCACAATTTGTCAAGTTTCATACAACAACGCATTTTTTCCGCTCGTAAAGATGTCGAACTTTGTGCCTGAAAACTCTCATTTGCGGGAAGCATTGATTTTCTGTTTCCATTTGAAGAAAAACGCTTCTGAATCGCATCGAATTCTTGTTGAAGCTTACGGCGAGCATGCTCTTGGTCGTACACAGTGCAATGAGTGGTTCAATAAATTTAAAAGTGGTGATTTTGATGTGATAAATGAGGAGCGCGGCCGGCCACCGAAAAAGTTTGAAGACACCGAATTGCAAACATTATTGGACCAAGATGATGGTCAAACGCAACAACAGCTCGCTGAACAACTTAATGTGACACAACAAACCGTTTCCTTGCGTTTGAAGGCCATGTTAAAGATTTTAAACGTCGGTAGATGGGTGCCACATGAACTGACCGACAGGCAGCAAGAAAACCGAAAAACCACTTGTGAATTGCTGCAAAACAGAAAAGGTTTTCTCCATCGAATCATCACAGGCGATGAAAAGTGGATTTATTTCAACAATCCCAAACGAAAAAAATTATATTTGAGCCCCGGCCAACGACCCAAATCAACGCCAAGACCAAATCGCTTCGGCCGAAAGACAATGCTGTGTATTTTCTGGGATCAGCGTGGTGTTATTTGGTATGAGCTACTAAAACCAGGTGAAACAGTTACTGGTGCACGTTACCATCAACAATTGATCGCTTTGAACCGTGCTATACGTCAGAAGAGGCCCGAATTTCAACTTCGCCATGACAAAATTGTATTCCAAGATGACAACGCATCGCCACATCGAGCAGCGGTCAATAAAAACTTGGTAGAATCGTACGACTGGGAGCCCCTGCCCCACCCGCCGTACTCACCGGACCTGGCGCCATCCGATTACTATTTGTATTCATCGATGGGACACGCACTCTACGATTCGCACTTCAATTCTTACGAGGAAGTGCAAAAATGGCTCGTTGAATAGATAGCCTCAAAAAACAAAGAATTTTTTTGGCGAGGAATCCATAAATTGCCTGAAAGATGGAAAAGATGTGTAGCTAGCGAGGGGAATTACTTTAAAGATTAAATTTGGAACGATTTTCGCAAAATGAACGTGTTTTTTTGAATAAAAAATTACCGGTTTCATATTTGTACACCAGTATAAAATACACATATGTACATACAAAGCAATATTATATATGCATATACTTATTTATATATAATACTAGATGACCCGGCAAACGTTGTTCTGCCCTCCCTGTTCATGTCACTATCTTCAGCTCCATATCTGTCTCCATCTCCATCCCTATCGCTATCCCCATCCCTATCCCTACCCCTATCCCTGTCAATATCCCCATCCCTAGCCCTATCCCTATTGTTTTTAAGAGGGTAAAACTAACCTATCTCACTATTTCGGTTTTTTGTAATTTTCGGACCACCCTTAACCTTTAGGGGGATGAAAAATAGATGTTCGATTCTCAACCCTAGCCCTAAGATTCACGAAAATCGGTCGAACCGTTTCGGAGGAGTTCAATTTCGCCCCCCGTGATACGAGAATTTTATATATTAGATATATATATATATACATTCAAAGCAATTAAAAGCTAAGCCAATGCTTAATACAGCAAGGGATCAGGAAAATGTGGAAAAAGTCCCTGCAAAACTGCAGTGAAAACTAAGAAGCATGCACTTTGCATTCAAAACTCAAATGCAAACTTATAAACAATATGATAAGATCGACTTTATATTTAAGCAAAAAACACAAAGTAGTTCCATCATGAGCGGCACAGAATCAAAGTTTCAGATATACGAACAGAAAACTGATATACAACTAACGCATTCACAAAATCAACGACAGAAATAGTTTTGTTTACCGGGTTTTCCCCCTTAAATTCTAAGCTACACTATCCCCATAAGCAGACAGACTACTCAATCCACAGACTAACATAACAAGAAATGTGCTAAGTCTCTGATGGGATGGAGCTATCCTTCAATTATGTCCAGCCCCGATGCGCAGAACTTTAATTTTACTGTTTGACTCAGCAACATCTCGATTTAAAAATTTAATTAAGAAATTTATTATATATATTATATGTATATAGCCAAAAGAATATCACTGCTACAGTTGTCACAGCAAACGTATGGTGGTATATTTTTCATCTCGTCAAATAAAAATTTACAAACGCCAACTTTGTGACAAGCCCCATCGAAAATTTTAGAAAACTGTTCGTCGAGTTGCGCTAAATAGTCCATAAAAGGCTTTGGATGTTTGACTAAACCGCATACTGTTTCTCAAGGGTTTCCCCAGTAGGTGGTCAAATTGACCAGAAACGGTTTCGTTTCCAAAGTAAAGCAAAGGTCGTAAGGCATTTCTTTGAAGAACATGTTTCTCCTCAAAACTATTTCAGTTGTTTGATTAAACGAATGATCGTCTTGACAATCTTTGAATATCTTGCCATGACTGGATCACTAGGGTTGGGTGGATCTGGGCAGGCATTTTCAGTGTCAAAAATTGGTTCGCAATTCCCATTTACAAAAGGAAGTCCCCATACTTTTTGGAAACTAGTAGAGAACATCTGACATGTTATTACTCTTGAATTCCCTGAACCTCTTCTAATACTCCCAAATAAGTCCTCTAAACTGTCCTGATTAAGGCGTCTCGTTTGTATGTAAGGGAAACCTTTTTGTGCCAGAAAATGCCACAATTGTTTCAAACTTCTAATGTTAATCAGCCACCCATTTATGTAATTAAAACTTTTCGTAATATGAGAACCCTTCTTATCCTTGATCTGAATTGATTCCAGTAGGGTTTTTGCCTTTCCTCTAATTTGGCAAAATTCGACCCCTGGTCGCAGACAAAATGGACCACAGTTAACCCAATACTTTGAAGTTGCTCAATGGCTTCGAAAACATATTTTTTGACTATTTCTCCGCTACATGCACCAGGTAAGAAGAAATACGATAAGACATGTTTCCAAGGGTCTCCACCCACCCCTTGGACCTGTATCGTTAAAGCACTAGAAGCTAACCTATAAGTACAGTTTTCGTCACCGTAGTCTTCTAGATCGACAATTTTGTCCCTATAACTATCATAATAATCATTAAAAAAATATGTTTTCGAACTTTTATGACACGATAATGCTCATAAATACCAATATTAGACAGTCAGGAAAATTGCGTCGAGCAGATATCACCAAATATAAAAAATTTTATTGAGAAGCTGTGAGTAGTCCTTTAATTATATATTAGTTTAGACTAAGTTTTACATTAAATACACTTTATATTAGCACTTTGTTGATTGTTTTTTATTGGCAATGACTACGATTACATTGAGTCTATCAGTTTTTGACACTTTTCTTCAGGGATCACCTTCCAGGAATATTCAGTGGCATGACGTTCCTTTCTTAACGTCAGGCCACCAATTTTTGAGTTCAAGTCTGGTGACTGCGGTGACCATTTTATCCCATTGACCTGATTGTCTTAGTACCACTTGAAAGCTTTTTGCTGGTATGTTTCGGATCGTTGTCAAGTTTCAGGGTCCAAACTATCAGCATTTCATCACCAGCATACGGCACCTTCACATCCTGCATGATATTTGTATACAAGAGAGAAAGTATCATACTGTCAAGCTGTTAACAACTGTGTTTATTTGCTCCTGCTTAAATCGCAAAATTAAGTGGTTTTAAGTTCATTATTTTAAAGTGTTTACTGTGAAAATTAATTAACTTGTGTTTAGTATTGTGACTTTTTGTAGATTTCATTGAAATCGCATTAGTTTGTGCTTCAATAATTAAATTAATTATCATACTTTTCATCTTTTTTTAAGGAACAAATTAGTTTTCGTTTTGTTTGTATGCATACGTACATTTATTGATTTTATTTTTGTGCGGTGTTTTTTGTTTTGCTTAGATTTCAGTTTACTTTTGTCTCGTTTGACTTTTCTTAAGCATTACATCTTGACATTTTTGCGTTTCAAACAGTGTGATAAAATATTAAAAAAAAAAAAAAAACTGTAGCATACTTTTAGTTACTTTTAAATTAATATTCGGTATTCCGTGAAACGGTTAGAAAATCTTTTAAAAAAGTAAAGCATACTTTTAAATAATCTTTTAAGCTACTCTGTTAAAGACGCAACTGAGATTTTCATAGTCTGCTATTTCTGCGATGATCTTTATCATGCGAAATGTGTTGGACTAAATGGTCGCATTGCTGATGTAATTGAGAAGGGTGGAGGTCTTCGGTGGTCATGCACCAAGTGCAAGACAAATGATAACTTCTTATATAATCTATATAAGCAGTCTAAAAAAGGTTTTGCTGAAATTGGCAAGGACCTGTCTGCTCTCTTGCAGAAATTTCAGCATTTTGAAACTCTTTTTAACGACTTCAGATGCTTACAAGAGCAGGTTTCAACACCAAAAAAATCGACTCCGATAAACCACCTAAAACTGTGCAACCTCTTACTCAAAATATAATAACTGTACAATCCAATTTGCCATCTACCTCTGCTCAAAATGATAGTGATTCGATTCCAGTAACAGTCCCTGATAGAAATGACCCAAAAGAACTTGTGGTTATATCTTCCAAAAAAACTGTTTTTAAAAATAAATTAAATGACTCTAGTGATTTTTCTATGCGAAAGCTAAGTTTTTCATATCCGAGGAAAAAGTCTTCATTTAAGGTTTTTGTCCCTGAAGAAGTTTTTGAAAAGGTGAACAACAAAGATTTTTGGCCGCGTAACACTCTAGTTCGGGAATTCGAATATAGAAACAGCCCACGCTCTGAAAATATTGTTAGTTTACCACAGCGTTCTGAAGATCAAAATGTTTCAAAAAACTAGCTTACGACCGTTTTCAAACTTTAACCATCGCTTATCAAAACGTTAGAGGTTTAAATACTAAGTTATCTGATTTATTCATGAATAGTTTCGACTTTGAATTCTCTGTTATTTCGTTTTCTGAAACATGGCTCCGGGAAAATATATTGGACACTGAAATTCTTTGTAGCAACTATCAAGTATTCAGAAAAGATCGTAATTCTAAAATAGGAGGTGGAGTCCTTCTGGCGGTGCTTATTTCATTATGCTGTGAGGAATTGAAGTTTATAAACAATACTGATTTAGAAATTGTTGGCGTTCTCATCAAACTTGTTCCTATATTCCACCAAATGCTGATTGTGCTGACTACCTATTTACGACATGCTGAAGAATTTAGAGGAATAAATAATCGTCTCACTGTAAATGATACCATGATTGTATAGTACATGGAGATTTTAATTTACCATATGTTGCATGGAATATAACGGACAATTGCTACTTTCTCACACCAACTTCATCCAATAATGAAATAACTGAATTTCTGGATATTCTTTCTGATTGTTGTCTTCATCAAATTAATAATGTTCTTAATACGAGCAACAGAAACCTTGATCTTGCGTTTTTTGATGAATTTGTTAACATAAATATAAGTCGCATTGATCTTTTAGTTTTACCGGAGGACAAACATCACCCAACTCTTCTAATAAAATATGTTTTAGCATGTGGCTTACTGAAAAAAATCGTGTAACAAAAACGAATTATGTAAGGCTTAACTCCCTGTTAAACCATATCGACTAGTCAGTTATACTTCCGGATAAACAATATTACTCTGTGGCTGATATGGAGTGCTATGTTAAATCGTTTAATGTGTGCTTGCTTAATTGTATTTCCAAATCTGTGCCGAAGTTCAATAAGTCAGTATTTTCAAGCGGTCCTCCATGTGTAACAAATGAATTAAACTATCTTAAAAATGTAAGAAATCGCCGGTTTAAAAAATTCAAAATGTCTGGTAAAACCATCGATTATATAAGATATTCCCGCGCTCGGTATAATTATCAAAATCTTAATAAGCGGTCACATTTAAACTACATCTCATATATAAAACTCAACATTAAGAATAATCCTAAACTTTTTTACAAATTTATAAACATCAAACGTAAATCATCTGCGTATCCTCTTCAGATGTCTTATAAAGGTGTAACATCATCCGAAAAAAATGAAATATCTAATTTGTTTGCAAACTTCTTTGAGTCAACTTATTCATCTTCAACTTATAATTCCAGCATGAACTATCCATATAGTCTTCCGCGTATAAATGAGATGCAACTCCCACGAATTGGTGCGGATTTAGTCAGTAATGAACTAAAAATTTTAAAATGTTCTTATTCTACTGGACCAGATAACATCCCTACAAACATCCTGAAGTATTGTGCAAGTAGTCTTTGTTATCCTCTTTCAAAAATTTTTAGTATTTCCTTGATTTTGGGCTATTTTCCTAAATCATGGAAAGAATCTTACATTATCCCACTTCACAAATCTGGAAGTAAGGCTTATATTGAAAATTACAGAGGCATATCTAAGCTCAATGCAATTCCAAAACTTTTTGAAAAAATAATTAATGATCAACTTTCAAACTTCGTCTCGTCCTTGATGAGTTTCTCAGCATGGTTATCTGAAAGGTAGATCTACATCTACAAATCTTTTGGAGTTCACCACACTTGTTATAAACGGATTTAAGCGAAATCAGCAAACGGATGTTATATACACGGATTTCAGCAAAGCTTTTGACTGCGTAAGTCATCGCCTACTTTTAAAAAAGCTGTATTTAATAGGCTTTCCTTCATCGATATTAAAGTGGATTGGATCGTATCTAACGGATAGGAAGCAACAAGCATTGTTTGACAACGTATTTTCTAAACATATAATGGTTTCATCTGGAGTTCCTCAAGGTAGTCATCTTGGCCCCACACTATTTTTACTATTTATAAATGACTTACCCTCTGCTATGGATTCGGCCCATATTTTAATGTATGCTGATGATGCAAAGCTTTTTTATTCTTTTAATGATTATTTTAATCATAAAACTTTACAATCAAACCTAAATGAACTTGTTAAATGGTGTGATACAAACTTCATGACCTTAAATCTCAAAAAGTGCAAACAAATGACTTTTACAAGAAGGAAAGAAATTGATACTTCATATTCTATAAATGGTGTAAAATTGGAAAAGGTTGAAAATTTTGTCGATTTAGGCGTCACTTTGGATAAAAAACTTCGCTTCAACGTTCATATAAGTTTAATGGCTAACAAAGCAAAAGGTGTCCTTGGATTTATAAAACGATGGTCTAAAAAATTTGATGACCCCTACACGACTAAGCTGCTTTTCACTTCACTTGTACATCCAATATTGGAATATGCATCAGTGGTGTGGAACCCACAATATAATATATACATTGATATACTCGAGTCGGTGCAGAAACAATTCCTATTGTTTTCACTTCGGGGGCTACCCTGGAATTCACACTTAAAATTGCCTTCATATGAAAATCGTCTTAAACTAATACGGTTACCAACTCTGCGCAGTCGAAGAATTATGCTAAATGTTACTTTCTTAAATAAACTGTTTTCCGGCTCAATGAACTCTGAGTTATTGCAAGGCATGATTAACATTAATAATCCAGGAAGGAATTTGAGACATTTTCGTTTCTTAAGACTTGATATTTGTAATTCAAACTACGCTCTTTTTTGTCCATTCCGGTGTATATGTAATGATTATAATACCCTTTGTCATCTTATTAGTCCCGTGGACTCTTACAATGTTATAAAGCAAAAAATAATTATATATCTTAATTCTTGAAATTCCTTTGTTTCTGCTGCACAGTTTATTGGGCTTAGTAGAAATTTTATTTAATTAGTGATCGGATAAAGCTGAAACCCATCATTTCTTTTAAAGAAATAGTGCAGTCCCGGTCACCGATCCGTACGATTGACGGATATGCCGCACACGTACGGTTTCGCTTACTGAATGCAGAGCAGTCCGGGCTGTTCGTTGTCGGTCCCCGATCCGTACGATAGACGGATGCGCCTCTCGTGTGGTTAGGCGGGTAGGTGGGATCGCAGGGACCGATCGCAAAAACAAAAAAAAAAAAAGTGCCGATGCATTGTAGTTCCTATGCATGGAACGCACCATCGTCGTAATATGAAAATCATACCACACCATAACACTAGTTGAGCCGGATTTTTAAATTTTGTTGTAAATAGAAATTAGATAGTTTGGACCCAGTAACTGTTTTCAGCGAATATCCTGTTAAAAAATGACTCCAGTATTTTTGTGAAAAATCCTGTAACTATCCTGTTTTATTTCCATTGATTTTAAACTTTGCATTTCTCCTGAAAGTAAACGATCATTATCTCGGTGTATGTTCCTGCTAGTGTGTTCATCAACCTTTACGTTGATAAAAAATAAAGAAAATGCCACAGAGAACGTAAAAATGTCAAAATGTTTAACTTCAAATCATTACAAAAAAAAAAAACAAAACATTTTGTCTTACGATTAAACGTTTATTTGCATTGATTGACATAAATAAACACATATGCCTTCTCCCAACTAAAATTTAGTTTTTACAAATTTTTTGTGGTCATTCTCCTTTCCCATACTTTCTCAGCTATAAATTACACAGGCCGACAAAAATTATACCCAGAAACCAGATTATATATTTCCGTAAGTTTTCGATGCGCTGATTTCGAATCTTGTCGCAGAAGTGCTCCATCACGTCAGGTTTGTGAGATATCCTAACCTAAAAGTGCCAAAAATGACGATTTTTCTCAATTTTGAGGTTAAATAGCTCTAAGGATTTGATTTTTGTATTAAAACTATGAACGGCATCTTAAAATACTAGTCTTCCTCTTTCAAATGCCGTTGAGTTTGTTTGAATATCTTTTTTTTTTCTCTGAGATATGGCATTTTTTATCTGCGTCTGTGTATGTCTGTCACTGTTTCTGTGTCTTTGTCAATCTTTGTCAAAATGCCATATCTCAGAGAAAAAAAAAGATATTCAAACAAACTCAACGGCATTTGAAAGAGGAAGACTAGTACTTTAAGATGCCGTTCATAGTTTTCCTACAAAAATCAAATCCTTAGAGCTATTTAACCTCAAAATTGAGAAAAATCGTCATTTTTGGCACTTTTAGGTTAGGATATCTCAAAAACCTGACGTGATGGAGCAATTCTGCGACCAGATTCGGAATCAGCGCATCGAAAACCTACGGAAATATATAGTCCGGTTTCTGGGTATGTATTTTGATCAAATTTTATCGGCTTGTGTTATTATTTTTGTGTCTACAATGTTTTATGTCCTTTTTTTTAATTATAATTGACAAATAAATTTAATGTGCTTTTTATTTAAAACTAAGTCTTGACGGGCCTATGTTTTTACTAACATTTTAAGTTCAAAAGACTATGAAACTAAAATGCTTAGGTTCACAATTACTATTTTTTTTTAACATAGATATATTTTCACTTATGACCCTCAAATGAATATATTTTTGCAGCAAAATTCAGTTTAGCAATCGTGGAAGATTTTTGGGGAGTGAGAAAAATTCCTTGGAAAATGAGCTATCAGCAATAATATTTGAGGGAAAATTTTTGACGTTTTTCCAAATTTAATGACAGAAAAAAGCAATGTTAGCAACAGTTTGTAATTTTATTTGATAAAAAGATTTTTTTAACATACTTACAAAATCTAACACAAACAAAGAGCAATTACAGATATTGGTAGAGTCCTATTCGAATTTGGGAATCACTTTAAGAATGTTTTCTCTGCCTCCACCAGTAGTAATGACCCAAGGTTGATTAATGAAGCTCGAACTACGGTTGATGGGAAGAGAATGCGTCGGATGCGGGCCGTTTATCTGTTTCCACGGACGACTCGGCGCTTACTACACAAGCCTCTGACATTTTTTCTTCACAAGAGGAAGTCACAGATATTTTGCATTCCCTTAATCCTAAAAAGTCATATGGTCCGGACCTTATCTCTAACTTTGCGCTCAAGAAAGTTTCCAACCTGGCGGTACAATTTCTCACTATTATGTTAAACAATTTTATAAATATTGGTTATTTCCCGTTAAAATGGAAATCTGTCAGAATAATCCCGATAGCCAAAAAACAAAATGATACATCAATCAATAATTTTCGTCAAATTCAAATGTGGAAAAGGTGCTTGAAAAAGTTCTGTTGAACAACATTAATTCCTCGGTTTCGATTCCTATCGAGCCTATCGTAACGACATTACTCTGGGGTTGAGAGACCAAAAATATACCATTGCATGTACTCTTGACTTAGAGAAAGTATTTAATAGCGTGTGGAGGGATAGACTTCTCTACAGAATATTACAGCTTAACTTTTCTTCGCATATATTCTTTATGCTAGAATGTTTCCTGGCTGACAGAAAGTTTAACATTCAGCTTCAAACGAGCTGCTCAAATGTTTGTGATTCAATAAGTGGAGTTGCACAGGGATCGGTGCTGGGCCATGTCTGTTCAACATTTTCTTAATGATTTCACTCACTTGGATATGAATAACGAAAATACCACGCCTATCGTGTTGTTATTTGCAGATGATACAATTGTTATGCTAGGTATTGTTACCCTCTTATGGAGATCGGTTGTCAAAGTAAACACTCACAAAACGGACTGTATATGCAGTAGAAACGCCAGTGGAAAGGTAAAGAAAGGTGCCGTAAGGGAAACAAGAAATCGTAATATTCATATTGATGGAGTTCGTGTGCCATTAAAAGATGAAATGAAGTACTTTGGGGTTCATTTCAATAAATTATTTAAATTCAATAGGCAAGCTAGGCTTAATATTGCAAAGGCACGGAAAGCCTCATGCATACTTACTTCATTGTTATGTAATAAGGACTTGATTAAGAGAACCAAATTACTTATGTATAACACCCTTATTAGGCCAGTATTGCTTTATGCTGTTCCGTCATGGTTCACGATTTCCCCTGTTGTCGCTCTGAAGATGGAGCGTTTGAGAGAAGAATTCTTAGATTGTGTATCGGCAAAAATTTCGAAAATAGATCAAAAAGGTATTCTAATGAATTCGTATATGCTGAGACTAATGTTGTCTCGATTATGAAATATACCATATTTTTGATGAGAAAATTTATCAAGGATTTTGAGACTTTTGAGAGAACACTCTTGGTTGGGACGAATGATGAGGGGATGTTGCTACCGGTGGCGGGGCATTCTATGCCTGTGTTAAGCAGTCATGGCTTATTTTGGCTTTGCTGGCGGGCCGCCCCGCACTATCCGGCTCTGTCTCATGTTGTTCTCGTTCTTGTTTTCTGTCAAAAATTTGTATTTGCATTTATAATAGATTTGCATTCATTTTTAAAAATAATGAAATATGCAGGATTAAAAGATATTTTTAAAAGTGACGATCGCATGACGGTTATCATGTGTTTTCGTCTTTTAAGTATAAATTACTAGTCAATATTCATTCCAAGTTACCGTATGTGCGAATGGGAGGGCGGTGTTGCTAACTTGCGATGGCATGCGACTTGGCACTGTGGTTGTCTCATTCTTTTTCTATTGCACATTTCTTGTTATTTTTCTTTGTTATCTACTAAGTCAACGTTTACACGAGGAAACTCTTGAGAGCAAGTTTTCGTGTTAGTAGGCAAGAAGGAAAAAAAGGAAGGGGTTGTGTACAGAATTTGTCGTACCCGCTAAATCTTTTTCGTTCTATTCGTTAGCTGATAATATGCTTTGAATTTACGTTTGTTGTGGCGGGTTGGCGCAGTAATTGCTTTGAATTTTTCTTGCACAAACAAATTCCAGTTTTCGTATGTAAACGCAAAACAAATTCACAAAAGAGAATAGACAAGTATTTGTCTGACCGAATTTCCTCGTGTCAACGTTAACTAAGTATTGTAAATATTAACACTCGTACATATATGCTTCGTGAGCAAGAGCAATGTATTCATTAGTCAACGTTTACACGAGCAAATTCGGTCTGAGAAATTCTTGTTTATTCTCTTTCATGAATTTCTTTTGCGTTTACACACGGAAACTAGAATTTGTTTGTGCAAGGAAATTTCAAAGCAATTACTGCGTCAACCCGCCACAACAAACGTAAATTCAAAGCATAACATCAGCTAAAAAATAGAAAAGGGATTTCGCGTGTATGACAAATTCTGTACACCACCCTTTCGATTTTCCCTTCTTGCCTACAAACAGGAAAACTTTCTTTCAAGAGTTTCCTCGTGTAAACGCTGTCTTAATAGAAATTTTTAGCCATGAGGCAAACTCCGTATTATTTGTATACACGTAATTTGTTGGAGCGGGCCATACTGTCATAGCCGCTCGTATTCAATAAGAGCAAATGTATTAAATGTACAATCGTTATTTCGCTAAGACTCAATAAATACATACATACCTTCAGATATTCATGATAGAGGTGATACAATTTCTGCAAAATCGTTTTTTGAGTTATGCCTGTCTAGAAGTGAGCCATATGGTCTTTAGTGAGTCAGTTTTCAAACCTATCTGCTAACTTAGATTATGTTGCTTCACAAAGATGTTTTGTTAGTAATATTTTTCCGTTTTAACAATTTTTTATTTCAGCAATTCTTCGTTTGAAGATTTTTCTCATAGTAAATATTGAATTAAATCCTCTAATATTAAAAATTTGTCATTTTTGCAGTTTATGTTTTGTTGCAATAATTTTTTTTTTTCATATTTCCCGATTTCCCTACACATTCCGATTCTGAAATTTTTTTTTTTAGTAAAGGGTGTTTTTTTTAGAGGTATAGAGCTTCGAATTGAAATAAAACACAAGAAAATCGTTTTAATGTCCATCAATTTGGCTTTATTGGAAGGATAATTTTATGCCATTAATGTTTAAATATGATTTCGGGCATGTGGCCACCGCGGCTGGCTCAAATAAAGCCAATTCTACAGGTCCAATTTTGAACCACTTTTTCGAGCATATGGGGCCGTATGTCGGCAATAACGCCACGAATGTTGGCTTCCAAGTCCCCTAACGTTTCTGGTTTGTTGGCGTAGACGAGCGACTTCACATATCCGCAAAGAAAATAATCCAATGGTGTCAAATCACACGATCTTGGTGGCCAATTGACAGGTCCATTCCGCGAAATTATGCGCTCATCGAATGTTTCCTTCAATAAATCGATTGTGACGTGCGCTGTGGCATGTAGCGCCGTCTTGTTGGAACCACAGCTCATCCACATTCATGCCATCCAATTCGGGAACAAAATAGTCGGTTATCATGTCTCTATACCGGTCTCCATTAACGGTAACTGACTCTCCAGCATTATTTCGGAAGAAGTATGGCCCAATGACTCCACCAGCCCATAGAGCACACCAAACAGTCAGTTTTTGTGGATGTAATGGCGTCTCAAGGGTCTCATGTGGATTCTCTTCACTCCAAATGCGGCAATTTTGCTTGTTGACGTAGCCATTCAACCAAAAATGAGCCTCATCACTGAACAAAATTTTGCGATGAAAATCAGCATCGAGATCAATCTCATTTTCGGCCCATACACCAAAATCACGACGCATTGCATGGTCTCGCGGCTTTAATTCTTGCACAAGCTGGATCTTGTAAGGTTGCAAGCCAAGATCTTTGCGCAAAATCTTCCATAAAGTTGATGGACAAAGCTCCAATTGCTGTGCACGGTTGCGAATCGATTCATTCGGGTCCTCTTCAACATTTTGCTCTACAGCGGCAATTGTTTCTTCGGTGCGCACTGTTCGACGTCTCTGCGGATGCGTATTATCACATAAAGTAAACGTAGTGCGAAAACGATCCATGGTTAACCGAATTAATTGCTCTGATGGACGATTATGTCGACCATAAAATGGACGGAGCTTGCGGTAAACTTCGCGAACTGAACCATTATTTTCGAAATAAATTTGCACGATTTGCAAGCGTTGTCCTTTTGTCAACCTGTTCATGATGAAATGGCAAACCAAACTGAACATAAATGACATTAGAGTTACCAGATTTGACCATAAAATGCCAGTTTTATCTCTATTCGAAAAACAAACCTCTAAAAAAAAACACCCTTTATATTATAACATATTTGTACAAAGAAAGTCAGTTTTAAGAGCTAAAAATAAATATGTACATAAACAATTATATATTTGCAATATCGCGGCTTAAATTTTCTGCTTTTCTTTATACGATCTGTTTAATAAGGAAATTCTAAATTATCACTTTCAAATTTTACATTTTCAAAAAAATAGGCAACGAAATTACTTTGAAACTATGAAATTGTGTTGCCGTTAAATTTTTCAAAATTAAATTGTAAGGTTCATGGTGTGGACTTGTTAATGTGTACTTTGTAAATCATTTTATGCCGAATTCCATCCCATTATGTCTATTACTATGGTCCATATTGCGGTCATCTATTTTCGATAAAATCTATAGCCATCGATCTAATAAGGGGTGAACACATGATCAAACAACTCATCAAATTATTTGTGAAACAATTTGACGAAAAAAAAATATATGGTGTTTGATGAGATTTTGAAGACGTGATCGCTCATCAAATTGTTGGATGGTAAACAAAATATTTTAATTTCCTGCTTGTTTGACAAACAATTTGATGGTGTGTACACTCGTCAAATTTTCTAGTTTGAAAAAAGATTTCAACGAGTGCACATCGCGCGAATAATGAAATAGTAGGCGGCTTTTATTTATTTTACATATTAGAGAGGTGTTTTTATTTTTATGTTTTTAACTGTGGCTAGAGGAGCCAATATTGGTAATATTAAAGGATGCAAATTTTAATTAAAATTACTTTTATACTTAAGTAACGATAGAACAAATTTACAAATAATTGCTTCAGTTATAGACGTTTTTAATTGTATGTAAAATTGTATCTCTTTTTTTTAGCTGGTATTGTGGACCTGAAAATTACCGATTCTAATTGTGGTCTTGAAAAAGACATATGGTATTAATTTAGATTAAACTTAATACCTTTTTCATCAACATATCTACTTTCATGAACATAATAATTTGTCCGCCACCACGATGTTTTCTCTTCGGTGATCGGAACAAAACTGAAATTTGACGGATAATTTGATCATGTGTACGCTGAGCTGTCAAATTGTTTGTCAAACAATTTGATGAGAAATTTGATCATGTGTACGCCCTTATGAAAACGATGCCATTTTGGTATCACCAAACTCAATAGGGCCGTACACACCATCCTTCATGCTTGACGTACTCGAATAACTGTAAATTTCGTTTTCCGTTTTATTGTTTTTGTCCACAAATAGATACTTTCCATAAGAATTCATTGAATATTTTTTGTTTTCCGGTAAAAAAAGGGGGTATATAATAAAAAATTTACAACGAACTATATACCATTTTAAAGGGAACGAACCAGGCTCTCTTAATATGCTAAAAAACCCATAGGTTATTAAGACATTTTTAGGGAAAAAAAAAGGTTTTTTTAAAAAAAAAGTTGGTCCAAATTTCAGAAAAGTTGTCATATCTCCAAAATTATAGGAAAAATTTCAAAACTTTACTCACCATTATTAAAGGCCATTAAATTATCTTTCATATGACACCAAAATTTTTGATATCCATGCAGGGGTTCCCAACGTATGATCATTTTTACAAAAACTATATCCGGAACTTACGATGGCTATATCTTCGAAACTAGATCCGAGCGGCCCGTTTTTTTTCATAATTTTTATTAATTTTTGACCCCCTTTTACCCCTAAGAGAAGAAAAAGAATTGGAGAATGTCAACTAAAGTAAACTTAAGCCAATTCGACAACCGGAATAGGTGCATATAATTCGAATATATAATTGTAATAATACCACATATTCTTTTTTCAGTTTATTTTTATTATTGATGCAAATAGTATTATAAAAATAAATTGAATTTAAGAGCCACATGATGAACAAGCGTCTTTGTTTTCGAGGGAACACACCATGTCCGTCATTCGTAGATCTTGATTAATTTTGGAAATAAGTTCTTCGTTATTTAATTCAATGTTTAAGTTCTTGTCAACAAGAGATTTATCAACAGTAAACTGAATGGCATTAGCTGCCGGTTTCGTACGCAAATAATACATTCCTGTCTTTAATCCAGCTTTCCAAGCATAGAAATGTATTGAAGTAAGTTTGCCATAATTCGGCTCTGCGACATGAATGTTAAATGATTGACTCTGATCGATAAATGCCCCCCGATCAGCTGCCATTTTAATAGTTTTTTTTACTGAAATTTCCCATACAGTTTTATATAAATCTCGAATTGATTTGGGAATTCTTTCTATTCCTTGAATGGAACCTCTACTTAATATTATTTGATTTTTCATATCATCATTCCATAAGTCTAGTTCCGTTAAATCTCTTAACAAATGGTGATTAACAACTTGAAATTCTCCAGATAAAACACGTCTCGTATATATATTTGAAGTATATGGTTCAAAGGACTCGTTATTACCTAAAATTTGAGCAGAAGATGCTGTTGGCATCGGTGCAACAAGAAGAGAGTTTCTCACGCCATATTTTGAAATTTTTGCTTTTAATTCATTCCAGTTCCACAACTCTGATGGCATTTTGTTCCACATATCATACTGTAATATTCCTTTACTTACAGGACTGCCATTATATGTTTCATAGGTTCCATATATTTCTGCAAGTTCACAACTGGCTTCTAAAGCGCCATAGTATATTGTTTCAAATATTTGCTGGTTTAAAATAGAAGCTTCTTCGCTTTCGTAAGGGTAGCGCATCAGAATAAGAGCATCAGCAAAACCCTGAACTCCTATGCCAATTGGTCTGTGTCTAAAATTTGATTTTTTTGCTTCAGGTAATGGATAAAAGGTGACGTCAATAATCTTATTCAAATTTCTGGTAACAATTTTTGTAACTTCTTTTAATTTTTTAAAATCAAATGTTTTTTCTGATGTAATAAACATATTTAATGCAATTGATGCAAGATTACATACAGCAATTTCATCTGGGTCTGAATACTCTACTATTTCAGTGCACAAATTACTACATTTTATTGTGCCAATATTTTGTTGGTTACTTTTTCTATTACATGCATCTTTATAAAGCATGTAGGGGGTACCAGTTTCCACTTGAGATTCAATAATAGCAAACCACAGAGACTGAGCTTTAATTTTTCTGTTTGCTCGCCCTTCATTTTCATATTTAACGTATAATTCTTCAAATTGATCTCCCCAAACGTCATGTAAACCAGGACATTTATGTGGGCACATTAGGGACCAATTCTCGTTTGCTTCTACTCTTTTCATAAAAAGATCTGGTATCCAAAGTGCATAAAATAAATCTCGCGCACGATTTTCTTCCTTACCAGTATTCTTCTTAAGATCAAGAAACTCAAAAATGTCTGAGTGCCAAGGCTCTAAATAAATTGCAAACGCACCTGGCCTCTTTCCACCACCTTGATCAACATAACGTGCAACGTTATTAAAAACTCTTAGCATAGGTACCAAGCCATTAGATGTGCCATTCGTTCCCGAAATAGCAGTCCCTTTTGCTCTGATACAATGCACGTTAATACCTATTCCTCCAGCCGATTTTGAAATCATAGCACATTGTTCGACTGACTTAAAAATCCCTTCAATAGAGTCAGAAACCATAGTCAACAAAAAGCACGAAGCAAGCTGTGGACGAATTGTAGCAGCTGCAAAAAGTGTTGGTGACGCATGCGTAAAGTATCTTTCAGATAGTAAGTTATATGTCTCTATTGCCGCACCGATATCTTCTCCGTGAATTCCAATTGACACTCTCATTAACATGTGTTGAGGTCTTTCAACTATTTTTCCATTAATCTTAAGTAAATATGATCGTTCTAAAGTTTTGAAGCCAAAATAATTATATCCAAAATCTCTGTCATATATAATTGCAGAATTCAGACGTTCACTATTATCGACGACGACTTTATAATAAAAATCCGATATCATAGGTGAACGAACACCTGTTTCATTGTTGACTGCAAAATACAAATCGTGGAAAACATCTAAAAGAAAAAGAAAAAATGTGACTATTATGATTATGTACGACATAATTTCAACACTAATTTCTAAGACAAAAGGAGTTAACTCCATTTTCAGTGATTTTGAGATATTGATGTTAAGTTTCAAAGGAACTGGTTTTTCCTCAAATAATGGAGATAAATGTAAGGAAATTCCGGAATTACTGTGGAATTGTACGCTAAAAACGTCTAATTTTTGCATATAATTAAACTTTAATTAAAAAAAAAGTAATGGTACGCATTTCTCGATTTTGCTCTGAAATTTATTTAACTCGTTTATCTCATAGCCAAAATTATAACAAATTCGATTTCTTAATATTTACAAATTCACTAACATAGCATTAATCACGAACTTTTAAGGTCATTGTTTGCATCTTGCTGTACACTTCTAAAGCGTATGAAAATGATGACAAAAACTAATGCAAATTTGTTCCACTTACGTCAAATACTTTTTGAAAAATACGAATACAGAAAAACATGATCATGAAGAAATACAAGAGAAATCCTCGACACTGCTGGCTCTCTTTATCTCAATTGAACGGTCTTATATAATTCTATTTGAGTTTCTCGAATTCGTACGCAGAGTTTGTAATAAGTATGTATAACTAACGCTCATATCAATATGTACTGTTTTTCGTAGCATTATACTGTTTTTTTAGACATACTGCTTTTTTAAAACGTTAAATTTGTAATGCTTCAAAACTCAAATTTATCATTCGCAATGCATATATATTAGCTTCTTCCTTTCTGTTATGACAATTGTCTTGACACTATTAAGTTTTATTTAGAGCATGGTACAATTATTAAGATGGTTCTCTTGTCAAATTCACATAAATGCAACCGTGAAAGTGGTTTAATCGCTGTCAAGAACAAAAAAACAAAATAAGCTGATTTTGATAGGTAGCCATAAAAATTAAATGGTACTATAGACACCATTTAGAATTGCTGCTATCATGATAATTGTACCATGGTTCAGTTCATAGCTCGCCACTTCAATTTTGATTTAGTTTGTTAACTTAAAAAAATATAAATGGCTCATTCTATTATATCTATAAGATTTTTCATGTTTTTTAAATAGGCTTGAGAGCGAGAAAATTTGAATATTCCGTTACTTTTCTTTCATAAATATTCCACTGCATACACACACTTTAAATGCTTGTAAAATGAAATAGGGTGAAAAAAAATGAATAAAATTTTCACAGATGGGACTCCTGTATGTTCTGAAAATTTTGTGACTAAAAACGCTGAAATCAATTCAAATTTTACTCTCTCGCTCTGATTCTCAATGTTTCAATGTACATTGCAAATCATAAATCTTAACTTTAAATGCTTGTAGAATCAAATAGGGCGAAAAAACATGGATAAAGTTTTCAGAGATGGTACTCCTGTATGTTCTGAAAATTTTGAGCCTAAAAAAGCTGAAATCGGTGATGGATCATTTGGGAAATTGATGTTTTCTTGAAATAGTCAATTTTTTATATTTCAGCACATAGAAAACGTTTGGACAATCATTAATTCAGATTTGTAGTTTTTTTTTTCATCTACTAGTGCACAACTACCTATAAATAATATAAAATCTAATATGAATTGTGTTGGTTTGCTTATATTCATCAATGAATTATGTTGTTTTACTTACGAGCTTTTTTGAACACAAGTAAACAATAATATTGGTCAAAAACATTTTATCGAATTTTTTATATCTTCTACATGATAGACCAATCAATGAAAAAAGATTCAGCCTATTTAAAAAACATGAGGGTAATGATGGCCTATTATAGATGGAATGACCCAAATGTCGAAAACGAACAAGTAAATTAACAAATTTACTTGTTCGCTGCACTCTCCTATTTTCATCTATGGCCCTCAGACGTTCAAATTTTACGACCGAGTCGTAAGATCGCCTCATACGCTAGGATTTTTTCATACTACTTTCCTTCCGACTTCAGTATGCGAACAGTTTTCACACAGTAAAGAACACTATGAACCTCCTTACGCATCTTGTTATGAAATAATAGGACAAAAAATTACTCAGAAAAAAATTGTTAGTCAAAGGAAGACTGTCATAAATCCCAAATTCTTCGAACATTTATTACTTTTGCGATGCGGGTACTCATAAGATCTAAAGGGTGAAAACCCATCCATTGTTTTATTTAATTAATGCACATGGCTTGCTACCTATTGCTACTGTCCAAGGAACGGAAGAACGAAAACATCTACGCTTGCTTAATCTATGCATACGTATAAATTGCGTCAACACTATTAAAGAAAATGTTTTGAAATTTAAAAATCTCTTTCTTCGAATTTTCTTTTTATTTAGCTCAAAAACACGTATGTGTCCTTCTAGCTAATTTTTCTGTATGCTGACAGTTAGAGAGCTTTTATCGTTGCTGCTGTTGCTTGTTGACTGGTGGTTGATGTCATCACTGGCTGCTCTAACTCCAGAAACATCAATTTTGCTTTTTTCCTGTAGGTTACTGATTGTTTTTATGTTTAGCGTGTCTAGCAACGCAAACTTGCTTGTTTAGGCAGGCTCATTCAAGCTACTGGTGCTACTTCGCCGTGATGGAGTTTTTTTTCGTTTACAATGTTCAGTCTGCCAAGTATTGGAAAAGTCTAATAGCGATTCAGCCGACTCCATTTTATCAGGCGGGTCCTCGATGTTTTTCTCCTTCATTTTGGTTCTTTGCACAATTTCCTTCGCCATTTTGCTGTAAAGCAACCAACTGGCGTGTTGGCGCGCAAAAGCGCGTGGGTTTTTTGACTGCGTGTAATCTTTTTATTGGGGCTTCATCCCCCTTTGTCAAGTTAAGAAGTTTCCTTACTCAAATAAAGCCTATAGCTTATGCTGCGCTGCTATTGCTGCACTTTGTAATTTAAACAGAAAAATAAAATTTATATTGTCTTTTAAAGTTTATAGATTTCAACAAATTTGATTTCAGAAACAGAAACACGACCACCCTCGTAGCCGAGCTCAACACTTCCAACCAGTAATATAATATTTTGCATATTTGACATAAGCTTATCTGTAATTTCGCATATTTGACATTAGCTTTTCTGCAATTTAAAATATTTGACATTAGCTTGTCTGTACGCTGAACAAGTTCAAAAACAAAAATGAAATGCAAAAAATAAATTAAAATAATTGCATGAAATCTGTGCAGAAATATTGTGAATAATATAGTTTGCCATCTACTCTTTTTCGTGAAGTCTTTGATGATATTTGAATTGGACTCCATTTACTGGACCAATTGCTCTTTATTTGTGTTGTTATATCTTGTAAGCATGTTAAAAAAATAAAATTACGAAATATTGCTAACATTGCTAACTACTTTAAATTCCTTGCTACAAATTTGGACAAAAAAACTTCCGAAAAACGTCAAAAGTTATTGCCGATAGCTCATTTTCCAAAAAATTTCTTCCCAAAAATCTTATACGATTGCAAAACAGGGAATTGGAATCACGTGAGACTTTGTCAAAAGCCATAGCTACATCTGTATAAATAGCATCAACTTGCAAACCTTGATCAAAAGAGACCCAAAAATTTTAAAATACAGAGAGATTGGAAACAGTAGATCGTCGAGACGAAACCATACTGAAGAAGGGAAATCAAATTTTTAGCTGCAAGATATAATTTATCTTTAAAACTGTCAAAAGCCACAGAACAAGTGAAAAGTTTAGGAATTGGATTTTAGTTGCTTACATAATTTTTATTACCCGCAATTTTTCATCTCGGTTCTGTAGTGATGTCATCGATTCTGCTTACAATATTAATAATTTTAAGCATATCAGAAATGATAAAGGCTTAAAAAGGGGAGGTGGAGTCGCCATATACTGCCGAAATACTTAAATATTGAAATTATCATAAAGTCTTCACCTGGTGATTGCATTGAATTTTTAAATGTTTGTATTTTTGATAAAAATATCAAGGTCTTTCTGTCTTGCGTATACAATCCCAATAAATGTCATAGTCTTAATCCTTATTTCTCCGTATTAAATAATATTTAAATTGATTTTGATTTTTTGTTATCTGTGGAGATTTTAATGTTAATATTTTATGCCGTGATAACCTATCTAATTCACTGTGTGATAATGTTGCATCCGTCGGAATGTCGATAATTAATAATACTGTATCAACTCGTTTTTCAGATAATGTTGCTCCTAGTCTTCTTGACTATTTTATTATTTCTGATCTATCAACTGTGTTATTATTTGATCAAATTTACTTCTTGTCCGATCATGGCTTATTGTTTTGTACGTTCTTGACTTGTCTCGTAATATAAGTTCTAATACATTTTCCTATCGTGATTTTAAATCTATAGATTTATGTGCCCTTAATAATGAGCTTTGCCACACTATGCGAAATGAAGTTGATGGAAAGCTTGAAAATTTCCAATTCGATCTGTCACAGTAAAAAATAAATCATGTCATTGGTTTACTTCTTGCGTTTAGAAATCCAGAAATACTTCAGATCAGGTACTAGGCAGTTTAAAAAAAATTTTGTACTGCAAAATTAGACTCATCTCTTCCGTCCAAAGTTCTATGGAAGAACTTGGAAGCCTTGGATATAAGAAAGAAATGTACCACTGAATGTAATGTTGATCCTGATGTTCTTAATGATTTCTTTATTTCTAATGCTGTTGCTTCTGATAATTGTAGCTTTAGTTTCTCGGGTGATTCTACTCCGCTTAATTTTCAGTACTTAGCTGTCACTGAAGATGATGTTGGGAAGTGTCTTATGAAATTAAAATCAAATGCCATTGGTGAGGATGGAATATCTCTATACATATAGTTAGTTCTAGTCCATATACTCGGCTCCTTCACGCACATTTTAAATCATCGTTTTACTACCTCCATGTTTCCCCACTCTTGGAAAGTTGCTTTGGTAACGCCTTGTGAGGAAGAAAGTCGACACTCGTTTTCTTCCTCAAAAATAAAGGCACCAAGAATGGTGATCACACGCGCCTACGCACGCGCCGCCGCATGAACATACTTTTCTTTTATTCATTTATTTTATTTTATATATTATTATTTTTCATGGAAAAAACCATATACTTTATGTTAAAATGTACAAAAGAACTGAATTAAATATAGTTATTTAAGTTTTTTATACAATGAAAAAAAAAAACAAACGCACATGTGAACAACTGATTATTGAAGTTGGCATAAGGGCATAGTTTAGTAGTTAAGTTGCTAGGTTAAGGTAATTAGTCATCTGGCACAACCATTCGAAACAGCTGACGTGGCCTAAAATAAGAACCAGCTGATGCAATCGACACCAGCAGGAGGTTAGATCGCAAATTAAAATTCAAGATTTAGTCAGTCAGCCGGGGTCCACCGTAGCAAGCAGTTCGCAGTCAAGCAAGCAGTGGTAAATACTAATTAATAAACTTTTCTTTTCTTTTAGCAGTAATTCGGCATTCAAGTACGTCTTCGGTTTTAACCGAGGTACTTGAGTGTAATAACTTAGGATCGTCGTCAGCCGACAGCACAGCGTAGGAGCGGAAATTAGTCTTCGGTTTGGTGGTCGATGCAACGTTCGACCATACAAGTGCGTCTTCGGTTTTAACCGAGGTACTTGGCTGCGAGAGCTTAGCATAGTCGCTCTGCCGAGGTTTATTTTCCTAGCATAGAAGTAGCGTGTGGAAGTTTCGGCCAACTTCAAACGCATGAGGGTGCTTTCAGTTTTTACCGAGACACTCATGCGCTAGAACGCCGCCAGTTTAAAACCAACGCAGGCATATTATCAAAGAGAAACAGCGAGCGACAGGAAAGCTTAGGTAGCGTCAGAAAAAAAGGAGAAAAGCATTCCCCGGTGGATACAAGCAGCGTCCCGAAAAACGGTGCTACAAGGCAGCACAGCCCAGAGCACCAACGCCAGAGTGTATATAAAATAAGTATCAGCGGCTGATAATTTATTATATTAAGAATTATTACATTGAACTTGCAGTCATTTTGCAAAGACCAATATGGCTTAATGGCTATGCAAACAAGCGAGAAAGTGACAAGTATATAGATAACCAAAAATGGAACATTGTGTGTGGATTGAAATAGATAAGCGCACATTGTACACCTCAAGGTCATGTCCCCAACAGCTCAAGTGTTAAGAGCGACCGTCAAAAAATAACATTGCAATTCAAGAACGGTCAGGGGTTCGATTCCATGTAAAACATTAACCAAAAACTGGTCTGATGAGGCTATGTATATACATATGAGAATGTGTATATATGTGGTAATAGCCGAAACATATGTCACCAATTAACAGGTTAAATTGTTCCATTTGTTATCTTTGTCATGTTTGTTGAATAAAAAGCATTGATCAATTAAGTAAAAATTTTATTATTATAATATTAGTCTTGATTTTCACATAAACTCCTCGCTGACATGCGTTGATCACGTAAACAGTGTGGTCAGAAAAATTTATTATATTTTACGTACCCTAAGGATGTTGGCTGACTTTACACCCATAGACACCAAACGTAAACTCGTTATACAGCTGATTGTCCATATTATAACATACTCTGAATTAGTATATAGTAAGCACGATTCATAGTCTGAACTGAAACTCCAGATTGCTTTTAATCATGCCACACGATATGTGTATGGCATGCGCAAATATGATCATGTGTCTGAGCATAAGAAAATAATTCTTGGATGTGACATTACTACTTATCTGAGTTTCAGGAACTGTGTATTTTTATATAAACTCATACTTTCAAAACTCCATATTACTTGTTTGGAAAACTAGAGTTTAGTCATTCCCAAAGGAGTCATATGCTCATTTTACCAAGATTTAACTATTTAAACTCCTCTCGTTTGTTCTTCATTAATGCCATTAGACTGTGGAATTCTCTTCCATGTCATTACAAATCTATTGGCGGTATAAGAAAATTTAAGTGTACCATTTTTGATTACTTTTCACAGTAACCAGTTCTCTCTCTATTTAATAATTTTTCTAAATTTTTATTTTTGTTAAATCAAAAACTTTTATTTTTTTTTTGTTTCTCCTTTTTAATTAAGTTGAAAGTATTTAAGTATTATAAGTAGTATTTATTTAATTATATATTTATATTTAAAGAATTAAACTTTGTATTATAAAAGAACACAGTTCTTGTTATACGAATTGCAAATAAATTGAATTGAAATTTAGAAAATTTATTTTTCAAATTTTTTAATTTTTGAAGTCTTTGGTATACCAAGGTAGCTAATGGATTTTACCAGAAAGTTAAAGAATATGTCAAAACAATACCAAATATCATTTCTGTCAAACATATCCTTTCAGTTAAATATTATTATTTAATTCAAATTTTATTCAATAATTCAAAATTACACAAGTTGTAATTATAATTAAAAGCAGATTTTGAACCATTAACAGGAATCTTTTAATATTTTTAGAAATCAATCTGGAAAATTATAGGCAATTGATTGAAGCCGAAATCGGGAAAATACATTCTTCCAACGTAAACTATATTTTCGGTAACAAAAATCAAATCTAGTATTATTCCAAATCTATTAGTAAAAGAATTGATTTGATTGATTGATTGATTAAAAAAAGAACCAATATATTTCGCTCGTGATTAACATTAATGGTTATGTTTATTAGTTGAAACTAGTATTTTTTTCCGACCGACCAAATCAGGTGTTGCTTTACATGCAATCGAAAATTCGCACAGCTTTACAATAAAAAAATTGAGATTATTAAAACATATAAACGATGACAGAAGCTTAGATGCATATGAGAGCATTTGCATGCAAAAAAATCAAAACATTATGATGAACACTATGGAAGCTCCGTTTAGGTAATCTCTTTTTAGCATATTAAAACATGCAAAATAATTACCTGCAACAAGTTTATTTTCTATGTTATTATGTTTTTCTTAGTGGATTTACATTTTTTACTTTTTATTTATGACAATTGTTTCTCGGCGTTTAATTTGTTAATGTATTTTGTGTGTTTGTCTTTTGAGCAATTTTTATGTTTAGCTTTAAGGTATTAGTAATATAATTGAAATTTAGAAATTTTAGATTTCAGTCTAATAAAATCGATTGGCTGATGATGACTTAAAAGTCGAAATGCATCCCATTTAAGGCGGTTTTTGTTTTTTATTAAATTAACATTTTTACCATAAATTTTTAACATTAATGGTGTTAAAAAGTACTGTTTGACAGAAAATTCCAACAAATTGTCTTCAAATTAAAATCATATATAATACAAATATGTTCATTATCATTGATATTAATAAAATGATTATTTATATTATCCACATGAGCAACATAAAGTTAATTCGAACTATTAGGCGGGATATAGGACATGCAAAACAGACAAAAAGCTGGTCGAGAAGCGCATCCATGTTTTCAAGCACGTAGAAAAACGAACTAAGACAACGTTTTGCAGCAACTAACAACACCACCTTCTCTGGAGCAGGAAGTTTTAGATATATCTGTATCTTTTCGATAGACTAAATAGTCTTGGGTCAAAGTTCCCAATTATCCAAAAAATCAGGATATACTAGCCTTGGTCCGCATTCCAGACATATTCTGACAGTAAATTTTTAGTTTACTAAATAGATTTTTGCCCGAGGTTGCTAAGGCAGGCCATGATGATAAATTGAATCATTACGTTTGGTATTAGGAGCTATTTCGTTATTACATCTGCTCCTGTCCGCCAAAGAAAAAAATCTACTATTACTGCATAGAATTTTGGAACACACAAAGCTTAAAATTAATACTCTTAAGATTCGCTTGCACAGTATCTCATTTAATTAGTTTATAGCAAACAAACTGCGATTTATCAATTTTTGAGTACTTAGTACGTAACTCGATAATGTGGTCTTCAGTGACACTCGGCTTAAATGAGAAGAACTGAACAAGTTTTTTTCTTACAATCACATCCAGTTGTAGTCCTTGGGCCCAGGAGTAAAAAAATTGGGACGTTTTCCTTTCAAACCATCACAAAGTCATCAATTTTACGAGATAAATAAATTTATGACCTATGTTATATTTTATTTTAATCAGTTTTTTATAAAAATGTTGGGGCGTCCGACACGCCGACTAGAGCCAATTTTGGCAGAATCGATTGTAAAAAATATTTAAAATCAAGTGGTAACCACAATTTTCAGGGGGGAATTGTTTTCGGACACATTGAAGCAAGGGTTTCGTGCAATCAAAAAATTTATTACCACAGATACGTTTTTAATTTTTAATGTTTCTGTTGCATGTTACATGCATATTGAACCACTTATCGGACAAAAATAATGGGGACTTTTTTCATAAAAATGAAGAAACATTACATTTTCGACCTCATTATACTTATATACGTTAATTATTTGAATTTATAAAAAAAAAAAAATTATATGTATATATAAGTTTATACCTTAAGTTTGAATTTTCCTTTAAGCAAAATTATACTAAAATTGCCTTAATAAAAAAAAATCAGTGAATTGTATTAATAAATGGTATTTAAAGAAAAAACTACTATTTTCAACTTTTTACTACATTGTGCAACATACATAGAGTATATTACAATCTTAGTATCAAAGTATACATGTATAGTGCCTTGTGTATAATGAGCCATTCCCTATATATATATAATATATAAATATATATATAATATATAAATATATATATAATATATAAATATATATATATAATATATAAATATATATATAATATATAAATATATATATAATATATAAATATATATATAATATATAAATATATATATAATATATAAATATACATATAATATATAAATATATATATAATATATAAATATATTTTATATTTATATATAGTGTATTACCACGTGACTTTGTTTTAAGCTCCGAAATGAAATCCCTCTCTTTATAAGTTTTTATGCATTAGTCTGTAAAAGTGTATAATGTTTCATAATAACGGAAGCATGTTTTAGTTGTTTTCAAAGTATTTTTTATAGCATACATTTTCTGTGTTAGCGCTTTAAAAACTCCAAATGTTCATTTACAACAATACTTTTTTAATATTTATTTAAAGTAACATTTTAAGGTCTCTTACCTTAATGCAAAGAAAAATATATTTTCGAAAATTTTTGAGCATTACATTAATAAAAAAATATCAGCGTTTCTTTATTAAGATTTTTTAAACTATCCTAGCTTATCAATTTGTACCTTTTTTAATTTCAAATCGATTCACCATTTTACAATTTGAATATTTTAAAAACTCGCAAATATACAGCTAATTGTTTATAAAATCACTGCTCATCGAACTGTAAGCAATTAGCTGTAAATTTGTGAGTTCTTAAAATATTCAAATTCTAATTCGGTGAATCGACTCGTAATTTTCATAATAAAATATTATATTCACAGTTTCGACTTCTATAGACGAGGATGATAGGTAGACAAGTTCAGCTTCAGAAACTGAAAATGATAATGATTGGGATACAGAAAGCAGTGTATGAGAGGAATCTGACGAAAATGAATAATAAAATAAATTGTTTTTTAATAATAAATATTTTGTTAACGCAACTATTATATTATAAACTATGATAATTAGTTTATTAACGACATAAATTTTTTCTTTCATTATGCGTACAATATTAAAAACATAAAAATTAGTTTTTTTGTCCGACTACCCCAATATTTTTGTCCGACAATTGCATTCTTTATGACAGAATACAATTTTTTATATCCTCCTTTTTTGTCGGAAAAATGGTAATACATTTTTTGATTGCCTTGAATTCAATGTGTCCGAGAACAATTTCTCCCACTGAAAATTGTGCGACAAGGTTACCACTTGTTTTTAAGTATTTTTTACAACGGACTCTGCCAAAATTGGCTCTAAGGTCATACATTTTTTGATTTTATAAAGTTGGCATAGTCGGCGTGTCTGACGCTCTAAACAACCCAACATTTTTGTCCGACAAAGTGTTTTACGCTTTTTATGTATAAAAAACTCTTGATTAAAGTAAAATATAACATATAGTTCATAATTTTATTTATCTCGTAAAATTCATGACTTTGTGATGGCTTGAAAGGAAAACGCCCCACCATCATATTCAAAATTTGTCCGACTCGACGTGAATATCACATACAAAAAGTTTGAGCAGTGTGGTCATGAATAATTTTTTTACTCCTGGGCCCAAGGACTATTCAGAGCTTTCTCTAAGATCAACATCACTACTAGCATGTTTTTAAATTTCTTCTTCTTCTCCACTGTGATCCAATTATTGTTACCAACATCAACACGTTCATGAATATCAAGTGAGATCATAGCAACAGCGCTTTCATCAACAGAGCCGGAATCAACAGAAAAAGCATTATCAGAAACAGCACCAAGAGAAACCCCCTTGGCAGAGAATGCACTATCAGAAATAGCATAAGTAGAACAAACCACATCAACAGCGGCAGAGGCACTGAAACCAGAAGAACATTGTAAAGAGAACGCATTAGGATTAGCGGAACGCTTAACCATACGGGATGATGAATTAGCAACAGCAGGATTTTTTGTTTTTTAATATTTATTAATTTAGCTATATGCTATTTTATATACAATATTATTCTGCATATAATTATTAGTTATATTTTAATCTTATATATATTGACAATTGATTTTTAAAGACATATAAAATCGTTTCATTTTTCAAAGAATTTGGCAAGTCATTATATGCTTTGAGGCCTTTATATAATAAAATATTTTGAGATCTTATATTTGGGAAAAAATTTATTCTAAAGTTTGACACATTTCTTAAATTATACGGTTGAACATCAGCTACATAAACCATTTGATCGCTTAAATATGTAGGTAACATTTTATATTTCATTTTAAAAATAAATATAAGTACATTCATAAGTACTCTTTGGTTTACTGAAAGCCATTTTAAAGTATCTAGCATACCTCTTATTGGAGCTAGTCTATTACATCTTAAGATACATCTCATGCCTTTGTTCTGTAATTTTTGTAATCTTGTTAACATAACATTTGAACCAAGAAATAAGATTGTGGAACAATATTCAAAATGAGGTTTTATCATTGTGTTAAAAATTTTAATAGCAGTAGGAAAAGATAGCCTGCTTCTTATCCTCTGGAAAAAGCCTATTTTTTTGAAATTTTTTTACATATGTAATTAATGTGTTCATTAAAATTTAAATTACTGTCAATCACAATACCTAAATATTTTATGTCTTTTACTTTTTCAATAATTTCACCATTAATTACAATATTTTTTTCAGAAAAACCATTGATCAGCATGGATTTAGTTTTTTTCGTATTAAGTTTCAGTTTATTCATTTTTAAATATGATTCCACTTTCTTCAAATCATCATTTATCTTATCTATACATTCATCCACTGTACTTGCTGCAATGTATATCAATGTATCATCGGCGAATAAACAGATTTTACAATTTGTAAGGACTTTTTCTATATCATTTATATAGATAATAAATAAAAGTGTCCCCAAAACTGCTCCTTGAGGCACCCCAAGCTTAACCGTAATCTGGTCCGACTTAAATTCTGCAACTCTCGTAATTTGCGTTCTGTTGGATAAGTAGCTTTTAAACCATTCCAATTCCGTACCCTTTATCCCGTATTGGTTCAATTTATGCAACAATATAGCTCTATCAATTGTCTCAAATGCTTTTTGGAAATCCAAAAACACTGCTACTACTGATTGTTTGTTCTGTATTTCCGTTTTCCATTGCGCTACCACTAGGTTAATCGTTGATTCACAGCTGTGCTGTCACCTGAAGCCAGATTGATATTGTGACAACAATCGATTTCTCTCCATGTATTGCTCGAGTTGTTTATGTACAATTTTCTCCATAATTGCTTTCTGTAATAAGCATGTTTACTGGACGAAAATCAGCTGGCATTGCTGCTTTATCAATTTTTCCAATTGGCACTACAACAGATTGTTTATAACGATCAGGATTTCCTGATCTATCTCCAATTTGCAGAGATTTATTAATTATATCCATTAAATTCAGACCAATTATGTCAAATGCTGATAAAATGATTTTTGATGATAAAAAATCGATATCTTTTTTATTGTTCATGCTTTTAATAATTGTCCGTAAGCTTTGAAGGTTTGTTAATTCAAATTTAAAATTTGTGTAACTATTTTGCACGAGGCTATTATATTTAATCACTGGTATATTTCTATTTATTTCTTCAACACTTGTTACAAAAAATGTATTTAGTTTATTTGCTATTTCTTGCTTATTTTTAATTATTTTATCACAGATATTAATTTTGGTTAAAACAGTTTTTTCTTCGTTTAACACAAAGGATTTAATTGACTGCCACATAGATTTTTGGTCGCATGCTTGGTCAATTTTCAAAGTTATGTAGTTGTTCTTTGCTGCTGTTAATTGTTTAGCATATTCATTTCTGCACTGTTTATAATACACCCAATCCGATATTAAATTTGACCAAACAGCAATATTGTACGCTCGAATTTTGTTTTGCTTCATAGCAAATAAATTAGCATTGAACCACCGGTTGCACGACCTACCCTCTGTAATATTTTTGGTTACTATCATAGTATTAAGACTAGCTCGTATTTTATTGCTGAAATCCTCTGCCCGATTCTGAAAATCGCTGGTGTTATTTAGTTGCATGTTCATGCCGTTTATTAATAGCTCGTTCCGGAATTTTACTTCGTTAAACTTAAGAAATTTTATTATTTTCTTGTCAGAATCTCTGACGATTGATTTCGTTTTAATATTTATGCTCAATGATTCATGATCACTTATTTTGAAATTTCTATCTACTTTGGCCGTAATATTTTTGTTGTTAGTTATGACATAATCAATAAGAGTGGATGTTGAATTTGTTATTCTGGATGGCTCATCCATAATTTGTTTCTGGCTTACGAATGCGTAAGCGAGAAAGAACTTATTGACGAGAGGAGACAGCATTAAGCAACACATCATTAGATGAGTACTCAGCATCAGCACAAAGAGAACTTTTAGTTTTAACTAGTGTATCATTGAAGTTTCCGCCAAATTGATTAATAAATAAAGCCTTAGCTTTCGTTAGCTTATTAATTGTTTGAACAACATTTATTGTTAGGTCCAAACAACTATTGCAAACAAACATAAAGGATGGCCACCAAAAAAACGTTCATCCAATTTGAAGTATAACTTGGGAAATTCACTCTTGCAGATTTTATAAACTACAAGTGCACCACTTACAATGCGATCAAAACACTTTGCACACGACATTACTAAGCACATCTTTTAACTCACGCAATCGAAGAACGACCTATGTTTGATTTTTCGCATGGATTTAGTATAGCAATAAGAACATGTATCACGAAGAAGCAAAATTCAGATACCAAGAAACAATGCATCTTACATAAACCTATTTGGTGACAATAAAAGCTTTTATTTCTATAAAGGGAAAAGGGTGTCCCAAAACTTAAAAAAATAATTTTGATAGAAAATATAGGTTTTTAATTAATTATAAGTTTTTTATTGATTCATTAAGTCCAACGCTGTCAAGATGTATGATCTCGGCGACCAATTCTGATCTCCGAAACGGGAAATTACACGACAAAGAAATGACTCATGTAGGAGGTGTAATTGAATCCATATTTCGTCGATTCTGTTTGAATTTTAGCTACCAAATAATGATGATTTTTAAAAGTGCTCAACAATAAATACGCGTTGTTCTTTCGTGTAGCGCTCCATTTTTGATAACCCTTAACTGTCAGCTGTCTTTTCTTTTCAACAATACTTTGCCGCACAAATGGCGCAAAAAGGACTCAATAAAATGAATGAAAAAACTAGTAAAGGTGTTATCTTCGGCCAGACCGAAACTCACATACCATACACTGCATTGAAAGTACTTTTTAAATAAATGTTAAAAAATTTTGAAGAGGTTGAATAAATCGAAAATAATGTAAAAAGGTTCAAAAATGTTGAAAAGTGTTCGAAGAAACTGAAAATGTTGAAAAAATAAGAAAAAAAGTGAAGAAAAAAATTGAATAAGTCAAAAAATATGAAAAATGCTGAAAAATTGATGAAAAAGTCGAAAGAATAAAGAAAATGTCGAATTAAACTGAATGGAAATGAAAAGGTTAAAAATGTCAAAAGAATATGGGAAATGTTGAAAAAAATAGAATAGAAATGAAAGACCCGAAGTATACCACGCCCACTTCTCCAATTCCGCCCTCTTTTGATTCAATAAACAAATCAAATTTTAGCACAATAGCTTGTATAGTTTGCGATATGTGCCGCAATTATTCTTAAAATTTAGGGCGGTGACACACCCATTGTTACATTCCAGTCCGATTTTGATCCAGAAATAGGTTTTTATAAGCAAACCTCTTACACGAAACTTCAGTATGATTGCTCATATATTTCGATAGTTATGCCGCTTAAGGTATTTTAATTGTATGGGAGGTGCCACGCCCACTGTTGCTACTTCACCAGCTTTTGAGTCATATATACCTAATACTCAGTAAACCACTTACATGAAATTTTAGATAAATTGCTTACAACTTTATGTTAATGAGTGGGGGTCACGCCCACTGATGCAATCTTGTCCTTGACCGACACCTCTACACAAAATTTTATGAAGATTAATCTCATAGCACATTATCTATAGAATTAAACGTATTGTGCTTATATGGGAGGTGCCACACCCACTTGCACTATTGTACCAAAATTTTGCAAGAAGACACCTTTTAGCAAGTATATTTGCCATATTGAATTTCATAGCGATTGCGTTGTTAGTTCTCTTTTTATATCGCTTATAAATATTGTAGACTGTGCCGCGCCCTTAAAAGAAATTTTGCAGTTTATTGACGAAGCTTGTATTGATGACTACTTTTTTATGAAAATCGAATGTGCAAATTTGGAGTCATACGAAATTCAAATTTTCAATTGTTAAAAAGCGCAACTCTCACTTTTACAATTCCGCCCACTTAATGCACAATTCAAGATTTATAAGATCATGTACCATGTACCAAATTGCATCACAATATCTTGCACGCTTTTCGAGCTATGGCGTTATAAACGTTAAAATTTTGGGCTGTACCACACCCCTTTAAGAGCCTTAGCAACCTTAAAACCTAGCCTAATCTTAAATTTGTCCTCATCTTCACCAAATCACTAAGTTTCATCAAAATCGCAGCAACTTTTTTCAAAGTGAACTTGGGTATATTTACATAGAGTATGGGCGGAAGGCGTGGTAGTTAACCGATTTCACCCATTTTTATATGCTAGCAGCTTGCAAGAAGGTTTGACCTGTGTGCCAAATTTCATTCAATTAGCTTGCTTAGTTTTCTCGTAAACGTGATTTCAACAGACAGACACACAGACAGACATCTCCATATCGACTCAGGTGGTGACGCTGATCAAGAATATATATACTTTTCCATAACTGCCACGCCCATTTCTATGCGTTACAAACGGAATGACAAAGTGAATATACCCTCTGTGTAGGGTATAAAAAGTTCAAAATTTGAGCGCATTTTGGGACATCCTTTATAATAACGTTTGAAAAATTTCTTTGCCACTTTGTTCTTTAGATAAAGTTTTCCTACACTCCATTGGAAATCTCCATAAAAAAATATTAATCGTCCACGTATTCATCATTTTGATTTGGCTGTTCCAATATAAAATAATATCAACAAAAACTAAAATTTTACCTCTGCTAATGATGTTTTTAAAATAGGATACTCATATAAGAAACTTTTAGTTTGAACATACCTGAGAATGCTTTCTTCGTTTCCTTGTGCAAATTCGATACAGCTATGCGAGCTGCCAATATTGCATAGTCAGCGTGGTTCGTAGTTAAACTTGCCGCAGTTTCTGCAGCCAAGTTGTCCAATTCTTGTGTTGTGACGCCCGTATACAAGCCGTTTATTACCTTAAGGGTTATAGAAACCTACAATCAAAACAAACATTTATATTTTAATATTATTAATCAGTGATATTTTTTTACATAAATCCAATAGAACTATTAAATTTTTTTGTCTATTTTATTTTTTTTGTATTGTTTTTTACTTTTCAGGTGTTAATAATACACCTATTAAAAAATCAGGTGTTAATAATACATCTATTAAAAAATTAATATTGACTAAGCTTACGCTTAAATTTTATGCCAATCTATAGGAAACGGCTCTACATATTTTTTAAGCTGCCTCATAACCTACATTCTTTATAATAAAAGACTTCCTTGACGACAAAGTCCAGATTTGCTGGAACTGAAAGACTTTACGTTGAGAGAGTGGAATCTGTTTTACACTGACTTTCACAGAAAAAATTATTATTGCAATGAGCGGATTTCTAGTTACCACTATGAAATTTAATCGCTTGCCATATAGATTTCTCTGATGGCAGAGAAAAACTTAAGACATAGTTATATTTTTTACACAATTAATTTAAATTTAAGTAGTCAGTAAGGACTTAGTCCAGCAGAAGAAACTAATAAATAAATAAATTTTGCTTTTGCTGTAGCTTTTATTCTAAAACAAATATTTTTACCTTGTCTCATAGCTGGGTCAGAATATGTATAATTTGCAAAAATAAAATTAACTAAATAATAAATAAAATAAACATTCGGATTTTTATCGAAATACTGAAACGATTGTATGAGACAAAAAAAATATGTCGACAAACTTTTTTAACAAAGTTATTGCAAAGTTACTTTTCTCAGTTGACTTCGTCTCTAAGTCAGTGTCGGTTGTGTTTTTAAGTGTATTGTAATATGATAAATTATTATTTCTGTCAAAGTGTTAACAAATAATAATTTGATAATTTTGTGTTTAATACAGTGCAGTTGCTAAAAATTTCAGCTTGAAGTAATTATTTGCTTTATTTTTGTGTTTTCGTTTAATTAGCATATCATTTCAATAATTACATTGGTGAATATTTTTCTACATTCAAAAACAGTGTAAGCAGCGCAACAGTTTTGTTTTTAAAACGCTTTTATGCTTTGTTCATATGCAGAGCTTGATTTTAAAATCTATTGTTTTGTGTTGTTGCTACTAACGAGTTTATTTTGCACAATTGTTAAGACTTTTTTTCCGCTTTTGTAAATTTTTTGAAAAAATAAAAAAAACATTTTTGGATATATCTTTTAACTTTTTTTTTGCAAACTTAACAAAATCTATTACAGATTTGTTATGCTGTGAACGTTCAGGCCTGCATGGTACTAGCCAGTTTGCAGGGCCCTGTCCCCGTTGGTTTTTTTCGGCAAAACTAAGTAATTTGGGGAAAACCACAACAATATAATACTAATTTCACAGGTATTCTGAAAAAAAAACTTAATAAGACTATTTCACCTAATGTTAGTTTACTTCATAATAAAACTGTTATCGAGGCTATGGCTTTTGCATCTACTTCGATTTCTACTCTACCACAGCAAGCTATTCCCTTAAAACGAAAATAAAGCCCAAACAAAAGTTAGTTAAAAATCTGGGTATGTCGGAAAATCGAGTGCAATAGCCGTCAAATGCATCTTCTATTTCTGTAATTGCCAATCCACATATTATTGGTACGATTGGTGGATCTGAAAGTTCTGTTGCTTTGCAGGTATTGTCTAGATTAAAATCAATTTTTTGTCGGAAATGAGAAATTTTTTTGTCAGAGCTCGAATTTTGAAATAAAGTTTTAAATTTTTATTTCAAAAACTCGACACGAAAAATTTCACGAAATTCTTTCAAATTTACAAGTAAGTTGTATAACTAATTGACACGGGCGACAATTTGACTTAAGTTTTGGCTGCAAATAGCAGCAATGTTGTCACAAATGCTATCTATGCTCATTCTATAATAGATTTGCATCATCCACCTCTTAATATTGTGTATTAATCCGACAACGAAAATTTGACGAATCGGGCATTTCATGTGAAGCGCACAACGATAAAAATGAGATTCTGAATTTTTTTTATATTCAGCCTAATTGCACTTCTAGAAGGTGTAAGCACACATAGGTTTTTTTTTGTATCAGGCTTAGTTGTCAAGTTATGGACTTCTAAAATTTAAAGTAATCTGAAAGGAATTTTTTCGCATAATATAAATTTGCAATGAAATATTGAACATAATGTTTTTATAGGAAATTTACTATTATTGTCAACTATGAAAGCCGTTAGCAAACATTTCTAATCAGAATTTCAACAATTTCAACATTTTTAATATTTTTATACCCTGCACAGAGGGTATATTCACTTTGTCACTCCGTTTGTAACGCGTAGAAGAGGGCGTGGCAGGTATGGAAAGGTATATGTATTCTTGATCAGCGTCACCACCTGAGTCGATATAGCTGTGTCCGTCTGTCTGTCTGTCTGTGTGTCTGTCTGTTGAAATCAAGTTTACGGGAAAACTAAGCAAGCTAATTCAATGAAATTTGGCACACAGGTCACACCTTCTTGCAAGCTGCTAGCATATAAAAATGGGTGAAATCGGTTAACTACCACGCCTTCCGCCCATACTCTATGTAAATATACCCAAGTCCATTTTGAAAAAGTTGCTGCGATTATGATAAAACTTGATGATTTGGATGAGAACAAAATTAAGATTAAGCTAGGTTTTAAGTTTGCAAAGGCTCGTAAAGGGGCGTGGCACATCCCTAAAATTTAACTTTTATAACGCCATAGCTCATACACCATGCAAGATATTGTGATGAAATTAAGTACACGAGTACAGATCTTATGAATCTTGAATTGCACATAAAGTGGGCGGAATTGTAAAAGTGGGCGTGGCACTTCTTAACAATTAAAAATTTGGATATCGTATAACTCCAAAATGGCACATACGATTTTCATTAAAATTTTAGGGATGATACCACTGAAAGTAGTCAACAATACTATACAAGCAATGTCAATATACTGAAAAATTTATTTTAAGGGCGTGGCATAGCCTACAAAATTTATAAACGTTATAAAAAGAGAACTAACAACGCAATCGTTATGAAATTTAATAAGGCGGATATACTTGCTAAAAGGTGTCTTCTTGCATAATTTTGGCACAACTGTGCCGGTGGGTGTGGCACCTCCCATATAAGCGAAATACGTTTAATGCTATAGATAGCGTGCTGAGAGTAATCTTCATAAAATTTTGTGTAGAGATGTCGGTTACTATAAGCTTCGGAATTAAATGAAACTTGACAAGATTGCATCAGTGGGCGTGGCACCAACCTCATTAACATATAGTTGTAAGTGCTATTTTAAGTGAACTATTGGAACAATTGATCTGCAATTTGATGTGAGTGGTTTACTGGGTATTAGGGACATATGAATCAAAAGCTGGCGAAATAGCAACAGTGGGCATGGCACCTCCCATACAATTAAAATACCTTAAGTGGCATAACTATCGAAATATATGAGCAATCATACTGAAATTTGGTGTAAGAGGTCTGTTTATAAAAAGCTATTTCTGGATCAAAATCGGACTGGATTGTACCAGTGGGTGTGTCACCGCCCTAAGTTTTAAGAATAATTACGGCACATATCGCAAACTATACAAGCTATTGTGCTAAAATTTGGCTTGTGCATGTCAAGCACGAATATCATTTATTGATCCAAAAGTGGGCGGAGTTGGAGAAGTGGGCGTGACATATTTCGTGTTTTTCATTTCTATTCTTTTTTTTCAACATTTCCCATATTTTTTTGACATTTTCAACCTTTTACCTTTCTCCTTCAATTTCATTCGACATTTTCTTTATTCTTTCGACTTTTTCATCAATTTTTCAGCATTTTTCATATATTTTGACTTATTCAATTTCTTTCAACTTTCTTTAACCCCTTGACGTATCAATTAGCGCAACGAAGTTCGCTTCCAACTGTTCGCACACAACTTAGCTGAAAATAACGGGAAAATTTCAATTCTCTTTTCATCAAATGTACACTTCTACACACCACGAGTCAGACTCGTGATAATAATGTTAGGCACAGAATTTGTACGACGAGTCAGACTCGTGGAAATACGTCAAGGGATTAATGGTTTTCATATTTTTTCAAAATTTTTAATTTTTTCCAACACATCATTTTTGAACCTTTTTAAATTATTTTCGACTTATTCAACCTCTTCAACATTTTTTTAAAATTTTTTTAAAAAAGTACTTTCAATGCAGTGTAGAGTATGTTAGTGTCGGCCTGGCCGAAGATAACACCTTTACTAGTTTATTTTAATTTTAAGATATTAGCTTAAAGTATAGAGATAATATACTAAAAATTTTAGAACGAGATTTATATTAGTTCAGGAGAGAGATGAAACAAAGTACTCAAGTACTCAGTAATATTCGAAAACTTGCTTTCGAAGGCCATAACTTGACAACTAAGTCTCAAACAAAATAAAAATTGTGTTTTAATTCACACGTTCTAGAAGTAAAACTAGGCCGAACGTGAACGAATTTCAGAATGTCAAATTTTTTCCTTGTCCGCTTCACGTGTATCTATTAAGAAAATTATAAAAACAAAAATTATTTGTAGCTCAAAAGACCCAAATATTGAATTCTTAGCTATTGAAGTCAATAGTAACGAATCTTCGTTCGTGTTGATTGTGGTTTACTGTCCACCAAATAAGTTTCGAAGCGAACGTCTAGTAGAACTTGAAGAAACTGTGCTGCGGCTTAGTAATAAATATGATATCGGTGGCGACTTCAACGTAAATATTCTTAAAAATACTAATACTACAAACCTGTTTAAATATTTCTGTGACAAGATTTGTCTTTCTGTAGTGAAAAATAGATTGCCCACTTGTTTTCAGTCATTTGCTCATCCGTCATTAATTGATTTGTTTATAATAAGTGAAAGTAAGCATGTGCAAGTTTTTGAGCAAATTACTCCCACTTCAGATTTCACTTACGATTTTCTGTTCTGTGCCTTACCTTACGCGTGCAGACGCGATATTACTTTTACTTATAGGTATTTTCGAAACATTAGTTATGAAGGTTTTTACATTGGTTGTTCCAATCTAAACTGGGATGCCATTTATTATTTACCTGAAGTTGATATCAAGGTACACCTGTTGAATAGATTTGTCAGGGATTTATTTGATGCGTATATACCAATACCGACAAAATGCGTCAAATCGAAAAATTTCCCGTGGTTTAACAATGTAATAAAGTCTCAGATCTCTGAAAGAGAACTGTTTTTTAGATGATGTAAAGGAAATCCGACCGATTTTAATAAAAGCTAATATATTGTGGCCAGGAAGAAAGTAACTGCTTTGAGCTGTAGAGCTAAACGAGTATATCTTTGCAATAAACCCAACCCATATCTTGGCTCGAAGAATTTTGGACTAACCTCAAAGAAGTGGGCATAGCAAAGAGCAAGGGAGCCCTTATAGCGTTGAAGAAATTGAGCGTTTTTGAGCGTGATGGCGATAATTCCTTCTCGTTCGAGTGCGTAAATACGTCTAATGTCTTCGAAGCAAATAGTGCAGTTAAATATACGGTTATAGGTACTGATGAAATTTGTCCTAAGTTTTTAAAGCTTATTTTGCCACTAATTCTTCAGTACTTGACGAATATTTTTAACTCGTGTATATTTAGCAGCCAGTTTCCCACTTGTTGAAAATCGGCTAACGTTTTACCTCTGCCTAAAAAATTCAAACCTTGCCCGTCTGATTATCGGCTAATAAGTATCCTCCCTTTTCTTTCCAAGGTACTCGAAAAAATATTGGCTAAGCAAATTCAACTGTATTTAAATCGTCATAATAAATTGAGTAAATTGCAATATGTGTTTTGGGAAAAACATTTTTGCGAGTCGGCGGTTATTAAAATGACATCGGATTTGCTTTTTGCTATGGACCGTGATGATGTTTCTATTTTAGCCATGTTGGACTTTTCAAAAGATTTAGATAGTGTCGATCATTCAATCCTTATGAATAAGCTAAAACAAGTTTTTAATTTCTCAGGCGCATCTATCAAACTTTTATACAATTACTTGCATTATAGAACGCTGTCTATAGTAACTAACAGAACAAGGGTCCTCAACTCCTTTAAATGCAAACTGTGGGGTAGTGCAGCGCTCTATCTTGGGAACAAATTTGTTTTCGATTTTTATAAATGATTTGCCAGACATTGTTGTAAACTGCCAAACCCATCTGTATGCTGATTATGTATTGATCTATTTCTCCCGTCCTATTGGACTTATTGAGGACTGTGTTGCTAGGATTAATGAGGATTTCAGCAATATACTTGGATGGGCGACTAATAACAAACTTAAACTCAACCCTTCAAAAATAATATAATTTGTTCCAAGAACAACGTTAGCTCAGTTAATTTTCCTGAACTGTTTCTTAATGGTATGTCGATTCCATTTCTTAACAGTATCAAATACCTAGAATTTATAATAAATGGCACCTTGAGTTGTTGTGATGCTACTACTACAACGATCAGGCAGATTTATTCAGGACTTAGAAGTCTTAGTTCGTCTGCTTACTCCTTGCCCGTAGCTTTGAAAATGCGTTTAGTCAAAAGTTTGTTATTGCCTTTTTTCACTTTAAATTGTTCGGTTTACCAGAGTCCAAATTTTGAATGTAAACGTAGACTTAACGTAGCTTTTAACGATTGCATTAGATTTATTTATAGCGTACCACGGATTAGAAGTGTGAGTAATTTGAAAACATCTGTGCTCGGGATGCACCTAGAGCAATATTACAATTATAGGAACATTATTAAATTACACAGTATTATAATTTTGGTTGTTTGTTATTGGCATTTTTAATAATAATAATTAAATGATAATTGAACTTTTAGCCATTTAGCAGCGATCAATATTCAAGTAAAATTTTACAAGTTGATACGATGCTTTATTTATCAAACAAACTTTGACGACAAAGGAAAAAAAATATTCTACAGTTGTTTTTTCATCGACACAATTTCAGAAAAAAGGTTTAGTTACATATTTGCAACTTAGTTTAATTGAGCCATCAACTTTTAAATTTAAATCTAAATTAGTAAAAATTTATTACATTCGGTTTAATCTCTTCTCTTTAATATTGTTAAGTATTTTTATTTTGTTAAATGCTTTTATGCTTATTATAAGATATATGATCTTGTAGCATTCTGTTAAAAAAATAATTAAAATATATATACGGAAATGCCCGTAATGCATGTTTACCTATTAATGTTTATTTGATTGAACAAATACGTTTGCAGCCAGGAACGAAACGACCTTGTTGCTTATCTACGACTGTTTTTTGAGTTAAAAGATGTCAACGTTAGTTCATTCTGAATGTTTGAATAAATCTAGACTGAATATTCTTCATGACCACCAGCATTTTTGGGGATTTATAAAATAAGTCTGAAGGGTTTCCATTTAAATTCAGAACATTTGTTGGCTGCAACCCCCAAATTATAGCTGGGTTGTTGGTCTACTTTGAATAAATGGAAAACGGCCATTTAGTTTCGGATAATGAGATATCTTTCTCTCCTGACCTTATGGAGAAATATATCTCATCTATTGATGACTTCAGTTCCGGACCTGATGGTACTCCAGTAAGTCAACCCCTCAGTTTTTAATTTAATAGATCTGTTAGAGAAAGCTATTTTCCAAAATTTTGGAAAAAATCATACGTAAGCCCATTTTCAAGAAAGGGTGTAAAAATGATGTTTGGCTAATACCGAAACTTTTTGAACGAATTGTTTACGATCAAGCTAAGATGTGCTGTGGTGAAGTCATGGTTTTAATAACGGCAGATCTACAGATTCTAACCTCTTTCATTTCATTCTTGGGCAAGTTCATTGCACCTGCACTGATTTCAGTAAAGCATTTGACAAATAACGACATACATTATTGATTTTATTTGAATTAAAGATGTTAGGATTTCGTTTCGGCTTTGTTAGCTGTATTGAATTTTATTTATCTGTTAGTTTATATCAAAAAGGATTTCGGAGGGAGGAAAACTCTCCCTTTAACGCGATATCCGATGTCCCACATGGAAGTTTGGTGTTCTAATGACTTACATCTTTTTGAAAATTAAAATTAAGCTTTTCAAAGTTAATTCAAATTTATTCAAAGAAAATTTATAGAATAATTTTCGATACAAAATTATATGTGTACATTAAATCAAATGCTACTCAGTTTTTTATTTTTTTTATAACAAGTGTATTTGTAGCAAGTGTGATGGCTAGTTTAATATTTCATTTGAAACCTAACATATATTCAACACTCCTCCTCGTTGAAATAAAAATTTAAGCTACATTACATTTTTCACGCAATTTTATGTGTTTAGCAATTGACAATGGCTTTGTTAATAAATCTGCAATCAATTCTTCAGTTGGACAATATTTACAAGTAACTATGCCCTTATCAATATAATCTTTCACAAAATGAAATTTTGTATCAATGGGTTTTGTTTTGTTTGAAAACTTCTCCTCCTTGATGATTTTTAAACAACTTTGATTATCTTCATAAATCAATGTTGGCGAATTGATGTTTTGATCCATATCATTTAATAATCTTTTGAGCCAAGCAGCATCTTGAGAAGCCTCTGACAGAGCAATAAACTCTGCCTCAGTCGATGAAAATGATACACATGATTGTTTGCGACAGTACCAATTGATTAAACCACCATTGACGAAAAATACACAGCCACTATTTGATTTCCGTGTGACTTTATCTTCTGCACAATTTTCATCTGCATAACCAATCAATGCTTCTTCATGATTATCTGCATTTTCTAGTTTTAATTTGTATTTTCAATTGATTCCAATCATTTTGACTTGGATTAGACACCTTTTGTGCAAGTATATTGATGCTTGCCGATATATCCGGTCGAGTATTCACCGAAATGTACAATAAGCTGCCAATTAAACTTTGATAATTAGTTTTATCAATTAACTGACCTGAATTATCCAAAGGTGACGAGTAATAACCAACTTCCATTGGTGAATTCATACCCTTTGCATCTTGCAATCCAAATTTCAGTGCAATTTCTTCCATGTAGTTGGATTGACACAGCTCGAAGAATCCATTGCTATCTTGTGTTACTTCAATTCCGAGATAAAATTTGACTTTTCCCAGATTCTCGATATCGAAATTCTTCATCAACGTTGATTCGATGTAATTTAATTGCTTAAGTGATTTATACGCAACAATGATGTCATCAACGTATATTAATATGTAACACCAACTATTGTAAATATGCTTTGAATATAAACATTGATCATTATTGCTTTGATTTAACCCAGCTAACATTAAAATACTCTTGATTGTTTCATTCCATACTCTTGCAGCTTGCTTAAGACCATAAAGACTTCTGTTCAATTTGCACACAAGACTCGAATCATCATTAATGAAACCCGGTGGTTGCTTCATATAAATATAGTTTCATTAAGATTTCCATTCAAAAATGCAGTCTTGACATCAAGATGTTCTACCATCATTTTTTCCTTTGACGCAACAGTAAGTAATGTTCGAAATGTTGCTTGACGAACAAGCTACAAGTCGAGCTTTGTATCGTTGAATACTTCCATCAGCATTAGACTTAAGTTTATACACCCATTTGCATCCGATGGCTTGACGATCATTTGGTAATTTCATCAAATTACATGTATTGTTTTTTTTGAGTGAATTTATTTCGTCGTTCATAGCACTTATCCACTCATTTTTCTTATTACTTGAAATCGCTGCATCATAATGTTTTGGTTCTTTGATTTCATGTTTCATCAGAAATATTTCTTCAATCAATTGACGCGATGCCATACCTTTTGTTACACGCTCCGAGCGACGTGGTTGCACAATATTCTGATCAGCACTTCCAATTTCAGCTTCATGTTCTATTCGCTCTTCCACATTCAAATGCTTCTCCTGAACCAAATCATTTCCAGATATCTTGACCGATTAATACAATTTAACATCAATTGACTGTTGATCCGAAGATTTAATGTTATCTTCTTTTGACTCTTTCAAACTTTTTTGACTTTTGTTCGAATCGAAGTCAAATTTCACATCACGACTAATAACCAATTTTTTCGTGATTGGATTATAACAACGGTATGCTTTTGTTTGGTTATCATATCCAACGAATATCATTTCAACACCAGTATGATCGAGTTTTCTTCTCTTTTCTTCTGGAACATGTATAAAACATTTGCTTCCAAACTCTTTGAAATGCTTAACTGAAACTTTTATTCCATTCCAAAGTTCATACGGAATAGAATTTGTTGCTCGTGTAATTGTTCGATTTAAAATATATGTTGCTGTATTGACACCTTCACCCCAAAAAGCATTTGGTAAACCAGCATTTATAAGCAAACATCGTGACATTTCAACAAGCGTTCGATTTTTTTTTTCAGATACACCGTTTTGTTGTGGTGAATATGCTGCAGTTAACTGTGTTTCAATTCCTTCGGCTTTCAAGTATTCACTTAACTGCTTTCCAGTGTATTCACCGCCCCGGTCAGATCGAATAATTTTTGGTTTTCGATTAAATTTTTTCTTCGCAAATTCGATGAAACACTTTATTTCATTCTCAACTTCAGATTTGTGAACCAGTAACTTCGAAATAGAAAAACGTGAAAAATCATCCGTAAATGTCAGAATGTATCTTTTCCCACTATGTGTTGCAGTTGGCATTGGTCCACACACATCCGAGTGTATTAAATCAAGTGGTGCTGTTGTTTCACTAAAGGATTTCTTCGGAAACGACAATCTAGTCAACTTTGCTTTTGCACATGTTCATTAATACCGCAATCGACAATTTTTAAATCAGTCACCAAGCATTTTGATTCCATTCGTTTTATAGCTCCGGGATCACGATGACCAAAAATACGATGCCATGAATGAATACATTTGTCATTATGACCAGTGAATATTGCATTAATTTTGTTTGCCATTCGTAGCTCGTACAAATTGTTGACACAATCAGCAATTGCAATTTGTTTATCATTCCAATAAACCTCACAGCAGTGTTTTTCAAAAATTACTTTAAAACCATTGTCAACAATTTTACTAATGGACAATACATTACCGTTAATGTTTGGTGCAAATAAAACTTCTTTAGCCGTTACTTTAAACGACGAACCATATTGATTGACAAATTCTAAATTTCCACTTCCAATGCCAACTACCTGCACCTTTTCTCCATTGCCCACTTCGATTTCACTTTTGTACATTCCGTCGAGAATCGTGAAAAACTGTTTGTTGTTAGTTACATGTCGAGAAACTCCCGAGTCCAACAACCAACTGTATTTACTTTTACCAGTTGTAAATAAAAAATCACCTCCTAGAAGAGTTTTTATTTTCTCAGTTTTTCTCGCTGTTTCACCATTTTGTTCTTTTTCGGCTTTCCACTTTTTAAATTGAGAACAATTTCTACGGATATGGCCAGACTTCTTACAAAAATAACATGTTCCAGTATTTACATTATTTTTATCAGTTTGATAAGTCTTCAACAATTTGTCGTTTGATTTTGTTAATGAGTCACCATGATTTCGACGTTCACACCCAGCAATCAATTTTTGTTGAACAAAAATAAAGGACAATTCCTTCTCATCACGCGCTTCTAATCCTGTAACTAGAGTATCATAACTAATGGGCAAACTGCTTAGTAACATTGCTACTTTCCATGACTCAGCTAAATCATCATCACTTATACTGCGCAATTTCACAAATAAATCTTGCATTTTTGCAATGTGCTCTGCTATGACCCCTTTGTCCGCCATTTTCAAAGAGCAAATTTCACGCATCAAATGTACTTTATTACTAAGGGTCGCTTTCTCGTGGTAAGTTTTTAAACAATTCCATGCTCCAAGTGCCTTGGTTTCGTTTCTTATGTGCACAATTCGATCGTCTTGAATTGAAAGTCCAATAATTGAAAATGCTTCTTTGTCTGCACGGAGCCAATCAGTAGTTTCTTTTTCTCTAACCTTTTTATCATCAGCAGCAGCCGTAGGTGCTAAATTTTCTGGTCTAGTGGTCGAAATTGCTTTCCATAAATTCTCCTTTTTCAGCAGTAGCTCAATCTTGAATCTCCAATTCGTATAGTTCGAATTGTCCAATATTTCGATTTTTGTCTTATAGTCAGCCATTGCTTTTATAACGTGTTACAATTTTAAAGAATTATTACTTTTTCTTTCGGCTCACAACCTTTTGAAAATTAAAATTAAGCTTTTCAAAGTTAATTCAAGTTTATTCAAAGAAAATTTATAGAATAATTTTCGATACGAAATTAAATGTGTACATTAAATCAAAGCTACTCGGTTTTTTTTTTTTTATTTTTTTTTTTTTATTTTAAACATCCTTATTGGATACGTTTAGTACAATCTTAACCTAGTTAATTTATTACTACTTTTGATTTGTACCTTAAAAAATTTTATTTTTTAAAGTAAAGCGAGAGAGGGCTTACTGTACCATTGTGCAGCTCCCAAAAACAGGATAGTTAGTATTCATGTCAATTCATGCGGTTTTATTCTCTTGAGTCTTCTTAACTCATGTGTTATGTCCAGAAGTTGGATGGCCTCCACGTTTAGGTGAGTAAGGAGTCTCTTTTCATGGTTGATGGCATACTCATGAATCACATCGTTGACCCATTTCATTGTCATTGTGTAATTCCACATTACTCACGTAGCGGTAAGCATTAGTGATCATTCTCAAAATTTTGTTTTGGCTTCTTTGGATGATATCGCAATTAGATTTCTTTGTGCAGCCCCACAACTGTATACCATACGTCCAGATTGGTTTAATGATAGATTTATAAAGGAGCACTTTGGAATGTAGGTTTATTTTGGAGTAGTGTCCAATCATCCAGTACATTTGTCGTTGTTTAATTTTTATTTGCTCGGCTTTCCGTCGTACATGATGTTTTCAATTCAGTTTATTGTCCAAATGAAGTCCCAGATATTTGGCAGAGCTCTCTTGAGGAATAGGCACCCCATTAAGGAAAATCTGTAGATCGTCCCTTGTGGGCCGCAACGTATAAGTGACATGGGTTGACTTTAGTTCATTGAGCTTGATCTTCCAGTTTATTGTCCATTGGTTGACTTTATCTAGAGCGTGTTGGAGATTCTTCACTGCACTTTGTTGTGAATCGCCCGCAGACATTATAACCGTGTCGTCAGCAAATGTTCCAATGAATGTATTTTTTGTTACAGGAATATCAGCTGTATATAAAAGGTAGAGGAGAGGTCCCAAAACACTTCCCTGCGGTACTCCAGCCAAAATTGGGTAGAAGTTCGAATACGCTTCTTCATGTAGAACTCTGAACTTTCGTTCTGATAGGTATGACTCCAGAAGTTGACAATAGTTTTGGGGTAGTATTAAGCTCATTTTGTGGATGAGACCCTGGTGCCATACTCTGTCGAAAGCTTGAGAAACGTCTAAGAAAACTGCAGGACAGTATTTCTTTTCCTCAAGTGCCTTTTCGATCGCAGTTGTTACTCGATGGACTTGATCAATAGTTGAGTGTGCATTTCTGAACCCAAATTGGAAGTCGGGAATATGGATTAGTGGTTTTAGACGCTTTAGAAATAACTTCTCAAACAACTTGGAGATCGAAGGTAAGAATGATATCGGTCTGTAAGAAGTCACTTTTTCTGCTGGTTTATCTGGCTTCTTCAACATTATAATTTGAGCTGTTTTGAAGCAGCTAGGAGTATATTTTAACCGAAAACAGGCATTAAATAAATGTGTTAACATAATAACTGCTATACGCGGTAGTTCCTTAAATAGGCCAGGTGATATTTCATCAACACCAGGTGCTTTTTTAGGATTAAAGTTTTTGTCAATTTCCATAGCCACTTCTATGGGTGTGACTTGTATAATATTTTTGGTTGGTTGATATATCGGAGCCGGATCAACATTGGTTTGGATATTGTGTGGTTGGAATACTGTTGCTAAGTGTTGTGCAAAGAGCTCAGCTTTTTTATCGTTTCTTCTTACCCAATGGCCCGATACATTTTTTATTGGCGGTACTTGAGTCAAAGGACGCTTGAATCTTCGAGTTGCTTTCCATAATGAGTAATCTTTGTCTGCATAAGGACTCAATTTGCTCAAATATTCATCAACGCAGCTCTGTTTGTATGTTTTTATAGTTTGGTTAACATTATTGCTCACCTGATTAAAAATTCTCTTGTCAGCAGGGTTTCTTGTTCTGTGCCAGGTACGCCTTGCCTTCCTTCTGGTTTTGATCAGTTCTCTAATCACAGCTGGATAGTTAACTTCTTGTTCTGGTTTTTCTCTTGGAGGTGGAGTGGCTTCTTCAGCTGCGCGCCGTATGTGATTTATCAATGTTTTTGTTTCACATTCCAGTTCATCCTTAGTAGTAAGCTTCACAATTAGTGTTTTTATTTGTGAGATTCTGTCTTCTTGTTTTTTTGATGATTGAAGCACTTAAACTTAGAAGGACTGGTGTGTGGTCTGATGTTAGGTCTTCCATACTTTTCACTTCTATAGAATTGTTGGCTATTCCCTTCGAAATAAAAAAGTCTAATAGATCAGGAATCTTATTATTATCCGTTGGCCAGTATGTTGGGGAACAGGATGAGTGGAATATAAAAGGTAATACCTTCCTGCTGATAGTGCTGTATATTTTTTTTAATTAAAACGGCTGTGCGTCCTCGAGCACGTTCACTAGGATGTGTCGTCCAGTACGCACAGTATCCCTTTATTGTGATAAAACTTTTGTTTGAGAAATGTGTTTCTGATATTAACGCTATGTCTATATTATTGGTTCTCAAAAATATTTCTAGTTCATTGGCTCTTTGGTTGAGTCCATTCGCATTCCATGTTATAACTCGAAGGAATGGATTACTCATTTTGAATATTTTTTTTGCTTATCAGTTGTTATTTTTGTGATTTGCGCATATGATAACCCAGATGTGGATGGCATGCTCTTATTAACGAGTTTATCTTCTGTTTCTTTTAAACGTTGTACAACAGAAGTCTTAGTTTGTTGTGATTTGAATTTTTTTTTGATAAACGGGGCATCCCTTATAATTGGCGGGATGTCCTTTTTCGTTGCATAAAGCACAGGTTGCTACACTGTTACGGGTCTTACTGCATGTAGTAGTATGATGGTTACCTGCACATTTTACACATTTGGATTGTCGACAGCAGAAACTCTTAGTATGACCCAATTGTTGACAGTTAGTACATTGGGGAATCACATTATTTTTTTTGGGTGGCTCGACTTGCACTTTGCAGTTAAGCAATTCTTTGATGTCGAAAACGGATTTATTGTTTTCACGCTGTTTAATATCAACATAAAATAACGGAAATTTGTTTATTTTCTTATCGCCGTTTATGTTTTCCTTTTTTTGAATATTCAGTACACTGACCACTTCATGTCCCATACTTTGAATTTCGTCTTTAATATCTTTTACATCCATTGAGGGCGGTAGCCCCCTTACTACGAATCTGTAAAGCCTTTCACTCTTTAGCTGATAGGTGTAATATTCTAAAAGTGGACATTTTTTACTCTCATCTACTTTTAATAATTCATTTGTATTAATAATATAGTTTTTTGTTTTTCGATAATCTTCCTCACTTTGACAAGTGATTTTGATGACATTGTTAGAAAGGGCATTAAATTTTATTGTGCCTTCCACATGTTCAAGAAGCTGTTTGCGAAAACTGTTAAAATCCGTCACATTGTATACATTGATAGGTGGCGGGAGGGGAATTTTAGTTGGTTGTATATTGACATTTTTTTGATTGGCTGGAGTTTCCGATGGAATAAGCTTGACTTTTTTTGGAGATTCCGTTGGTACTCGTTTGCGTTTGTTACCAATGTTTTTCTTCCTAACATCAATGAACTCATTTTGTAAATCTTCTTCATCAGTACGATAATCGATGTGTTGGGACTCTTTTGCAGTGTCAGTTGAATTTGACTTCTTAAGATTCACTTAGGAAAGTATGGTTTTCAATTCTTTAATTTGCTGTTGTAGATCTTCGATAATTTGTTGTTGCTGACTAACAGTTGCTGATAATTCCTCGTATGTCGACATAGTGAAAATATCTTTTTATAGCCTCTGCTGTTCGATTTACATATTTCAGTGTTTTCAAGAAAATTTTTGCTGTAGGCTTTTAGGCTTAAACGATCTTTACTTTAAGGTTTAAGTCCGTACTAAGTAATTTTTAATCTAGCAACTCTGAGTAAAATCTTTTAACTGACATATGTAACCCAAGCTAATTAGATATAAACAAGCCAAAGTCCACAACTGGTTTGACAGCTCCAATTGGGTTTCTTTTGAACAAAGCAAGCAATCACAGCTTCTCCTACCTGTGAATCGCAATTTTTTTTTATAACAAGTGTATTTGTAGCAAGTGTGATGGCTAGTTTAATATTTTATTTGAAACGTAACATATATTCAACACATCTCAATCCTGATGAATGCCAAACTATAATTTGTTCCAGGTATAAAAATATTGTAGTTTGATTATAAATCCAAAAATAGAAATATTTGTTGTGTAGTTTTAGTCAAAGATTGACATTTTGGGCTCAATTACAACACGCAGCAACAAAAGCAGACATGATAACTGGTATGCTTAGTAAGCTCATGGCGAACATCGGTGGACCAAGGCAAAGTAAACGGAAACTTCTAATGGCGACAACAAACTCGATACTACTTTACGGCAGCGAGATATGGGCAGGAACGCTAGAAGCGAAATGTCGGCAAAAGACGCTACTGTCAGTTCAACGAACTGCCGCGCTCAGAGTTACATGTGCGTACCGCACAGTCTCTGAAACGGCTGTGCTAGTTATAAGTGGGGTTATCCCCATTGACCTACTAGCCAGTGAACGAAAAATGGTCTGGGAGGCGAAAAAGGAAGGAAATCTGACCATAAGTTCTACAGACGCAAGGCAGGAAACCCTCTCTGAATGGCAGGACCGATATCGCTCGGAAGTCGGCGGCAGGTGGACAAAAAGACTGATCCCTTACATAAGAAGATGGTTCGAGAAAGACTTTGGCGAGGTAAATTATTACCTCACTCAGTTTTTATCAGGACATGGATACTTCCAAAAGTATCTACACCGCATGGGCAAAGCAGAACACCCTTTCTGTATATATGGAGACGCTGATGAAGATGACGCAGAGCACACCTTCTTCAATTGCTCCGCTGACAACGTGATCGAAAGGATGCTGCAAAGCGAAGAAAACTGGAATGCAGTTGCCGGTTTTACTGAGATCGTTCTCAGGAAAAAAATGAATATGATTTGAGGACAAATCATGGGCCCTACCCCGAAGCAATGCTAACGCAGTCCCAGGGTAGATGGAGGCCTGAGAAAGAGGTTTGGGTTTTAGTGAATTGACACACTCTGAAGTTTACGACGGTAGCTTTAGGTTAGTGTACTGCATGGTCTGTGCCGTACATTTCCCAACACCTCCACCACGAAAAAAAAAAAAAAAAAAATCTTTTAGTAACGGTGACTTTCTTAAAAGAGTACGCCAACCTAGTATGGTCACCATTTTATAATATTCTTATAAATAGAATTAAAAGAATAAAAAAGAAACCTTTATTCGTTTGAGTCTCAAAGGTTAAAATTGGGTTAGCTTATTAAACTTTCCTCCTTTTGAGGATCGTTTGAAGTTATTACGTATGCAGCTCCGGTTAATAATAATAGAGTTTAGCTACTACAGCTATTAGCCTTCTTAGCAATTTAGCTTGAAGCTTTTAACAAAGGTTAAAGCTTATTAATAAATTATGAAAATGAAAAAATTATACATGCAATTAATTTGTTATATTTTTATAATTTTTTCTTAGCTTTATCGCACTTTCTCAACATACCCACTCAGACCATATGTATAAAAGCACACAACTGCATGAATGCAATTATATAGATTTATTAATATGGTCTAAGGAATAAATGTTAGAAAAAATTTACCCATCATGCTGTGGGGCTCGGACAACACAAACATAAGACCAACAACCACCAAGCTACAAAATTACCCATAGTTATTTTTCAATCTTAGCTGGAGTTGACCCTTTGACAAGCTAATATTATATACATCGCAATTATTAATGAGAGAAGTCATGCGATTAAAAGGAGCTGTAGCCATATAATTAGTTCTACTGACTGGTTGGTAAAATATCTGATATGAGTTACGATTACTGCTACGATTGGTGTTAAAATGAATATAACAAAGAAGCTCTGGCGCAGCAAACGACCCAGTCACAAGCTGATACCAATAAAGTATACCCGTAATATTTCTACGAGTGCTCAAAGACTGCATACGTATCAACTTTAAACGATCCTCATAAGGAGGAAGGTTTAAGGGGTCAGTACAATTTAAGCCTTTGAGAGCAAAGCGAACAAAATTTTTTTGAATTCGCTCTACTCTATCTATATGTATATTGTAATATGGAGACCAAACTTGGCTAGCATACTCTAAGTGAGGACGCGCAATTGTATTATATAAAGTTACTGTTACTAAAGGACTATTAAATTCTTTTGCCCATCGCTTTATAAAACCAAATAATGACGAGGCCTTCTTACAGATTGTATTAATGTGTTCATTAAATGTCAATTTAGCATCAACATGTATACCAAGGTCTTTGACTGTATCGACACGACAGATTTTCTTATCATTAAGTATATAATCAAATTCCACATTAATTTTCTTTCTAGAGAAGATCATAGTTTGGCATTTGTCAGGATTTAAATGTAAGCTATTTTTAAAATACCAAACTTCAAATGATTTCAGGTCAGGCTGAAGGGCAAAGGTATCATCATCCACCTTCACAGACCTGTAAATTTTCATATCATCAGCATATATAAGCAGATGAGAGTTTTTGATTACATGAGTAACATCATTTATAGCCAAAATAAACAGGAGCGGTCCCAGGTGACTTCCTTGCGGAACACCTGAAAATGCTGTAAAAGGGGAAGACAACACCTCTCGAAATCTTATTTGATAAGAACGATCAAATAAATAAGATTCAATCCATCTGACAAAACTTATAGGAAATCCTAGTTTCTTTAATTTAAACAAAATCAAGCTATGTGGTAACTTGTCAAATGCTTTACTAAAGTCAGTGTAGATACAGTCGACTTGCGCTCCAGAATCAATTGAACTTAAAGCAAAAGACGTGAAATCAAGGAGGTTAGAAACTGTAGATCCCCATTTACAAAACCATGCTGACGAGTTGTTATGGCTTCACCACAGCACATCTTAACTTGATCATAAATGATTCGCTCAAAAAGCTTCGGGATTGATGATAACTTGGCTATGGGCCTGTAATTAGAAACATCATTTTCTAGTCCTTTCTTAAAAATAGGACTTATAAAAGATTCCTTCCAAATTTTAGGAAAACAGCCAACATTGACAGATTTATTAAAAAGAAAACTGAGTGGTTGACTCAGGATAAGACTATAATTAATTAAAACTGCTGGAATGCCATCAGGTCCAGAACCAAAATCATCATCAAGGGATGCAATATATTTTACTATGAGTTCAGGGGTGAAAGATATTGCACCAAAAGGAACCTTAGGATCAGTATTCATATATTCAAAATAGTTGACATCAGGGCTAAACACATCAGTTGAAAAAGATTTTCGGAACAAGTTAGCAAATAACCCAGCTAAACCTTTTTTTAGAACTAATGAATCCCCAAAATTTTGTTGGGTCATGAAGAATATTGAGTTTAGTTTTATTTAAATATTCAGGATAAGCTGAAGCTGATTTAAGCCTAAATTCTTGAAAAAGCCGCAGACTGGCCTCTAGGTCAATTCGGTCTTGACTACAAATGTATTTATTCCATGCCCTATTGCGGCCGTTACGTATTTTCTTCAAATCTTTAGTGTACCATGGGTACGAGGAGTCATTAAAATACCTCACAGTGTATGGCACAGACAAAGATATAGCCGAAAAAATGTCTTCATAAACATATTTTAAGCAGTCATCTAAATCATTATGATTAAAAAAGTCCAACCAAATGTTGACTCTATCATTTAGGATATTATTCAATTTCAAGAAGTCAGCTTTCTTGAAATTGAATTCATAGAATCTGCTAGAAGAATTGGGAGTAATTATGTTTTCTCTATCTGATTGGTATAACACACTCAGAGGTGGATGATACGCATCAACCGCAGTTAAAGCATGAGGAGCATTTTGTACAATAACATTACTACTGTCTGTAGTCAAGACTAAGTCGAGTTGTCGAGTGTGGGAATTTGTAATACAACTAACTTGTTGTAAATTGGATAGTAAGGAAAAATTTGTTGTTGTCGAGTTTTAGGACTCGATTTATAATAATATGTACTATTGTCCGAAAAAGTCCATTTTAAGTCAGGCAGATTAAAGTTGCCTAGCAATAAAATATCGTGAGTAGTAAAAAGTTTGTCTATGACAAATTCTACGGCCCGCGAAAGGTGCTCGTAAACTTCTGTGCTACTAGTCGGAGGAATGTAAGCGTTAAGGATATACAGATTGGAATTACAAAAAATCACCTTAACACATAAAAGTTCAATACTAGATGCACAGGGAATTTCAATTAAACAACTGGTGAGATTATTTTTTATGGCTATCAATATACCCCCTCCAACAGGAGACGAGCCGTCCATATATATGTCTCTTCTAAAAACAGTAAAGCTATTGTCAAACAGTTCCTGGTTAAGAAAAGAGCTGTTTATCCAAGTCTCGGTAAAAACGATATCTTCAGAAAAATTCTGAGTGGATAGAAAAATTTCATGCGCTTTTGAACGCAAACCCCTTACATTTTGGTAGTAAAGGGATAAACGATTTAGTTTTTTGAACTAGAGCGAACGTTTTGGACAGTCTTGTTTTTTTTTCGATTGAAACTCAGACTTAAAGATATTATCAACCCACATATTCGAATTATAGACAGCAGCAAAATGACAGGAAGCCACTGTAATCTTAAAAGATGAATAAGTAGGTTTGTTACCGATTTTCCTACAGGAAAGAAAAGCATCGGCAGGAATGACATTTTTTTGCCTTATGAAGTCTCTAACAGTATCAGCGGTTGTATCGGGGTGTAGTCGGGAGATAAAAATGGACCTAGGTTTAGGCATTGTTTGTAAAATAATTGGACCAGTAGAGCTAATAACAAGGGTTCTATTTTCTACTGGGCGATGACTAGTGGGAGAAACAGAATTTAATATTTCTGGAGAAGATTCTAATTCTGAACTTAAAGAAATTATTTTAGGGACATTGGCTGTGCTAACTGTTTTTTTAGTTGGCCTGATCTTCTTTTTTGATTTCTTTTGTTTTTTAGGTTCCCCGATTTCGTGCCGTTTTTGTAACAACTTTGTTTTGCATCGATGAGATTAAGTCATGGGCTCTTCTGGGGGGAACTAAGTATTTTGCAATATTAGATACCAATAGATCTAATATGAGTCAGGCCGCAAAACTTAAAATGAACATATTCAACTTGTAAATTAAAACTGATTTTTCAGCTCTAAGCATTAAACCTACTTCAAAAAAACTTACGTATCCAAAATTTTTTATTATAAAAAATATAGACCCAAATACTACTTTAAAATCCTTAAATATATTTCTAGTGAAAGCAGGATTTAGCGACTGATTATTTATTATATTAAACATTTAATCATTGAACTTACAGTCATTCAGCAAAGACCAATATTATCGTAAAATGTTTACTAATTGATCAATGCTTTTTTACTCAACAAACATGACAAAGATAACGAAATGGAACAATTTATCCTGGTAATTGGTGACTTATGTTTCAGCTATTACCAGGTTGTATAATAAATAATCAGTCGCTAAAACCAATTTTCTCAAAACATAGGCAGAACACGCTAATTTAAATAAATATGTGGCTGATAATGCCACGATTTCGAAAAACAAAAAAATCATAGCATGACTTTAAGCCAATATCCTAACGGCTATGGCAACAAGCGAGAAGGTGAGAAGTATTTAAATATAACCTTAAGGTCATATCCCCAACAGCTAAAATGTTAGAGCGGCAGTCGAAAATAAAATTGCAGTGCATGGGACGGTCAGGTGTTCGAATCCAAGTACAACATCAATCAAAAACTGGTCTGATGAGGATATGTATATTAATATGTATATATGTATGTGGTAATAGCCGAAATATATGTCACCAATTACCAGGTTAAATTGTTTCATTTTGTTATCTTTGTCATGTTTGTTGAATAAAAACAAAAAATTTTTATTGAAAAAAGTAAAATTATTTTAGTGAAACATTTATTTATATCTTATCTTTCTTATGAAACCTATATTTTTGCATCCATTCGGGGGTTCCCAACTTACATATGTATTTTTACGAAAGCTTTATCCGCAACTTTCTATGGCTATATCTATGAAACTAGATCCGAATCACCATTTTTTTTTAACTTTAAACCCATTGTTAAAAAAAATATTGAGGGAACAGGTTTACTTTAGCGCATGCTCTCCAAATTCTTTAATTATTTTAGAGGAAGTAGCGCTAGAAAAATAAAAAATAAATTTTCAATAAAAAAAAGTTAGTAGCTTCGTAAAGTCATCGGAAGCTGCGGATATAGCTTTTATAACAAGCTGTATAAGTTGAGAACATCTTGATAAATTTTCGAAACATTAGTATCATATGAAATGAAATTGAATGAGGCCTAACATCGACATAAAAATATTTGAAATTCGTTGCAGTTTTCGAAATATAAGATTTTTGTTACATATTGACCTCTTTTTAAAAAACCGGTTTTGTTTTGTATTACTAACGTATAAATTTCTTAGCAATATAAGAAATATGAATTTATTTGCTTTAAAATAATGTATCATTTGTACCAAATAATTTTATTTTTTAACGGAATGTAAAAAAATTAATAAAATTTTTTTGAAAACTATGTTTGGACAACTACAACAGTAGCAACTATTATAACTATTACAACACCGCTCAAGATTTACAGCTCCCAAAAATCCAACACCGACTTCGCGTAGTCCTTTGGCCTATAATGAATCCAACATCTAGTTTGCTAGCCACAGTACTTTTACATAAGAGCAAGGGCAAATGGACGGCCTTCACCAGCAGATGTTGTTGTTATCGTAGTTGGTGTTTTATCGTAGTCGTTGTTGTCTTATTCAATTAGTCAACGTTTACGAGCAAATTCGGTGAAGCAAATTCGTGTCTATTCTCTTTTGTGAATTTGTTTTGTGTTTACACACGAAAACTAGAATTTCTTTGGGCAAGAAAATGTCAAAGCAATTACTCCGTCAACCTGCCACAACAAACGTAAATTCAAAGCATAATATCAGCTAACGAATAGAACGAAAGGGAACGATAAATTCTGTACACCACCCTTTCGTTTTTCCCTTCTTGCCAACAAACAGGAAAACTTTTTCTCAAGAGTGTCCTCGTGTAAATGTTGACTAACCATTCATGACACCAATATTTCGGAAATCTATCAAGCTTTTTATAAAACAATAGCTGACCCGGCAAACGTTGTTTTGCCCTCCCTGTTCATGTCACTATCTTCAGCTCCATATCTGTCTCCATCTCCATCCCTATCGCTATCCCTATCGCTATCCCTATCCTTTTTGTCATTAAGAGGGAAAAACTAACCTCTCTATCCTGTTTGTCATTAAGAGGGTAAAACTACCCTATCTCACTATTTCGGTTTTTTGTACTTTTCGGACCACCCTTAACATTTAGGGGGATGAAAAATAGATGTGGTCCGATCGTCAGTCTTAGCCGATATGCACGCTAAGATTCACGAAAATCGGCAGTTTCGGAGGAGTTCAATGCCGCACACCGTGACACGAGAATTTTATATATTAGAAGATATATCCGCAAATTCCGATTACCGATCTCCGAAAATAAATCCGACCGACAATTTTTGATTAAACATTCTATCTCAGAATTTAAACTCACTTAAGAAAAAGGATTAGAAAAGAAGGAACAGGTTTACTTTAGCTGACATTCTCCAATTTTTTTTTTAGGGGTAAAAGGGGGTTAAAAATAAATAAAAATTATAAAAAAAAGTGTCGGTCGGATCTGGTTTCAAAGATATAGCCATCGGAAGTTCCGGATATAGCTTTTGTAAAAATGATCATAGCTTGGGAACTCCTCCATGGATATCAAAAATTTGGTGCAATAAAAAAGATAATTTAACGGCCTTCAATAACAATGCTCAAAGTTTTGAAATTTAACCTATAATTTTGGATATATGACGATTTTTTTGAAATTTTGACCAATTTTTTTTTTTAAAACCTTTTTTTTCCCAAAAAATGTTTTAATGACGCATAATTTTTTTAGCATATTAAAATAGCGTAGCTTGTTCTAAATTTTTTATTATTCATCCCCTATTTACCGGAATACAACAAATTTTATTCAATGAATTCTCATGAAAAGTATGTAGCAATAAAAATCCGCGCGTGCGATTTTTAACAAAAATTTTTAAGTTTTACAATGATAATCGCCTTATAATAATAGTTTTAGTTGTTGTTGTTAAATTTTTATTACTTTTGTCCACAAATAGATACTTTTCATAAGAATTTATTAAATGATATTTTTTGTATTCCGGTAAAAAAGGGGTTAAATAATAAAAAAAATTAGAATGAACTATATACCATTTTTAAGGGAACAAACTGAGCTCTCTTAATATGTTAAAAAAAAATATAGGTCATTCAGACATTTTAAGGGGAAAAAAAGGTTTTTTTAAAAAAAGTTGGTTAAAATTTCAGAAAAGTTGTCATATCTCCAAAATTATATGTTAAATTTCAAAACTTTACTCACCATTATTGAAGGCCATTAAATTATCTTTCTTGATATACATGCAGGGGTTTCCAAGTTATGATCAGTTTTACAAAAGCTATAGCCGGAACTTCCGATAGCTATATATCCGAAACTAGATCCGAGCGACACTTTTTTATTTCACATTTCTTGTTTATTTTATACCCCTTTGTACCCCTAAAAATATAAATAAAATTGGAGAATGTCAACTAAAGTTAACTTAAGCCGAAAAGAAAAAGGATTAGAAAAGAAAAAGGATTTGCTCTAAAATACACTTAACCAAACCTGTACAATGTACTAATACTTTGTCCATAACGCAGCTTAATAGCTGCCATCCTGTGAACCGTCCTTCAGTATCAGTTGAAATTGTTTAAAAAACGATTAATGTTTTGCGAGGTTTAATTTGTTTTGCACGAGGTTTAATTTGATTTCCTTATTTGTTTTGCAAGTGGCTTAAGATAATTTGAAAGACGTGAGCCTAGTTTATTCTACTTCCACCAACCTGTGACAAAACGTCCACTAGTGAACAATATCTAATTTGAACTTACAGGGTCCACAAAGTCCATATTTAATCCATAACATAACTTTTGAATTCTTGAAGTTATTTTATCAAAATGAATCGCTTCCTTCCTTCCATCTAAAATGAAATACAATCAACCATAATATTTAAAAAATTACACTTTACAAACCTCTTTTAATAACGTGCATGTTTTATGTTTTAAGAAAATTGCCGCCTAACGAACTCAAAATTAAAACCGTATGGTTAGCATACAGTTAATATTCAATGTTGCCATTCCTTAAATTTAAAAAAAACTCAGACGTTCCGACTTTTCATACTACCTCAATATGACCGAGTCGTACGTTCGATTCATACGCTACGACTTTTCATCCAACTTCAAAACTAAGGAAAATCTTTTACTCGAACTATTTGATCCGAAATATAGCTTTTACGCTGAAATATATAAGTAAATGAATTTCGTATGAATAAAAATTTCAAAATGTAAGTTAGAGTATTTACTCTGTTATACGATAGCTTTTACTCAGCTTCGTATTAATAAAAACAGAAAAAGCTACATCTGGTCCAAAAATCTTGAGTCTGCTACTTTATTGAGTATTTACTTTAATTTATTTAAGATAATTTTCCTTTACCGTCTTCAGCCGTTTAATTTTGATTTTACGCGCTATCAACGCAGAACGTATAAGAATTAAATTTAAGCTAGATAAGACTATAATCACAGAATAACATTTTTGGCTAAAATCAGAAATTCGTTTTATCATTTTGGGTCAGAAAATTAGTGCACCATTAGTGCTACGTCAACAACTTGCAGAAATTTAAAAGCAAACTTAGAACAGGTTTACTTTAGCTGACATCCTCGATTTTTTTAGGAGTGAAAGTGGGTTAAAAACAAATACAAATCACGAAAAAAGTGTCACTCGGATCTAGCTTCGGAGATATAGTCATCGGAAGTTCCGGGTGTAGCTTTTGTAAAAACGATTATAAGTTGGGAACTCCTGTATGAATATACGAAATATGGGTGTCATAAGAAAGATATTTTGAGGCCAACAATAACGGTGCACAAAGTTTTTAAATTAGACCTTCAATTTTGGAGATATAACGATTTTTCTGAAATTTTGACAAAATTACTTTTAGAAAATTGTTATTTATTCCATAAAATGTGTTAATAACCTATGTGTTTATTAGCACGTCAAGAAAGCTGGATTCTTTTGCTTTGAAATAATATACTATTTGCATAGTTCCTTTTTTTATTTTAACTATTTTTATCGGAAAAAGTAAAATAGCTTTGGTGAATTTGGTATTAAAATATATAGTAATTTTTGAATGTTTAGTATTTTATACAGTTGTCGCCAAAAGGCAACCGCTTTCAAATTTCTCTTGCTTGAGTGTGCTCTTCTTCATCATTCAACAGTAAACCACAAAATTTTTTCCTGTGTTGCTATGAAATGCAACGTTGTCTTTGGGACATAACTAGCCCAGAGTTTATGATACGTGATATCAAAATAAAATCACTTGAAGAATTATTAAATATTATGAATAAATATGAAAAAATCAAAACACTTCGGTCGTCCTACAGGAGGGAGTCTAAAAAAAAAACAATATATGCACACCCAATTTCCTTATTCTTCATGTTTGTTAGTCAAATTTCACTACATTTTTTTTTTTTTTTTTAAACTTTAAACCAACGCTCAGGGGATGCCCCTTTAGAGAGAAGGATGATAGATGGAGTAATGTCGGTGTACATTTTTCTTGAACCTGCAGATGTCAAAGTTATCGGGAAAGACAGTTTCAGGGAGACTATTCCACAACGTTATTGTGCGACCAAAGAACGAATTATCACGATATTGCGATGTTCTATTGTGCACCGGTGTGACAGAAAAGGGATGAGCCTGATGAGACGCCCGAGTGTTACGAGAAAATACTTAAACTGAAAGAACCAGTTCACGTATTTCTCTAGAACACATCCCATTATAATATCTATAAAAAATAGTTGAACACCCAACGTTTCGCCGGTGCTCAAGAGAATCAATAGTTGAGATGATGTTTTCATCTCCTATTAGCTTCAGCGCACGTCGTTGAACTCGATCTAGCAGCTCCAAAACAGTTTTTGGAGCACCGGCCCAGATGTGCGAATTGTACTCCAGCTTAGGTCAAATGTAGGTGAAATAGATAGTCCGAAGATCAGCAGGAGTGAAGTATTTCTTACATCGTTTTAAATAACCTAGACACTTAGCCGCTTCTTTCGACACATTGAACACATGATCTGTCCACCTCAGATCCGGTTGAATCAATATGCCCAGAACGTCGAGAGATACTGACTTCGTAATACCTACACCAGCCATATTAAGGGGTGGGGGGGAACAATCTATTCGTCTGTGAGACAACAGACAACATTGGGTCTCGCTAGCATTAAAATCGACCCGATTAGCAATCCCCCACTCGGAGATTGTATTTAGGTCATTTGTGAGTTTGTCATTCATATAACGCCTTTCCCTCTCAACCTCCAAAGAGCTTGGGCGTTTTATGAAGCAATATGAATAACAGATGTTGCTGTCATCCGCAAAGGAATGGATTGGGTTGATAGTCGATGACAGAAGGTCATCGATAAAAACAAGGATTGGAGTCGGGGATAGGACAGAACCCTGGGGGACTCCAGCATTAATGGAGTATTCATTAGAAGTAAAACCGTCTACCACAACTACCACTGCAGAAGCTCGTAATCCAACGAGCAAAGGAATTACCAACACCATAAGCGATTAGTTTTGATACGAGGGCGCGATGCCACACTCGATCAAACGCCTTAGAAATATCTAAAGCAACAACCATACTTTCACCAAAAAGGTGAACATATTGGTTCCACCTTTCAGTGAGGAACGCCTTCATGTCACCAGTAGAGCGTGCTCTACGGAAACCATATTGGCAATCGCTAAGCAATTCGTTGCGCTCCAAATAATTCACAAGGTGAAAGCTTATTACACTTTCCATGACTTTGGAGAGCATAGAGCATATCGCAATGGGCCGGTAGTTATTAGTGTTGGTAACCTCGCCTTTTTGGGAACTGGCTGAACATTAGCAGCCTTCCAACATGATGGAAATATCCCACTAGAGTAGGATATGTAAAAAAGATTGCGTAATGGCCGAGCCAGTGTTGAGGCACACTTTCTCAACACATGGGCTGAAATACAATCTGGTCCTGACGCTTTGTTAATATTGAGATTTGCAAGGACTCTTTTCACTTCAAGGACTCTTTTCACTGCCCTTGAATGACGGTTTGAGCTTCGAGCATGAATGATAGTTTGATCGCTACAAGCAATCATTCAAAACTGATGATTTTTGACTGACGAACAGGATTGAATTAGAGCGCCGTTTTCTTTCAAAATTCTTTTAAGCACATACGTTTTATATGAAGCTACCCGAAATAATCAACGCGCTAACGCCAGCCTATTCGATTGTCCAATTTTGACAGAGCGTTGGCAGCTAATTTTTTATCTTGCCACAATCATTAAGCAAACCAAGTCCACGTGGCGGTTGACGCTACGCTCTTATTTACGTTTGGATCTGAGTACAGAAGCGTTGCGGTAGCAAAGTCAACGAACCACGCTCAAATTTACGGAATATATTTAAGAACAAAATTAAAGCGGATATGACTGTGAATCATGATTTAACTATATAAGTTTACTGCGAAAAAATGCTTCTTCCAAGAGTAGGTCTAGTGTCAAATTGTGTTAGATTTTTGTTTTTTCATTTTTCTGACGTTCAACACTTTCAGATGTGAGTTTGAAAGCTTGCGAGAACCTTAATAGTTAAATCATGACTGCGAATAGTACTGGCTTGCTTTAGCTCCAATTGCCGATTTTTTTTATTCGGGGATAAAATAAAACAAAATTTAAAAAAGTGTCGGTTGGATCTAGTTTTGGATATATAGCCATCAGAAGTTGTGGATAAGGCTGATGTAGAAATTAATATAAGTTGAGAACCCCCGGATTGTTATCAAAAATATAGATATCATAAGTAAGAGTCACAATATTGACACTAGTAATTTAAAGGTGCAACCCACAGATTTCGAGTTATGATGATTTTTTTGCAATATTGAACAAATTTATTGTAAAGATCAATTTTCTTTTCAAAAAATGTGAGTTGTACCTCGACGCACTTGTAACACACCTGGTCACCTTATATCATTTGGTTTCTATTTATATGTTGAACGCATTATCTGTTGCATTATCATATCCAATTGCTTCGCACAAAAGTCATTTAACGTGAGTAAAAGTGCAACAACAAGTGTTGTATGCCCGTATGCATACAACTGGGTAAAATCTTTAACTCGAAATATTTGCACAGGTATGTAGTAAATGATTTTCGTATTCATAAAAATCTTAAAAACTCATTTGGAGTACTAACTCTGTTATACGATAGCTTTAACTCAGTTTCGTATGGTTTAAAACAGAAAAAAGCGAGTAAAAGCTACATTTATTCAGAAAATCCAGAGTCAGCTAGTTTGTCGACTCAGAAGCTTTTTCTTTGAATATTTTCGTTACTTTCAAATTTGTTTTGACTAGTTAGATTCAGGCTCAATGTTTTTTTTTTTTAAAAAAAGGTGCAAAAGAATTAACTCTGCTGAATGCATTGAATTTGGAATTTGCAGAATGTAATGTAAAGGCGGTGGCACGCCTTTAACAGGAAAATACGTTCCCATGGCTAAAATATTTGACCGATTTTGATGTAATTTCGTTTGGAGATAGATTGGGCTCTAAGCAAGGCTACTAAAAAACTACCCCTAAAGGAAAAAAACGCTGTCACGGGAGAGCCAGTACACCGATGTTGATGAAATTGGGTATGGAAATAGATAGTTTTTTGAATAAAAACATTTGTTTTTTATGGATGATTACACGCTCCTTACATATATATGTTTTCACTCAGAAACTGATAGAATTTGTTATAATGTACACAAATAAACTGAGCTCTGAGAATGGGTGGTGACACGCCCTCAAACGGAAAATACGCTTTCACTGCTAAACCAATGGAGCGATTTTAATGAAATTTGGTACAGAGATAGATCGAACCTTGAGGACAGATAAATGCTTGTTAATTGATTGGAAATATCTTTTCACAACTAAGCTAATATTTTGTACAGAAATAGATTGAACCCTGGGGGAATACTGCTTTTAGTTGGTGGTGACACCTCCTTAACGAAGAAATCAATATTCACTGCTAAACTAAATGACTGATTTTATTAAAATTTGGTATGGAGATAGATTGAACCTTAAAAAAGAGATGGAGATTGAATTTCTAAAGTCACTGTAATGGTTGAATTTCACATGTGGGCGAACTCTTTCACCTTTCGTTTAATTATTAAACTAAATGGTGATGAAAATTCTAATTCTTTTTTATTTATATTATATACTTAAGTCAACTTCTTTAAGCATATATGATATGGAAACAACTTGTTTTGGATCACAACATTGAACAGCGATTCGGTGACAGCTACTTTACTTATGCAGTTTATAACGTAACCGCATACATCATTCCACCAGCTGATTTTATAATTTTTATACTGGCGATCTTCGATCGCTGTACTATAAACTCTATCACGATCTGGAAAGATGAAACCATCAGGTTTTAGCCATTTGTCACGTACATTCAAAACTGTGTCTAACATGAACTACTAAAATAAGCAGGCCCATTCACTTTTAAAAATAATAACCACTTATACTGTCATCATCTTAAAGACATCTGTTAAATTGTTATCAAAAACAACTTGCCGCTCATATTTTGCAATATTGGAACAATCGACAGCAATATCCTTGGCAGCGGTAGCGGTAGGTTGTAGTGCGCATCGCATCTTTGAAAATTTATCGTGTATGCCAAAATGTGCATACGAGTCAAAATAATATTCATGTGATAGTGTTGCGAATCCCCAGGCTATCGTATCCAACGCAGCCCGATCCGGCTAGCAGATGGTTTCAAGGAGGAGGGGTTTGTTAACCCGCCGTTTTTGATGAAAGGTGCGACAGTAAAACCTCACTTCAGCTCAAGTGAAGTTTTAAAATATATAAAGAATAATCAACAAAAAAAAATTTAACACTCATAATTTAGTGACTAAAATCACAATAGTTACAGATCAAATGAAATCAAAACAGCTTATTGACCTATCCCTGAGCTGATCCACACTAGGGAGGAAGAAGATGGAACCTCCCCACACGCCCACCCATCCTGTGCTGTCCCAATCAAATTAGAGACAACACCCACTATACTTGAGTCAATAAATCATCACCAGTTAGACAATGATTAAACTTTACAAATGTTAAATGGTTTTCGTTCCGCAAATATATTTGTGTGGCTTACACCACACGCAACAAATTTTGCCTTTATCAAGATGTCCCTGGGACATCTGCAGTCAAGGCAGTATGCTGGGTGGAAATAAATGAAGAAATTCGTATGTAATTATATGGGTCCCGCGATCTTTTGAAACTTTAATTTAGAAACGCTTAAATGTTTCTCAGTGGTGTGAAATTTCTAAAAAATATTTTATCATTAATTTTTCCTTGAATTTATATATGTCTTTACATAAATTATACGTATTATGATTAGGGTGGCAATGAAAATTTACAAGGTCACAAATATACGGATTGCCATCAACGGTAGTGATACTTTAACGGGCTAAAAAAAATATTTTTAGTTCATTTATTGATAATAGTTGTACTATCAGACTTACAGCCCTATTCTGCTTGTTAACTTAACAAGGATTTGTAAAGCAGCTCTTGTAAATCTGATTGTTATGTAAAGAAAATATTGCTATTCTTAAAAATCATTTCCAATATAAAAGCTCAAAAAAGCTTTTCAAGTTCACCACGCATGGTGAACGTGTCAAAGTGTCAGTTTTTTATTTATGTTTGAAATTTATTTCAAATTGATCGATAGAGGGAAAGTGAAAATAAAGATAGCTTTCTAGGGTAGCTGTTCGCCAGTAGCCGATAATTTCGGGGCCGGCTCACCATCAACCGTGTGTCTGGGTCCTAGCTCACCAGGGACTGTATCCCAATAGGACACGTATGCGTTAGTGATGCGCAGCATCGAACAGAGGACTACCCGGAATGAGCGCATGCTTCAATTACAGCTTGCAACATTGAAAGCTATTAAAAAGCTTGCCACTGCGATAGCAGAATTGGCAGCCAGCCAAATAAATAAATAAATCTTTATCTACTTCATAAAATTCAGTTTTTGTCTGTCTGTCCGTCTGTCTGTCTGTCTTTTATGGAGGCGGGAGCTATGCGGTCGGTTTTGATGAAATTTTTATAGAACGTTAGTATCGATCAGGCGGGTGTCATAGGACATAAAACCTTTATTTAGGGTGCATATTTTTCAAATAGCATTTTCAATTTAAGGTGAAGCGAAGAGCACTGGGTAATGCTAGCTTATAAATAAAAATAATATATTCAATATTTGATTATATTATAGCAAAAATCTATTTCTATGTTTTTTTAAGATGTATGTATGTATGTATATTTATTCACATTTCTTCAAAAATAGTACAAATTAAAAATTAAAAAAAAACAAAAATTGATAAGTTAAAAAATAAATAAAACAAAAATTTACAATATTTTAGTAAAAAAATACAACTTAGGAGAAATGGTATGAGACATTATTTGTATAAAATACAGTATTTAATGCCACGTTGAGATTTGATAAATGCTAGTAGTTTATTAATTTTCTAAAGAGAAATATATCTATTGCGAACGATTTCTGCTTCTGTTAAGTAGTTAGTGACGAGATTTGCTTCTACTAATGAGTTGCTTCTACTTAATGGAGCCTCCGGTTCTACAGTCTCCATTATTATCTATTATGTTGCCAAATGCCTGAGTCATGGCATAAACCTGGATATTTGGCATTCACAGATGTAAATACTAGGTGGTGGTCGCAAATCTGGTTTGGAAAAATACACGTATGAATGAAATGTATTCTGAAAACGATTTGGATTAAAAAGAAAAACTTACTGCTTCAACATTAATACTGTAGTATCCCTTTCGGTTCATATATAAACTTAAAGGTGTTGCAGCATTATTTGCAGATGGTGAAACGATTGCCACATGAGTGCAATCAATGCAACCAATTGTACTTTTAATACCAATGCTTCGGTGGAATGTGCAAGTTCCATATGTAAGTAACAATAAGTACAAGCCAATATATAGAAAATCTTTAAAAAAAAAACCCTGTTTTAATTGCAGCCTGCTCCTCATGACTAGTTGAAGTTAATTAGTTTTGCAATTTCATGCAAACTGCGGGAAACTGAAGACTGGCTCATTGGTTGGACACAATGATTACCAACGCATTTTTGGTAAGAACCGTGTCCAAAGAAATAAAGTGCAGTCAAATGTCTTGCTGATAATGGCAAAGTTGTGCATTGCGTATCAAAATGAGATAATTCCTCAATGAGACTCCAGCATAGTGTCTTCCCCAGCCAAAAATTCTTCATAAACTGTTTGTCGCTCAATGGGCCATTCTCATCCCGAAGGCGTTTTAAATAGCACTGTCGATCAAATTTTTCTTTTCGTTGATCATCTCAGCATCAACGTTTAAAAGTAGTAAAACTCCTTCCATATTTATAATTAAATTTTATTTTCACAACAATAATTATTTAGCACAATTGTTAAGATACTTTCTGACACTAACAAAATAGTAAAGAAAAAAAAGCTTGTTAATATGGTGAGCTTTGTTAAGTTGTCAGAATAGGGCTGTTAGTCTATGCAGTACATCATATGAAATTAAATTAAAAATATAAGTATAATTTGTGTATAAAATATGAAATTCATTAAAAACCTTAAACGACATAACTAAAAGAAGAAGTACATAAGAATAATTTAATAACTTAAAATATATTATTTACCTTAAAATATTTACTACCTAACAACACCTACTACTGCCAATCTAAAGTGCCTCAATTACGAATAGTTTTAATATAATATGGCAATGAATTCCACAGTTTGACAACACTAGCAAAAAACATTCTAGACGACGTTAAAAACTTAGACTCAAGTACATTGATATTGCAGGTTCTGGTTCTTTTTCTTTTTAAATATTTTCATTTTACTGCGTTTGCGTTACGGCAGCGTACTTTTGTTCATCTACGTTTATCGATAATGCTATTGGTCTGCAAGGTGCACAACGTAGGCCCACACCCTGACACAACAGAGTCTAATGCTTATCGATTACGTCAGCAAGGCATCTTGGAGGGAAAGTGACTAACCATCGTCACAGATGAATCCAAGATGGAGTTTGGCGCAATAGCAGGTGTGTACTCCGATAATTTGGCTATAGAGATGTCTTTTAGACTACCCAACTATTGCAGTGTTTTTTCAAGCTAAAGTCTATGCCATAGACCAAGCTGGATAGGTGATACGAAACAGGGAGCTTACTCCCTCCATCATCACCATATGCGTGGACAGTCAGGCAGCGATCAAAGCATTGAACGCTAAAGTCGTGAAGTATAGGTGTGAAGAACACTGCAGGGATCAGTACGATCAATCCGACAGCATGCTATATAACTCTGCTGGGTGTACAGTCGTAAGGGTATTTATGGAAAGGAGAAAGCTGACGAATGTATCAAAATTAGGATCAGAACTACCGGAGAATCAACAAATGATAGACCTTAAGATACCATTAGAGAAACTACACTATCAGATAGAGGGCATAATAAAGAAAAAAATTAACAGAAGGTGAAACCTTATCGCAGGATGCAGAAAGTCTCGAATCATGTGGCCTAAACTGAATCTAGGAAGGACGCAAACTTTCTTAAGATTTAGAAGAGGAGAGCTAAGAACTGTTGTACGAGTACTGACAGGGCACTGTGTTATTGGCCCTATGGCCGCCAAATATAATAATAATAGAGTTAAATAGAGTTTAGCTACTACAGCTATTAGCCTTCTTAGCTTTATAGCTTGAAGCTCAAAATTTCATATATGCAATTAATTTGTTATTTTTTTATAATATTTTCTTAGCTTTATCACACTCAGACCATGTGATATAGATATTAAAATAATTATATGTGTAATTTTACTTTGTCCAAGGCGTAAATGTTAGAAAAAAATTACCCTGCATACGGTGTGGCTCGGACAACACAAACATAAAACTACAGACCACCATTGAGCTACAAATTTAGCTACAGTTAGTTTTCAATCTAAGCTTGAGTTGACCTTTTGACAAGCTAATGTTATAAAAATCGCAACAGTTAATAAGAGTTGTCATGCGATTAAAAGGAGCTGTAGCCATATAATTAGTTCTACTAACCGGTTGATAAAATAATTGATTAGAGTTACGAGTACTTCTACGATTAGTATTAAAATGTATGTAATCAAGAAGCTCTGCTGCAGCAAGAAACCTAAGACAAGTTGATGCAGATAAAGCATATCCGAAATATTTCTGCGGGACCTCATAGACTGCAAGTGTAATAACTTCAAACGATCCTCATAAGGAGGAAGGTTCAAAGAGTCAGTCCAATTTAATCCATTGAGAGCAAAACGAATAAAGTTTTTTTGAATTCTCTTAATTCTTTTTATATGAATATTATAAAATGGTGACCATATTTGGCTGGCGTACTCTAAGTGAGGACGCACAATTGTAATATATAGAGTCACTGTTACTAAAGGGCTATTAAATTCTTTTGCCCATCTCTTAATGAAGCCCAGCAGAGATGAGGATTTTTTACAAATTTGATCAATATGATCATTAAAAGTTAATTTAACATCAAAATGTATACCTAGGTCTTTGACTAAATCGACACGATATATTTTCTTATCTTTTAATTTATAAACAAACTCCACAATATTTTTTTTCCGGGCGAAAATCATAGATAGGCATTTATCAGGATTATGATGTAAGTTATTTTTGGAACACCAAACCTCGAAGGATTTCAAGTCAGATTGAAGTGGAATAGTATCACCAACCCCCTTTACGTTGCTGTAAATTTTCATGTCATTTGCATATACTAACAGATGGAAGTTTTTAATATCATGTGAAACGTCATTAATTCTTCCTTGTGGAACACCTGATGCCGCGCTAAATGGGGAGGAAACACCCTCCGAAATCTTATTTAATCTAAGCGATCAGATAAATAAGATTCAATCCAGCTGACAAATCTTAAAGGAAACCCAAGCTTCTTTAGCTTAAACAAAATCAAATTATGTGGTAATTTGTCAAATGCTTTACTAAAGTCAGTGTAAGTGCAGTCAACTTGGCCGCCAGAGTCTAAAGAGCTTAATGCGAAAGAAGTAAAATCCAGGAGGCTAGAAACTGTAGATCTGCCCTTAACAAAACCATGCTGACGAAATGTTATGACTTCACCACAGCACACCTTAACCTAATCATATATTATATGTTCAAAAATGTTCGGTATTGATGATAACTTAGCCACTGGCCTATAGTTTGAAACATCATTTTTACACTCTTTCTTGAAAATGGGGCTTATGTATGCATTTTTCCAAAATTTAGGAAAATAGCTTTCTCTTGTTGATCTATTAAATAAAAAACTGAGGGGCTTACTCAGCACAGAGCTGCAGTTAACTAAACCTGTCGCAGGAATACCTTCAGGCCCGGAGCTGAAGTCATCATCAACAAACGAGATATATTTCTCTATGAGGTCAGGTGAGAAAGATATGGTGCTACTTTCAGATATTTCTGCAGGAGTTGTGGAGATGAAGAAGAGGATGAGACAATTAAACACCTGCTTTGCGAATACCCGGGGCTAATGAGGATACGAACCATATATAATATGGTTCGCATTCTTTGATGATCTCGAGGAACTAGCTGAGTTGGAGCTCACCAGTATCCTCAACTTCACCAAGTCTTCTGGGTGGTTTGCCCTATTCAGCAATATAATTAAAGGAGAAGGAGGGGAATCGCAAGGGGTAAACTACCTCCGAGTGCATCTTGCTATATGCAAGCAACCTTTTCAACCTAACATAACCCAACCCAGCTGGGCATCTCAATTTAGTATTGCTTCCGTGTTCTGGCTGTCTCTGTTTAAAATATGAAATTTTGTTTATGTTTTTCAGGATCGCATTTTTAGGACCTTAGGACTTTGCAGTACTGATATTATCTGTTTAATTTGGTTAAATTATTTTACCGTTTATGCCGGGAAGTTAGTAAAATTTTTAATATTAATTAAATTACTTTGTTAAAAGTTTCATTTCCATTATTTTCTTAAGAATTTAAAATCTTTAGAGGAACAATCATTTTGACATGAACTCAAAACGCAAGGGACATCAACTACAAACATTACATGCTTATCCTAGCAGTTGGTAAATAACACCATACTTTTTTGTAACTAGATTTCAGTCTTCTCGTGTTTGCCTTGTTAATCGGTCAACTATGTCTTTGCGATCGCGCTGTCCAATCTGCTCGATTGTTATCGGAAAAGAAAGTGCTATAAATTGCTCTATTTGTAACAATGGCTTTCATAAATCGTGTTTGAAAACCAGCAATGATTAAATTTTTAACTTATTAAAAAACTTTCGCATTATTAAATTTAATTGTGACAACTGTTTAAACTATAATACGAACTTATTGTCCGTTGTTGTTGCATTAGTTGAAGAGGTGAAAGACCTTAGAGTTAAAATAACGCAAATCTTATCGAAGAGTAATAACGAGTGTGTTGATAGTTCGCTAAGTAAAAACAATTTGGCGCCTAATAATTGTAACACTGATTTGTTCGTGTTTTCTCCGCGTTCTGCTGTTGGGGTTTCTCCGATTTTGGATGAATCATCCACTTGCACAGTCTCTCACGCTCCAGCTGATCAACATGCTGATTCCGGCTCACTGCTGTCTCCTGCTCTTTCGAATAAAAACAATCAAAATTTCATGCCTACCACTAATGTGTCTACTGGTACCAATCCACCACTGTCTTTCGCTGCGGTAACTGCTCTGCCTGCTAATAATAATAGCAACTAGAATGGTGAAATTGCATTATCTTCGTTTTCTTCTTCGCATTCTCTTGCGGGCTCTGATAGTTCTGCCTTGCAAACAGCTGCTTGCTTTAACATAAAAATAACAACATTGCGAATGTAACTAATACTAACAGTCGTTCGTCGGCTGCTGCTGTTGTTTCTGCACCAAGCTCTCAGTCGAAAACAGTAAGCATCATAAATCGGAAAAAACATAATGTGGTTGTTGAAGTAAATTGTAATAATGAGCTTAATGTTAGTGTGCGCAAAAAGTGGCTGCACTTGTCTTCGTTTTTGCCTTCTGTGTCCGAAGAGAGTATTGTTAATTACATCTCTTCACACTCTAGCATTGAAAAACATCATTTGACTTGCTATAAATTGGTTAAAAAAGGAACGCAATTAGACACTCTTAAAAAAATTAATTTTAAATTAGGAGTAACATCTTTATTTTATGATTTATTATTGAATCCAGCTCTTTGGCCTGCAGATGTAAGAGTGCGTCCATTTCGATTTTTTCGAAAATTAGGGGAAAACGAAGTCAGCAAATAGCTAATGATTTAAACGAAAATTTTTGTAATAATAAGTCAATTAATATATACTACCAAAATGCTTCTGGCCTTAGAACAAAGTCTAGTTCTATATTTACTAAGAGCTCGCGCCTTGAGTTTGATCTTATTGTAATCACTGAGACGTGGTTAAAATCTAATTTCCACAATGAAGAGTTTTTCGATACTAATTTGTGTTTCGGAAAGATAGAGATCCTATTAAAACAGGTTGTAGTAGAGGTGGTGGTGTTCTAATTGCTGCCCAGCATAAACTTCGTCCGTCTGTTTTGGCCCTTAATAATAATGATACTGGTTTTGACCAGTTATGTGTTGTGCTGCACGGATATTCAGTATTACGGTTTGTATGCGCCTCGTATATACCACCAAATGCTGCTGATGATATTTATAAGGCTCATGTTGACAATATCAATCATTTGGTTTTAAATAAATTCGTTCAGAACCATATTTGTGTTTTAGGTGACTTTAACTTGCCTAAAGTTTCGTGGAATTATTCCTACGATAGTAGCAGTCTTATTCCGTCAAATGTTAGCAATTCTAATGAAACTTGTTTTATTGATAATATGTTTACTCTGGGATTAAAACAAATAAATGGTCTCTTGAATAAATTAAGTAGAATTCTTGATTTGATATATGTTAGTAATAATATTAATTTTAAAATCATGGAATGTGTTTTTCCTTTTTCAGTCCCTGATATGCACCATTTAGCTTTACATATTGAAATTGAATTGTATGAATTTCAGACTATCAGATCTAATACTGATACATTCAATTATAATTACAGTTTATGTGATTTTAATAGTTTGAATGATATTATTTCTGACGTTGATTGGGATTCATGCCTTTATGAATTAGATACTCTTGGAAGTTTTAAGGCTTTTATTTCTCAATTAAATAAAATCATTCATATCATAAATAAAATAATGATTTATTGCACATAATAGTATATTGTACTGTAGATTGTTTTTAGTTACTGCCTTTTTATTTTCCATTGCCGCTGCCCTCTGTTTCTTTTCATTGTGTTTTATTGTTTTGAATCCTTTGCATGAAACACAGCAATGGGCTTGATATTCAGTATTTCTAGCTGATGCATGTTGTTTCGGATTGCCCTTACGATTCTGCATTTGACAGATTTTTTACAGAACTTTGCATTCACATTATTTTCAAAATTGCTGAGCACAAAATTACGTTCATAAGTTTCTTACCCTATTGTAAAACGTATTTCACGTGAGAGCTTATCTTATCGCTTAGCGCTTAGTTTAATTTTTCCTCGAATAATTTCAACTTTATCTTCTTTTTTTAAAATTCTGAAATTCTGTTCTCTCGGTGAACACAGTTTTCTTGTCAATTTATATTCGTCTCCGCTGATAAACATCTCTTGAGTAAACTATGTCAAACGGTGTTTCTCCAGTAGGTACATTCACTGAGCTCCTGAGTGCACATTCAATCTCCGACAGATATACTTCCCATTCGCGGTAATCGTCATTGATGTAGGATCTTATAGCATTTAATACGAATTGATTTATTCTTTCAGCTACTTTCGCCTGAGACGTGCGTGGTTTATGGACAGAATTAGTTATGTGGATCCTAATTGTTACTACTCTAGCAGTGACATGAACCAATACAGATCAGGTTATGGAAAGATTTTGATAAGCTTTAGCAGCTTGTGTATAAGCTTTGCTATTTAAAACTTTAGCGAAAGCTATAATTTTTGTTTTGTTTTGTATCGGTTCTTTCAGCTGCTTCTTTATGTTGAATTTAATTTGTTGGCGCAATAGTGTATTGACGGAGCACATGCCACTCTAAAGTTCACTCACTCACCAAAAAAAGTTGTAAAATGTGGAAACAGTTGATACTTCAATTGCTACTTGAGAAGAGATGTTTCAACTTTACGTTGGTTAATGATTGCACTTAAAAAAACTGAATATAGTGAAGAAATTTTACTAATTTGAAGGCACTTATTTGACAGCTATTCCTTTGCACAAGTGCTGCCGTTGCTGCGAAGGATTTCCAAAAAAATGATAGAGGCTTATAAAATAACTCACATGAAAACTGCTCATTACGTGCCTCAGTCGAACGCAGCTGAACGCGTCAATCAGTCAGTTTTAAATGCGATTAGAACTTACATTGAAAATGATCATCGAGACTGGGACCTGTACCTATCCGAAATTGAATGTGCATTAAGAAATTCCGTGCACTCAGCTACCGGTGTTACACCATTTTTAGCACTTTTCGGACACTAAATGTTTAGCTGTGGCACGGATTATAAATTGGTACGAAAACTAAACGCGTTGAACGAACATTTTGAGATACTAAACAAAGATGATGAGATATGTAGCACTGATTCGAGATAAAATGAATAAAAATTTGCATAGCGCGTACGAACAAAGCGTACACCGCTATACCCAGCCAGACACCTAACAGTTAGATATGCCATATATATGGCATAGACCTAATGCCTTATACGTTAGGTTCATATAAAATTCTCCATATAAATTACGTTAGGTTTGTTCTAGCGTTGGCAAAATTCTGTGGTTAAATTCCTATCTGTGTGATCTAGCATCTCTGTCTGGCACACAAGTTTTACCTATTAAAAAATTTATAGGTGAACTGCTCACTCAAATAGCAAATTCAGCTGTTGACTTAAGTAAGCAGTTAACGCGCGCACGCCGTCCTCCCACCGTAGCCTAGTGGTTAGAGCACTGGCCTTATCAAAACTAACTCGAAGTCGGTAGTTCAATCCCCAGCAAGAGCATAGACATTTTTTGTTTTTTCTTATTTTTTTTATTTTTTTAATTTATTTTTAATTTTTAAAATAAAATAGAAATGTGTGCAAGCAAATTAAAACTTCATGCAAAATTTTGTTACTGTAACGCAAGACTTACGCTATATATTATTTCAGCTTTGATTTTTGGCTGGTGCTGGCATTGGGACTTCTGACTTCTGTAAAAATTCAAAGAAGTGTTGGATATTCTTACCTTCAATTAAGGTGTTTGGGTCATCAAAGTTTATCTCGTCTGATGTATTTTTTTATTTTTGATATTTAAACAATTTTATTTAAATTTTAGGCTTCCTTTGTCTTGCACCGCAAAATTGTTTTGCTCGTTATTTTTTTTGACACGTTCAGCTTATTTTTGATGTGTAAAAGAGCGAGTTATACATCACATACAACTTTCCTTGTTTTATGTAGTGTAAAAGTGTGTTAGTGAATACGAGATTTTGTTTCATTGTGTTTGTAACTACGTTAGAGCTGTCTGGCTGGGTAATCGACGGGCACGAGACTTTCAATTCTTTCCAGGTCAGGAAGTATTCAAAAGAAATTTCACACTGAGTGATTTTCAAAAAAGACCAATCGGAGTTTATCACGCGAAAGATTTAAAACAGTAAACACACGAAAAATGAAACAGAAATAATTAGGGACCTATGAAATCATGAATAATTTATGTAATATCCAAATTTGACCTACACTAGTGCAATACTGAACCTTGTGCAATATATTATTTACATAGTATTTAGTTATAAAATTAAAAAACCGTGCAATATTTACCACCTAGCATTAGCGTGTTCAGTTCATAAGTAGTTTAGAGTCCCTTAACGTGCATGTGAATCCGATGAATGTTGCAATAATTATTAGTACCTGAAATAAAAAATAACTAAACACAAAGTATCATTTGTATAACATAAAAATTTTTTGAAACTTCCCGTCATGATAAAACTTTTCATTAATTGATTCTTAGCATAGCCAATGTCAAGAAAAAGTCCTGGGCCAAAATATTGATTCAAAAGCCAGAAAATAAAATGCATGCATTAATTAAAAATTGAACGGAGAACAATTTGCAAATTAAGGCCAGGCTAGAACAGCAGAAAGTCTGAGGCTGTATCTCAGGGCTTGGGCGAAAGCCTACGTTGGGCACCGTTCTAAGAAAGTTAAAATATTAGTTAAAGTTAAATATTATACTTTTATACATTAGCAATATTTTTTTTTGTTTCAATAAGTCAACACTCGTATTACTTACATTAAATCACCAGCTCTAACCTCGAATCCAAGTAGCAAATACAGCAGCACCCATGAACAAAAATATTTGTAGGTTGTTGTAAACCTGCACACTAAGGTGATTGCAGATGATTCGATGATTTCATCTTGACCACCGTAGAGTTTTATTGCAGGGTGATTAACCTCGGGAACGATCTTGGGGTAGAATTGGCGATGTAAGAATTGGTTATCCGTCCATGCGTTGACCATGACGGTTGAACCACTGCGATATCTTTGACAGGAGGTGGTCAAAGGATTCAGAAATTAATGTCCGTAAGATAAATTTCCACTGGGCTTTCGTTTTGTCCGTGAACGAGTACAGACGTGTTTTCGTGTGTTTTCGCTCGCGTGGGTCTTAGCGTCTGACCCGTCCCACGTGTTTTTTTCAAAGCTGTGAGACGTATAGATAGTACTTCCGATTCGAGCGATTTGAGTGTTAGGCTAAACTTTGATTTTAATTTCCGTGACCCCCTTAAAATATAAAACAATAAAATATAGTGATAATTAAACCATAAAACATTTTTAATAATTAAATGCAATACAACATACATTGCATAAGTGAAATAACGGGTAGAACATCCGAGAAGGCTATGTATATACTACACGCATACACAAAAATGAGAACTGTAAAAATTTTATAACTGAGGACTGTACAAAATCTGTGTCATCAGATCATACTATTTATATATTCGTTTATATAAAACGTTTCTTATAACGGTTTAAGAAAAAAGAAAAATTCAAAAAAAAAAGTTCTTATAAAAGAAAAGCAAAGATAAAATATCAATTAATATTTTAAAATATATAAGAATGAAATAATAAAATGGAAAAAAGTGAAAAGAAAATCGAACATATAATCTTAAAAATTAAAGAACCAAATTCTATTCAGTATTAATCTACTAAGACTTATTACAGCCTTAATACAGGCTATCGTTCTGTAGCACAACGATAAGGACTACAAGGAAAAACTAGTGTTTATGGTAGTCCTTTCCCGCAACCATATATGCCTTTCGGAATGTCTGGCATATTGTAAGAGAGAGAGAGAGAGATAAATTTCCACTATAGTTTTATTATTTGCACATATCGTTTTATTCGCGCAACAAAAATAAAATTGAATTACGTGATTGCGGAAGTCGAAGCAAATCATGTACTTTATTAGGTCCAAAGATTAAGTTTTCATCGGGTTTAAGTCCAAGTTTCAAAGCTCTAAAACGCAAAATAAGTACATAGTTCAGGCAGAAACCGATGGCAGAAAGAGTGCCAAATGCGAAACAACTGGAGTTTCAAAGTAAAAGTATTGTCTTATGCACAGTGATCGGCATTAAATCAATTCCATTTTTATAAGATTTTTTTTAAAATTCACTTTTTTTTTGTATTTAAGTTTTCGTCTCAATTTCATATATTTAGTAATTGTGTTTATATTCATATATTGCATTAAGGAAAAAAAAACGAGAGCTATTTAATTTTTGTGGTGCCTTTTGCATTACCGTTTCGGATCGTTCGTGAAAAGTCTTTCGGGTGATAGAAATTTTAAGAATAAATTTTTGCGCTCGTGTAAAATTCATTGCGTCCGGTATTCGGATATTCAAACCGAAATCAATCTTATCGGCTTATAACCTTTTTCAAATGAATATTTTCTTTGTTCTAATATTGCCTTTGTAACTAGAAATAAAAGATATAGTTTTAATAAAATGTTGTGAATTATATAAAAATGAGAACCTGGTAAAAATTTCTTAATAGGGGGGGATGGATAAAGTAAGTACTACAGCGCAAATATATAATATATATATAGCATTGCCACAAGGAAACAACCCAGTGACACAATTTAAAGACAAACTTTTGAAATATGTATCGGAATTAAATAATTTACATATAACCGAAATAACAGGCAATGAAATTCAAAAAAACCTCATCCTTGAGATGAACGAAAAAACAAGCTTAAATTTTTTAAAACCGGTTAAAGTGACGATCTAAAACAAACAATATTTGCGGCTCAACCAAAAACCTTAACAGAAGCAGTAAACTTGTCACTTGAACTAGAAAAAACCAAGAAATAAATTGCTGACGAGATGTCAATGGCAACAAACGATGAAATCACCTATGTAGGAACAATAAGACTAGAACTCAATTTCCAATGCCGTATAGTACCCCGTATATTGCATGCAGTAGATCATTTCCCTATACCAACATACAGCCTATTAATTAGAGACTTTTTCTTCAAACACATATGCAAAATAGACTACGAAGCACAAACATTGACAGACGTAGACGAATCAGATGTTATAATACATTTACACTTTAACAAGCAAGCATACGACATTATGCGAATACCACCGAGGACAAAAATAGTACATCCCATCAAAATAGAAGTAAATAAGGACAGCTAAGTATTAAATGAAGAAATTCAGGAAGGCGTACTATTAGATAACACCATAATTCCTACTAACGGAAAGTGACATGTAAAAATATTAAATACTAACGGCACAGAAATGAAAATACTCAAACTCAGTCAAAAATTAGAGCCACTAACAAATTACATACAATTTCAAAATGACAAGAATAAGATTAGATCTTTCAAACTACGATTTTGAAATTAAATTCAAACAAGAAAAAATAAATACCATCACCGAAGCGCTATCGAGAACACAATTGAATTCAGACATTTTAATAAAAATGAAACCCTCAGAAGAGGACAAGAAAATAAATGGAGCATTATTTATAGCAAGATGAATGAAAAAGAAACAAGAAATTGAAAATGAACGAGAGAACTGCAAATCTCAGAACGAGCTCAGTGAGCTTTTGATATGGGATTGCCCATCTATAGCTGACGTCAGGAATGTGAAACGATTAAAGTTCATTATAAGCGATCAAACGAATACACGTGTTGAAATTATAGATGATATCGTCCAAGAACGATGTCGTGACAACCCAACAAATCTCGGTTTGACTTTGGAGAAACTATCATCTCTTATGAATAAAAACAATATAAAAGAATTTGCTTCGAGCGATGCAAATGATGCTATATTTGAGATAATTAATAGAAATTAACTTAAAAGAAAATTTACTAAGCTGCAGCGGAAAAGAAAATTAAAGAATAAAAAATGGCTTAATATATTAAAATATGAACCCCCAAAGAAGATAAAGATTACACTTATTAATCAGAAAATCAGTACTTAAATTAAAATAGTGCTTTACATGGAAAACCATTAGGCAAATGGAAAAAACTATGTCAACAAATGTGCTCGCAACAAACAGACGAGACACACAAAAGAAAATATGCCAGTAACGGACACACCAAACAATGTCCATTGGCACAGTAGGTCCACTTAAAATATCAAACGGATACTGATACATACTAACGATGCAGTGCGAACTCACAAAATTCGTTATTGCTCACCCAATTGAAAACAAAGATGCGAGATCAGTAGCACAAAAATTAGTTGAACGATTGATTTTAAAATTTGGTTTATTTAAAAAGTTTAAATCTGACCGTGACACTAAGTTCAGAAGTGAACTAATGGAAAACATATGGAAACTATTACAAATAGAACAATTATTTTCAACCCCATACCATCACGAAACGATTGGTGCTATAGCAAAAATCATAGAACCCTAAACGAGTACTTATTATCTTTTGCCGATAACTTTTAGTGGGGCAACTGAATTCCATATTATACTTTCACATATAACTCTACACCACACATAGATTATTCTTACACACCCTTTGAACTAATTTTTAGGACACTATTTTCACTTCCTAGTGACTTGACTTGCGACAAAACTAAGCATTATAATTAAGAAGACTATAGAAACGAACTACAAATAAGATTCAAGACTGCAATAAACAAAGCAAGAGACCTTATAAACATTGTAAAAACGAAGAAAAGTTAGTTATGACAAAAGAGTAAGCACATCCAATTTTAAGATAGGAGATCTTGTACTTATAAGGATAGAGAATACGAGAAAGTCTCAAAGCCCATATAAAGGTCCATATGTAATAAAAGAAAGAAACAACTTTAAATTCGTAATTGAAATAAATAAAAATTTAAAATCTTTTCATAACAACATGGTAAAACAACATACAGAATAAATAAATAAATGTTAAAAGATTTTGTTCAGTCATAATTGCTTCTTATTCATAAATACCTTTATATTGTGGTATAATTATAACTATTATTCGTTGTGGTAATATATATGGTTTTTTCTATAATATAATTTATGATTATTTTCATATTCCGCGGTACTATATACTCTTTGTCTTTAATTAAGTTACAATTGTGCGTTAAGCATATGTGTAAACACACGAGTTATATTGTAACTGTTACACATGTACGTAAATATGTATGTACGCTTTATTATAATTAAGTGATGTTAAGCAGAACTTGAATTTTAAAATATATGAAATCTTGTTAGAACATCCAAGCTGTGTGCACGCGTTATTTAAAAATTCTTTTTTGATATTTTCTTTTGGGTGAAAACTATCACCAAAGAGTTTTTATAAAGTATAATACCACTGTTAATACACCAACAATTAAATCAGTAACCTAAACGAATAATGTCCTTATGCTACCCAACTTTATTATACTACTGTTAATTGTATAAATCGTTATTAAACGCATATTACACTATTATTAACTTCATTAACTAAATAATACTACTAACTTTGCTGGAATTTCAGAATTAAATTTTTTGTAAGCTATGTGTGTCAACTATATTAAACTTAAAACTTAATTAAAATCATATACAAAATCAAAAAAAAAATATTTGTAAAAACAAATGAGTAATGTTTTTTACACAATTTTTCTCTGATTCACACACTTCCAACTCTTTAATTTACCACACAGCCTTTAAAACAAACCGTCAATTACAAAGGCCCAATGACTTTGACAAAATGCATTCAGTTTGTTTATGCTAAACGATTTTATGTGACACTGCCTAGTGTTAAGAAAATGCATGGCAAATGTGCCGACTTTATGTGGTCAAAAAGTGGTAATCATATTTCCATTGAATTATGGAAACAGAGAGAATTATTTTTGAAATTCTTTGAGTAGCAAAATCAATTGAGTTACCAAAATTAAAGTTACCATTTTAAATCAATAAAGTTAAGAGTTATTTTATCACTAAGGACAAGCACATATTTTATTTTAAAGCAGCCTTTGTCACAATACTAATGTATGAATAAGCCTTTGTGGCTATAAATAAAGATAAAATTTCTTTCAAAATAACCATTGTGGCTCACCAAAACACTAACAAATAGGTGGGAGACTTTCACAGTTTGAAATCCAACATTGTTGTAAAACATTTTAATGTTGTGATGTTATTGTTTTTGCAATAATTTCTGTTGGTTGGTTTGTTGAATCAGTGTTTTTTCTTTTCTTTTAGTCGTCTGATTCATGGTTAATGATTGATGTTGCAATGAATTACGACGATGTGCATTGCACTTCTCACATATGTATTCAATATTTTCATTGCTTATATAAACTATTTCATTTTACTTTAGTTTACACATGCGCAATGAAAATATTTTAGGCAATCACGGCAAGCGACCTTTAAGGAGTTATGCCTAGTTAGATTGGCGAAAAGGGTGATTTTATAAGAAATTTTTTTGGAAAGTCGCTTACATTTATTTGAAAAAATATTTCTACAATTGATTAAGTTAATATTCAAGTTTATATTCATATTTATAATATTGTATCCAAAAATATTGAATACATCGTTAATATATAGTAAAATCCAGTCTTTAATTTTGAGCAAAATGGTGGTTTTTGAAAAAACATTGTTTATTTCTCGACAAAAACTTTGGTCTTAAACTATTTATAAACTTAATTATATTGATCGTATCAACAAAACTTACGATTAAGGACAAAAAATACTCCTCTAAAGCTTATGTTAAAATTTAAGTCTGATGAGATGGGATGAAGTTGCTCTTGAGATACATTGATCACCGATTTCAAAAACATAGTTTTGAGAAAAATAAATTTAAAGTTTCAAAATTGGCATATGAATAGTAATTTTTCTTTACAAGAATGCCTGTAATTTCGATAATACTTGTCGGTTCAGCATTTGTGTATTCTCAAGAATATGTAATTCATGAAAATGCAAAAAAAGGAAAAATCGATTTATTTTTTGGCCTAACCACGAAGAATAACACTGTCTTTCAGTGCTCTTATGAAAAATTGTTTGTTTTAAGGCTGTCGCACCCTTGAATTGAAATAAAACGCAAACTATTATCCAAATTAGCGGAGTTTTTGACTCTACTAGGTAGAAAGTTTTAATTTATTTAGCAATTAAATATGATTCTGGACATATGAGCGCCGCAACTGGCCAATATTTAGTGCAATCAAAAGATAAAAAAGGCAGAACTTGAAATAATAAAATGATGTCATGAGATCTCGGTGGCCAATTGATTTCATAATTACAAAAAACTTTGTGAATTTTGAGTGAATTTAAAGTTGAAACTTTAATGAATTCAGTACATGTTCAATATTTGCAAGCGTTGTTGCTTTGTCAACCTTTTCACGATAAAATTTAAGTAAATATTAAAGAAATCAACAATGCTAGAATTGATAAAATTTTTGACGTTTCACAATATTTGGAAAGTATAACGCTAAAAAAACACCCTCATTTTTTATAGGTTTTGGTTCTGGGACAAAAAACTCCGCCACTTTTTCCTTCATTAGTAAAATAACTGCCAGCGTAACATATTATGTTGTTACTAAAGATGCTGTTAGTTTTTTACATGTTCTCGAATTGTCTTTTGTTACTTAGTTGTACTATAAAGTTTATGAAAAAGTTATACTTTGTTATCATAGTCTCTTGAATGAGTAGTATGATATGGATTTATATTTTTTCAACAGTCCTTAGCTAACGCGCGATTCAGCATATCACAAGACTATATGCAATGAGCCACACATGATAGTGTGTCCTATCGCCTAAAACTTTGTATTAAGCTAAAACACGCAAAAGCTAACGCGCGTTAAACAACGCTTGTGTGAGCGATGAAAAAACGCACGTTGATGGTGTGGCTGATTGCATAAAATTTTTAGTTATGCTAAACGCGCGTCGATCGTGTGAGCCGAGTCAAAGTCGGCAAGCAATTGTTAGTCGATTAGTTTGTTCACGACCAATCAAATACAGGGTGTTTTTTTTAGAGGTTTGTTTTTTGAATAGAGATAAAACTGGCATTTTATGGTCAAATCTGGCAACTCTAATGTCATTTATGTTCAGTTTGGTTTGCCATTTTATCATGAACAGGTTGACAAAAGAACAACGCTTGCAAATCGTGCAAATTTATTTCGAAAATAATGGTTCAGTTCGCGAAGTTTACCGCAAGCTCTGTCCATTTTATGGTCGACATAATCGTCCATCAGAGCAATTAATTCGGTTAACCATGAATCGTTTTCGCACTACGTTTACTCTATGTGATAATACGCATCCGCAGAGACGTCGAACAGTGCGCACCGAAGAAACAATTGCCGCTGTAGAGCAAAATGTTGAAGAGGACCCGAATGAATCGATTCGCCACCGTGCACAGCAATTGGAGCTTTGTCCATCAACTTTATGGAAGATTTTGCGCAAAGATCTTGGCTTGCGACCTTACAAGATCCAGCTTGTGCAAGAATTAAAGCCGCGAGACCATGCAATGCGTCGTGATTTTGGTGTATGGGCCGAAAATGAGATTGATCTCGATGCTGATTTTCATCGCAAAATTTTGTTCAGTGAAGAGGCTCATTTTTGGTTGAATGGCTACGTCAACAAGCAAAATTGCCGCATTTGGAGTGAAGAGAATCCACATGAGACCCTTGAGACGCCATTACATCCACAAAAACTGACTGTTTGGTGTGCTCTATGGGCTGGTGATAACCGACTATTTTGTTCCCGAATTAGATGGCATGAATGTGGATGAGTTGTGGTTCCAACAAGACGGCACTACATGCCACACAGCGCACGTCACAATCGATTTATTGAAGGAAACATTCGATGAGCGCATAATTTCGCGGAATGGACCTGTCAATTGGCCACCAAGATCGTGTGATTTGACACCATTGGATTATTTTCTTTAGGGATATGTGAAGTCGCTCGTCTACGCCAACAAACCAGAAACGTTAGGGGACTTGGAAGCCAACATTTGTGGCGTTATTGCCGACATACGGCCCCATATGCTCGAAAAAGTGGTTCAAAATTGGACCTGTAGAATTGGCTTTATTCGAGCCAACCGCGGCGGCCACATGCCCGAAATCATATTTAAACATTAATGGCATAAAATTATCCTTCCAATAAAGCCAAATTGATGGACATTAAAACGATTTTCTTGTGTTTTATTTCAATTCGAAGCTCTATACCTCTAAAAAAAACACCCTTTAGTTGGTTCCCAAATAATTAGTTCACCATCAAATGGTATAGTATTTTGAACGATTTCCTAAAACATGGTAAGCTAATTACTAATTTGCGCAATTATAGCCATTCACGGTATTCATCTAAGCGTGCAAGTTGGCACAAATGTGCAAATAGACAATTTTGTGCGATGAACGTCTCTTGGAATATTTTGTGCAATGGTGAGCATATCAAAATGTAATTGCCAAAATACAATATAAAAATTAAAATGCAAAGTGAATGCTGACAGAAAGAGATGATAACAGCTCTACTAGGGTGAACGAATAAAAGCATGCTTCAATTGATTTGACATTTCAATAAAAACACATGTGTTTATGAAATAACGTACATAAAAAGTTTTATGCATGCATGCTTCAACATGCATGCCTGTAGTTGGCAAAATTTCCACCTTTTTAAGTCTTCAATGCATTCATTGACAGATCGAAATCATTATTTGTGAGATAGTCGTATGGGAAAAGAGAGTGACCGTTAAAAAATGTCTGTATCAGCTGTATTTTGTGGTGAAACTGACTAGTCGAATCACCAAAATTTTCGGATGATACGAAAAAGCGTAATAAATTAGAACTCAAAAAAGTTGCACATATTTTAGTAAACAAAAAATGGCAGGGTTCAGAAGTTAGAACCTGCATTGTAGATGCACAACCGTTTGGTCAATACTTCTTAAATTCAAGCCAAGTGAAGCCCTTTTTGAGAGTATGAGTTCTTGATCATGTTACGCCTTGTAAAATCAAGAAAAAAACTATATATACTATACTTTAAAAAAATATATCCCGGCTTGGGCGCGGTTTTCCCATTGCCGCTTGGTGGCGTATTCATAGAAAATAAGAAATTTTTAAATGTCTGCTCTAAGGAACAGGAAAAAAATTTGCACAAAAACTTATATAAATAAAAGGGAAGGAGCAACAAACCAGTTCCAGGTCGCCATCATTTATGACATCACGGTTAACCCACCTAGGGCTTTCCCTCTAAGTCCGCAATCTAACAACTATTCATCTTGTTTAAATTAAGAGAAATCATTTATTTTCTTCATTTCAAAATTTAATTTAGTTTTTGGTTTCAAATTCAATATGTTGTATATATAACTTTTTTTATGTAAATATGCCAGAATATATAAATTGCTTACATCCTATAATATTCTGATAGCTTATCTTACGATTGCAATGAAATACATATTTAAAATAATAAAAAAAATGCACAGTTTTTTATGACAACCTAACTTGGACTGTTTAGAAATACATGATTACAATAAAGTCTTGTTTCATGATTTTTTTTACTAGATTTTTGTTTTTTTTTTTGTAATACACAAACTCATAAATAAATAACCCAGTGAACATAAAAAATTAACTTAAGCATTGTTAATATTCACCTGCACGAACAAGCCGCTGAAAACAAACTTTTTTTAATATCAAAGTTAATTGAAAAATGTTTTTAACTATGAGGAAAGAGCTTTATTATTAACATATGACGTTAGAATTAATTGATTTTAACTATTTAGGATTTCAGCTCCTTGAATACAGACGGCTCTTTTTTTAATACTTAATTTTTTTAAATTGAAGTATATTATGCTTATAATTATAATAAGTTATACATGATAACTAAAATTAACTTAGCTGGTAGGTGGTGTTGATGACAGCTCGGCTGCTATTGTAAGCGATGATGTCGCCGATGGTGTATATATTTTGTTATTGTTATTCTTGTTTTCTTGACGGTAATTGTCGTAGCTGGTGCATATTTTTTGTGGTTGATATTTTAGGATTTTTATTTTTTAATCTTTTGTTGTTATTGTTAACTTATGTCATTGTTATTTGCAGTTTGCGTTGTATTGTAGGATTTTTAGTTTGATTGGTTTTTCAATATTTCACTCATTGTTTTAAATTTTAACGTAGATTTACGTAATTCCCGTTTTGTTAAAGATTTATGTCCTGATTTTCTGTTAGTTACTTGTCTTACTCAAATTTTAGTTCTTAATTCTTTTGTTTTTAATGTCACTTTTGGTGTTTGTATTATTCACTTTATTTTTCTTAGGACTTTATTTTTTTAATGAAATTTTCACTATTTTTCACAATTTAATATTTTACACGGAAGAATTTTTCAACCAACCAGGTTGTCTTCATTTTCGCTTCATACTTCTCTACTACCCAGGAACACGAAACCTTTTTTTTTTCGCTGACCACCGCACTCTATTAAATTTTTCCGCAACTGACGATTGTTCATGATGCCGCTTGCCAACCGTCCGTCCGCTACCTACGCTACGCATACATACATCAAAAAAACTAAACGGCATCCTTGGCCCATTAATGCCTTCACTTCATAATTGACATTTGAAATACTGACAGCAAAGATAAACTCAATTTCTTTGCAACGGTTTTTTGAATAAATCATAATTTAAGGCTATAGTGTGCTCAAGTTTTGTTTGCTTAAATCTGAATACCGGATAATTGTGTGTATTTTATAATGAAATTGAGATTTAAGAAAGAAGATTTTAAGAAATTTTTAAAAGCGGATTTTTCGTGTTAACAGGGACGCCTGAGCGCGCATATCTATTGGTTGAGCTGTCAAACCATGTGTCAATTTACGATTGGACACTTTTATCGGCTGATTTTACTCAGTTTCATCACACAAAACTGAAGTTTCTACTGTAGCCGATAGGTGGCCCAAAATAAAGTTGACAGTTCAACTCCAGTTTAGGTATGTTTAATGAATCGCAATCGCGTTGACACGCTGGTGGCGTTTTTTTCTTACGCGTTTAAAAAGAAAGAAATCCGTAACAATCAATATGATATTACTCAAAAAGTGAATGATCGACTTTCAAAATTAAGGTGTCATACGAAAAGTTATATAACATGGGGCAATGCGGTGCTCAGAAGATTAAATGTAGACTGACAGTTCCTTATCTGCATCAATATTGCGTTGTGACTACAGGCTAAATGATTTAACTATTAAGGTTCTCGCAAGCTGTCAAACTCACATCTGAAAGTGTTGAACGTCAGAAAGCTGGAGTGTCGAAATTGATATTCAAAGAAAAAAATCACATAAAGAAATCTAATACAATTTGACACTAGACCTGCTTTTGGAAGAAGTATCATTTTTTTTTGCAGTAATCTAATATAGTTAAGACATGCATTCGATACTGTTTAAAATCTTCTGTACCGCAAAGTATTTACATTTTGCATGGGTTTTTAAGGAATTTAGGTTATTTTTAACAGCTTATTAGTGTAGAATAAATTCAAAAACTGTTTTGTTCAAACAAAAATTTTATTTTCGATGCAATTGCAAAAAAAAATGGGTAGCTTTGATACAATTCCAATTTCTTATTTTAAAAAGATGATCAATATTTCAGAAAGAATTATATATTTGATCATTGAGAAGATATTAAACTTTACCCTTTCAATCAAAAACCTCTCAAATATTAAATTAAATATATGAGCATTTACCAAAAAATTGTGTGATTTCAGGCTTTTTGTTTTGTTGCTCCATATTAACCCAACTTTTCTACAACTGAAAATAAATTATATGCTCAAAAATATGTTATACGGCATGTATTGGACAGATACAATTGAGACATGACATTTTCTTTCCATCGCTTGTCAAAAATGAGTCTAGTCTCATTATCTACGATTTTGACAGTCTCTTCAGACAGTTTGAAAAATTAAACTTTTTTTGGAGGGGAAGTGATCAACTGTTTTTTACTCTCATTTTTTCTCTTTCAACCACTACCTTTATTCCAGATAATTCCTCTTTATGGTAAAACTTTATAAATATTTACCTATTTTTTTTGCTGATTCAGACTTTAAATTTGTAAGCTGTGAACTTTTGCTGAGAGAATCGTATGGGAAAAGAGGAAGACAGTTGCACAGTGTGCATAAAACAACAAATAATGCCAAAGTTAGGTTATAGTAGTGACTTAAAAGCAACACATGGACACTTTGGCCCATAGTGATACGACAACTCTCTAGGCTTAGGCTAAGGCTTAAATGAAGAGTGGGCGAACTCAAGAAGTTGATTTTGTCTCTGAATTGATTATAGGAAAATCTGTACTTTGTTATCGAAAAAGTATGATATCTAGTGCTTCTTTGAAAAATGTGAGATCCCTGTAGGGAAATCAAACTAGTTTAAGTTAAGTTGAAAAACTAGTTTTTTAGACACCATAACTGGTTGAACAATCGATTATATTCTTTGAGGGAACTGTTTATTTTAACATTATGTTGTCCTAGGCACAAGTCAATTGTCCTCCTCTGCATATCTTTTCAACTATTTTCTAAACTTTCCAAAGCATTTTTGATAAACTACCCACTACTTGTGGGTAACTACTTACTGAATCAGTAGTGAATAACTACTCTTGGAACTATTTTTTTAAGCAATTTAAGACTAGTTGATATGAAATTAGCTTACACACTTACACAATTAATTACTATAATTGGGAGTATTTTATTTTTGCGACAGAAGATACTATTTAATAAAATTATTGGTAATAATTAATAAAAAACTTTTTTTCCACACTAACTTTGTGGAAGTGTTTTTATCTTGCAACTTGTAGAGCCCTACGCAGCCATTTATGAACATCGTCTGCTTCGATCGCTTCTGCAAAATACAAAATATGCAAAATTTATAAAATATTTTACTTTGAATCCATTGAACCTACTATATAGTTTTTGGGCTTTAAGGGCTCACATGCAATAATGATCGCCAATCTGAGTTGCGCTCACGAATACGAAGTTAACATGCTGTTCATGAAAGTAAGCGTGTAAGTCAGGTCTCATGAATGCGAATGAGTGTGAAGCTTACACTTCCTTGTATTCAGCATTCATCAAGCAGTGAATGGCTCGAGCCACATGCTTTGAACTGTAGAAAATAAAAACTGTTTATTTACTCAAATCGATGAGGAAAGGTCGAAAACTTTTTTTTGTCGTTACTTGGAGCTTCCCAGTACCATGGAAAGGACCGTTTGACCCACTTTAGAAGAAACATTTTTTGTTCCAATTGATAGAGCTCCAAAAATTATTTTGGCCCTCACTTAAAGTCGTTTCGGACTCTAGAAAGGACCGTTTTTGATTTTTTGTTTGCTTCAGTAGATAGGAATAGGTTGTAAATAGATTTTGGACTTCTCTTGTAGTGTCCTTAGAGCATAAAAAGTATCGTTTTTTACCCAATTTTTGGGAAAATTTTTAATTTTTCCAATTGATATATGAAGCTTGAAAAAGGATTTTGCACTCCCGCACTTAACAAACAAAGTTTAAATTTAATTTATTTATTTAATTGATAGTTATATTTAAATTAAATGACTGTTAAATGCTATTTTGGTTCATGCAAATGACATATTTTGTTTATTTTTTATATTTTTCAAAATTTTCTTCCCTCAAACATAAGCAATTGCAAACAAACTGATTGATTTCTTCAAATTTTTCAAACTACTTTTACAACTAGTTATTAATTAGCTACTTTAAAACTTAGTAAAAATCGTCTGTCAGTTTATTTGCGTCTGGCAGGGATTGAAATTACTTGAAGGTTAATGAGTGCGATTTTATCAAAAACACAAAACGACCGACCTTGGACACATAACATTCTGTTGTACTTCAGAATACAATCGAAAATGATTACTAAACTAAACTTTTCTTATGTACTTTTAAGTCCTAAGAATAAATATGTTATCAAATAGTATCGGAAGTTGTAGATATTGCTTTCGTATGTGTTCTATATTAAAGGTAATTTAATAAGCTACGATATTGGAGATGAAATATTATACAATGGAGACGTAACCCTAGTAGCAAATAAAGGATTTATAGCTTCTTTCACATGCCTTTCAAAGACAAATAGAGAGACAACATATGTTTATAAATTATTTATAGGGGTTTACAAAAGTCATTTGGCATATTAAGTATTTAGACATATCTTTCAAGAGGCTCAATAAAGAATATTTCTGAACTGTTTACGAGACATCTCAAAAACACTTGCAAAAAAGATTTCAAATTTTTGCTTATTCAAAAGTCAGTCTCGGACCCATGTCCCAGCGATTCATAGTCCTGCTTGCTACCTAATAGACTACGTGTCATATATTATACTATATGTCAAAGGCAAATCGTATTTTTCTCACATTTGTTTTGGTAAAGCGAGAAAAAATGGACAATAGTGTGCCCTATCTCGTAAGTCTCTGAAAACATGAGACGTCATGTTCTAAGTGACTTATATGTTTACAGCATAAAGACATAAGAGACATGATTTCATAACTACTTGCAGCAAAAAATTATAAAACCAAATTTCGCTACAAAGACGAAGTATCTTATTAATTTTGATACAAAGCTATTTTAAAGACCAAGCTGTTTTGCAATATGGATGGTGTTAGTGTAATAGCAGAAGTAGTTCTTGTCGTAGTTGTTGTGATAATTATCAATAAATTCAAATTCAAAATAAAAATGTATTGAACTATTATGTCGCTTTCCGGTAAAAAAAGGTTGCTACAACAATTTTACAACAAATAATTCTTCATTTAAAGTTGAATGAATTGAACTTCCTTAATATGTTAATAAGCTATAGTTCTCCTAGTAGCAAAAAAAGGTTTTATAGCTTATTGTACAGGCATTTTAAAGACAAGTATTATGACACCATATTAAATTTAAAAATTCCTTATAGGTGCATATAAGCGCCATTTGACGTATGAAGTATAAAGACAATTTCTCCTCTTTGTTATTGGTGAAGTATCTTTCTGAACTATTTAAAAAACACCGAAAACACAACACAAAAGCATTTCGCGTGTCTTGGTTGTAGAACCTTATTATATTTAATTTTAATTTATTAACAAGTTAATTTTCATTTTGTAAAACTTTATTATATTCAATTTTATTTTATTTATTTATTTGCCGTTGGAAATCCTTATGAACGTGAGATAAATCATTTTTAATGTACACAAGCAGTGCTTACAATGTCATGATTAAAAATAAAATATTCATTTATACCTATAACTAATAAAGGCATCCGGTTTAAAATAAAAAGTAATAATAATAATAACAAAAAAAATTTAAAACTGAAAATAACTGTTGCAACACATTATTCCTAAAGTCGTAAGCATTGCTGATACGCTTGATTTGAGTCGACAGAAGATTCCATACATGAACCACGTGAACGAAAAACTGACGTGTGGTATTAAAATATTTATGTATTGGCACTATTAATTGCAACGTTCTTTGCGTTCTAGCCAAATAAATTTTATAGAATTCAGGCTCTTTACTTTGTAATAATTTTACGGTATATCAAGGGACAATTCAGAGAACAATTCGCAATGTTTCTAGAGAGGTTAGAGATATGGTGGTATCTACTGATGCTATAAACATATCTCGTCCAACTATTATATTATATATTATATTATATCATTCAAAATGATTGGCAAAATGTAAGATTTCACAAGCTTGAGTTTGACATTAACCGGTAGATACCTTGTTGTTGGGCTCAAACCGTGAAGGACACCGTACATTTTCGAAAATGTTCTATTTATATGAACATCCCAACTCAAGCATTTATTGAAGTGAATCTCAAGGTTCCTAAAATTTGCAACGTATTCCACAGGTGCGTTGTTAAGGTAAATCAATGGTAAATCTTCTGAAACTCTGCTTCGACAAATTCCTAAGGCTTTAGTTTTTGTTAGATTTAGATGTAGTTCGTTTCCAATTACCCAAATATGAATGTGTTATAGTTCAGAATTTAAACTACTTGCTGCAACAGATTTGTCAGCTTTCTGAAATACCGTATAAATTTGCACGTCATCTACGTAAATGTGATGATCACAGGATATGATGCAATCAGAAATGTCATGTATGAAACAACTAAATAAAAAGGGGCCCAGCACAGAGCCTTGAGGCACATCATCGTGAACAGGTACACGTGATGAACATTCATTTATAGTATGCTTACTAAATATTGTGACCGGTTCGACAGATAGGAAAAAATAAGTTTTAGTGAAGGACCACCATATTGGAAATAATTTTTAAGTTTATTAAGTAATATTTTGTGGTCCATAAAGTCAAACGCTTTAGAAAAATCTAAAAAGATAGTTAAAAAAATTACGGTCAAGACCTGCAAGTATGTCATCAGAACCTTAAAAGAGCTATCGTACAGCTGAGGTTTCCTCGACTATGATTATAAAGTTTTATAATTTGTTTCAAAAACTTTGATAAGAAAAGCCAGGATATCAATAGACCGATATTCGGCATTGGGTAAAGTCGATTTCAGTAAAGGTAAGACTTCTGCAACTTTCCAGTCATTAGGAAATGTTGAAGTCGTGATTATAATGGTAAAAATAAGCGTGATTTGATGGAGTATGCAAGGAAGAAGAATTTTTATGAAGTCAGGATGGACATTATCGGATCCTATAGCTTTTTATTTAATACTTAAAATGGTTTCTCCTACACCAATATAATCAACACCTCTAAGTAAAAAATAATTAGTTTGGGATGTTACGTCAAAGAAGACGCTGGGTAAATCAAATGATTAAGAGCTAAAATGCACAAATTTGCTGTAAGGCTCTTCGACGTTTATTTCATTTATGTTTCTTTGATTTTTCGTTCATATTCTAAGCTGGCAGATATTTCTCTAAAACTGGGTACTTGACTGACAGTAACTGAACTTAGTCTCATAAAAATATTTTTTATTAGAGCGAAGGGTGACTGCGTTACGTACAACTTTTTAATTGATAAATATTGCTGAACACTTAAATCTCCTCCATCTGCAGTATAAATGATCACGTTTCATGATGAGATTTTTAACCTCTTGGCAAAGCCAAGGAAAATTGGATTTTATTTTTATTGTTTTAACCTTAATAGGGATATGTTTATCAAAAAGGTCCATTAAAATCCTTAACTTGCCTGCTTACATCATTGGTTTTATATATAGGAGTCCAATTTAAATTATGGCATTCGATAAGTAAAGAGAACAAGTTTTCCTTTGCAAAATCACGATATTCAATGCGAACATTGCCCGCAGGGGTTGGAAAGACATCAGCTGTTAAGAAAAGTAGGTCATGATGAGAAAAACCTGATGCGTGCTCTGTTCATAGTGCGAAACGAAAGTTTTACTTGAAACTAAAAATACATCTAATAAAGATGGGGTTTTATTTGGCATGTAGTGCGCGGGTTTACTATTGTTTACAATTACGAGATTTATGAACATTACCATTTTAATGAAAATTTTGTAGTTATTTTCTAGGATATTAAGATTTAAATAACCTCAAACGATAATATCCGTATATAAGGGAGACAGGTCTTCGAATAAATCACGAAATAAAATATAATCAGCAACGTTAGGGGCCATATATATACAGCCGAGTAAAAATTTGCCGTTGTCTGAATTAACTTAATAAACGCATTTTTAAACAAATCATTTGCTGTTGATACTTGAACAACTTTAAATTTAAATGAATTTTTAATGAAAATACCAACTCCACCTCTGGTTTTTTTTGGCTCATCCGCGCGAATGAGTTTATTTATTATCAAATTTTAGTTTCACTTACGATTTACATATTTGCAAAGTCAGTCTCGAACCCATGTCTCGGCGATTCATAGTTTTGTGCGTTACCTACTAGGCTAACTATTGCATATTACATTACATGTCAATGGCAAATCATATCTTTCTCACATTTGTTTTGTTAAGTCGACAAAAAATTGATAATAATGTGCCCTATCTTATGTATCTCTGAAAACATGAGATGTCATGTTTTTCAACTGACTTATATAGCTACAGTATTAAGATATAAGAGACATGCGGTCTCTTTGTCATGATTTTGCGTCTTGTTCTAGCAAGACATTATAAAACAAAATTTCGCTGCAAAGGCGAAGTATGCGATCTCTTTAAATCCAAATTTCGTTACAAAGGCGAAGTATCCTATTAATTTTGATACAAAGCTATTTTAAAGAATCACTGGCTTGTAAGCTGGATAACTTCCCTAGATGCTACTAGAGTATATAACACATTTCATGGAAAAAATAATGGATTTTTGAAAATGAATTGGTAATAAAATCCGTAATATCTCGAAACTATAAGTTTGACATCAAAAACTCATGTTCGACTATTGTAATTTATAAAATTATCTTTCGTACGACAAATATTTTGAAAATCAGTATAGGGGCCTCCGACTAATACATAGCTATGTTTAGAAAATCCATATTAACAACTTCCGATGGTGATATCTCCGAAACCGCATTTTTGATTGTACTAATTAATTTGCCCAAAAAGAAAATTTTTGGTAGATGTAAGCTTAACTATTTAATCAAGACATGGCTTTAATGAAAACTGGGCTTAAGTTTACTTTAGCTGACATTCTCCAATTTTCTTTTTTTAGGGGTAAAAGGCGGTCAAAAATAAATAAAATTTATGAAAAAAAAACGGGCCGCTCGGATCTAGTTTCGAAGATATAGCCATCGAAAGTTCCGGATATAGCTTTTGTAAAAATTATCATAAGTTGGGAACCCCTGCATGGATATAAAAAATTTTGGTGTCATAAGAAAGATAATTTAATGGCTTTGAAATTTAACCTATAATTTTGGAGATATGACAACTTTTCTGAAATTTGGACCAACTTTTTTTAAAAAACCTTTTTTTCCCCTAAAAATGTCTTAATGACCCATGAGTTTTTTAGCATATTAAGAGAGCCTGGTTCGTTCCCTTTAAAATGGTATATAGTTCGTTGTAAATTTTTTATTATTTACCCCTTTTTTTTACCGGAAAACAAAAAGTATCATTCAATGAATTCTTATGGAAAGTATGTATTTGTGGACAAAAACAATAAAAATCCAACAACAAAAACAACTATTATTATTATTATAAGGCTAATATCATTGTAAAACTTAAAAATGAATGAATGAATTCTTATGGAAAGTATGTATTTGTGGACAAAAACAATAAAAACCAACAATAACAACAACTATTATTATTATAAGGCTAATATCATTGTAAAACTTAAAAATTTTTATTAAAAATCGCGCGCGCTATTTTTTGCTTGCGGCGCTCTTTTTTTTTTATTACAACCTTCAATTTAAAATAATTATTAATTCATGAAACAAAATAATCATTATAACATTCAAAAATTTTTATGAAAATCGTGGCCGCCCTATTCTTATATAAAATTACTGTGGCTAGCAAACTAGGTGTTGGATATAGTATAGACTGATCCGCGCGGTGTTGGATTTTGGGTGTTTTAAATCCTGAGCTGCGGCTGCAGGCCGCCCTCTTACCCTTACTGTTAAATAAAATAACTGTGGTTAGCTAAGCCGGTTTTTGATATGCGCTAAGATTTAAATGATTGAAATATGCTAAAAAGATTATAGGAAAAGTTTTTTAAAAAAAAAAATTGGCCAAAATTTCAAAAGAGTCGTCATATCTCCAAAATTATAGGTTAAATTTCAAAACTTTACTCACCATTGTTGCTGTTGTTGTTTTTGTGGTTGGATTTTTATTGCCTTTGTCCATAAATACATACATTTCATGAGAAGTCATTGAATAAAATTATTTGTTTTTCGGTAAGAAAGGGGTTTAATAATAAAAAAATTACAACGAACTATATACTATTTTAAAGGGAACAAACCAGGCTCTCTTAATATGCTAAAAAAAAGTTAGTCCAAATTTCAGAAAAGTCATCATATCTCCAAAATTATAGGTTAAATTTCAAAACTTTACTCACTATTATTGAAGGTCATTAAATTATCTTTCTTATGACACCAAAATTTTTGATATCCATGAAGGTGTTCCAAACTTATGATCATTTTTACAAAAGCTATATCCGGAACTTTCGATGGCTATATCTTCGAAACTAGATCCGAGCGGCCCGTTTCTTTTCATAATTTTTATTTATTTTTGACCGCCTTTTACCCTAAAAAAAAAAAATTGGAGAATGTCAGCTAAAGTAAACCTGTTCCAAAAATTTAAGTAGTCCCAGTTTGTACTATGTACTAAACTCAGCAATACAATCCTGTAATTGGAGTGTTTAGTAAACTATGTAATATTAATGAAAGGTTGTATCATTACCGAACTTGCGATTTGCTTGTTTTGTGCGTTTTGTTATATTGTTTACTTGCAGTAAAATTTGTACTAAATAAAAAGATCTAATCACGAACCGAAACACAACGAATGAAATAAAAAATTTTATGTGACAAAAGTTTGTTTTCGAATTCCGATAATTTTATAGGTGAAGATTAATTGCGTATAGTCACTTTTTGTTAACATAGGTGTTAAAATTGTTAACAAAGCTCGGTTAATTTAATGCTCCACGATTTAATTAAAAATTCAACTAAACGTATTAAAGGATTAAAATAATGTTGATCATAAACATATTAAAAAGTATTTGTATTTAAAGTATTAGCTGAAAATAAATCACATATATAAGGTAATTGAGTAGTGTTACAATTAAATTACATTTTTATAAAAGTTTAGAAAAAAGTCGTTCAATTTAATTGAAACTTTAGTATAATGTAGATCAAGTAATTCAGACTGAAAGTCAGCCTATATACAAAACCATTCTATGGCCAGTTTAAAGGGGTCTGAAATCAATGCTATCTTATTAAGGAACTGGTTTACTTTAGCTGACATTCTCCAATTTTTTTTTTTTTTTTTAGGGGTAAAAGGGGGTCAAAAATAAATAAAAATTATGAAAAATAACGGGCCGCTCGAATGTAGTTTCGAAGATATAGCCATCGGAAGTTGCGGATATAGCTTTTGTAAAAATGATCATAAGTTGGGAACTCCTGTTGGATTTTTATTGTTTTTGTCCACAAATACATACTTTCCATAAGAATTCATTGAATGATATTTTTTGTTTTCCGGTAAAAAAAGGGGTAAATAATAAAAAATTTACAACGAACTATATACCATTTTAAAGGGAACGAACCAGGCTCTCTTAATATGCTAAAAAACTCATGGGTCATTAAGACATTTTTAGGGAAAAAAAAGTTGGTCCAAATTTCAGAAAAGTTGTCATATCTCCAAAATTATAGGTTAAATTTCAAAACTTCTCACCATTATAGAAGGCCATTAAATTATCTTTCTTATGACACCAAAATTTTTTTATCCATGCAGGGGTTCCCAACTTATGATCATTTTTACAAAAGCTATATCCGGAACTTCCGATGGCTATATCTTTGAAACTAGATCCGAGCGGCCCGTTTTTTTTTTATAATTTTTATTTATTTTTGACCCCCTTTTACCCCTAAGAAAAGAAAATAAATTGGAGAATGTTAGCTAAAGTAAACTTAAGCCACAAACTACATCATACTAAAATGCCAGCCAATTTCACCGAAATTTCAATACAATTTTTACTAAATAAATATACATACATACATACATACATTTGTTTACAAATATCTTATTGATTTCTGAAGAAAATCTAAGGAAACTGATTATGTATTCAAATATGCAATGCAAACATATCTAGTCATAAATTCATATATATGTATATAGCACTTTGCCCGAAACAAAGATGTTTCTTACCCCGTGTTATGTATGCCGAAGGAAGTGAGTGACTGATTTTCGTCTGCCTATATCTTAAAAATGTAAATCTAAATTGAGACTTAACTATTTTCAAATTATGTTATTTCAGTGCAAACGAACATAAGGAATGTAAACGCCTCGTTATCAGTAACTTGTTTTGTCACATAATACGGAGGTTAATATTTATTTATTTACTAGGGTTGGAACAGAGCTTCGCATCCGCAAGTGCGGAACTCCCGCTTAAAATCGTACCTCCGCTTCCGCCTCCGCACATTTTAATGCGGTAAAACGGATGTATAACGGAAGTTATAAAATTTACTTTTTTACTTAACAAAGTGAAAAGGTCGGTGCGAAAACAGTTTTGATTCAGCTTTCCAGTTTTTTTACATCTTAAAATCACATAGAAGCACCATTACGAATGTTGTTTACATGTGTAAAAGTAAAATAGGCTTTTTATATACTTGTGAATTCATGTGTAAGTTGTAATTTTTGCTATCCGCTAAGGAATCCATTTGAAGATAAAGCAACAAAACCATTATTTATTAAATATAACCTTTTTTTTGATTCTAAGCAATAAGGAAAACATAATGAATTGTTGAGCAGTATTGTCTCATCACCTCTGTCGTAGAACAATTTATTACAATTCGACAGTTCAAAAATCTATAGGAGGCCGTTGGTAAGCGGTTAAAACGCTTTTTAACATCCATAATACAACATATATGCTTAATTTTTTTTTTTGTTGGGAAGGTTCGGAACAGAGAGAGGGCAAGTATACTTTTTTTTCAACAGCAGGCGCCCCTAACTGGAAAAGACGTGTACACGACTAAATTAATGAACCGATTTTGATGAAAATCGGTAAGTAAATAAATTAAACCCCACAGAAATGTAATTGTTTCAAAGTGTACGGTGCCACGCCCCAATTGGAAAATATGTTTTTTTCTGCTGAGCTAATGGTCCGATTTTGATGATATGTGGTGTAGAGATAGAACTGACCGACTGATTTCGATGAAATTTGGTATGGAGACATCTATATATCACGATACCACGACTTTTATTTTTGGAAGCATTACCAAAAAATAACTCTAACATCAGTTTTTTAATATTAAATACCAAAAACTTGGTTGAATTTCAACCACTGGACGATCACTAGTTAAAGCAAAACGCGAAAAGTTAAGTGAAATACGCATGAAGAAAGTAAAGTAATAAATTTAAATCTATTTGAAGCTTTAGTAGACCACATAGCAAGAAATGTGGAGTTTGGAAGAGGCTTCAATATAGGCTTAACAAAATTGGACTTCAAGCAAGACTGGAACTCGCTTGTCGGGAAGGCGATGGCTGGCAAAAAGTAAAATTTATCAAAGTTCTTTGATGTTAGTAAAATAAAACGTATATGTAATTATAGGTTTGGATAGACTTAAAAGGAAAGACAAAAAAAAATGCACACATCAAACATCTGTCGCTTGCCATTGGAAGATATTTAAGAAAAAGGCTTTCAGCGTTTTAAGAAACCTTTGCCAATATCATGTGCTTCACGGAAATGATAAACCCAGTCGGCATGGCCTTCGGCACTTCCTCCGTAGTCGCATCACAGACACCATCACCTGATCCAGTACCATCAACATCCGCGAAGCACTCAGAAGAGTGATGAAGTATCTGAAAGTGTCAACGCAACTTGCACCATAAATGAAGGTACTCATAAAAGAAGAATGAAGAGCAAGAATAATTTTTTGTTGCATCAGGTTGGAATTCAAAAAAAAAGTTATTTATTGAAGTCCGGCAGTGACTGCAAAATATTGAAAACCACATGAAGGAGTCTGAATGACATAGTCGAAACCGATTTAAGTTAGAGGAAGAAATACTTAAGTAAGCCACCAAAAAATTGGCGTGCAACACTATTCATTACACTTTATTTTAATTAAGCTTAAATATTTATTGCTGAACGAATCACAATTGACAGCAAATTCAAAAATATTTTTGAATTTCATCCACATAGTTTGTATAAGTCACCTGTCACACAAATTTTTGCCGAAAAAATAATCTATTCCAAACATCATCGAGTCGAGCTAGTTCGATGGTTACTTTTTTAAGTCGACTCGAGAGAAAAGTCGACAGTCACTATTATCGGCGCTCGACAGCGGTGATAAGGCTGAATAAATACAAACGTTAAAAAATATACTTATAAAATGTAAATAATATTTATTTTTAACTGTACAGTAAGGCCTAAGGGAAAGAAGAAGTTGCATGTTTAGACTAAGTTACATTTTATTGTTTTGCTAATGCTGGTACGAGGATAAAATCAGGTTAGGTCGACCATAGTTAGAAACTTAATTAACTGAGTTAATTTTATTTAGTAAGTTTTGTGAGAATTTAGATCAAGGGATTGAGTATCCTCCCAAGGAGTAAGGTTTTTTTTTAAATCACCAAAAATCAAAACACTCAAACAGTCATAAGCCTTCGATTTCTTATCACAAAAAAACTGCAAAAAAGGTGGTTCTTACATTAAAGGGCTGCAATCCCACTTTAGAGGGATGTAGATTTTTATTTCTGAAATATAATTTTCAAATTAATTCACTACTAATTTTAAGAAAACCCCCAAGAGGAAGAATGGTCAAACGTAAGTCAATCTACCCTCAAAAAAATGGTTTTGACCTCTAGTGATTGAAAGGTAAACGGTATGTTAATTTAACCATATTTACACTATAAAACTCGTTCCCGCAAGCGTAACATATAAATCTACAAAGTAAGGGTGGTATTTACAGTTAATGGGAAACAAAAAAATATTTCGCGCACCGTGTTCCCTGCCTCCGTAAATTAGAGAGGAGGAGGTAATGTCTCAGTACATTCGCAACATAATTTTCAATAAACTTATGTCACAGTCAAATTAACCAGCAACACTGCAACATGATTTTCTTTTGCTCAACTAAGTTCAAAATATTCTAGCGTCGTGCGCCTAATATATTTTCAAATCCGCTTCGTTTCAATAAACGTTTTTCTGTATGTTTTTTTATATTATTAAAATCTTTTGTGTAAATAAAAATTACTCGAGATTCTTATTTAGTAATTATCATAAATCCACAGAATCCTTTAATTTACCACCTTAAGAGGACAGTACACTTTGAAAATGAAAAAAACATTTTTTTTAAATACTTTATTTTTTATGAAGGCAACAAGATATCTTAATAAAACTTTGCACATATATTATACAGTTAAAATAGTATACAAAAATATTTTTTTTTTTCCGGCCTGTTTTTTGGCTGCAGCAGATTTTTGAAAAAAGACCAAAAAACCATGGCGGGCGTGATTGCGGCTCTCTGGATGGTCTGAAAAAAAGTGCGTTTTAATCAGCATCGAAGCCGCTATAGAGTGAATTACGGTGATTAAATTTAAACCAAAAAAAAAAAAAAAATGGCAGCGTTTTTTCAAAATTTGACTATTTTTGGCGCCAAAAAACCCTTGTAAATCAAAAAATTTATGACCGATCGTTCTAATTGTAGTTCACTCTATAGAGTTACATGTGTACAATAATATACTAAAATTTCAGAACGAGTGGATTAATAGTTTTTTTTTAATTACGCCCGCCAACTCAAAAAACGTTGTTATGAGAAAAATCTGCTGCAGCCAAAAAACAGGCCGGAAAAAAAAATATTTTTGTATACTATTTTAACTATATAATATATGTAGATATCTTGTTTCCTTCATAAAAAATAAAGTATTTAAAAAAAAAGTTTTTTTTTTCATTTTCAAAGTGTACTGTCCCCTTAAAAGAATTTGCCTGACAGATTTAGAAGTGGGATAACATGGATTTATCGAAATTTTCGGTTGTTCAATTAAAAGAAATGCACACCACGGGTAAACGGGTCGAATTTCTAGCGCGTTTGCATCAGCATGATGTCGGTGAAGCTGATGTCGTTGATCAGTCGGTGGAAACGGAAAATCGCGAAATTCCCCGTCAAAAGAATCACAGTATTCGCTCATGTCAAATGAGAAATCTGTTGTGGACAAATTACGGGATGACGTTAGCACACTCCAAAGTAAAATGGAAATGCTAGCGCTCCGTCTTCAAAACATCACCACAAAAGTTCCAGAAATTTCTTCGAGCTTTCATGAAAACTTTTGCTCAATGCCAACTACGCCAACGCTATCAACATCAGATGTTTCAAACATTCCGTTAGTGCAGACGAACATTCAAAATTTACAGTCGTTGAACACGAAGACTATAAGGACGCCAGCCGTTACTGCGATGCCAAACATGCAGTTGCTGCCGTGTCCGCAACAATCACCGCAATAAATACATATGTCGCAAGGGTTTCAACAAAATGTGAATACTGCAACACAACGTGCCTCGCAAAATATGCAGCCGTATTGGCAACATTTATCGTCGACTTCAACTCAACATCAATACATCCACCAAATACTTTACCAGATTACAACGGACCAATATCGTCACCATGCGTCAATTTATCAAATTACGTCACAACTTCAATTGGTACTGCGTCACATAATCAACAGACTTACGCTACATCAACACCTAATCCATATGGAAACGTGAGAAATGTTATTGTTTTATTACCAGCATTTCACGCTTATGATGATAAATCGCTACGCTACGCAGCGTACAAATAGGACGATAATAATTGCCGTTCATCAAAAAAATGCAAGGACCTGCTAGATATTGGGTTGATTCACTTCAGGAAGTGTATCATACGTTGCAGGCCCGTGTGCAGAAATCATCCAAGGGGGGATTTTAACTCGGACATTTCATGTCAGGTTATAAAGTTTGCAATAAAAGAAAGTATTTTTAACTATAAAGCATACAAAAAAATACAAAAACACAGAAATTGCTTTATAAAAAATTATATTTATATATATATACTTTTTAAGTCCATAAGACAAAAATATAAAAAAAAAATTTTTCACTAGTTCCTAGGCCCAAAAGAGTTTTTTAAATTTTTTTCTAGTACCAAAACATGGAACTTTTTTATTTTTGATTTTTTCTATGTATTTAAAGATTTTTTAAATCTCACTAAAGAATTTTTGACTAGTTTGCAGGTCAACAAAAAAAAAAAATTTCTTTTTTTCAATTTTCTTTTCCATGCAAAATAGTGAATATAAAAAAAAAAAAAGTTTTTTGCCAATTTACTGCTTTTACCTTGTTCAGCAATTCAATATAAATACATGAAAGACTTAAGTCCTCTGACTTGTATTCTGAAGGTTAACTTACATTTTGTTTGATTTTACCAGCATCAAGGGACATTAAACATTTTTAAGAAGACTTCAACTGAAGCCTTTAATTCTTAATGGAATCCGCTAAAATTTTACAGAAGTTTACTTAACGTGTTATGGAACCGTTTCAGACTAGGAGACGTAAGCATTTCAATCGAATTTATCTTTTCGCCCTAGTATAGTTCTGAGTCCATAATTAGTTATAATGTAAGAGGCTTATTTTGCGATTTACTGTAAAAAACTTGTCCAAAATCCTTTGTACATTAATTTCGATATCGCGATGCATGTATATTAATTGAGTCGACCCCGTTCAGTTGAGGTAGAGTTTTAGACGACGCCGCATAGAAAAGTTGTCGCAGCATTTGTTCACGAACAGATAAGAGCTTTAAAACTTTACCAACAAGGGCAAAACAGGTTTCAGAAGGTATTTGGTTGGGAAAAATTTTGAAGCAGGATAACCTTAGCAACACATCGAATTTCTTATGCTTCTTCCAAAATAAGGTTTTTTAGTGAAAAAATAGGATATTTAAACGACAATTTTCGCTCGAAAAAATTACTGCGAGTATAAGCTGCGAACCTTTTAACTAATCTCAACAAAATGGGTATCATTCGGTATATACATACATAAGTAAGCTTTTAAGTGTATTTTTTAATATACCTTTTATACCTATTTCTATACATTAAAATTTTTCTATTTATAAAAAGTGATTTTTTGTTTTTTTTTTTTCGTAAAAGGCGCAAGTCTTTTTGCTTTTTTATGTAAGTGAGAACATATTGTCAATAAATCTATGTAAAAAAATGTCCAATAGGGGGGGGGGGGGGCTAGAACACCCCCCGCACGGGCCTGATACATGGCATCAATTTGTTGTTAAATTTTTAAATGATTTCCCATGCACCGAAAATATTGCCGATGTGCATATTAGAATGGCTCGTACATAACGTCAATACAACGAATACAACCTCAATTTTATTACAAAATGCTTGCAATAGGTTCAAAAAGTGGTATTCCAGAATGCGCTATGATTAGACATACTGTCAATGGAATCAATGAGCCGGACTTAAAGAAAAATATGTCTAGTGAATATCTTTATTGTAATGAATTATAACGTGACATAAATAATTATTGCAGCTATAACGAAATTAAATCATGACAATTTACTAAAATTAAATTTAAAAATGAAAGTGCTACATCAATCGCATGGGAAACAAAAAAGGTAAATGAAAATATAGTGGGTAAAAAGAATATTAAACGCTATAATTGCTTCAAGTTTGTGCATTATTTGTTAAATTATCCAGAGCCGCAAAAGAAAGAACGTTGTAGGAATTGTCAACGAACGACTCACAAAACATCTAATTGCACGCAAAAAGTTTCCAATTCTGTGGAGCAAAGGACGAAAGCCACAATGAATCGTATTAAAGATAATCAATTCGAAGCCGACACAGATTTAAAAACAACTTAAATGTATTATAATTAATAATGTAAAAACGCAAGATGTAATGGATTCGGGCAGCACCCGTACATTAATTCGAAAAGCGTTTGCAGATGCTGTTGGACAGACATCAAGTTGCTCAATTCTTTTAAACGGATTAACAGCATCTCTGGAAATTGACAAAACTGTTTTCAAAGCCGATTTCCTCGTCTTTGAAAATGAACACATATCTGAAAATATTTTACTGGGTAAAAAAGCGTTGTGCTGTGAAGTTAGCCGCTTTGTTATAAAGGATAAGGATTGTTCGATTGAAAACCCCACCGATTTACAAGCAGGAGAAAATTTAACTTCCAAAGAACTTTTTGATCTTAAAACTATTCTTAATCGCCAACGAAATTGTTTCGCCAAAGATGTTTCTGACTTGGGGAAATGCAACGAAAGCAGTATGAAATTTAAACTTGCGATCGAAGTTCCAGTTTCCGTAAAACCGTACCGTATTGCATTTGGTAAGCGACCAATTATAAATAATATTATATCAGACTTATTAGAAATTGGAATGATCCGAAAATCAAATTCATCGTATGCCTCTGCCGTTGTCCTCGTTGAAAAAAAGAATGGTGAACATCGTTTATGTATTGACTAAAGTCTTTTAAATCGTATTACTGTCAAAATACCTTTCTCTATGCCTATAGTGGAAGGGCAGTTCGCACAATCATTCGAAAATCGATTTTTCACCACATTGGATCTTCGTAAATTGAGGTAGCTGAAACTTAAAGCACTGCGTTCGTCACTTCTGAGGTTCCTATCACGATTAAAAGTTTGGACTTGTAAATGCTCCGGGCGTTTTTCAAGCGCTTATGAATAAAATCATATCTAAAATGAAATCAGGCGAAGTGTTAGCGTTCCTTGACGTTATTTTACCAAGTAAAACTATCGAAGACGGATTAAAAAAATTAGAAAAATTTTTAACGATTTTGGAAGAAAGCAACCTAAGGCTTCGATTTGATAAATGCAATTTTTTAGTTTCAGAAATCTCGTATTTAGATCATCTCATAACGAAAAAGGTATTTCACCAGGTAAAGAGAAAATCAACGCAATTCTCAATTTGAAACAGCTGACCAACGTTACAGAAGTTCGGAGATTTTTAGGCCTTACGGAATTTTTTAGAAAATTTGCTTAGGACTATTCGTTAATCTTGAAACCGCTGACCAGTTTACTACGGAAAATTTGAAACGAAAACCTTTTGTGGGGTGAGCCACAGCAAAATGCGTTCACTAAACTTATAGAAATACTCAGCGGAACATGAAGCACATCGATGCCTCTAGCGTTGACTTGCAGTAGTGCTACTGCAATCTGTAGGTAGACAACCCATCTTTTATTACAGCTGGAAGTTCTCACTGTTGTCGAAACTTAAGAGAAACGTTTTCGAGTTTCCATTTTGGGCAAACGTTTACGACTCGTTACGGATTGCTCTGCAATCGCTACGGCAAAAGAAAAAAAAGACCTATTGCCAAATATCGCTCTGGTATATGAAGTTACTCGAATATGACTGTCAAATAATTCATCGTAATTGAAATCGTATGGCACAAGTAGATGCTCTTAGCCGTTCACCCGATCAACCACCAAAGGTAGTTAAACTTGCCGGATTCATCATGAAAGTAAGCGCTGATGTAGATGATTGGTTATTAATAATGCAACTGCAAGATGAATCGTTCTACAAAATTTTTGAAATTCTTAAAGGGCATCGTCAATCTACACATATAAAGCAACTTAAAGCCGAGTACGTTATTCAGAATCATCGACTATTTCGTAAAGATGAAGATAAACTTAAATTTGTTGTTCCAAAAGCAGTAGGTTGGGTTATGTTAGGTAGGAGTGTGATCCACATAGGGGTCTGACTATACCCTCTCGTTGAACCAACCAAATTTCGTAATTGAACTAAATAGCTGACCTATACTAACATGTCTAAGGTCATCCAGATCATCAAATAAAAACGACCCAAGTGCTTTGTGGCGTTTTCTAGCAAGTGCGGGACAGGAGCAGAGAAGATGTTTAATATTTTCCTCTTCCTCCACAACTTCTACAGAAGTCAAAGGACCTAACGCCTAACCTCTCCGCATGTCTATCGAGTGGCCTGTTGTGACTGCAAGAACTGACAAGACACTATGTTTAGTGCGAGAAATTAGTTCTGACGAACGCTTAGCATCTCATTGCGGCCAGAATTGCCGTACATTACAAGTTGATCCTTGAGTCCATCTTTTGTTAGCATTTACTTTCAGGTAGCAAGTGGCATGCCAACACCTTCCTTTTCGTGAGGAATTTGTGCTGTAGTCCCCTGACTAGCAAGTTTATCCGCTTTGCAATTGCCGTCAATGTTCCTATGCCCAGGCATCCAAATGAGGTGATTCTTAAAATGTTTAGCCATCTCGCTTAGAGACAAGCGACATTGTTGGGCCACTAGTGAGTTTAGGATGACTGATTCTAGAGATTTGATAGCTGCCTGAATATCTGAATAAATTTTCATATCCTTTTTGGGTACAAGATTCATCCTTAGCCAGGATGCTACCACCTCTATTGCGATAACCTCCGCCTGAAAAACGCTACAATGATCTGGTATCCTCACAGCATTTCTTATCTTCAGTTTCTTAGAGTAAATACCATAACCCACTTGGTTATTTAGCTTGGAGCTATCAGTGTAGAAATTAATATGGTCCCTTCTTCCCGGGAGTCCTCCCTTCCAGTCATCCCTAGATGGAATGTAAGTCACGTAATCCCTGTTAAATGAGATTTCTGGAACAATATAGTCCAAATTGGAGGGTACAGAACTCAAGCTATGAAGTTGTGTGCCCTATTCTACCCACGGACCAGCAAATAGTTTCCCTGAGTCTAATGGCAGAACAAACTGCCATCCGTTTACCTAGCAGGCCAAGTGGAACGAGATGAAAGAGGACTTCCAAAGCGTCAGTTGGTGTAGTCCGCAAAGCACCACTGATACACATGGAATCTGCCCTTTGAACTCTCTGCAATTGTTTGTAATAGGTGACCTTGTCTAAGAACAGCCACCACACCACAATGCCATATAGTAAAATCGGTCGGATAACCGCTGTGTAGAGCTAGTGAATAATACGAGGTGATAGTCCCCATCTTCCACCTATCGCTTTTTTGCAATAGTAAAGCGCTACAGTTGCTTTCCTAACTCTTTCTTCAACATTAATTTTCCAACTTAATTTCCTATCCAACACCAAACTAAGGTATCTAAGCACTATCCTTGAAGCCAAGTCTAGTGCCCTTTAGTGAAGGTGGTTCTATAATTGGAAGTTTGTGACTCCTATGTTTCCACAGAAGTTAAGCCACGAGTTACTTTTTGCCTTTCTTAACGAACTCTTGTATATTTTAAGACTAGAATTGTATTCGTTCCAGTCATTTTCTAAACCTGACTTTTTTGGCTTTGTTAAATAAAGTCCTGTAACTATGTCTGAAGACTTGGAACTCTGTTGACCACCATGGGGGTTTTTTCTTTCCTCTAGGCTTACTAAAAGGACAAGATATCTCCAAAAATTTATTTAACCCACCCGTTAAATTTCGAACCAACTTGTCAATGTCATGAACAGTAGGCGGCTCTACGGGGGTTGAGTAAGGCAGATGTGCCGCAAGTTTCCTGTTATATAAATCCCAGTTTGTCCTTTTTACGTTCCGGAGAACCAACGGATCTGGGGAGCTAACAGTGAGAACAAATTCTATATATCGATGATCTGAAAAAGAGTACTCTATTGAAACTGTCCAGTCAGCGATGAAATCAAAGGCGAAGTCCGAGAGAAGTGTTATGTTTAGGACTTCTTCCCTATTCTTATTATAAAGGTTGGCTCACAACCTTTGTTACAGATAAGGAGGTTAGTATTTAAAATATATTCAAAAAGTGACTCACCTCGTTCATTTTTATCTGTGCTACCCCAGACAGTGTAGTGTGCATTTGCGTCACTGCCTATGACTAGCCTAGTTTTGTTTACAAAGGCCTGCTCTACAGTAGCCTTTAATGAAGACGGTGTTAGGCCACCTGCCATGTCGTGAGCAATGTAGGACGAAGCTAACCAGGAGCATCCAGCTTCAGTCTCCAGGCTAGCAACGACCGTATCTCGGTCACTGTAATTAGAAAGCAAAACCAAGCTAAGTTTGGTCTTTGCCAAAATGCACGCCCTGGGGTTACCTTTCTCATTCGCCACCAGGAGCTTATATCCTAACATTCTCAGCCCACAGATCCTCCCAGCATGAACCCAAGGTTCATGTATGAGGACTACATCGTCTCTGCTTTTACTTCAGCGAATCAATAAGCCAGCGGACGCCGCTTTAGAGTGGTGGATATTAATTTGGAGAACCCTTATTGGATTTCAAATCACCTCCCCCGTCATCAACGGTTCTGTCCGCTTCATCTTCATCAACCTCTTCTAGAAGCAGAGCTTCATCAAAGAGGTTCCCTACCTCCGATAACCTATCAGAGTCCTTGGAGTTTTCTTTCAGAGACGCCTCAGGTTCACCGCTTGGAGCGCAGCGCTCTCCCTCTGGTTCCACCTCCTCCTCCTCAACAGCCATCTCCACTGTCACTAGTGGTGCAGTGTCGATGGTTTCAGAGGTAGAGGTAGCCTCAGCGTCACCTTGCTGAAGCCATACTTAATGACCCTCTTAGCTGCTGCTAGTGGTTCCACGGACTCCTTATTTAGAAGGACAATAGCCTGCATGGATGGTCCGACTGGTGTTTCCAACTACCCAATCTTCCAGATGTGGAGAGCTGGTATCAGCGGCCATCAACTGGGAGGTCATGGCTACATTGCCTCATGTCACTGATTGCGGCACGACACATATGTGCTATCCTTTAATCATGTGTGCAACGCGTTGGTCCACTCATCAGTGCATGTGGCTGACCGCCTCCAAAAGCAGTAAGACGGAGAATCGTACGTTTGTGTCATGACGAGATGGGACATTTTGGACTCGAAAAAACAATAAGCCCTATAGCGCAAAACTAAAAACTGCAAAAAAAAAAGAATACATATCCGCTTGTATCGAATGTTGCTATTTTAAAACACGAGGTGGAAAACTAGAGGGTTCATTACACTACGACAAGCCTGAACCAATTCCCTTCAGCACTATCCATATCGCCCATTAGGATAGGACTTTTACACGAAGTAGAAGTGGAAATTTTTACATTTTAGCAAAAACTGACGCTTTTACTAAATTTTCAATCATCAAAGCCGTTTGTAATACGAAATCCGTACCCGTAATTAATATATTAAATGAAATTACAAGATATTTTGGCCTGCCAAAACGAAGAATTTCCGATAGGGGAGCTGTGTTCTCATATAAAATGTCCGAGGACTTCTTTGAAAGCAACTATATTTTGAAAGCAAATGGGCAGGTTAAACGGACAAAACAAACAGTATTGTCTTACTTGCGCCCATCAACCCAAGACGAAAAAGAATGGGATTTGCTCTTAAGAAAATTACAATTTACCGTATACTCGCGATACGAGTTGTTACAGATGTTCCTATCACGATTAAGCGACATCAAGCCGTTGAAAACATTATGCAGGAACGCGCTAAATGGAAACAACGATTCGACCGAAAGCATACCAAACCAACTGAATACCATGAGGATGACTTAATTGTCATTGAAAACAAAGCCCCAGATACCGCTCAATCAAGAAAACTGGAACCAAAGCACCGTGGGCCATATGTCATAAAGAAAGCCCTTGGAAACGATCGCTACTTAATCGAAGATGTCACTTCAAGAAAATTTTCGTCTGTCTATACTTCCGATAAAATCAAGACATGGTGTCAAAGTTCACCTGAAATAGATACCCCGTACGATGACGATTCCGACGAATTCGAGGACGATTCTACATCAGGATTGGCCAAACTGTCACAGTCAAATTAACCCGCAACACTACAACATGATTTCCTTTTGCTCCACGAAGTTCAAAAACGAGTACATAATCTGCAGTCTGTATTCTAGCGTCGTGCGACAAATATATTTTCAAATCCGCTACGTTCCAATAAACGTTTTCCTTATGTTTTAATTTAGCATTCATTGTTTTTTTAAATTGTTTTTTTTTTTTAAATTGTTTTTTTTTTTTAAATTGTTTTTTTTTTTAAATTGTTTTTTTTTTTTAAATTGTTTATTTGTCAAATTAATAAAATCTTTTGTGCAAATAAAAATCATTTCATATCCATAGAATCCTTTAATTCATCACCTTAAAAAGATTTTCCTGGCACTTAAAAAAAATCAGGGAACTGATCTCACTATTAAATATCATATCATTGACTTTTTATAAGCACATCTTGTTTATTTGTAAATTTTAACATGGCGATGCCATACGAAGTACTGAATAGTCCCTATATTTGCACGTTTTTCAAATATCTGCTAGCTAGCTTCTCACAAGTTAGGTAATAGTGGGCTAAAAACTATTGACTTTATCCCTGTTATTTTGCAACTAACTACTTTCTGATTTTCTTATTCTCATTAAAGTGATATTTACTTATATTATATTTATAAAAATGTAATTTTTTTAAATCGTTTTGAAGTGTTCTCGTAGCCCTTTATCGCCATCGCCATCGCATACTGCTCGAATTGCATCTGTTGAAGATAAAATAATTACTAATACACTTTAAAGATTTTGAAGTCGTATCTGACCCCTTAGTAATTTCTAATTTATTCAACGATTTCTTTTCGAACATCAATTCTTTTCAGGATTCTTCGGTAAATACTTCTAGCGCTTGTTATGAAAATTTGCTAACAGACTCTAATAGTCCATCCGGAAGTTTCTTTGTACCATTTACAGCTATTGAGATTTGTAAAACTATAAATTCGCTTAAAACGTCGAACTACTGTTCTTTAGATAAGGTTTCAAGTTTTATTTTAAAAAATATCTCTTTTCAGATATCGGATGTTTTGTGCCATATATTCAACTGAAGTGTACATTCTGGTATTTTTCCAGACTCTTTAAAAACAGCAGTGTTGATTCCATTATACAAAAAAGGAGATGCATCGTCATTAAACAATTACCGCCCAATTTTATGTAAGCACAGTTGTTGGGTGCGTTTCAAATGCGGGGTTTCGATGATTGAACATAGCCTGACAGTTGCTTATCTGCTTAAACCTAACCTGAAAACAAGCTAAATAAAATATTTTCGATACCATTTGAAATTTTCTGCACCGAAAAATTGCATTTAGGGCCTCAAAAAACCAAAAGGATCTGAACTTAATACTTAAATTGATTGTTTCTTATGGGTGACACTAAATTTGCAAAGAGTGCTAAACTTTAACGTTTGACTTTTTTCTTTATTTTGTTGTAAGGAAATTTTCTGTTGTAATCAGGCGGCCTAAATTAGTTCTAGGTAGAGATATAAACCCAACAACAAAACAGCAAAGCAGAAAAAGCCACCTTAATAGGAAATTAAAAAGATTGCCTCTGTTGAAATGAGAGTGTGATTTTCATGTTACAGTATTGCTCATCAGTATATAAACAAAAAATATTGCAAATATAATAAACGCTACAACGTGTATTACTAACTATTGCTGCATAACTTTTCAATCAGCTTATAGTTGGGTGGCATTTACATGACGATAAATGCATTATTACAGTAGTTAGTTCAATTTTTAACGACAGGGAACATTAGTGTTGTCAATTTTTGTTACTGGTTTCAAGATATGTCTGGCGGGCGTGGTTTGACAACGGGGGTGGTCTTTTCCATACAAAAGAAAAATACATAAACGCTATACTTTGCTTTGATTTTTTTAGTAAGTCGGTTTTTTCGTAAAATTCCAACAAAATCGGACACAAACTCTGTCCGCGCCGTTTACAGGCTTGAGCTAGAAAGCTCAAATTTTGGAACAGTTCTTTTCAAACCTCAAATTTAAAAAAAGAAACCCCTAACTTTTATGATACGCTTATAACCAGTTATGTTATAAGCGAGTAGAGTTAACCCTCATGCATAAACTCTTTCTTGACCCAAGTAGAAGATTTTAACCGAGTTATCTATAGTCTTGTTTGCTAACTAGTTAGAGAGCTTAACTCAGGTAGAAAATCGTGCATAAACGCAAGTAGAAGTATCTGATACCTGCTGTCAAATGTGTGAATGTAAAAAAGAATAAAAGCGAAAAATGAAACAGTAAAAATTGCTGCTAATTTAAAACTAAAAGAATATTAATGAAAAAATATATATCTAGCTTAACTATCCTCACTTACACGGTGCTTGTGCACGGTTGACTCAACCTGTGTAGAATATAACCTGGTAGAAGCGTATCATCAACTTAGTAATAGAGTCAGAATTTCTCACGTATGCCATTTCTAAACCCTAAATGCTAATTTTTTAAGGAAACTTTGTTATTTACAGCCATGGACATATAAATGGCACATTTTTTACATTTTCTTTCTTATGCTACAGTATCGTAGATATTATTAACAAACAATAAGTCTTTGGTACTTTGCAAACATTTATCATTTATATTCAATAATAATACGAACTACAGCTATAATCCTTTAACAAAAAAATTATCAAAATGTAAAAAAAAACTGATAAGTGAGCTAAACACATGAATGGCACAATCTGGAAAAAAGAGAACATATCGTGTTAAAATTGCGTTTGTTGACTTTTTGGAATAAACAAACAATTATTTAGATCATTGATATCTTGTGCGGCAGACCAAAGATCGTCCATATTTGCATAATTTTTTTTGCGATTTCAACCTTGATTTCGTCCTATATTGGATTTAAATAGGGGCTCAGGGCTGGCCAATCGAAAACATCGATTTTTTCCGCACAAACCCAATTCTTTACTACTTTAAAATGTTTGATGCATTATCTTTCAAAAATATCCACCTAATTGGTATGGAATGAAGTGCATATGGTTTCGTATGATTTTTCAATGTGTACAAATACTGAAACTTATCCATTTTGTCATCGATTTTTATAAGCGGACCTACGCCATGCAAACAAAATTCACAACAGACCATACTTGTTCACACTAGTGTCTTACCATCTTCTTGGTGGATCTTGGATAGTACTCTTGCCATAAGGTTCTACTATCTGATCTCATACTATTGATATTCGTTTTGTCACTCCACAACAGGTTTTTCCAAAAATTGATACTTTTTCTTGACGGTAAAGAGAGGCGGTTTCTTGGCCATTTTGAGGGTTGGGGCCAACTCCAAAAGAATTTTAAACACCGCCATCGTGCTCAGCACGACGAAAACCGCGAAGTATGTGATTCCCCCATTTCGGGTGCAGTTTTTGGCCATTTTGGGAGGTGGGGCAACTCCAAAAAATGTTAAACACCGCCATCGTGTACAGCATACTCAAAAACGAGGGAGGTGGTCTGGTTACTGCTTAAAATATTTGTATTTTACGAGGTTTATTCCGACTCACAGAATCCACTATAAGCGCGTTGTGCAGAGTTACAAATTAATGAATAAATGTTACGTCAAAAGCGATCCATTTTTTTTCTCAACGGAATATTGCAGCTTAATGTTTTTGATGATGAGATGAGATTAATTTGCTTACAACAATCATAATAATTGTTATTTATAAAAGCTTTTTTGGGACTTATTACCTGTAGTATTAAACTAACACATTGCTTTGAAAATTTCAAGTAGTCTGGTCAACGTTTCACTCATTTTGAGCGAGTAAGTAACATAATATTTTTAAAGATTTAGTTACTAGTATTGTTTATAACGAATCGTATGGTTTTCAAATTATAAAAATACGTTGAGTAGTTTTCTAGAAAAGTGTGGAGCCAATTAAAAAAACGTGATTTAGAAAAAAAAACGCTTTTTATGTTTTTGTAACATACATAATTTTTGCATGTATGTAAAACGCGTATAAGTAGAGTTACCAATATAGGTATAACTTTTTTTTTTATACGAATTTCTTAAAACGGTTGTAGAACAGTATTTCTGTGATATTAGGGAACGCTTATGTAAAAAAAAACACGAATCTTTTTAACTTTTTAAACCGAAAAAATCCCTTAAGGCTAAGGGCGGCAATACAAAATACTAAAAAAAATTTTGATTGTATTGAAATATATAAAATTAAGTCTTATAAATAAGAATTTCGAGCAAAAAATATTTTCAAATTTTTTTTTTTAATTAGTTTTAAACAGCTAGAACAACGCTATACTTTCTTCAAAAAGTTTTTATAACATACCTCTGTAATTTTTTTACAAATATTTATTGTAAATTAGCTAACAAAGAAATTGCAATTCAAAGTATAACAAGTATTTAGAGTAATTAAAGAACTTTTTTGTACAATAGTTGAAACACAAAAAAAAAAAAAAAATTAAGGTGAATAAGGACTGTCCCAGAAAAAACTTACGTTTTGTTTTTTAGCTATAAAAAAATACCCACTAATTTTTTTTGTCTATTTTCCTTTTTTATTTATAATGGCTAGTGTTCACAACATAAATATCTAAATACTAAGTAACAATTATTTTCTTCTATAAAAATTTTTAACTTTTTTCGTAAGGCCCTTCATTAAATTTTGCAGTTTCATCTACAGTACGGTACGATCTTTTCCACTTATGTCTGAAGTTTTGTAAATTTTTTACAATCTTACCACTCTTTCAAAGGTCTCTTTTCATAAGAGCCCAATATCTTTCAATTGGGCGAAGCTCTGGGCAGTTGGGCGGATTTGCAATTTTTGGAACAAAATTGATCTCTTTACTTGCATACCATTCCATCGTAGCTTTAGAGTAATGAGAGGTTGCTAAATCTGGCCAAAACATCACGGTACCCTCATGTGCACGAATAAATGGTAGAATACGTTTTTCGAGGCACTCGTCTATATAAACTTTGGAATTGATTGTGCCTTGCGTAACAAAAAATCTACTCCTGATACAACAGGTGCATATGGCCTGCCAAACCATATATTGCTTCGGAAATTTTGAAATTTTTTTTCTTTGAATTTACAAAACACATGCCCCTATTTCGGTGACGTATAATATTCGTGCCCAGGTATCTGCTTTAAATCTGCTTTGACGTAAGTTTCGTCGTCCATAACACAGCGATCAAATTTAGTCAGGTACCTTTCATACAATTTTCGGGCTCGCATCTGAGCCATCAACTGCTTTTCATCAGAACGGTCTGGTACTTTTTAAACTCTGTATGTCTTTAGCTTACTTTTCTTTTTGATCCTTTGTACAGTAGATTTTGATGTACCTGCTCTAGCCGCCATATTTCGTACTGTGGTGTTGGGATTTTGCTTAAAAAGAGCTTCACCTTCATCGCTATCTTTAGGTTAGAAAATTCTGGTTTTCTGCCTGAACCTTTTTTTCGTGAAACAAGTAGACCCTTCTTATAATTAGAAATAACCGTAAAGACATTTTTTTCTGATGCACCAACTATTTTTGATATAGCTGAATATTTTAATTCTACATTTTGCAGGTATGTGGTCAAAATCAGTTTGCGGACTTTTTGTTGCTTGCTAGACATCTTTGTCGCTAGAAGTGCTATTTTCAAGTATTATACAACATATTAAACGTCACTTTATATAGAACAAATATTATGTCTTTTTAGAACTATAAGATTATCAGGTAGTTTATCAGGTAAGTTGTCTTTATTTTACCTGCCTTAACGGCAAAATACACACATTATATTTGTACATCTGTGTACATCTATGGAACAGTACTTTTCCAATGATAGTGTCATTCCCTTCTCTTTATAATAAATACTAAAAAAGTGTACGATACGTTTCGATGTTTACGTATTAATACATATATTGATTACACACTTTTCAGTTTTTCTGCCTTGCTAAAAGTTCTGTAGATTTGTGTGAAGACCTGGGTAGTAAATTTCTATTTAAGGTATTTCGGAGAAAAAATAAATTGTCTATGTATGTATATTAGGGTGGGTCAAATAAATCAAATGTTTTTTTTTTGAATCCGACACACGGAAACTAGTTCCTAGGTACCTCTAGGAAGTTCTTACCAAATCTGAGCTTTTAATACATATTATGAAGACTATGCTCATCATAGTTTTCCATTTTTAATTTTGCCTCATGTAAAAATGGTCATATCTTATCACCAATAGATTATTAAACCAGTTGCATTGTCAATATTTATAGGAAATAAAACGTTCTACAAAAATTATCTCAAACACTTTTTTCCTTAATCTTACCCTTTGAAAGATATTCAAGGTCAAAGATTGAAGTATTTTAAGGAAAATTATTTTTTTGTTTTGAATTTTTTTTAATAATAATAATAGAGTTTAGCTACTACAGCTATTAGCCTTCTTAGCTATTTAGCTTGAAGCTTTAAATCAAGTAAAAAGCTTTTAAATTAATTTGTTATTTTTTTTATAATTTTTTCTTAGCTTTATCACACTTTCTTAACATACCCACTCAGACCATGTGATATAGATATTAAAATAATTATATGTGTAATTTTACATGGTCCAAGGCGTAAATGTTAGAAAAATTTTACCATGCATGCTGTGGGGCTCGGACAACACAAACATTAAAATACAGACTACCATTACGCACAAATTTAGCTACAGTTAGTTTTCAATCTAAGCTTGAGTTGACCTTTTGACAAGCTAATGTTATAAAAATCGCAATTATTAATAAGAGTTGTCATACGATTAAAAGGAGCTGTAGCCATATAATTAGTTCTACTAACCGGTTGATAAAATAATTGATTAGAGTTACGAGTACTTCTCCGATTAGTATTAAAATGTATATAATCAATAAGCTCTGGTGCAGCAAGAGACCCTGTTACAAGTTGATGCAAATAAATTATATCCGCAATATTTCTACGGGACTTCAAAGACTGCAATTGTAATAACTTCAAACGATCCTCATAAGGAGGAAGGTTCAAAGAGTCAGTCCAATTTAATCCATTGAGAGCAAAACGAATAAAGTTTTTTTGAATTCTCTCAATTCTATTTATATGATTATTATAAAATGGTGACCATACTTGGCTGGCGTACTCTAAGTGAGGACGCACTATTGTATTACATAAAGTCACCGTTACTAAAGGGCTATTAAATTCTTTTGCCCACCTCTTAATAAAGCCAAGCAGAGATGAGGATTTTTTACAAATTAGATCAATATGATCATTAAAAGTTAATTTAACATCAAAATGTATACCTAGGTCTTTGACTAAATCGACACGACATATTTTCTTATCTTTTAAATGATAATCAAACTCCACAATATTTTTCTTCCTGGTGAAAATCATAGATTGGCATTTATAAGGATTAAGATGTAAGTTATTTTTAGAACACCAAACCTCAAAGGATTTCAAGTCAGACTGAAGTGGAATAGTATCGCCAACCCCATTTACGTTCCTGTAAATTTTCATGTCATCTGCATATACTAACAGATGGGAGTTTTTTATTACATGTGTAACGTCATTAATTGCTAAAATAAACAGGAGCGGCCCCATGTGGCTTCCTTGTGGAACACCTGATGCCGCGCTAAATAGGGAGGAAAACACCCTCCGAAATCTTATTTGATATGAGCGATCAGATAAATAAGATTCAATCCAGCTGACAAAACTTAAAGGAAATCCAAGCTTCTTTAACTTAAACAAAATCAAATTATGTGGTAGTTTGTCAAATGCTTTACTGAAGTCAGTGTAGATGCAGTCAACTTGCCCACCAGAGTCAAAAGAGATTAAAACAAAAGAAGTGAAATCAAGGAGGTTAGAAACTGTAGATCTGTCATTAACAAAACCATGCTGACGAGTTGTTATGACTTCACCACAGTACACCATAACTTGATCGTATATTATATGTTCAAATATATTCGGATGATAACTTAGCCACGGGCCTGTAGTTTGAAACATAATTTTTACAGCCTTTCTTGAAAATGGGGCTAATGTATGCACTTTTCCAAAATTTAGGAAAATAGCTTTGTCCGACTGATTTATTAAATAAAAAACTGAGAGGCTGACTCAGCACAGAGCTGCAGTTAACTAAAACTGTCGCAGGAATACCATCCGGACCGGAGCTGAAGTCATCATTAATAGACGAGATATATTTCTCAATGAGGTCAGGTGTGAAAAATATCTCATTAACCGAAACTAAAGAGTCGTTATGCATATATTCAAAATGATTGATCTCAGGGCTAAATAAATCCGTAGAAAATGACTCTTTAAACAAATTAGCAAACAACCCGGCTATAATTTGCGGGTCGCTAGTGAGTCCATCAACTGTTTTAAACTCAGATGGAAACCCATCAGATTTTTTTTTAGAATTAATAAAACCCCAGAAATTCTTGGGATCATGAGAATATTCAGCTTAATTTTATTCAAATATTCAAAATAAACTAAAGCTGACATATCTTTAAATTCAATAAACAGTCGCTGATAAGTAACTTGGTCATTTTGGCCCTGGCTACAAACGTATTTGTTCCATGCCCTATTACGGCCATTACGAATTTTCTTCAAATCCTTAGTGTACCAAGGGTACGAAGAATTATTAACGTACTTCCGCGTATATGGCACCGACAATGCAATGGCCGAAAACAATTCACCGTAGAAAAATTTAATGCAGTCATTGAATGTATTATTGTTAAAATAAATAAATAATTCGTCTAGTTTACTTCTTAAATTCTCATTCAATTTCAAGAAGTCAGCTTTCTTATAATTGAATTCATAAACATTAATAGAAGGACATGCATTAGTTAAATTTTCAATGTCACATTGATACACAATACTTAAAAGTGGATGATAGGAATCAACCGAAGAAAGAGCATGTATAGCATTTCTTACAACAACATTGCCACTATTTGCAGCCAAGACCAAGTCAAGTTGTCGTCCGTGACAATTAGTTATACAACATACTTGTTGTAAATTTGAAAGAATTTCGTCAAGAAAAATTTGTTGTTGTCGAGTTTTTGGACAAGATGCATAATAGTATGTACCATCGTCCGTTGGAGTCCGTTTAAGGTCAGGCAGATTAAAGTCACCTAACAACAAAATGTCGTCATTAGCGTCGAGTTAATTATATATTCTACGGCCATCAAAAGACATTCGTAGACATCTGCGCTACTATTTGGAGGAACATAAGCGTTAAGAATATACAAATTGAAGTTACAATGTGTAACTTTTACGCATACAAGTTCAATATTAGAAGCACAGGCAATTTCAACTAGTGAAATGATTTTTAATAGCTATTAAGACGCCTCCACCAACAGAAGAAATATCTTCCAAGTGTCTGTCTCTTCTAAAAACGTTGAAACTATTGTCAAAAAGTTCCAAATTAAGAAAATTTTTGTTTAACCAAGTTTCGGTAAAAACGATAATATCCTCAGAAAAATTCTGAGTAGATAAAAATATGTCATGCGTTTTGGAACGCAAACCCCTTACATTTTGGTAGTAAAGGGATAGCCGCTTCAGTTTTTTGAATTGGAACAGATAGTTTTATTATTTTTCTTCGACTTAAATTCTGAAATAAAGATATTATCCACCCATGCATTAGAGTTAAGAATAGCAGAAACATTAGAAGATGCCGCTGTTATTTTAAAAGATGTATGAGTTGGTTTATTACCAAGTTTCCTGCAAGAAATGAAGGCGTCGGTAGGAATAATTTGATTTTGTCGAATAAAATTTTTAACGCTGTCAGTGGTGGTGTTGGAATGAAGTCGTGAAATGAAAATCGATTTTAACCTCGGCAATGCCTGCAGGGAAACCGGAGGCACAGAGCCATCAATCGTATCATCTACCCGCGGATTGGCAATGACCGAAATAGATTGAGGATTGTTTATAGTGGAGGAAGGAGATGGAAGATTGTTAGAAGAAATGATAGCGGGAAAATCGGGAGTTGGTGAAGAGGTATTTATAGAGCAATCCACGGGAGTTTTGTCTCGACTGACGGCCACACCAATCACCCTTCCCACATTACCCAGATTCTTATTCAATTTCTTTTTAGGCTTTCTTTTCTTTTTTAAGGAAACAGCTTGTTTAGGTAAAGTAGAGATCGAAGGAATGGACGCAAAAACAGCCTCGGTAATAGTTTTATTTCACCGGACGTTAGAATAGCCTCATTAAGGCTTTTTTCAATTTGGGGAGTTAAGTTAAGATAATTATTAAGAATTTCTCTGAAATTAGTATTCAGATCGTTAAGATTTTCCCCAAATCGCTTAATTTTTTCGAAAAAGACCGACGGAGAAAGGGCTCTGCAAGATGGACAGTACCATTGAAGCTCATTTGACAATAATTATTTTTTAGTAATTTACAAAATTCAAAATAAAAAAATAATTTTCCTTAAAATTCTTCAATCTTTGACCTTGAATATCTTTCAAAGGGTAAGATTAATGAAAAAAGTGTTTGAGATAATTTTTGTGGAACGTTTTATTTCCTATAAATATTGACAATGCAACTGGTTTAACAATCTATTGGTGATAAGATATGACCATTTTTATATGAGACAAAATTAAAAATGGAAAACTATGATGAGCATAATCTTCCCGTTAATATTAAAAGCTCAAATTTGGTAAGTACATCCTAGAGGTACCTAGGAACTAGTTTCCGTGTGTCGGATTAAAAAAAAAACATTTGATTTATTTGACCCACCCTAATGTATATACTTCAAAATGTGTTTTGAATGGAAAGAGTAGTTATTTTAGACTATATTACTGGTTTTATAAAAAAATTACCTTTCGATATAAATAAACCTCAACTATCTTAAAAAACCGTGATTTTCGCACTTTTAAGATATTATATTTCCGAAACTAAACCTGATGCAGAAAAATGGCTTTTATTTTCAGAATCCGCGCCCTTAATACGTTCCTTCCGGAAAATTTTCCTTGTAATTATGTGTTATAATTAAACTTTAGTAAACATCGATATTCATGTGAACTTGCATATTTTGTTACTCTAAATGAAAGAAAAACGAATATTGCAACTTTGGTGGCGATTTCGGCAGATATAGAGGAGCAAGTAGAGGAAAAAGTGAAGCTAAAGATTTTGCGAGACTGAACCAACTCTTGCACTTGCCGGACTCTGCGTAAGTAGTGCTCAATATTTAAAGAAAATGATGTAAATAAAATACTTTTATAGATTTATTGCACAAATTCGCTTGAATAAAGCAACTTATGATTTTTAAAGAAGTGCAACCTCATGTACGTTAGTCGTCAATTCCTTCAACTTTGTTTAAGGCCAAGGGTAAATATCAATGTTCTGTGCGAAATGATTCCAATAGTGCTTAAGCTAGAAGTACAGTATCTAAAGTGGGCGAAATCAGTAACCACACTTTGTTTCTCTTTGTGTAGCCTTTTGCAATATCTGAATGTTTCACCACAAAATTTATAAAAGTGGTGTTTTGGCAGCTATTCTATGATTTTCCCTGGAAAAAAGTTAATACTTGTCTGTAAATGTTTTGTTTATGTATTATGTACCATTTTTTAATAATAATATTTTATAAAACAAAAACGATTTATTTACCTAAATCGGGATTTATAATACAAAGAGCTCCGAAATAAGGACGTTTTGTTTTTTTAGTTATAAAAAAATACCCAGTAATTTTTTTGGTCTTTTTTCGTTTTACATTTATAATGGCTAGTGTTCAGAATATAAATAACTAAAAACTAATTACCATTTTTTTTTTTTATAAAAATTTCTTACTTTTTTCTTAAGGCCCTTCATTAAATTTTGCACAGTTGTTTTATCGACAGTACGGCCAGATCTTTTCGACTTAAGTCTGAAATCTTGTAAATTTTTTTGCAGTCTTACCACTCTTTCGAAGATCTCTTTTCATAAAACACCAATATCTTTCATTTGGGCGAAGCTCTGGGCAGTTGCGCGGATTTGCAATTTTTGGAACAAATTTGATCTTTTTACTTGTGTACCATTCCATCGAAGCTTTAAGGTAATGAGAGGTTTCATAATCTGGCCAAAACATCACGGTACCCTCATGTGCACGAGTAAATGGTAGAAGACGTTTTTCGAGGCAGACGTCTATATAAACTTTGGAATTGATTGTGCCTTGCGTAACACAAAATCTGCTTCTGAGACCACATGTGCATATGGCCTGCCAAACCATATATTGCTTCGGAAGTTTTGAAATTTTTTTTCTTGGAATTTACAAAACACATGCCCCTATTTCGGTGACGTATAATATTCGTGCTCAGGTATCTGCTTCAAATCTGCTTTAGCGTAACTTTCGTTACATCGCATCTGAGCCATCAACTGCTTTTCATCAAAACGGTCTGGTTCTTTTTGAACTCTATATGTCTCTAACTTTTTTTCTCCTTTATCATTTGTACAGTAGATTTTGATATACCCACTCTAGCCGCCTATCTCGCACTTAGGTGTTGGGATTTTGCTTAAAAAGGCGCTTCACCTTTGTCGCTACCTTTGGGTTAGAAAATTCTGGTTTTCTGCGTGAACCTTTTTTTTCGTGAAACAGGTGAACCCTTCTTGTAATTAGAAATATTCGTAAAGAAATTTTTTTCTGATGCACCAACTATTTTTGGTATAGCTGAATATTTTAATTCTGGATGTTGCAGGTATGCGGACAAAATCAGTTCGCGGAATTTTTGTTGCATGCTAGACATCTTTGTCGTTAGAGGTGCTATCTTCAAGAGTTATACATCATATTAAACGTCACTTTACATAGAACAAATATTTTGTCTTTTTAGACCAATAAGATTATCAGGTAGAGCATAACACAAAAAATAAAAAACGTAAGTTTTTTCTGGGACAGTCTTTAGTTTAAATATAATTTCGAAACGTTGCTAGAAGTTGGTTGATTATTTTGGTTTTGGCAACTATCCAAATCTTTTGTGATAGTATTTTATTAAAAGTTTTGGAAAGAACTGGTAAAAGAGAAATCAAAAAAAACATTGTAGGAGTTCGGATTTTTTCTAAATTTGGGATTCGGTGATAAAAGAGCATGCTTCCATTCATGTGAACAATCTGCGGTTGAAGAATTTGACTGTAGAGCCTCTATATACAAAGTTAGAGTTGTTTAGAATAATCTTTGAGCATTGCATATGTAGTTTTTTCTACGCTAGGTGTAGTTCTCTTTGTGATTTTTGAAATCGATTTTTCTTGACTTCAGACCAAAGTGTTCTTATGTCCATAGTTGAATTAAGGGAGTTCACAACACATGAAACTTTCCATTCACCTTTTTTTGCCAGTTTACAGACTCTTTTGACCTGGGCGCATATGCGTCTATATTTTAAGGTACTCAGACATAATATATTTTTGCCGGTGCAAAAGCACCCTAATGATTATAAAACCTTAAGTAAACCTCAGTAAGAGGTCACGCAATTCATCTGTATAAACGAAATAGCTGTTTACAATGATCGCGCATCATGCAAAAACTACTGGATCAATTTTAATCGAATTTGTCTAGTTTTATTCCTTAGACGCTTGGTTTCAATCTCCAATAAATATTATGACAATATTGCAATTAGATGTCTAGTTAAATTTGATTTGTAGGTTTACTTTCAAAATACCCTCCGCTATTGTTTTTCATGTATTTTAATTTCATGAATTTTAAGTCGCTAAAGACTAATATCGCCAAAATACGTACTGTTATTGTATTATTAACAATTTTTTATGAAATAAAACGATCTAAAATTTTTTTTTTGGCTGGATAAAACAGTTGATATTTTAATTTTTTGTCGCAATTCTGTGGGCAGATGCATTACTATTGAAATTCTTTATTTCGTGCATAGTGCAGCGGAACTCAATTTTAATTTTGCCAACGAATTATTTATGTATTGAAAAGCTGCGATTAGAGGAATTTGTATTTGTATTTATTCAGAAAAAATATTTATGCACATAAGATAAATCTTTTTGAGTGTGCACAAGCTGGGTTCACAATATTCAGACTTACATACAATAAGTAAGTATAACTTAGGATTAAGCAAAATTTAAACTTAAATTTAAGAAATCGTTAAAAAAAAAGAAAATAATAAAAAATAAAAATCAAGTAAAATAAAAACTGTATTGAATTGTAGGAAGTGTGTGTATTGTTATTGCAGTTTACACAAATTTTTCTGCTCATCGTGACGATATTCTCGGCTGATCTCTTGTACAACCTAATATTTGACAATTGACGCAGCTTATTGAGGTCGTAACTTATCTGTCAGTTGTCACTCTTTCTCTGCCAAGTTTTAGACTTTCAGGTTGGTAAATAAAATCAATGTAATTATTACTGCTCCTGTGGAAACTAAGCAGCATATCCACCTTCTCATAAGCTTTTTGACAAAATAATTTTTTTGTACATTTAGGCCGTCCAGTAGCTCCTCAGATAAATCGAATATTTTTTAGGATATAATCCTCGCTGTATGGATGGATTCAAGATGTGATGTGAAACTTCGACCAAAACTGAGTCAAATTATGAAACTTTAAGCCAATTTTTATCTTTTAGAATTTTTGTTTTGAGTGAAAGTGCTTAGGTTTTCATAATAAAATAAACTTTATTAATCTTCACAGTTTCAATACTAATCGTGGAATGAAAAAGAGAAAGAGAACAGCATACACGATTCTAACGGGATTGCCATTTATATTTGACACTTCTCCTCAACGTGAATGTGGCCAAACTTTACAACAAAATCTGTAAAACACGGCGCAACTAGTGTTATGGCTTGGGCATATTTTTCACATTACATCGATGGTGCAATCCATGCATTAGAACTACACTGGATCAGCACGTGAATATTAATATCATGCAGGATGTGACGGTGCCGCATGCTGGTGATGAAATGCCGATAGTTTGAACCCTGTAACTAGGCAACGACCCAACGTACCAAGACAATCTGGTCAATAGGATAAAATTGCTACCGTAGTCACCAGTTTTGAACCCAATTGGCTGACGTTAAGAAAGGAATGTCAGACTGTCAGCCAAAAACTGGAAGGCGATCCCTGAAGAAAAGTGCCAAAAATTGATGAACTCCATGTGTATTTAATGTAAAACTTAGTCTAAAGTAATAAGCAATTACAGAACTTTGTGATATCTGCTCGGTGCTATTTTTCTGATTGTCTAATATTGGCATTTATAGGCATTGTGTCAAAAAATTATGAGAAACATATTTTCATAATGATTTCCGAGATTTTTCGTCAAAGATGTTTACCACGCTCTTGGTGCTATTATTTCGAACTCAGCTGGAAGTGTGTCAATAAGATACTGATATTCTTGTTGATTTCGCAATCATTATCATAATTAACTTGATAACGAGCTTCCAATGGAACTGTCACTGGCTTACATGTCGACATGCGCATATCACGAATATATTGAGATTGACAAAATTTAATTGTTCCAGTTTCATTTTCACCTTCAATTTTAATGCCTATAAAATTATGCAATTTATTTGCAAGTTTCTTTTTAAGATCGTGAATTATTGATGCACATATGTATGTATCTCTGCATCTAATAATTTATATAATCAACATAAGCGGATATCAACACTAGTTCATTATTTTTCTTTAAATTTTTATAGAAACAAATTCAATTTACGTAGAACACCATCAAGTTCAACATAAATTCCTTTATGTAGATGTAAAACCTTATCTGTAGACCTTTTGTCAGCAAAATGTTCAGGCTATTTCGTGTAGTGCTTCACCGAAACGAGAACGATACGATAATTCAAAAATTATCGTATCGTCCTCGTAATGCGCAAAGCTTATCGTTTCGTACTCGTTAATCTGTATCGTTATCGTCTTGTTCTCGTCTCGTTATCGCCGATAATTCTCGGTTATTCTTGTTCACATTTTTATATACATATGCAAAACTAGCTTAACCAGCCGCTTTCCTACGCACTGTACTACCACGTCTTTACTGCAGACAATTGGGTTCATGTACCGAATTTCACAAGTTGGTATAAGTACCAAGAATAGCAATATAAAGGGTATTGTTATATGGAAAGAGCTAAGACCCATTATATTGCTATTCTTGGTACTTGGTACCAACTTGTGAACAGGTTTCACAATTGTAGTTGCAACATATGCCAAGATATAGCGATATATGTATTTTTTTCGTATAAAGGTGCCACGATCCCTTGTACAAAAAAAGTTAAAACTATATTCTAAGTCTTTCGACACCATATCACCTATAGCTTGTAAATTTGATAGCTAAGTCTGCTCAGTAGTTTCCAGGAAATATAGAAAACATACAGAAAGACACGAATTTTTTTATTTTTATATTTTATGGGGACGGCAAAAATATATGTAATATTTATTATTTAATTAGTTTATTATTTTGTTTGCTGTTAATAATGTTAAGAACAAAAATTAAATTGGTTATTTACTGATTTATTCATTTCATTTTACATATTAATAAGAATCAAATACATTTAATTATAACTTTAAAAAATGAAAACCATAGTATCAAAAATTAAAAAGTAAATTCGCATATTTCTTCAACTAATTCACTTTTGCTCCAAGAGCTTATACAAAGAATTGCGCCAATTACATAATCTTTCATTGATTGTCTTCTAGCATTTACGATTAGTGACACATTTGAGAAAAGTCTTTCTACCGGTACTGATGTCGCCATTGTAGCCAAGATATCTTTGGCCATTTTAGCGATTATAGGGTAGACTTTCTCGTGAATACGCCACCAATCTAGAATATCGGTATTTTCTGGAACACATGGTGCTTCCAATTATTGGCTTACCTCCTTCTCCCAATCATCAACGTTACTACTACTCTCAAATAGCGAATTCAAATTTTAGTAGCCATCATCAAGATTTTTACGTTTAGCGGATGGTTTTCCTTCGTCATCTCTTTGATTGAATTTATCATAATATTTTTCTTTTAAATCTTTTTCAATTGTTTCACCAGCAATCACCAAGTTGTCTTCCAGCTCATCCATATTTTTATAAGTATGCAATTGCCTTACATTTATTATGTTTATCAAAAAAGTAGTGGAACATTTTTCTGAGCAAAAGTGCATTGTATATGCGCGTTCAATGTTCTAAATGTTTATCATAAGAAACACAGGTGTTGATCGTACGATAAATATTACATTATCGCCGAGAACGAGATATCGGCCATACCTCGGTTTTCGGTGAAGCACTAATTTCGTGTCACCTTCATCTTGCAAACTACTATTCAAATATGCTGTGTTAAAATTTTTCTGATGCAAATGCATCTTTGATTCAATTGCTAACAACAAGACGTTTTGTTGAATAGCGTAGAACTGGAGGAAAACTTTATTTGCAATCTATTCGAATTCTTTGATGGCAGCCTTTGGCTGCCAACCGTGACTCACACATCTCTTTTTAGAGCATTGTCTCATTTGCATGGATTAATGATAAAGCTTCTGCAGTTGTTTGTGGAACATTTTCATCAACAGCTTTATACAATTCTTGTCTATCAATATTATAAATTTTCTTTGGCCTACCTAGTTTAACATCACGAATTTGCTTTGGCTGTCCTGGTTCAATTCTCTGTTCTTTCTCAGCTGCAACATCAGTATCGAAACCATGAAAATCTTCGGAATGTTGACCGCTATTATCCTTTTCAAATTCATAATCATAAATTACACAGCCAAACATGGCTAACCTAATTGAATTATGGACTAACCCGCAGGTTGCACACTATCAAAAAAATTTAAATGCCTCCAAACACAGTCTTTTAAAGTAATATACATTGATTAGAAATAGGAAGGAATAGTACCCAAATAAAATGACTTTAATAACAAAACTAGAACAGACAAAAGTCAAAAAATTACTAAAATTTTAGTACTTTCAAAATTTGGCAAAATTATATTCTCAATTAAACAGCTCCGAAAAGTGGTAAGGTTTATACACAATTCGTAAAAATTAAAATAATTTGCTATTATAAATATATTTAGAATCGTTGCGATAAAAGCTGAAGGAAACTTCTTTGGTAGATGCTACCAGCCCTATTCGCTCTGAGTGTGCGTGCATAAACTTCCTGCCAATATATTGTGTTTATATAAAGTTCCCTCAAGTGTAGTATTGAAAGTATTCCAGTAATGTAGATTGTAACCAATCAAATCGAAACAGAAAATTTGACGTTTTCCTTATTTTTTTCTTTTGCTTTTGGAGAATGACGAGGAAATAAAATAAGATAAGAATTATAGAGACAGAAGTATTATTTTCATAATTTTTCTTATGCAAAAATTGGCTAGACCAGGATGCACATGTAATCTCACGCAAATAAGGCAGATGTGGTTAATTTTTCCCAAAGCGAATTTTAACGGTCGAATATTATGTTTAGTAACGGTTATAGGTTTTGCTGTCAACTATAATTGATCTTTGCTGTGATTATCTGCTGCGAAGTGGAGCGACTTAACCATAAAAAGTCAAATATTCTTCTGCTTTATCGTTACGGTTATTAAATAATTCCTCATTAAACAGTACATCACGGTATTCAACTACTCTTTTAGTCGTAGAGCTGGTGACAAAAAACTGCAAGAGTTTCATCATGGCTCATATTTCAATGTTATATAGTACTATGGAAGTACCTAAGTAAGCACCCATTCACAAGGTCATTTAGTTTGAAACTTTAGAAGTATGTTAAATTTTTACATGCACTATAAGAGTTTCGTCATAATTGGAATTTGGCGTCAAGTTTGTTCTTAGTCCAAATCCCGTGAGAAAGTGGTCAGACTGCATAATTAGGCCCGTTCGAGCTGGAAAAAATAGGTAAATATTAATAAATATACATTATTACATTGAACTTACAGTCATTCAGCAAAGACCCATATTATCGTAAAATTTTTACTAATTGATCAATGCTTTTTTATTCAACAAACATGACAAAGATATCAAATGGAACAATTTAACCTGATAATTGGTGACATGTTTCGGCTATTACCACATATATACATATTCATATACATATAAACATAGCCTGATCAGACCAGTTTTTGGTTAATGTTGTACTTAAGATCGAACCCCTGGTCTTTGCTAGATGATTGTAAGTTCAATGTAATAATGTTTAACATAATAAATAATCAGTCGTTAAAACCAATTTTATTTTTTTTATAAATATTTATAAAGTTTTACCAAAAAAAGCGTTCGAGCCGAAAAAGATGAGGTGATTGATAGCGAAAAAAAAATGAGAGTAAGAAAACAGCTGATCACTTCCCCTCAAAAAAAAAAGTTTAATTTTTCACCCAGACTTTGAAGACTGACTGTCTCGTAGTCAACGAGACTAGAGACTCACTGTTGACAAGCGAGGGAAAGAAGTTTTCATGTCTCAGTTGCATCTGTTACTTGCTTCATAAAATATTTCTCAGCACTTAAATTTTTTTCACTTGTTCAAAAGTTGTTTTAAGAAGGAGCAACATAATGAAAAGCTTGAAATCAAAAACTTTTTGGTAAATGCTCATTTATTCAATTAAATAGTTGAGCGATTTTTGATTGATAAGGAATCGTAAAGTTGAATGTCACCTAAAAGATTGTGCGATAGTCAACCATGTAGTGTCTGCATAGTTACACATACACATTCACTACAACACACTAACGAAATACTGTACAAAAAAATAAAATACTTTGTTGCTTTTAAATTATTGAATTTTGACTTATAACTTTTTGTTAGTACTCAAAAATTGTTCAAGAAAATTATATAAAAATTTTTTATAAGAAAAAATATTCTAAGAAATAAATTGAAATTACGAATTGCATTATTAAATAAAAACAACTATTTAGTTTGCATTTAGGCAATTGCACCCTTATGCACTACTAAAAACCATAACTATTTCTAAAATATTGTTTTTCGATGCGCAAGGTTTTGAAATAAAAAATGTAGCTAATTCAAAGTTACCCCATTTTGAATTTTTTTGTACGATTCCATCGAAAATAAATTTTTGTTTGAACAAAAAAATTTGGTGTAAAATTTTTCTAGAATTAACTCTTAAAGAACTTAAAAAAAAAAAATAATATATAATTATCCGCAAAATGCTACACGTTAAATAACCTTCCGTATGACACCTTAATTTTGAAAGTCGGTCATTCACTTTTTGAATTATATCTTATTTATCAATAATATTCTTAAAAAGGTTTCACTTGGCTTGTATTCAGATAGCTGAATATTTTTTACACTATTTAATTATTATACATATTTAAAGAAAAAAAAACAGTCAGACTTCAGTCAAAATAGTTTATATATATGGAAATTCTCTTCTCTCATCAACCCACTCACACTTTTAATTTTCCCGAGACCTGAGATAGAACAACAACAAATAAGAATTAAGGCTTTCCTCTTTTCGATTTTTTTTTAAAATTATTTTTGGCTGTTATAGAACAGTTAAGCGTCTGTAAGCATCAGCCTTAGATCAGAAGTGTATGAAAATATGTAAAATGCTTCCCATTTGCATAAAACTATTACGCATTTTGGCAAAAAATTTCTTGCGAAGTGGAAATAACTTTATTAGTTCGGCGCTATAATACTTTAAGTTTTACTAACGTGAATTCGCCATCGATTCCAAGTGAACATAAAGGCTACCACATACAATGCTATAGAAAATTAGCAGCCTTAGGATGTAAATTTGGAGAATCCCTTTCGGGAAATGAGCCTTCTGAATCACAGTAAGTTAACCAATGTACTAAATTTAGTATAGAAGTAATGTTTGTCAAAAGTACTTTAATATTATAAGCATATTTTAAAATAATATTGTAACTATTGTAGAAGTATAGAAATAAGTTAAGTTGATTGAAATAGTATTTATCACAGTTCAACAGCAAATACATTTTCATTAACACATTAGAATAATCTTTCATTTATTTTTATCGTAGTTGATAAAATTTGCGGATGACAGTGCGTCGACTGCTGAAGCTGCGATACCAAAGAGAATGCCGATATGTTTGCATACGAGGCATAATATTTTCTTAAGTAAATAAATTTTTTATTACACAGGTATATTGCAATCTTATTTTTAATAAAAAATTGATTTATTTAGTAATGATGAAACTGTCGACGATTCCGTATCAGATACAGATCTAACATGTATATTTTGGGGAAAAACAAGAAAGAAAAGCAAAAAAAGCCAACAATCTTGATATCAGAAATAAAGCTCATGATTATGTACGTGCGGGGCGTGTGAGTGCAAGCGTGCTGAGCACAAAGAAGAAACTCAATGACACCACGAGAATGTCACTGCATTGCTATGAAAAAGTCTGTGGGCTCATTAATAAAGGTATTCTTGAGCAATAGAAGTGCGTCCTGCTTAAGCGGACTTTTGATAATTTTGATAGGTTCGTCGACAGTATAGATGGCAAAGGCACCTTCCACGATACTGTTGGAGTTATTTTTTTGGTATATTGCACATGAAAGTATCGAAAATTATAACATTATGCAAGAGCAAAGCATGTGAAAACAAAAAAAAAAAATAACTTTTGATGCTGTTAGAACCTTTAGCAAAATTAAATGTAGAGAAAGTTTTAAAACTACTACAGCATGACGTTCTCGAATAGCAACGTATGACTTAACGATTGCGAAAATAGCTCTGAGCATTCAACGAATGGAAAACCCAAACTTTAATATCTTTTATTCATATAGGAGTCTCTCATATCATGGTGGCGTATCTTAATGCTATAGGAAAAGGTATGGATAATTGTGGATTACAAAATATAAGGGCAGATGCCGATTTACTTGCTAGTGGCTCAATGAAAGCCTTTATCAAAGGTGATAAACAGATGTAAAAGATTGCACCCGATTTTAAGCTTGGCAATGTCAATTTTGCACTACCATAGTGGCTCAATGAAAGCCTTTATCACAGGTGATAAACAGATGTAAAAGATTGCACCCGATTTTAAGCTTGGCAATGTCAATTTTGCACTACCATAGATTTTTGGTTGTAAATAATATGTTAATTAATAAAGAAATTATGGTCTATCTTGAAAGCTACGCAAAAAAAAAACAAACAAACGCCTGTCGAAATAGATTGTCCGTCATTGCTAAATGTTATTAAAAAATCTGAAGAGTACAATTTTCATTTACTCAAATCCATTTTACCGAAAATAACAAATATGTTTTTTCGCTAATAAGCCTAATTATTCAAAGAATGAGAATCATCCGGTTCTAATATAAATTTTTGAAAAAGGCTCGTTTGGAGTGAAGCGCACAGAGGAATCTTTTTCAATCATCCATCGTTAGAACAAAAAATAAACGCAGATGCGGCAAATAAACTGAAAGGTATATTTCATTTTTCGAACTCAATAGCAGCTCGTTAAAGTTGATTGAGGATCCTTAGAATTCGCTAATCGATTATTTCGAATATCTAACAACAAACAAATTTACAAAAAAATCAGGATGTAACATCAGATTTAGAGTCAAGTAAAACGAAAAAAAGGACGAAGCATCTACATAACGTTATAGAGAGAATTATTACTAATATGATTCGATTTTCTGAAAATATTGATAAGGTTGAGCTTTTTAATATATCAAGCGGCCAAGTTGCATCTACCGAAATTTCCAACTTTTCACACCCAATTTAAAAAAGTCTATATTGTTAATGAAGGTCGACTCGCAATATTTACAAAATCTTATACGTACAATAATCCTGATGATATATTCAAAATCAAACAAAATAGTATAGAAGCTTCCAATCTACCACCGTACGAAGCCGAGCTTAAAAATACCTTCAACGTGCTATCTACATGTCAAATATTTGGAGGAATGCTCACTAAACATTTTTAAGACAGATGGCAGCAGCGGAAAATGGTTAGATAGAAATTTTTTCTTTATAGAGTCAGAGTTTGAGTCTGAGAAACTAGACGTCGAAACGAACTCCGACATGAATGATATTTCTGATGAAGAAAGCGGTAAGGATGCCGATTTCATTTAAGATGTTCCAATTGAATTTTTTCTGTTATGTATATTATTATTTTTATAAAATTCTTTTTATAAAATATTATTTAATAAAAAACAAGGTTAATTATAAGCGATAATTAAATAATAAGTATGTCCTTATGCGCCGCGAACAGCGGCGCGCACTCAATATCTGCACTGCGCAACAGCTGACTTCTTCTGTCTCACTGAACTGAAGTCTGACTGTTTCAGCTATCATAAAACTCTTGTTTCGACGTAATTATTTCGACAACATATGCGCGTGCTGACTCGACAATATGCAGCCTCACCACGTTTTCACGTGTTTTTGAACGAAACTCTTTAGTGCCTGTTAAAATTTAACATACTCCCACTGCCTGACCTTGTGAGTAGGCGCTGACTCATGTTATATAATATTGAAATATGAGCCATGACGAAACTCGTGCAGTTTTTTGCCACCGGCTCTTGGACTATTTGTTGTTTCGCATCAAAAAGACCATAAGCTTTCGAAGTTATATAGTAGGCAACCATCATGTATTGCGTGGCTTTGACCGATTGGATGACTTATTAAGACCGATTGCCACTGATCCAAAGGTTTTGAAATGTTGTACATTAGGCTTTCGACCACATCAGACTTTATATGGAGTATGATGCTCTAACATTTTTGTGGGACATCGATTTCGAATGTAAACTGCAGTATTCACTGCCTCTGCCCATTAATATTGCTTAGCTCTAGCATGAACCAACATTGATTTGGAGATTTCAGTAATTGGGCAGTTAGAACGTTCTGCAATACCGTTTTTTTCCGGCGTATATAGGATATATACTTGTTTACTGATACCTTCTTGTTCCGAACATGAGTCAAAATTTAAACTAACGAATTCACCACTATCAGCAGTACACAGTGGGTCTTAATCAAGTTTAAATGAAAAGTTCAATTACTACAAAAACTTGAATGTGGAACTATTTTGGATGTTATTTATAGTCGATATACATCAAAATGGAAAAAATCCGTAGAGCTTTTTTTTTAATTCCATACTAACTGTTGTTCAATGATTTTACACACGTATGAAATTTAAAAAAGATTCGAATTTGCTCAAGTTAAAGAACCTTGAAAAATAACCACACTGCACAAATTTCAGCTCCCTAGATAGTCGAAGTCCTGAGTACTGTTAGATCAAAGTTTGGAAAAAACGGTTTTTTTGCTAAAACAGCCAATTTCATTGTCTAATATCTATAGGATATAAAAATGTTAACAATATAAAGTATAATTTAAGTATTATGAGTAATACCATCATATTTTACTAAGGCCTTTTTCACTTAATCTGATTGCAAATAATAGTCTTAAGTTCTAGAAAGTTGAAACTATTTGTTGTGTATAGATGATGACATAACAAACAGAAAGTGGTGTCTATAACTTTAAACTTAGATTTGTGGGCTTTTAGAACTAAAATTTTTAAAACGGTCTAACTACGTCTATTTTCAGGCCAAAATATGGCTCTTTCTCAGGACCCCAACCACCTAGGGAGTTTTTTTTTATCTTCTATATTTCGCTAGATGCTATTTTTATATCAAAATGATATATTACAAATAAATGCATTGATTAGATTTTAATTATTATATATATATATCACATGGTTTTAGTTAAATTTAGCCCTAATGTAAGTTGATAATTCATTTTTAAAAAGAAATATATTATTTCCATTTTTCAACGAGCTCGGTAAATCTTTATACAATTTAAGTACCTTATAAAGGAAGATATTTTGAGATCTATTATTGGAAAGTAATTAATTAAAAAATTTGAACCATTTCTTAAATTAAATTCCTGTACATCTGCAACATAAACTAATTGGTTGCTTAAATACTTGGGTAACATTTTATTTTTCATTTTAAAAATAAATAGTAAAACATTCATAATTGTTTTTTGGTTTACTGAAAGCCAGTTTAAAGTTTCTAGCATATATATTATTGGTGTTAAACCTATTATATCTTAAAATACATCTCAAGCCTTTAATTTGTAACTTTTGCAATCTGTTCAACAATTGTTGAACAATATTCAATATGTAGCTTGATCATTGTATTATTTACATATTTTAATTCCACCAGAATATGATAGCCTGCATTTTAATCTTTGAAAAAACCTTTTTAGCAATTTTTCTACATACATAATCACCTTGAAATATAACTTATTGTCAATAGCAATACCTAAAATTTTATTTCTTTTACTTTTTCAGTACTTTCAGCATTTATTACAATATTTTTATCAGAAAAACCATTAATCAGTATTACTTTTGTTTTATTAGTGTTAAGTTTCAATTTGTTCATTTTGAAATACATATCTACCCTTTTTAAATCTTCATTAATCTTATCGATACATTTATCAGCTATGCTTCGTGCCACGTATATCAACGTATCATCGGCAAATAAACATATTTTACTCTTTGTGAGGACTTTCCCGATATCATTGATATAAATAATAAACAAAAGAGTGCCCAGCACTGCTCCTTGAGGCACTCCAACCGTTGCAGCCATTGGATCTGATGTGCAATCTGCGACTCTGTACGCTGCGTCCTGTTGGACAAGTAGCTCTTAAACCATTCCAGTTCAGTGCCTTTTATTCCATATTGAGACAATTTATCCAACGGTACGGTCCTGTGAATTGTTTCAACTGCTCTTTGTCTAAAAACACTGAAACAACGACTCTTTTGCTCTGCACCTCAGTTTTCCAATGGGCTACAACGAGGTTAATTGCCGATCCACAGCTTTGTTGACGACTGCAACCAGACTGATGTTGTGTTAATAGTTGAATCGATTCCATGTATTGTTCGAGTTGGCCATGAACAACTTTTTCCAGAATTTTACTCTCCGTCATTAGCATATTATCATTTATTATTCCAATTAAATTCGGACCAATCATATCAAAAGACGAGGAAAGCATTTTCGTAGTTAGGTAATTGAAATCCCTTTTGCCGTTCATATTTTTAATAACAACACGTAGATTTTGGATGTCCATTAACTCAAATTTGAAACTCATACTATCCGTGAATTGCACTAGGTTAGTGTATCTAATAATTGGGATATTTTTATTTAAATCTTCCACAATCTTTATAAAAAAGTCACTTAAACGATTTGCTAATTCTTGCTTATTTATAATTATTAAACTGTCGAAATCAATTTTATCTATTACCGTTCTCTCATCATTTAATACAAAAGATTTAATTGTTTTCCACATAGTTCTCTGGTCGCTTGCTTGATCGGCTTTTTTTAGCTATATAGATATTTTTTGTTTCAGTTATGTTTTTTGCTTGCTCATTTCTGTAGCGTTTGTAAATTGCTTAGTCTCTTATTGATTTTGTCCAAACAGCCGTATTATAACACAGAATTTCATTTTGCTTCATATTAAACAAATCTGAGTTGAACCATTGGTAGCACATTTTACTAGAGGTAGTTTTATTTACAATCATTGTTTTAACAATTCACTGCGGATCAGAATCATTAAACTTGAGTACTTATATAATTTTCCTATGCACAACCCGCTCAAGTGATTTCACTTTAACATTTATGTCCAGTGATTCGTGATTACTTATTTTTAAATTGCTATTTACTTTCGCGATAATGCTTGCGTTATTGGTTATTACATAATCAATCAGAGTAGCTGATACGTTTGTTATTCTTGTTGGCTCTGCCATAATTTGTTTGAATGAATTGTCTATAAACGTTTGCTCAATATTTAATTTGCTAGTACTTGTAATGTTCCAATTAATATTAAAATCTCCCATTATCATTGAATCCTTGGACAGGCAGGATATGTCTTCAATATTTGACTTAAAAAAATCTCAAAATACATTTTCAGCTGATTTTTGTTTGTCAGGCGACTTGTACACTGATGCCAGTAAGTATCAAACTGTTGTTTTTTAAAGAGACTTTTATTGTTAGCCACCAAAAAATTTTGCCATTTGCTATATTACTTAAAATTTCAATACTCCATTCTTTCTTATATAAGTGGAACTGTGGTGCTATCTATTAAAGTAATTAATTTGTCGTGTCAAAATTTTAACAAAATTGGAAGTTTTTTTAAATTTCATACGTATATTTACATATGTACAGCTGCGGTCAAAATAATAGCACCAAGAGCATGGTAAACATCTTTGACGAAAAATCTCGGAAACTTCAGAAAAATAGCACCGAGCAGATATCACAAAATGTAAAAAATTTTATTGAAAAGCTGTAGACTGAGTTTTACATTAAATACACATTATATTAATACTTAGTTGCATGCTTTTTATTAGAAATGACTGCGATTTCATTGATTCCATCAGTTTTTGACACTTTTCTTCAGGGATCGCCTTCTAGGAATGTTTAATGGTCTTTTTTAACGTCAGCCTACAGATTTTTAAATGGGGTCCAAATCTGGTGACTACGGTACCTATTTTATCCCATTGACCTGATTGTCTTGGTACCACTTTTTAGTCTTTTTGCTAGTATTCTTCAGACCGTTGTCTAGTTACAGGGTTCAAACTATCAGCATTTCATCACCAGCGTACGGCACGATAGGCCTTCTGGATTTCTCATAAAAAAAGTGACAAAATATTTGGAACCTACAAGTGATGGAATTCTAAACGAACCGCAGACGACAGAGTGAACAACCTCTCAATGAAAAAATTATTAGAAGACAAAACCACACAAAAAGTTATTAGGATGAATCCACTAATGAAATTACAAAAATTAATACGAATTATACAAAAAAAACAATGAATACGAAGAAAAACTACAACTATATTACTCATCTCCTCAAACACCAAGGTTGTATGGTTTATCCAAAATACACAAACCAAATACACTACTTCTTCGTGTATTGGTCGTTTCCATCGCTATTATAAAATTATCGAATTCCTTTGAAGACTAGATGAGAGCATTATCACTAAACGCTCCTGAATGTTGATTCCAATTGACATACACTAATTTCACCGACAGTTCTGTACATCTAAATATTTGTATGCTCCACCATACTGCTTTCATTAAGGACAGTCAAATTCACCAATCTCTTATAAAGTGAAACCTTTTGTACTGGTCCTTATTGGATATGAATTCCTTGTAAAATTTTCTACGATTGATTATGTGACGTAAATTTACGAATATAACCCAACTTATTTGGTTACACGGCCAAAAAATCGTAACAAAAGCCTTTTCGCTCCTTTTGCTGTCCATTTACTAATTTCCAGTGTCCACTATGAATATGCACGCTTTTCATTTGGATTGACCAACATTGCTGTCGAACTTTCAATTTGAAAATTCAATGCACTCATTTTCTTTTTAGATTAATTAATAATTTATACAAATTTGTCAGGCCTTTTTTTTATGGGCCTGGGCCCATAACCTGTTTAGCTTTAATTATAAAATTTATTATTCACGGTTTGAATATTTAACTTGGAATGAATAAAAGAATTAATGAAAAAGAGAAAGAAAACAGCATACACGGTGTTAACAAGGCTGCCATTTTTTTTCCAGAAAGGTTGTCTGATCTTAAATCCATCACATCAAAATAAACAATAGACATTTTCACTTAAATGACATTTTAAGAGGCGATTTGCCTTCGTTTCCTTTTGCTTATCTCCTACAGAAGAAAAATAATAATCTCGGAATTTTATCATCACTTTTATGCATTTCTGGTAGCTACTTAAAGTTTTCTACGCTGAAACATTTACTTTTGTTGGTGTCAAGTGTTTCGTCTGGGTTCAGGTACTTAAACCTATTTCAATAAGGTGTATCTTGCCCGTTCATGGCGAAAGGAGACCGGGTACTGTACTATAAAGTATCCTGCTTTGCTTTGGAATGGCTTTTGTTTTCATTTTCTTTACAAAGCAGTTAGCAGTTGCTCTGAGTTACCAAAAATTAAAAAAATGAATAACCAGTGCAAACACAACATACCTGGCAATTGCCTATACGCGACAGATAATTAGAAATATATGTCCGATCCTTTCGATGAATTTATATACCTACGTTTATTAGGTCGCTTATTTTGTAGATTTGTTTGCCTATTTTTAGAATAAGGCTTAAAAACAATTGTAATAAAAGTTGAGCTAACGATCTCAAACCAGTAAACGGCGCGGACAGAGTTTGTGTGCGATTTCGTTGAACTTTTACGAAAAAACCGACTTACTTAAACTTGAAAAAAAATCTGCCTAAGCGTTTTAGATATTTTGGTTGTATGGGAGGTGCAGCCCTCTGTTGTTAAATCACGGCCACATTTTTCATTTTGTTTGACAACAGGGGCTGGCACCTCCCATACAACTAAAATATCTAAAACGCTATATCTGGGCGCCTAAAGCGGATTTCTACGTGTTAGTAATCATTTTATTTCTACATCATTCAGGTGACACATTTACATATCAGGACTTTGCTGAAAAAAAATGTGTTTCGAAATTATCCACATGCGAGTTTTCGTTAATTTGCTGAATTTTTTTATGTTTGAAATTTGTTACCTCCAGTTGTACCAATCGCATCAATGTCAATTTCTATATTTACACTTTGTTACGTTAGCTTTTGATGTGAATTAAAAATTATGAAATATAATATAAAATTTGTTAAGAATAGTGAAATCATTTTAGAAATTCAGTTGTTTGTTTTTTGGCAGTTTTATTTAATAATTTTTTTTTTAAATAATTACAAATGAACTTACAGCGAGCTGCGATCTATATTCATGTACATATTTACAATGCTTTATTTTTAACAAAGGAACAACCACTCGGATTAAAGACAAGTTACGGTTCTTAAAATCTCATCAGTATATTTTTGGTTGACGTCACGTTGACACTACAAATTTCAATTAACTGTTCAAACTTGTTTGCACAAACTGAAAAGCTTTCCTGCTAAAGCGGAACCGCTTTATAAATCTTCAAATACGATTGTGTTCAATTAAGATTGATAGTAATTTATTTGACAGTGCAATACGATTGTTATTGTCTTTTAACTGCTTTCGCACTATCCTTTTCACTTTACTCAGATGAGCTCGAATAAAAAATAAGGCAGAATCAATTTTTATACTTTTCAAATAATTCTATACCGTTACCGGAAATTTGCTTGATGCTTACATTGATTTTTTTTTATTTTTATTTATTTATTAATTGATTATCTTACATTAAATGTACAAGAATAATTCCTGTTTTATATTTGGCTGGCCTCGGTGCCGAAAGACATAGATGAGGCAAGCTGGTAAATCATAAAGTACATAATAAGCTTAGAAATACCTAATGATTTATTTTTTACAAATGAATTTTAGATATAGAATTACAAATAAGAAATCAGAATTAAATTACAATTACAATTTACAGAAGAAGCGTTTCAAGATTTAGAAGTAAGTGATTTTAAATATGAGTTTTAAACGTTGGTACCTGATTAAACTCGACAATACCTAAGTATTCAACACTTGGGTATTCTTAATATGTTGGTTCCTTGTATTGAATACTGACTGATTCCGTTGGAAGTTAATAGTATGATAACCGATACTATTAATAGATTTGCATATGTAAAATTACACACGGTGCCGGTGAAAATCAAATTGGCATAATTGGGCTACTAAAATGGGCATAAAGTGAACTAGTTGGATGAAAAATCGGCAGATTGTAAATTACTGTATTTACTTTATTCTACAAAAACTGGAGTGACTTTTATACATTATATTATTTTATACATACTTTTATATCCGTAAATCATAACCATATAATTAAGATGGCTTTGTACTAGTGCATGGTAAAGTAAGAGTTTCGTTTTTTTGGTTATTTTTTTTTTTCATTTTATATACGACACCAATTGCAGGGGCTATTTTGGATTTTACATCACGAATGTGTAAATCCCACGAAAGGTTGCTTTGTAACGTTATGCCCAAGTGCTTTACATAATTGGTTTCTGGTATTAAATTGCCATCAATTGAAATGCTAAAATCGTTGTTTAAAGCATAAGTATTAGGCCTGAAGCGTACCAATTTAGATTAATTTGCATTTAAAACCAACTTATTTATTCTGGCGAATTCAGAAATGAGCGGCACGTCTCTTTCTATGTTTGACTTTAATACAAGATCAAACTTATACGGTTAAAATATGCATACGTCATTGGATCAAGTACACACGACCAGTAAGGCTTACATTACACAGATCGTTAATATATAAGGAGAAAAATAACTGTGCTAGCCAGTTACCTTGAGGAGCACCGCCTGTAACGTCGAGCATATCGCTCTTTACACCGTTAATTTGAACATACTGTTTACGATTTTTGAAGTAATTTTCAAACAACTTAAGCTCACTGCCCACGACCTCATAGTATTTAATTTTTGCAACAATATTTTATGGTCAACTAGGTCAAAGGCTATCGAAAAATCAAGAAACAAACCTGCAACTCCCTTAAAACCTTGACTACGACCATGACATACATAATTTATCACATCACAACCTTTTTTAAATCCATACTGGAATTTGTAAATAAAGTTACTGTTGTCGACATATGATGAGAGCTTTTCAAAAACTTTATCAACAGTAGACAGAAGTGAAACACGACGAAAACAATTTACTGTAGAAGCTTTTAGTATTTTGGGAATCGGAACCATTTTGCTAATTTTTAAGCAATCGGAATACATTGACGTGGCCATAATTGTGTTAATTATGGACACAAGAAATGGCATAATAATTTCTTTGCAAGGAACAACTAATTTTGGAGGACGTCCGGCTGATTTTTTTAAATTCAAGTCGCACAAGATTTTGTCTAACTTTGATTTTCTCATCAATTATCCTCGTACCCGTTGAAGTATGTCTTTTTTCGGTACCCGTCCGAGGCAGTTATTTATAAAGTTCCAACACTTTTTTGAATCACTATCGAACTTTTCCAAACTATCCCTATAGTAATTATCCCTCGATATTTTACATGCTATCTTTTTTACCTTGCTAATTCGCTTCAGCAAACTTTCGTATTTGTTGTTCTATGTTTCCTCCGAGTTATCAATAGTTTTTGTTTCAGTGTAATTAAAGATTGTAAATTTTTACTGATCCACGGTGTTGAAGTGAGACAATGTAACTACCTCTTAATTCTTTTTTTTATTATTAATGGTATCCCTGTAACAACACAGTTAGTTTTAAGTTGATCGTACATATTGATGTATATATAAATTAAAACAAAGCAGTCGTTTGAAACCTATTAAGCTGTTAAGCATTAATCTTTATTGAAGTAATAAAATACCTCGTTAATTTGAAACTGAAACTTTTATTTATTTAAACAGGTTATGGGCACAGCCACATAATTCTGTAAAAATTTTACAAAAAAAAAAAACGACAGTAAGTTTGTCTTCGAGAAGAAAAAAAAATATCTTTATTAAACTGACGATGCAGTTGTTAAAGAAAAGGGTGAGGTTATGTCTGCGCAACCTCGTGGAATTTATCGAAAGCGACACTTGTTCAAGTTTATGTGAACAAGGTAAGTAAAATGGACTTAAATGGAAATGGAAATCACAGCGTGATGAAGCTGGAAGGATCCAGTATTTAGAATATCTGGAAGTTCCAAACTACTGTCTTGTTGCGAGGTCAAAAATGGTTAGATATTGTCGAAGGAAAAGCTCTTAAGCCTGAAGCTGATGCAGATCAAGCCACTTGGGAAACTAAAGATGCCAAGGCTCAAACATTTTTGGTTACGAGAATGACAGAGAGTGTTATGTTACACATTATATGGTGTTCAACCTCTGCTGAAATGTGGAGAAAACTGCAAAGCGTATATGAGCAAAAGACGGAGACCAGCATTCATATCGTTCAGCAGCGTTTCTTTCAGTATAAGTATGAAAATGGTACTGAAATGTCTGTGTTCTTATCCAAGATACAGCAGATGCAAAACCTGCTTAAACAGATGGGAGAAGAGATCTCTGACAAATTTGTTGTAACAAAAGTGTTAATGTCGCTTCCAGATGAGAACATTTTGTTTCGGCTTAGGAATCAGCTCCAGATGATAAGCAAAATATTGACAATTTAGTGGCAAGATTGTTAGTAGAAGAAGAACGGGTGAACGAAAAGACTGAAGCTGCCCAACAAATTCCGTCATCATCTGCATTTGTTGTGAGGGATAAAAGGAACATAAAGTGCTTTAAATGCAATAAGTTCGGGCATTTCCAAAGTGAATGTAAAGGCAAAGTCAACAAGAGTGAAGAAAATAGTAACAGCTATGACAAAAAATGTTATTATTGCGGCAAGGTTGGTCGTTCTAAGGCGCAATGTTGGTTTAAGAAGAACAAGGGAAAAAGGAAGAGCAACGCTTTTATGGTGTCAAATTCATTTGAAAATTTTCAACAGTCTAAATGGTTAGAAGACTCTGGAGCCAGCGACCACATGTGCTGCAATCGTGCTTTGTTTTCATCATTAACCAGTAGTTCGCAAGAATCAGTAATTGTCGGTCATGGCGCGGCGATCAGTGTTTTAGGCTATGGACAAATTGCGGCGCAAGTATATAATGGGAATGAATGGATTGACACTACTATAGAAAAAGTTCTATTCGTTCCGGAATTGAAAATAAATCTTTTCTCTGTGAACTGTGCTTCTGACAAAGGTTATGTTATGTTGGCCGATGTAAATTCTTCAAAAACAACAATGTTTGTGCAGCTGCAAAACGAGTTGGAACTTCGTATTTTATGAATCTTCGTTATAAAAACAAAATGGCTAGTGTAGCAAAAACAGCAAAAAGCTCACTGAAAGAGTGGCATGAAAAACTAGCGCATCAAAACTTCGATTAGTGAAAAAAATACTTTCGAAAAATAACATTGATATGAAGCAAACCTCTTTCCAAAAGTGTGAAAGTTGCTTAGAAGGAAAAATACATCGTCTGACATTCAGTAATAGTGAAAATGTTAGTACAAAGGCTTGTGAGTTAATTCATGCGGATACATGGCCCTATGGAAGAAATATCAGTCGGCGGCTCAAAGTACTTTGTTGTATTGTCAAAAATAAATATGAAATTAAGAATTGTATTGATGATTTTGTAAACAAGGCTGAAAATATATCTAGAAATAAGGTTAAAATATTTAGAAGTGATAACGGCCTGGAATTTATAAATAAAGAAGTCAAAGACATATTTTCGAAACGCGGTAAAACATATCAAACTAGTGTCCCATGCACCCCTGAACAGAATGGGAAATCAGAAAGAGAAAACAGAACGCTAGTTGAAGCTGCCAGAACGATGTTGAGTGCAAAGAACTTACCAAAGAAATTATGGGCATAGGCAGTAAATGCAGCAGCATTTATTTTAAATAGGACCGGAAAAAGTAAAGATGGAGAAAAATCACCTTATGAAGTATGGACCGGCAATTCTTACGACATTCATCACTTAAAAGCTTTTGGCAAACCAGTGTACGAGGAGAAGAAAATGGGATCGCAAAGGTGAAAAAGGATTAATGGTTGGATATGGAGAGACTGTGAAAGGCTATAGAATATATTTTTCACAGAAAAATAGTGTAGGAATAAAGAGAGATGTAGTTTTCTTAAAGCAAGAACTAAATTATGAGCATGAACAAACAGCCGAACTCAATCTTATGGAAGAAAATGAAAACCAAGGTAATGAGACTGATGGATCCCACAATGAACCAGAAGTTAACTCGGCCAGCCCCAATGAAAGCAGTATACTGGATGAGGCAGAAGAGTCTGAAAGCGAGTATGAACCATGCAGTGACGCAGGTGATAGTTCAATGGAGTCGAATAACACTTCAGTGCCACAGGAAAGTGAACGCAAAAAACGTGTGTGGAAACCACCTGTTTTCTATATTAACGGCATTGGCCATAATGTATATACTATACTGAGGAGAATGAACCCATCACTTACAAAGAGGCCATGAAGAGAAAAGATTCTAGTGAATGGAGTGAAGCTGTTAAGAGAGAACTACAGACGCGTAAAGAGAATAACACTTGGGATATATGCGATGTTCCTGTGAAGGAGAAAGTTATCAGTAGTAAGTAGGTATTTAAAATTAAAAAAAAAGTAATAATATTTCACAATACAATGATATTTATGCTCCAGTTGCAAAATTATCAACTTTTAGGCTTTTTGTAGTAATTGCAACTAAATCGAGGTTACCAATTTATCAAATGGATGTAACAGGGGCATTTTTATATGGAGAAATAAATGAAAATATCTTTATTAGTTTACCAGAAGGAGCTTATACAGGTAATAACAATGTGGTTAAGCTCAATAAATCACTTTATGGACTCAAAAATTCACCAAAATGTTGGAATACTAAATTTAATAATATAATGTTGAAAGAAAGTTTTGTTAGATCAAGTTGCGATTCTTGCAATGCAATGGTAATGACAGAATATATTTGCTTTTATATGTTGATGATCTCTTAATTTTTGGAACAAATAACAGTTTGATAATACACCTGAAAAATGTATTAAATAAAGAGTTTAAAATGAAGGACCTGGGATTGGTAACAGATTTTTTAGGCATAGACGTAAAGCAAAATATAGAAAAAGGGGTCACTGAATTATGCCAAAGAAATTATTTAGAAAATGTCCTCAAAAAGTTTAAGATGGAAAATTGTAAGCCTATGTTGACGCCTCTAGATCAAAATTTTAATGCAAAAATATTTGAAAATGATATGCTACGGATAAAAATACTGAGAAGTTATGTCGACAAATTAAAGAGTGTCTCATGTATGCGGTGTCTGGAACTAGACCCGACTTATGTTTTGCTGTCTCTTTGTTAAGTAGATATCAAACATGTGCATACTTTGGATTATAAGTTAATATACAAGTGTAAGGATATTATTCTGGAGGGATATTGTGATGCAGATTGGGGAGGTGATCTGAAAGATAGAAAATCAACTACAGGCTAATTATTTAAATTTTTAAACAGTTTAATTTCGTAGAGTTCGAAGAAGCAAGTGTCTGTAAGTCTATCCTCAACAGAGTCAGAGTATGTTGCTATTAGCATGACAGCTAGTCATGCTAGTCATGCTTGTTGGTTAATAAATTTCTTAAATGATTTTAAAATCAAAAATATTTTTCCAGTAAACATTTATTGCGATAATCAGTCTGCCATCTCAGTCGCTTGCACTGATAATGTCAAGCGTTTAAAACACATTGACATTAAATATCACTTCATAAAAGAATTAATTAAGAAAAACAAAGTATCTTTAAAATATGTTAAAACTAGTGAACAACCAGCAGACATGTGTACAAGGGCCTTAAGTAGGGATTTAATTACAAGATTCTTGAAGAAGTGTAGTGTAGGCAATTTGAAAGAGTAATAGTTTATGTTAAAATTTTTTATTACTCAAAATGAATTAGTAAACACAATAGATAAGATAAAATTTGAATTCTAATAATACTATTTCTGTACATGCATATGAAAGTGCATATTATTTTGAAAAAAAAAAAAATTGTATATATTTCATTATAAAAGAAAAAAAAAATTAAAGTGTAATTACATTGGGAGTTGGTTTTGAAGTGTGACAATGTAACTACCCCTTAATTCTTTTTTTTTTATTAATGGTATCCCTGTAACAACACAGTTAGTTTTAAGTTGATCATACATATTGATGTATATATAAATTAAAACAAAGCAGTCGTTTGAAACCTATTGAGCTGTTAAGCATTAATCTTTATTGAAGTAATAAAATACCTCGTTAATTTGAAACTGAAACTTTTATTTATTTAAACACACGGCAATATTTCGAATCGCAAGTGTGTTATGCTCTTGCTGCATTTTGTCTCTCTGTTCTCTCTATGTTAACTCTGAAGAGTTCCCACAAATTTCAATTCTTGACAACTTATGGTTCATGTAGTCCTTAGCTTTTGCATAATTGAGATGGGATCTGGTTTTTTCTACGAACCGATTGGTAATGAAATCACTTTTTGATCTGCAGCAAATTAAGTTGTGATCAGTAAAAGAGCGCTCTACTGAGTCGACAACAATTTTATCGAATACGTTGCTAAATACTTGGTCAATGCAGGTCCCAATACCGGACCTTGTTACTAGATTATGAGAGTTGTGGCAATTTTGAAATAATTCTGATAAGTCTGAAAATTGAGAGCAACCAAACAAGTCAATGTTTGCGTCACCAACCAAAATAACTGGGCTGTGTATACTTCTAGCCATAAATCTCTCAGAAATAGAAAGAAATGCTCTAATATGACATTTTTGCAAACTATAGATCGACACTAATCGTAATGACTTATTATAAGCTAACATATACCAAGTCAACAAAATTCGCACTTACGCACATCTCCACAGAGAATTTCAGTTTACTGCTCACATAGAGCGAAGCACCGCCATATCCATCGTCCCTACAACAATGCACTACACTATAACCAGGTATAGAGTGTAACTGGGATAAATTTTCTTTATTATTCTTTAGCTATACTTGCAAGAAGAGATTTAAATTTGTTAAAATTATTTATTTAGGAAAGAGTAATTCAAATGAAATACAGTCATTAAAGCTTGAAAAATTATAGAAATACTGATTATTAGTCATAATATCAATCAAAAAAGTCTAAAACTATACAAGGAAGATAATGCAATGCAAAAAAAAGCTAACAAAGTTATGGAGAAACAATCGCCACTTGATCATCGTCTTCATCACCAGCAGTAATTCTTCGATTCGTTGCTGCGTAATTGTTGTTGTTTTGCGTTTTAACGGCCTAGCATTTGTTGTTGCATTCAACAAAATTTTGTACACCTCTTCGCATCTGATGACTTGTAGCTTTGATGTATCTGACCTTTTATAAAATACTCGCCCATTTTTTACATAGAAGTGTATAATCAACATTTTTTAGGGTTCTTGAATATCTCAGAAGGTTAAGAGTTTCTTTGCTCAGGCTGTCATTAATAAAAACTGCATTCGTAGACTCGTTTTGCTTCAACTTTGGTTTGGCAGTCATCAATTTCTCTTTACACATTTTAGAAGCGAACAACAAGTACAGCTTTCCTTTCCTTCTTGCGATTTTTATTCTTGTTGACTAAAAAGTAAGCATCTTCAATATTCTGCAGCTCCATATAAACACCAACGCTTTTTGACAGCTGCACTACACTTTCAGCTTTCAGTGGTACTATCATTCACCTTTTGACCACTAACAATGCATTTAATTCTTACGCGATCGTCGTTCAACAACTTTATCGATTATTTAAGATTGTTAATTTCTTGCCTAAAATTGATTTTTGCTTTCCATTCTAATTTCTTTGTTTTCATCAACACCTTTTAAAATATTATCATATTGTTCGGCCATAAACCGCACAGATTCTTGTATGTCAGACAGCTGATCTAGTTTGTTTAACTTTATTTTAATTGTTTGCAATTCTTTTTTCACTTCTCCTTCGCCGCCTTCGCATGAGTGACAAACGTAAACCTCGCTCTCATTATCATTACTCACTAAGTATTCAAATTGACCCTTGGCTAACTTAGTGCACTGAAAGTGAAATTTTTTGGCGCACTTATCGCACTCAATAAAGTCTTGTTCTTCTTTTATTTACAACTTGCATTGCTTGCAAATTGATTTCTTATTTATACTACATTTTCGATTAGCACTACCATTCTTGACTATGACGAGATTCACACTTGTTTGCTTAACCTAATACAAAGCTTTATATCCCAGAAAAGATGATTTAAGCCTCCGAAAATATATTGAAAAATTGATATGCTTTAAAACTGATAAGAAATGAACTTTTCCATACAAGGTTGGCAGCCTATTTACCTTTTTTACGTTTAAATGTCATAATCAATTACGAAATCTATTACAAATTCTTTAAATTTAAAAACTATGCAGCAGTAAATTTATCACTGTATTTTCATTTATTCTACTTCTACTTAGCGGCAAAAAGTTACTTTTGCTGCGTAATCTCTGGGCAGCAGCGATTCATTGATTTTCCAATACTAGTGTGCCTTTGAATGGCCCGTGCAAAAGTAATGGTTCTCTTTCAATTTCATCTAGCAGGATTTCATCAAATCCGTCTTCCTTCACTGGCATCGCCAACACCAGTACCATGAGCTCTTCCTTCAGAATACGCGCTATGCACTCTGACAAAAAATCGGTGATCTGGACGACGTGCGTTCAGGTATCTTCATCGGTAAAGTGGAGCGGCTGCATTTGCGTCACGTCCGGATTCGTCGAAAATGAAACAAATGTTTGCATACTCGAGAGTTGTGTAGTATCTTCAAGACATCGTTATAAATTTTCGAAAAAATGTGACTTTTGGCTAATGTAGTCCATCATTTTGAAATTTCTTTTTGACAGGATTGGGTAAACCATAGCGAAAAAATGTCTACAGTAAGCCTAGGTTAATAACGCAAAGGGGAAAAGTTTCCACTCAGGACATTTCTCGAAATCGGACCGACTTTTACTTAACATGATATTACTTTTTCTGATCCGCCTTGGGGTCACTCATCCGCTGTAGAAGGTTGTCCACTACTTATGGGACACCCTTTATATAAAATATTGGTGCTAAAAAAAAGGCAGTGCAATTTTTCATTCAGAAAAAGCGTTTGCTTTAAATGCTCTCTCAATATCGACTGGAGGAATCAGAAAACTCCAATATTTATTTTTTTTTATTTTTTTATAATAATGATATTAGTTTATTTTACAGTCATGCTCTCGTCAAAATTCTGTGTTTAATTATTGTTTTTTTTTTTATATACCTCAGCCATATGTTAATTATATTTGGTTAATACTGTGTTCTTTAATGGGTTTTTTTTTCAGGCCACTTTTTTATAGTTCGCCTTAAGTGGGTCAAAGTGGAGAGAAATAAACAAACTGGCGACTACCGTAGTTATGAATACTTCCTATCATCCGTACTCGGATATTTCTTCGCCCCATCAACATGATTCCCCTAGTCCTGATAACAAATTTTCACCTATATTAGTAGGATACCGCAATGGAATCGTTAATAGAGGAATTTGTGCTGAATCTAATGTTGATTTACATTCACCCCATTTGACATTTATGGATGAAATGACAAGTGATTATCATCATCACCAACGAATCGTTAATACAAACAATTCTCACAAAATATGTGCAGGATGTGGAGGTAAGAATTTTGCTTACTATTTAAATAAAAGGACGCATGGCGGCTTATATTGCAGTTCTCCAACAATAAAAATTAACCGACATGTGCAATTGGCTCATTTAAATATAAATTGTTCATGTATGTAAATTTCATAGGAAAGTCACGAAAAATAATTATGTTCACATGGGTGAATTTTGACTATGTATCAAAAATTTCCAGCATTAAATTTATTAATGATTCGTGCTATTGCGATCTAAACCTAAAGCTTTTTTATCAGAGTTCGGAAATATTCATTCCTGAACGCTAGCGTACATGAACGTGTACGTTATAATTTTTACTGTTTCGTTCTTATTCATGTGTGATAAGATGCGAAAATTTGCATTCGACCGCTCACATGAACGGTTGGAAATTTTTTGTCATCTTCCGTACACGAATGTATCAGTTCCTTTTCACTAGCCTACATTCATGAGCGAGTGGAAGCAACATTTTTTCCATCGTTCTTACATGAACTCTTGTTCATAAATGAACGTAAATGATGAGTGATGATGCAATAATTGTTCGTACTTGTGAGCTATGATCAGCGTTCGTGTATGCATCTATTTACATACAGTGGTTTTTTTTTTGTTTTTGCGATCGGTTCCTGCGGTCCCACTTATCCGCCTAACCGCACGAGAGGCGCATCCGTCTATCGTACGGATCGGTGACCGACTACAAACAGCCCGGACTGCTCTGCATTCAGTAAGCGAAACCGTACGTGTGCGGCATATCCGTCAATCGTACGGATCGGTGACCGGGACTGCACTATTTCTTTAAAAGAAATGATGGGTTTCAGCTCTATCCGATCACTAATTAAATAAAATTTCTACTGTGCAGCAGAATTAAGATATATAATTATTTTTTGCTTTATAACATTGTAAGAATCCACGGGACTAATAAGATGACAAAGGGTATTATAATCATTACATATACACCGGAATGGACAAAAAAGAGCGTAGTTTGAATTACAAATATCAAGTCTTAAGAAACGAAAATGTCTCATATTCCTTCCTGGATTATTAATGTTAATCATGCCGTGCAATAACTCAGAGTTCATTGAGCCGGAAAACAGTTTATTTAAGAAAGTAACATTTAGCATAATTCTTCGACTGCGCAGAGTTGGTAACCGTAATAGTTTAAGACGATTTTCATATGAAGGCAAATTTAAGTGTGAATTCCATGGTAGCCCCCGAAGTGAAAACAATAGGAATTGTTTCTGCACCGACTCGAGTATATCAATGTATATATTATATTGTGGGTTCCACACCACTGATGCATATTCCAATATTGGATGTACAAGTGAAGTGAAAAGCAGCTTAGTCGTGTAGGGGTCATCAAATTCTTTAGACCATCGTTTTATAAATCCAAGGACACTTTTTGCTTTGTTAGCCATTAAACTTATATGAACGTTGAAGCTAAGTTTTTTATCCATAGTGACGCCTAAATCTACAAAATTTTCAACCTTTTCCAATTTTACACCATTTGTAGAATATGAAGTATCAATTTCTTTCCTTCTTGTAAAAGTCATTTGTTTGCACTTTTTGAGATTTAAGGTCATGAAGTTTGTATCACACCATTTAACAAGTTCATTTAGGTTTGATTGTAAAGTTTTATGATTAAAATAATCATTAAAAGAATAAAGAAGCTTTACATCATCAGCATACATTAAAATATGGGCCGAATCCATAGCAGAGGGTAAGTCATTTATAAATAGTAAAAATAGTGTGGGGCCAAGATGACTACCTTGAGGAACTCCAGATGAAACCATTATATGTTTAGAAAATACGTTGTCAAACAATGCTTGTTGCTTCCTATCCGTTAGATACGATCCAATCCACTTTAATATCGATGAAGGAAAGCCTATTGAATACAGCTTTTTTAAAAGTAGGCGATGACTTACGCAGTCAAAAGCTTTGCTGAAATCCGTGTATGTAACATCCGTTTGCTGATTTCGCTTAAATCCGTTTATAACAAGTGTGGTGAACTCCAAAAGATTTGTAGATGTAGATCTACCTTTCAGATAACCATGCTGAGATACTGTCATCAAGGACGAGACGAAGTTTGAAAGTTGATCATTAATTATTTTTTCAAAAAGTTTTGGGTTTGCACTGAGCTTAGATATGCCTCTGTAATTTTCAATATAAGCCTTACTTCCAGATTTGTGAAGTGGGATAATGTAAGATTCTTTCCATGATTTAGGAAAATAGCCCAAAATCAAGGCAATACTAAAAATTTTTGAAAGAGGATAACAAAGACAATACTTCAGGATGCTTGTTGGGATGTTATCTGGTCCAGTAGAATAAGAACATTTTAAAATTTTTAGTTCATTACTGACGAAATCCGCACCAATTCGTGGGAGTTGCATCTCATTTATACGCGGAAGACTATATGGATAGTTCATGCTGGAATTATAAGTTGAAGATGAATAAGTTGACTCAAAGAAGTTTGCAAACAAATTAGATATTAAGTTGGATTTAGTGACCTTTATATTGATAAATCTGTTTTGATAATTGGGCTTTAGGTCCAAAATATTTAAAAATAATGATCTTTTATAATTTTTTGTAATTTATTTTAATTCGTCCAATATTTCGACGTCCATTGGATGTCATCTTCAGGGACTCTAAAAAAATAGTATGTAACTTATAGACGTAATTTCTTAACAAACTCCATATAAAAAACTTACATATTTTAACAAATTAACAAAACTGCATAAAAACAAAACATTTTAATAACAATATTTAAAACAAAACATAAGTGACTGAAAAACACAAAACACGAAAAAATTTCAAAAGGAACATAAAAATATTGCACAAATTTTCAGTGTAAGTGACGAAATTTTCCATAAAGACAATAAGAAAAAAGTTCAAACAATACTTAGAGACAATGGATTCCCAGAATTGACTACAATTCATTTCACAGACGGATAAAATTTGCTTTAGAAAAAGAAAATGACGAAAAACTGCCGTACTTAGACACACTTATTATAAGAAACAACAATATAATTAAGACTGACTGGTATCAAAAACCTATGGCAACTGGACGCTTGCTAAACTTTTATTCAAAATATCCAAAAAATACTATTCTAAATACGGCCAAAAACTTTATTCGACGAATTTTCAGTGTAAGTGACGAAATTTTCCATAAAGACAATAAGAAAAAAGTTCAAACAATACTTAGAGACAATGGATTCCCAGAATTGACTACAAGAAACCTTATGAAAAACCATAAAAAACAGAATTATAACTCCCCTAGCATAGTCAAAGACGGACCAAAGATTTACAAATCGCTATCATACTTGCCGGATTTTTCCGAAAAATTAAAAAAGTCAGATATTTATAATAAAGAAAAATATAGAATAGCATACAAGACAAATAACACACTAAATCGACTATACAGCAAGACGAAATGCAAAATAGATGACCGTAACAAATCGAATTTGATTTATCATGCAAATAAAAACATGAATGCTTATTTTTTTTTATAATGATTTTTGTTTTTATTTACAATCTGTCAATATTAACAATAAGAAAATTTTATAAGTAGTGAAATTTTAATTAGCAGAATAGTTACACTCCATTGAGTGTATACTCATGAAATGCTATTACGCCTTCCCACAGAAGTACTGCTAGAAGGCCTTCCCACAGCAGCAGTGCTATAAGGTCTTCCCACAGCAGCAGTGCTATAAGGCAGGTATGGCCAACAAGTAGATCGCGATCGACCGGTCGATCGCGAAGCGATATTTGGTCGATCATAGTTTAATTTTATTTTTTTATTTATTAAAAAAAATTTTTTTATTTATTTTAAAAATTAAAAAAAAGCATAATTACTGAAACGTAGTATTTTAAAATTTTAAAACAGCAGACTGAGCATTTTTTATAGTGCAAAACTTGAGCACGATTAATAAAAATTATCAAGTTGGTTTTACTATGTAGATCGCGACACATTTTTGAGATAAAAAGTCGATCTTAGGCACATACAAGTTGGCAACCCCTGCTATAAGGCATCATAATAGAAAGCAAAAAAGATGGACTTCATGTATTTTTTTATTTCATGTATTGCAATGTTTTATGATTCCACATTACTTTTTTGTCATTGCATTGTATTTACTTATACGTCATCAAAAATAGATAATTGGTTAGAAGTAAGGAACGGTGTAAATGTTGCTAGGCTGCTCTTCTGTTTCATGTTATGTTAAAGTGGTAGAGTGTTGTGTATTTTATGTAAAATTATAAATTAAGAAAACGTCACAAAAAATAAACATTAAAAATATGAACGCAAGAGGTTGACACATATAAAAAAAACATTTAACTAAGAGTCTCACGACGTATTAAGACTTACATTTTTTCAAAGTACTTCTGTGACCACTTCTACGGTAAGCGCTCTTTGAAGGGCTCTTGACGCAAGCGATGTAGGAAGGCCTGCATGAAGAGTATTTCTATTAGGCCTCCGAAAGAAGGCCTGTTTTATCGAGACGTTTCATATAAAAAAGAAAGTAAGTTTGAAAGGAGGTAGTAAGGCCTTAATCTTACCAAGGAAGACCTGCTAGAAGGCCTGCAAGCTCCTGGCCTTGCCTACTGGGATGTTGCATATAACAAACACACCTACACAACAAAGACTCAACTACACATCAGACACTGACAATTGTGCACACATTTCTAGACATCTAATAAAAACAAAAAGCTCTAAAACAAAACATTAGACAGCTGATCAATACAAAATTACTGGAGACAGAAACATTTGACAACCGAAGGGCTTAAAAGAAAGTGCAATATTTTTGTGCAATATTTTTATATCCCTTTTGAAGTTTTTTCGTGTTTTTTGTGTTTTTCAGTCACTTATGTTTTGTTTTAAATTTGTCGAAATATTGGACGAATTAAAATAAATTACAAAAAATTATAATAGATCATTCTTTTTAATTATTTTGGACCTAAATCCCAATTATCAAAACGGATTTACAAATTAGATATTTAATTTTTTTCGGATGATGATACACCTTTATAAGACATCTGAAGAGGATACGCAGATGATTTACGTTTGATGTTTATAAATTTGTAAAAAAGTTTAGGATTATTCTTAATGTTGAGTTTTATATATGAGAAGTAGTTTAAATAAGAGCGTTTATTAAGATTTTGATAACAATACTGAGCGCGGGAATAACTTATATAATCGATGGTTTCACTAGACATTTTGAATTTTTTAAACCGGCGGTTTCTTACATTTTTAAGATAGTTTAATTCACTTGTTACCCATGGAGGACCGCTTTAAAATACTGACTTTTTGAACTTCGGCACAGATTTGGAAATACAATTAAGCAAGCACACATTAAATGATTTAACATAGCACTCCATATCAGCCACAGTGTAATATTGTTTATCCAGAAGTATAACTGACCAGTCGATATGGTTTAACAAGGAGTTAAGTCTAATATAATTCGTTTTTTTAAAGTTGAAACATGAATTCACGATTTTTTTTCAGTAAGCCACATGCTAAAAAGTATTTTAATAGAAGAGTTGGGTGATGTTTGTCCTCCGGTAAAACTAAAAGATCATTGCGACTTATCTTTATGTTAACAAATTCATCAACAAACGCAAGATCAAGGTTTCTGTTGCTCGTATTAAGAACATTATTAATTTGATGAAGACAACAATCAGAAAGAATATCCAGAAATTCAGTTATTTCGTTATTGGATGAAGTTGGTGTGAGAAAGCAGCAATTGTCCGTTATATTCCATGCAACATATGGTAAATTAAAATCTCCAACTACAATCATGGTATCATTTACAGTGAGACGATTATTTATTCCTCTAAATTCTTCAGCATGTCGTAAATAGGAAGTGTGATCAGCATTTGGTGGAATGTAGGAACAAGTTTGATGAGAACGCCAACAAGTTCTAAATCAGTATTGTTTATAAACTTCAATTCCTCACAGCATAATGAAATGTGCACCGCCAGACGGACTCCACCTCCTATTTTAGACTTACGATCTTTTCTGAATACTTGATAGTTGCTACAAAGAATTTCAGTGTCCAATATATTTTCCCGAAGCCATGTTTCAGAAAACGAAATAACATGGAATTCAAAGTCGAAACTATTCATGAATAAATCAGATAACTTAGTATTTAAACCTCTAACGTTTTGATAAGCGATGGTTAAAGTTTGAAAACGGTCGTAAGCTAGTTTTTTGGAACATTTTGATCTTCAGAACGCTGTGGTAAACTATCAATATTTTCAGAGCGTGGGCTGTTTCTATATTCGAATTCCCGAACTAGAGTGTTACGCGGCCAAAAATCTTTGTTGTTCACCTTTTCAAAAATTTCTTCAGGGACAAAAACCTTAAATGAAGACTTTTTCCTCGGATATGAAAAACTTAGTTTACGCACAGAAAAATCACTAGAGTCATTTAATTTATTTTTAATATAATGATTTAAGTCCTCAACCGAAGTATCAGAAGCAAAACGCGACACAAAAACAGTTTTTTTGGAAGATATAACCACAAGTTCTTTTGGGTCATTTCTATCAGGGACTGTTACTGGAATCGAATCACTATCATTTTGAGCAGAGGTAGATGGCAAATTGGATTGTACAGTTATTATATTTTGAGTAAGAGGTTGCACAGTTTTAGGTGGTTTATCGGAGTCGATTTTTTTGGTGTTGAAACCTGCTCTTGTAAGCATCTGAAGTCGTTAAAAAGAGTTTCAAAATGCTGAAATTTCTGCAAGAGAGCAGACAGGTCCTTGCCAATTTCAGCAAAACCTTTTTTAGACTGCTTATATAGATTATATAAGCAGTTATCATTTGCCTTGCACTTGGTGCATGACCACCGAAGACCTTCACCCTTCTCAATTACATCAGCAATGCGACCATTTAGTCCAACAATTTCGCATGATAAAGATCATCGCAGAAATGACAGACAAATAAAATTTAATGAAAGTAGTTTAATTTAACGAAAGTAGTTTAGAAAGGATTAACTAAAAGTATGCTGCACTTTTTTTTTTTTTTTGAAGATTTTTCTATCCGTTTCACGGAAAAACGAATGTTAATTAAAAGGAACTAAAAGTATGCTACAGCTTTTTTTTTTTTTTTTTTAATGCTTTTTCAAACCGTTGTTTAAATCGCAAGAACGAAGAGATGTAATGCTTCAGAAATGTCAAACGAGACAAAAATAAACTGAAAACTAAGCAAAACAAAAAAACACCGCGCAAAAATAAAAACAATGTATGTACGTATGGATAAAAACAAAACAAAAACAAATTTGTTGCTACAAAAGAGAATGAAAAGTATGAAATTTAATTTAGTTATTAAAGCACAAACTAATGCGATTTCAATGAAATCTACAAAAAGTCACAATACTAAACACAAGTTAATTAATTTTCACAGTAAACACTTTAAAATAATGAACTTAAAACCACTTAATTTTGCGATATAAACAGGAGCAAATAAACACAGTTGTTAACAGCTTGACAGCATGATACTACATACTGCATATTTTATGTAGTGCGTACTTTTAACTTCAACGCTCCATAATTTTGAAACTAAATGGAACATGAAAAAAATGTTGATATCATTTGAAAGAGCAAAAATTATAGTTTAAAAACAAGTTTATTTTTTCTTAAAATAGAAAATCAAAACATACTTCTAAATTTTAAGTCACAGCTTATTTTATGCACATATAGATAAACTGTAAAAACATTATCAAAAATAATGATTTTGTAATTTTTAGTATTTAGTGTGGTAGCCTCTTTGGTCAGCTACCTTTTAAAGGCAGAATACTATGCCACTCAATTTAGGGTGCCACTTTAGGAATTTTTTGTATGAAATGATTTATGTTCGGATATTTTTTCCCAAAATCGCCCATAAAACTTTAATCACATTTAGGTCTGCTGCCATCAAATGCGGGGACTCGTACTAACCAGTATTGAACTATGCCCGCTTTGTGTTTTTGTCTTTAACTTGGTAAAACCGGAAATTTGTCTGTATGCCCAGATTTTAACTAGCGAGTAGCCCGCAATCAGTTAGAAATGGGATTAACTGTCAAATTTTCGCAAAAGAATATGTTTTAACGGCCGCTGAGTACCAGAATTCGGATTTTATATGAATCATCATGAATATGGAAATGTGTCTTTAGATTTTGAAGGACAATTTGCTGCAGAGCGCCGAATATCTGGGCATACAGAAAAATTTCCAGTTTTACCAAGATAAAGACCCAAAACACAAACTAGGCATAGTTCAATCCTGGTTAATATACAAGTGCCAGTATTTGATGGCAAATTTGGAAAAAAATATCCGAAAAACAAACACGTAATACAAAAAGGACCTTAAAAAGTTACTTTAAATTGAGTGGCGCAATGTTCTGCCAGCTACAACTTAAAAATTTGCGGTTATGTTGCCAAACAGTATTAGGCTTTTTGTCGCTTATTTTTTATAAAACCAAAAGCTAATGTTCAAACTTAAAATTATGAATTTTATTTTCAACCGACCGATTGCCGGCTTAACAAAGCTTAAAAGAAAATAAATAATTCAAATGACAGTAAACTTGATTTTATGCTATGCCAATTATTTATAGTCAAATTTGAGAAAAATTAGAAAGCTTTAGGAGAGTTAAAGTAACAAACTACAAATGGGAGCAAAATTTAAAAGCTGCCAAAAAATACGAAAGCAATTAAGTTCGGTTTTAAGTTCTTCTCCGAACATCATCATCTTTTATAACATCTATAACTGCACCATATTTTCAATGTGTATACCTTCCGATGTTGCACGGCACTTCGTCGTCTGCTATAAAAGCGTTTTGTAATCGGCACTCTATCTCTGGAAAAATATTTGCACCGCAGTGCGTATGCTACAGCTGCCAGCTATCTAAGCGGTTAATGCTTAGAATTGAAACGTCCGGCTCAACGACCGATGTAAATGGCGCGCTTATTAAGTGTGCGCTGGTCTCAGTATCTCAAAGTCAGCATAATTTTCTGAAATGGAACAAAATGGAGGAGAATTCATTATTGCTGAAATTTGACAAAATAATGTCCGAAGTTTATCAAAAGACAAAATACAAAGGCCAATAGTGCAAAGTAAATGTAATTTTCCAATTGGCTTAAAAATAGTAAGTAAAGAGTTTAAAAAAGTAAAAAGTTAAAAATGCTTTGCAAAGCAAACGTACAATATCAGAAAAATATCGAAAAAGAAAAAAAAAACAGCTTATTTAATACTGCTCAATAGCTGTCGATTACTTATACATAACATCAATTGGTGTACTTATTTCGATATACGGGGCAAAATTTGCTAAGCGTGCCGGGCTAAAAATATTTGTGCTCCGATCTTGTTCAAATTTTAGTCATTTGTAGTTCAAGTCGTGATCGATTAAATACCGGTAGGATTTTGCTCCAACAGTATTAGTTTTTAAAATACCGAAGTGTAAAATCTTTAGTCTTTATTTTTGTTTTTAATTCAGTACTTGTATTTAATTTGTAAATAACAATTGTAATGAGTGATTCCAATAGAGTTTTTCATGATCTTTTAAAAAAAATACTCTGTATGAAAAAATTTTTTTTTATAATAATTTTTGCAATTTAAAAATGATTTTGTATTTTTTAAAAAAACATATATTTAAATTTTTTATTCAGGTTATATGAAAACTTGATTTATTAGATTTCAGAATATTAAGTATTTAAAAGACAAGAGACCCTACTCCAACTCCCACTAAAAAATTATGCCGATATACGAAACACTGACGTTGCAGTAGAGCAAAAGTCGTACCCGAGCAATGAATTAATTTTTTTTTAGTTTTGTTGCTATTTGAAAATTTACAGTTGATTGAAACGAAACAAAAATTATTTCAATGTTCGGCTACGACGTAAGGGAGACCTTTTGTTCTATCTTCAACGTCAGTGTTACGTATATCGACATAATGTTATGTTGGGAGGTGAAGTAGGGTCTCTAGTATATAAAGAGACGAATAACGCTTTTAAAATAAAACCGACAATGCAACGTTTAGCAGGTACAACAGTGCAGTACATGTGCAGAGCGGGGCGCGCGAGTTGCGCACCAAGTTACGTACCCTCACTCTAGCCCTGTGACTATGTCGGTCAACGACATAATTAATAAATATAAACAATAAACTTAGAAGCCATTGACCTTTTTATTTCCGTTGGTTATACTGACGCAATATTTCCGTATGTTATGCTAACGTAAACATTGTTGGAAATAGTAAAATCCACGAAAATATTAATTGCAATATTTTATGATTGAATCTATGAATAAAAGAAAATGTAAATTAAAACCAAAATTTCAAAAATGTAACTTAAAACCAAAAGTTTCCGCTGTTTATGTCAACGTAACCGTTGCCTATAAAGATTTGAAGAGCTCATCAAAAGCAGCAACAAAGCTTCAATAATGTCGTTGCTTCTGATGACAAATCAATTCTACATTTTGTTTATGTTAAAGGAAATATAGCTCTTAGGTCGACCAACTAAATTTATTGGAAATAGAAATTAAGTCAGTCTTAAGATATCGAGCAACCGAACTGTTTGGAAATAAAAAATCTTTATTAGTAAAGTTTTATTTTGAAACCGAGCCTTGAGCTCATAATTGGCGCAGTCGTGGAAGTTTTTTCTAAAGAAAAAACTCGCTTAAAGTACCAAAATTTTGTGAAAATTTTTCTAAAGCAAAATTCGTTAAGTAAATTAAGTAGTGAACATTTTTTCTAAAGAAAAAACTCGTTAAAAAAACAGAAGTAAAGAAAAATTTTTTTTTATAAATTTTTTAATAACAAATTAAGTAACTGTTGTGAAAAACACTAAAACAAATGAAATCAGTAAGCGGAATATCAAAGTGAAAAAGTCTTATGAGCAAAAGGCAAAAAGAATTCGACAACAACAGGAGAAACATGGAAGTACAAGAATTTCAAATGGTAATCCAACGTCAGGAGGAGCTCATCAATCAACTCCGGCAACAAGTAACTCAAGAACAAAAATAACAAGTAGTTCAGCAGCAGAAAATGCAACAAAAGCTATAACAACAAGAACAAGAACTGCAGCCACAACAAGTTCAAGCAGCATAAATCCCTCAAATGAACAACTTAGAGTTATTACCAAAATACTGATAAATCAATTCAGAGCAATACAAACTCTGACAGAAATGAACTACCTAGCCACATTTATTAAGGCAGTGGACCGAATAATGGAACTCTGTGGACTTAACGTAAAATTGATAACTTTGATATTGATGTTTAGGCCGAACATCATCATTATCGAGAAAATCCGTGGGGAAGCAACCGGTATAATAAAGGGTGTTTTTTTTAGAGGTTTGTTTTTCGAATAGAGATAAAACTGGCATTTTATGGTCAAATCTGGCAACTCTAATGTCATTTATGTTCAGTTTGGTTTGCCATTTCATCATGAACAGGTTGACAAAAGAACAACGCTTGCAAATCGTGCAAATTTATTTCGAAAATAATGGTTCAGTTCGCGAAGTTTACCGCAAGCTCCGTCCATTTTATGGTCGACATAATCGTCCATCAGAGCAATTAATTCGGTTAACCATTAATCGTTTTCGCACTACGTTTACTCTATGTGATAATACGCATCCGCAGAGACGTCGAACAGTGCGCACCGAAGAAACAATTGCCGCTGTAGAGCAAAATGTTGAAGAGGACCCGAATGAATCGATTCGCCACCGTGCACAGCAATTGGAGCTTTGTCCATCAACTTTATGGAAGATTTTGCGCAAAGATCTTGGCTTGCGACCTTACAAGATCCAGCTTGTGCAAGAATTAAAGCCGCGAGACCATGCAATGCGTCGTGATTTTGGTGTATGGGCCGAAAATGAGATTGATCTCGATGCTGATTTTCATCGCAAAATTTTGTTCAGTGATGAGGCTCATTTTTGGTTGAATGGCTACGTCAACAAGCAAAATTGCCGCATTTGGAGTGAAGAGAATCCACATGAGACCCTTGAGACGCCATTACATCCACAAAAACTGACTGTTTGGTGTGCTCTATGGGCTGGTGGAGTCATTGGGCCATACTTCTTCCGAAATAATGCTGGAGAGTCAGTTACCGTTAATGGAGACCGGTATAGAGCCATGATAACCGACTATTTTGTTCCCGAATTGGATGGCATGAATGTGGATGAGTTGTGGTTCCAACAAGACGGCGCTACATGCCACACAGCCCACGTCACAATCGATTTATTGAAGGAAACATTCGATGAGCGCATAATTTCGCGGAATGGACCTGTCAATTGGCCACCAAGATCGTGTGATTTGACACCATTGGATTATTTTCTTTGGGGATATGTGAAGTCGCTCGTCTACGCCAACAAACCAGAAACGTTAGGGGACTTGGAAGCCAACATTCGTGGCGTTATTGCCGACATACGGCCCCATATGCTCGAAAAAGTGGTTCAAAATTGGACCTGTAGAATTGGCTTAATTCGAGCCAGCCGCGGCTGCCACATGCCCGAAATCATATTTAAACATTAATGGCATAAAATTATCCTTCCAATAAAGCCAAATTGATGGACATTAAAACGATTTTCTTGTGTTTTATTTCAATTCGAAGCTCTATACCTCTAAAAAAAACACCCTTTACAAGAACTAAGCAACAGACCGACATGGATAGAAGTCAAAACGAAACTTAAACAACACTTTAAACCAAGGACAACTTACGGGCAAATCTACAACAGATGCAGGGCTATCGAAGTGAGTACCTTAAGGGAACTATTTGATTATTTTGAAAATGATAAAATTGAGATTAATACACTATATGAAGTAAGTGAATAGATCTTCGCTTCTATATATATCAGCCAATTAGTGTTAATCGCGATTTAGTCGAAATTTTAGTAAAAAAAGTGGATTACACTGTTAGAGCACAGATAAGTGGGAATATGAAACTCGAGCACATTATAATTTTATTTACAAAATTAAATCTACTCGATAACATTAGGGCAATCGACTTTAAGCACAGGAAACCACGTCAGGATAAACAAAATAGGAAAATTAATTATTTTTTTAGACGAAATACTGAAGTTACTTTAGGCGGACAAAATACAACTAACAAAGCTTCCACTGGTAATATCAATAGGACTAATAACGAAGAAAGAAGTTTATAATAATTGCAGTTACAATTTTAACAATAATCAACATCGTAATTGGGGACATAATAAACGATCCAACCAGTCAGGTCAATCCAACATGAGTGTGGACCAAACAAACCAAACTAGGAGAAGTGCAGCACAGTTAATGCAAATAGATAGCATCCAACAACAAGACCAGGACCCAAATGGCGAGGTAAATTTTTTAACACAGCTTCCAGATCAAAACTGCCAGTAATAATAGTGAAAATTGGTAAACAGGTTTTAAGATGCTTAATAGACACAGGGTCAGATACAAGCATAATTATACCAACAGCTCTTTACGATTTTATAAATGGTCTACATGAAGTAATGCAATATATCGTTACACCAATACCGGAAGAATTTAACGCAATGGGAACAATTTCATGGAAAATTATAAATTTCTAAAACAAAAAATATGATGCCATCATAGGTCAAAACTTTTTCATACCATTCAAGGCTCAGATAAACTCTGATGCCCGATATGTGGAGATATTTGGTAAACGAATATTCGAAGAATTTACACAGCTTTTAGTGTATGAAGAAATTTCCGTTTTAGAACCCATAGAAGGAGATATAAAAAATTCTTTTAACCTAAATCATTTAAATGAAGAAGAAAAAATAATATAATTAACTTATTAAGCGAATTTACTGATGTATTCTTCAAAGAAGGAGATCATTTAACATCAACGAAATTTCACACGAAATTATTACCAAGACGGATAAACCATTATATTCAAGAATATACAGATATCCGCAAATACTTGAAAATTGAATAGAACGTCAGATCAAAGAAATGCTACAACAAAACATAATAAAACCCAATAACTCTCCATATAACAGTCCCCTTTGTATTGTTCCGACAAAAAAAAAAATTCCGGCAAACAAAAGTGGCGTGATAAATTCCCTATTCCAAACCTAAACGGCATTTTAGATAAGCTGGGAAGGGCACAGTACTTCACAACGCCAGATCTGGCTAAGGGTTTTTACCAAATACAGGTTAGTATAGAGGATAGGATGAAGGCAGCGTTTTCAACACCATTTGGGCATTACGAATTTGTAAGAATGCCCTTTGGTTTAAAAAACGCACCTTCAACATTCCAACGATTAATAAATTCCGTGCCAAGGGAGTACATTAATAAAACTTGTGTGGTGTATATGGATAATATACTCATCTTAAGCCAATCGTTACAAGAACACATAAGCGACATAAAATCTATCCTAATGACACTAAATTGAAAGCTCAGCCTGACAAATGTGACTTTCTTAAGAAGGAAACTTTATTTTTAGGCCATGTTCTTACACCAGAGGGAGTCAAAACAGACCCTCAGAAGATAGAAATGATCTAAAATTTGAGATTACCAGTCACTCAAAAACAAATAAAATGTTTCTTGGGTATGACGGGCCTTTATAGAGAGTTCGTTAAGGACTACGCTAAAATAGCAAGTCCAATGGTGATGTATCTCCGAACAGAACAACGGGTAAACAAAAACGATCCCTGTTATATTCTCGCCTTTGAGAAACTAAAGGGTATTCTGTCCAACACACCCATCCTTAGATACCCAAATTTCACAAAGCGATTTATATTAATTACTGATGCAAGCAATTTCGCACTCGCAGTTTTAACACAAGACGGTCACCCGATTGCCTATGCATCAAGAACATTAAATAAACATGAACAGAGCTATTCGATTTAAAAAAAAGAGTTACTTGCCATCGTTTGGGTAGTAAAATATTTCAGACCATATGTCTATGGTCGCGAATTCGACCTCCAAAATGGCCACCAACTGCTCAAAGATGGCTGTTACAACTAGGCGATTATAATACCAGAATAGACTATATAAATGGAAAAGACAACAAAATAGCATATTTTCTTAGCCGGATAAACCCTGAAACTTCCGAAATAAATTGTCTGAATGATATTTTTACAATATGGTAACAACAAAGAATTGGATCAGAATCCTAGTAGTGACGAACATATCTCGATGATTTTTGAAACGGATCACTCAAGAGGAAGATTTGGATAACCATTTTAATATTTTGAACACTGTTGTTAATAGATTTAAACAACAAGTCGTTTTTTAGAGAACAAACAAAAAATATACGAAAATGTATTTGGTTGTAAAAGAATTTTTACTGACAAGAATAATTGTGTACATAACACTGTAGCAGACCTAGGTTCGCATCATTTCTCAAAAGAGAAAATCGCAATATATTCACAAGTAAATGATCACGAATATAATAAGCTTGAACAAATACTAATAACGAATTTTCTAGGATCACAATACCAATTTCTAAAATGTTCATACTTAGCGAAAGACATTACTAGTGAAAACGAACTACACAAACAGATATTTTTTTTTTCATAAAAACGAAACGGTACATGCTGGTATAATGCCAATATATAAAAGTATCAAATTGAAAATTTTCAACCCATTTTTGAGGGAAGAAGTGCATGAAATTATAAATAATTGCGACATATGCAGTGGTGGAAAATACGATAGGAAACCTGTTAAAAATAAATTCCATGCAACTGAAACACCCACAACTACGAATGAAATAGTGCGTGAGAACATTTATTATTTTCCGTGAAAAATTTTCCAAACTTGTCAAAAATTCTGGAATTTTAGTCATTTAAAGGCAAAATTTATATATTTGCCATTGATAATTAGTTCAATAATCTCAATCAAACAGTTTTGAATTTAGAACAGAAGATACCTATTGTTGAACAAATGAATAAAGCTATCTTTTGGTACAATAATACATACCATAGTGCAATAAAATGTACACCATTTGATGCACAAAATAATGTGATAAAACTCGATATTATTCAAAGAACCTTAAAACAATATAAACAAAAGAAAATCGATAGAGTAAATAAAGATAGGGAAAAGTGCTGGGAAACAAGAAGAGAAGGGTTTATAAAGAGCTATAAATGCGTTAGACACAAGCATGAACCCAAATTCATAAAGAACAAATTGGAAGGAATTCATATAAGTAATATTAAAAGACCCAATAAATAGTCTAACATTGCAGATACTAGTGTCTATCCTGGTACCAGTAATAACAAACAATAGTAACAAACAATGGACAGTACTGACCAAAGAGATATACGAAATCATTTTAAAACAGTAGTTACATACATACATAACACAGTAACAACGCTAAATCAACAAATAAAAGTAAATAATCATTTTAACACATCTATACAAAATAATCAGGTAAACCATGAAATCATATAAGGACTGTCCCAGATAAAACTTACGTTTTTTATTTTTTGTATTATGCCCCACCTGATAATCTTATAGGTCTAAAAACACATAATATTTGTTCTATATAAAGTGACGTTTAATATGATGTACTATATACCACTTGAAGATAGCACTTTTGACGACAAAGATGTCTAGCAAGTAACAAAAAGTCCGCGAACTAATTTTGTCCACTTACCTTCAAAATCCAGAATTAAAATATTCAGCTATACCAAAAATAGTTGGAGCATCAGAAAAAATTGTCTGCGGTTATTTTTAATTATAAGAAGGGTCTACTTGTTTCACGAAAAAGGTTAAGGCAGAAAACCAGAATTTTTTAACCTAAAGCCAGCGACGAAGGTGAAGCTCCTTTTCAAGCAAAATCCCAACACCTCAGTGCGAGATATGGCGGCTAGAGCAGATACATCAAAATCTACTGTACAAAAGATCAAGAAGAAAAGTAAGCTAAAGACATAAAGAGTTCAAAAAGTACCAGACTGTTCTGATGAAAAGCAGTTGATAGCTCAGATGCGAGCCCGAAAATTGTATGAAAGGTACCTGACTAAATTTGATTGCTGTGTTATGGACAACGAAACTTACGTCAAAGCAGGTTTTAAGCAGCTACCTGGGCACAAATATTATACATCACCGAAAAACGGGCATGTGTCTAGTAAATTCAAAGAAAAAAATATTTCGAAATTTCGGAAGCAATGTATGGTTTGGCAGGCCATATGCTCCTGTGGTCTCAGAAGCAGATTTTTTGTTACGCAAGGCATAATCAATTCCAAAGTTTATGTAGACGAGTGCCTCGAAAAACATCTTCTACCATTTATTCGTGCACATGAGGGTACCGTGATGTTTTGGCCAGATTTAGCAACCTCTCATTACTCTAAAGCTACGATGGAATGGTATGCAAGTAAAAAGATCAATTTCGTACCAAAAATTGCAAATCCGCCCAACTGCCCAGAGCTTCGCCTAATTGAAAGATATCGGGCTCGAATGAAAAGAGATTATCGAAGGAGTGGTAAGAATGCAAAAAATTTACAAGACTTCAGACTTAAGTGGAAAAAATCGTACCATACTGTCGATGAAACGACTTGACAAAATGTAGTGAAGGGCCTTACGAAAAAAGTAAGAAATTTTTATAAAAAAAAAAAAATATTTACTTAGTTTTTAGTTATTTATATTCTGAACACTAGCCATTATTGATAAAAAACAAAAAAAAAAAGACCAAAAAAATTACTGGGTATTTTTTTATAACTAAAAAGCAAAACGTAAGTTTTTTCTGGGACAGTTCTTATAACACTTTTAAGAAAGAAAAACAAAAAGCCAACAAAAATAGAGAAGAGTATATTGAACAACGAACACAAGGGTTTATAAGAAATTACAGGAACGTTAGACATAAAGAAGAGCCAAAGTTTGTAAAGAAATATCTAGTAGGCATTCACGATTCAAACATTAAACGACCAAATAAATTTTCAGGTACTGTTTTTGACCATCGTCCTCTGTCTAACCTTAACAACTGCATCAGTGATAATAACACCAATCAGGTCTGAAGTAGGATTTATCACCACAACAACTTCAACGGTCGAAATTATTAATCAAACTAACATAATAATACCTATGATTAAGCCGTCAGAATTAACATCGTTAATAAATGAAATGGAACAAAACATAAATATGTTAACTGTAGAAAACGGACATCTTTTAGACACTGAAATCGAAACTTTAAGATCGATAATTCCACTAAATAGACAAAGACGTGGACTTTTAAATGCTGTCGGTAGAGCACAAAAATGACTCTTCAGTCAAATAGATGACACGGACAGAGAAGACATTTTAAGACGTATCCAGAATAATCATAATAGCAACAATCAAAGCATACAAACAATAAATAAACAAGTATACATTAATGATAACATTAACACTTCCATTAACACATTAAAAGCAAAAATAATGGACGATCCAAAAATATTTTCACGTCAATTTAGCACCATAAAAAGACAACACAATGACGTTAGAAGTAATATTTTATACCATGATCAAACCATTAAACTGAAACTTTTACAAAATAAAATAGAAAAAATTAAGGATACCATAGCATCTGCTAGGTATAATATCTTTCATCCATGTATATTAACAACCGAGAAAATAGACAAATATAGCATAATTTTTAAAAAATAATAATTATAGAATTGACGCAAACAATGAACTTATAGTAAAGATAAGCAATAACTGATATATACGAAACCGAAAAGGCTATTAAAGAATTAAAATTAAGCAAAAATTGTATATCCACAAATGATTGTAAATTAATACACCATGAAAAATTAGAAGAAGTTGATAATAGTACTAATTTAATTCAAAACGCAAAAGCAATTGATGTGAAAAAAAATTGTAATAATAACGAGAGATATGAATTTATAACGGGCAATATGTTAATATAATTAAGTAAGTGTACTGTTATTATCACTAATGAAGTATTTAGTAACAAAAAAGAAAATTATTTACAAAATATTTTGAAGTAAAACTTCTAGAATTATATAACTTCACAAGTAAACTTATATTTAAGGAAATAATAACTGCTCAATTTAAAAATATAAAAGAAATCCATGAGCCAAGAACAAATAATTTAATATCAAATTCAATAACTGTGACACTGACAATTGTCATAACAATAATAATTATAATATTATACGTAAACGAAAGAGAAGGAAGAATTTAGGAGAATCCTTTGTCACTCCAGTCCTGTGATTATGTAGGTCAACGACATAATTAATAAATATAAACAATAAACTTAGAAGCCATTAACCTTTTTATTTCCGTTTGTTATACTGACGCAATATTTCCGTAAGTTATGCTAACGTAAACATTGTTGGAAGTAGTAAAATTCACGAAAGTATTAATTCATTTTATGAATGAATCAATGAATAAAAGAAATGTAACTTAAAACCAAAATTAAAATAAGCATCGGCTACGTTTCCGCTGTTTATGTCAACGTAACCGTTGCCTATAAAGATTTGAAGAGGTCATCAAAAGAAGCAACAAAGTTTCAATGATGCCTTTGCTTCTGATGACAAATCAATTCTACATTTTGTTTATGTTAAACTAAAAATAGCTCTTAGGTCGACCAACTAAATTTATTAGAAACCGATAAATCTCTAAAAATTAAAATAAATAAACTCAAAAAAATTATCAGCAAGTCAATTATTATTTTGATGTAACAGCCAGGTAAAAAAAAGTAGAAGAGTGCTTCAGGGTACTCTTGCGGGCTTAGGCCAAAATAAAAGTCAGGTTTACTTTTTTATTTATCATTAGTTTTTATTGAAAAATGTTATGAAAGTTAGGAGAAAACTATAAAAATGTGCTTTATTTTTTATAATGATAATCATGAAAACAGTTTTTTGCATTTGAGCAGCACAAATGCAGGTTACATTTTGAGCAAACACATTGTGTTTGTGACTTTTTGCATAATTTGCACCATTTTTTGCCACCTTCTTTACCTAACCAGATTGGAAAGCGGCCGATGTTGTCGTAACGGACGTCATTAACGGGATGCTTTGCTCTTACACCAACCTTTGAACGGCCTGGTAGTGGATCATGTGAAGGTGCCGGATACGATGTTCTTAGCCGATTGCTTGGACGACCAGCCCCACGTTTTGTTGTGTATGTCACAAGACCAGTAGCGATTTCTTCTCGAAATTCAGGTAACTGGATCAACTTGTGTTCAGGTTCTTCTTCTTCATCGTTATATTTTTCAGTGCATATGCGTCGATACAAAATGTAGGCATTCGTCGTTGCCATATCAACATAATGATAAAAAAGTCGAGTCATCGAATCACGTGTTTTGCTCGAATATGATAACGGCCCATTAGTCCGTCCATCAAATTTACGCCACCTATATGGCTGTTGTACTCGAATAATTTGTGAGCAATCGACTTCCACATACTTCTTTGCTTTCCTATCGTAACGTGTCTTTCCACAATACCAAAAGCAGAGCCCACAAATTCAGTTCAAAAACCTCTTGGTTCATCATTGATAGCATTATCCGTAGGGAGCTCGCAATTTGGGATTTGGTTTATTCGTACCGTGCCAAGGCTGTATATTCCCCGTGCACGCAAATAAACTAACAATGGCCGCGAAGTATAAAAGTCATAGAAATATATGATGTGTTGCACAAAGTTTGTCACTGTTTGAGTCAAACACACAATAACATTTGAAGTTGCACCAAGATAGGATGTCTCAGGTATAATAACGTTATCGCCTGCACCGCTATATATTTCGAAGCGGTAAGCATAGCCGAATAAATCACATTAAACGAATAATTTGAATCACCATTTGTGTGGCTTATTTGGCATGTACTGGCGAAAATGATGTCTCATTTTCGTGGTGCACATTTGCTCGTCGACACACAATCGAACATGTTTTATTACGGAATCAAATCGTTTATTAATTTCGTTGGCTACAATTCAGATGCGAAATAATGGATCGTAACCGGGCTCTCCTTTCTTCATTCCTTCGCTTTCATCTCGAAACGATAAATATTTTTTTATTATTTCAAATCTTTTGCGACCTCATTGAGTTTTGTATCGGTACGAACGCATATTTTCCGATCTAGTTGCTCGATTTGTTCCTAATACAATTATTTCCATTATTTCTCTTGTGAAGAAATAACAGAAAATTTCCATTGGCGTCTTTAATTCTCTTATTTCAGATGGCAATAATGAATCTCCTCGGAAAGCTACTTCATTGAAATGCAGTTTCATGGACCGTTGCCGCCATGTCATCTTTGAAAAATCTTTTGCATCTTTATTTTTTGATTAAATGCCTGTGAAACATCAAATTGTGTATTTTGAAGCCAGTTGGCAGTTCTCAATTTTTACCTGCTCCAATGAACCATAGGGACATATGTTGGACCAGTACTTTCCATCAATGGTAATGGAGAGCGGGGTCTTTTTGCTGTTATAGTCACTATTTCTTCTGGCTCAAACATTTTCGTTTCCTATTATTGGATTCAATGTGCATGATCCCGAAGGTGCGTCAAGTGCACTGTTCAAAGAACCATTCACTTCTGCATTCTTCGTTTTCCGGGCTAATTGCCTCTGGTACGTAATTGGGATCATTCTCTTCATCGTCACTACTGAAATCTACTTCTAGGTGTATTGATTCCATATGTTGAAACATCTGAGCATCGGTCATATCGTATAGTTTGATCCGTCTACTTCCATTTCTGTATGATTTTATAAAATTAATAGATAAACGGCGACAAACAACGAAAAAAACCATAGCAAAAGGTGAAAAAAATTAATTGGAATGAGGCGAAAAATGTACACTGGAACCAGCAACAGTGCCCTGAGGCACGCTTCAGTCTATATGTTCTCCAGTATATAAATAGAAAGTAGACAACCTTACCATATCAATAAAATTTGTTACCCTTAGATCGGACAACTGAGAATCGGTGTAATTTGGTTTTAAAAATTTAAAATTTCAAGCAAAAAATTTCACGTGCTAACAGTCTGAATTTTCACAAACAACCGTTAATAGAAACAAAACGAAACCTTAAGTGCGCGCGAATCTTCAAAGCAAGGGTCACTAGATATGTTTCTGAAAGCACCGTTATCAGTTTGAATAAAAATAAAAATTAATTATCGAAAAATTTCAAATTTTGCGAAACATACCTTGAGGCACTCTTTCCGGTTAGAGGGTTAAGATATCGACCAACCGAACTGGTTGGAAATAAAATTCTTTATTTAAATTTAAAAGTAAAGTTTTATTTTGAAACCGAGCCGTAAAGATCATGAAAAACTCTATTGAAATCTCTTATTACAATTGTTATTTACAAATGAAATCCAAGTACCGAAAAAATACGCCCGTAGAAAAAATGGCGAAAATTACAGACCTTACACCTTCTGTATTTTAAAAATGTTGGCGCAAAATGTTACCGGAATTCAATCAATCGCTACTAGGTCTACAGATATCCAAAATTTGAACAAGATCGGAGCACAAATAATTTTGACCTGGTACGCTTGGTAAATTTTAACCCATACGTAAAACTAAATAGCCAAGCTTTCACTTCTTTGAGGGAAGCATGTTTAATACGAATGCTTCATATATGCTGCGGGAGCCTATTAAATAGCCTGGGCGGAACAAAAGAATGCAAGAAATGTTGCAAGCTATGCGGTGGGATGAAAGCTATGTTGAGATCAGTAATCCTGAATTCATAATACAAGAGGCATCTTTTATTGAATAAATAGCCAGATTTAATATAAAATAGTTTAAGGACCTTAAAATAATAAGGATGCTTCAATGGTAAAATGTACAATTTTCGAAAAAAGGCAGACTACTCTTATATATTTTTTTTTGCATAATATCCGAATTACACGTTTTAGTATATTAAACAGAGGACTTATTGTATTATTATGTGGACCAACCCAGCATGTCAATCCATAAACCAGCTTTGAATGAAAAATATCAAAACAGATTGTTACGGACTTCGTTATTTTCAAAAGCGTAAGAAAAACGCCACCCGCGTGTCAACGCGAGTGCGATTCATTAAACATACCTAAACTGGAGTTGAACTGTCAACTTTTGAGCCACCTATCGGAGTTGAAACTTCAGTTTTGAGTGATGAAACTGAGTAAAATCATCCGATAAAATCGCCCAATCGCAAACTGACACCTGGTTTGACGGCTCAACCAATAGGAATGCGCACCCAGGCGTCACTGTTAACACGAAAAATCCATTTTTAAAAATTTCTTAAAATCATCTTTCTTAAATCTCCATTTCATCATAAAGTGCACACGATTACCCGGTATTCAGATTTAAGCAAACAGAAATTGAACACACTATAGCCTTAAATTATGATTTATTCAAAAAACCATTGTAAAAAAATTAAGTTTATCTAAGCTGTCACTGTCACAAATGTCAAAAAAATCAATTAAGAAGTGTAGGCATTAATGGGTCAAGGATGCCGTTCAGTTTTTTGATGTATATATGCGTAGCGTGGGTAGCGGACGGACGGTTGTCAAGCGGCATCCTGCGAGAACAAACATCAGTTACGGAAAAATTTCAACGCGTGAGGTGGCAGAGTTGCGGAAAAATTTAACAGCGTGCGGTGGTCAGCGTGTAGTACACTGTGCGTGCAGTCGGTGTTTTTTTTTTGAATAAAATAGTTTTAGGAGTTCAAAAAGCTTACATGAACTTGAGGAGGTTTTAACTACTTTTGGCAAACTATCAGATTAATGAATGTGCAAAGCAATTTAGCAAATCTAAATTGAATCAACTGACTGTTAAAATAACTCTGTCGATAAAAGCTCTATAGAAAACTCGGAAGCGTATGTGATTTAGTGTATATTCGTTAAAATTCAATTAGAAATTTAATACTCTTAAACAATTTTGGTAACTTGCGCGCAACCCAAAATATTCTTGAAATTGGTGTAACCAATTAACTTTAAAATGAATAAATTAAATGTTTTGCAAAAAAAAAACGCTTCAAGGTGCCTTCCCAAAGTAGTGAAAATGTGCATGCGGTCACATCATTTGTTAAAAAAAATTAGAGCATGGAGCGCCCAAACATAACCTACAGGCCAATGTCATAATCGACATAAGAAAAATACTAAAACACAAAAAGTGGCACTAAAAGCAAAAAAAAGTATAAAACTAAAATTTGTGTAAAACAAGTAACTAACAGAAAATCATGACATAAATCTACGACGAAACGAGAATTACTTAAATTTATGTTCAAATTGAAAACAATGAGTGAAATGGTGAAAAACAAACTAAACTTAATTCCCTGCAATACAACACAAACTACAAATAACAAGGACATAAATCAACAACAGCAATAAAAGTAAAAAAATCATAAAATATCAACCACGAAAAATAATCACCAGCTACGACATTTGCCATCAAGGAAACATCACCAGAAATAACAACAACTATACACAATCGGCGACATCATCGCTTACAACAGTAGCCAGCGCCACAGACAACCATACCAGCTAAGATTATTTTATAATTATATTTTGTTACCAAAATTGAATTAATCCATATTGCTTTTGGTCAATTTGTTTGCATTTACTCCTTTTCGAAAGTTCAAATATTGGTGTTTGTATGTGGAGTTCAAAACAAGAAATTTTTAAAATTGAAGAAACATTTGAAATTAAACTTTAAATGAATTTAAAAATATTTCTTTTTAATATGAACAGTTGCTAGGCCGGAAATTTTGGGGAGGTGCCAGGGTGGTGAAGCCGGAATGCCATCGATAAGAATTTGAGAAGTGTGACCTGGGGTTTTTCTGCTCCCCGTATTTTTGTTTTGTTCTATGCTACGCTACGATCGGAATAGGGAAGCCGCGACCCTAGCCGGGAAGTTTTGAGTGATTGACACTTAAGCACAGCGAGCTTCTCCCTTTTTATTAATATGCCAGGCGTAACAAGATGCAAGTATGCAATTTTAATAAACAAAAATCTCTTAAATAACAAATTTGTCTTGTGGCTGATATTATTTAGAGCATTAGTGTGATCATGCAAGTTCATTTGCGAACCACGTAGCAAACTCAATATTTAAAAGGTTTTTCACGATCGATCGAAAAACAACTAGCCGAACAGTATCCTGAATCGACGTAAGTCTGAACAGTATTTGCTGAACTGCAAATATCATTGCAAATGATTAGGATTTCCCTTCCGGACACATTAAAAAACCTTATTTTTGCTTTATCGCTTAAAACCAATTTATGGGTAACGAACCAATGCCTTAACACTTCCAAATCGTGGTTGATTTCCAACATCTGTTTATCACGCGACTCAGAGTTTTAAAAAAAATATACTGCCGAATTAGCTCCGTTTTTATGTTAACATAAGTTGAATGTAGCTCTTCCGAAATGCTGTTTCTCATTGACTTCCAACTCGAACACTGCGAATTTTTTCTACTTCTAGCTTTCACCAAAATTTTTTTTACATTTTCAATTTTTTTCAGTGAATCTCTTTTTAATTTTAAATAAATAAAACTATTTTTTTTATCTTTCATTATGAATATTCACGACGAACACGATTTCAATTTCATTTCACTTTTTTAGTCTTTTTTTGTGTGCATCGATATGCAGCCAAAATGACATTCAATATAGCGGCGTCTATGTACTGATCGAAATGGTACGATGATACCGTGCCATTACAACAACTCTTGAATTGAACTTTGCGAAATTATGCGAACTGGATTCGTACTACAAAAAATCACGTCATGGTCACGAAGGTTGAAGTAACGAGCTTGTTTGTCACTTATTTCTTATGAAATTAAACACGAAAGCTCAAGCTTAAAATTACAAATTTTATTTTCAATTGACCGGTTATCGGCTTAACAATAGCAATTTTTTGCAACAAATGTATGAAGGCGAAATAAGAAAATTCAAATTCATATTAAAAATTTCAAAATCATTATTTTTGGCAATGTTTTTACAGTTTATACATATCTGCATAAAATAAGCTGTGACTTGAAATTTAGTAGTATGATTTTTTTTAAGCTATAATTTTTGCTCTTACATACAAATCATACCAACATTTTTTTCATATTCCATTTAGCTGAAAGTATGCACTGTATAAAATAAACTGTGAGAAACGTATGAACATGCAGTGTAGTTCATTATTTTGCTTGAAATTTTTGGCACTAGATTAAAAGCCAATTATTTTACCTGTGTAAGCAGGTAGTGTTTGGAATATACAATGCACATTTAAAAATGTAAAGATTACCTATTTCAGTTTATCAAAGAAAAACGACTCGTAAAATGCATATTTTAGATATATTAAAATTTTAGGTAGATGATTTTTAAACCATTAAAAGAAAGAAAAACGACTAACAAAAAATGTATATTTTAGGTGATTTTTAAACTTTTGAAGTACAGTTTTCGTCTACTTTACGAAGTCAGCAAAGAAGAACGCCTCTATTTTTTTAGCTGTCTGTTAAAATAAAAAATTTAGTTTTCAGATGAAACCTTTTCTTGCCTTTTAAAATTAAAAAAATTAAGTTTTCAGATAAAACTTTTTCAGAAATAATAGCAAATTCGAGGAAGCATTTTCTTTCAACTATCATAAAAAAATGCAAGTATAAAATGTAATTGAACAACTAACTCAAATGCACGGTAAGAATTTAATCAGCTAAACGAACTATGTTTATTGTATAAGGAACATAATTGATACAATGATATATTGTATATATAAAGCGGCCAACTCATTTGGGTGAAAAATCAGTACAAATACTGATTTTGATCGTAAAAAATTAGTTAATATTTTTTTATGTACTGAATTTTTTCCCCTTAGAAAATCGTGTATACACCTTTCAAGTGTCAAAAAAAAAATTTATATTAATACTCGTACTCGAGTGGTTTATTTTACGTTTTTTTTACTAAAATATCATATATAAAAATGGACTTAATTTTCAACTTCTTATTTAGTTAAAATATCCATTTTTGACAATATAATCAAAATTATCCCTAATATATAGTATAATTTGAGACTTAAATTATTTTCATTACCAATACTTTGTGGCATTTCATTTAATATTTTTAGTCCATTATGCATTAGCATGTTTTTACTGTTTTTATTTCTAAAAAAATTTAGTCTAAAACTAAAAACATTTCTTAAGTTGTAATTGTATACATCACCTACATATACTTACTAATCTATCATATAAATACTTTGGAAATAAATTACATATCAGTTTAAAAACTAAAATCGGTACATTCATAATTATTCTCTGGTGCACATTTAACCAAATCAATGCATTTATTTAATATGTGTGTATTTATTAAGTTAAAGAATTACTCTCATAGCTCTATTTTGAAGTCGTTGCAACCTGAGCTTCGTTTCATTGTTTGAATATATATTATATGTTCTAACTGCACAATCAAAAGTCAGCTTATGCCTAATTTTAGAAAAAATATATACCTTTTTCGCGATTTTATTACAAATTTATTCAATGTGAGATTTAAATTCCAGCTTACTATCCATTATAACTGCTTAACATTTAATTTCATGGATTTTTTCAATAGTTTGACCATCTATGTATAGATTTTCTTCTATAATACCATTGATAATCATGCCTTTTTTTTTCTACATTAAGTTTTTCATTCTTAAAATAAATATATTCAAATTTTCTAATTCCACATTCATATTTCTAATACAATTTTCAACAGAGTCCCCACATATTATCCAGTGCATCATCAGCAAACAATGCTAATTTGGCTATCCTTATTCCCTTTTCCATATCATTTATGTAAAATTAGAATAACAGAACGACTAACACAGAACCTTGTGATACTCCTAACAGCACATCTATTGCATCTGAAACCAAACCATTTACTTTTGTTCTCTGCTTTCTGTCAGACAAGTATGATTTGAATCATGCTAGTTCTTTTTCCCTTACACCATAAGATTCTAGTTTTATGATTACAATATTGCGATCAATTGTTTGTTGTGATTACCAAATTTATAAGCGACTCACGGCTATGGCTTTTTCGAAAGCCCGATTGATATTGCGATATTAAGTTATTATTTTCAAAAAATTTTTCTAGTTGTATATTTACCACCTTTTTTAATTATGTTTGCTTCAGCAAAGATCATATTAATTTGTCTAAATTCATTTGATTTTTTTGTATTTTGCACTTTTTTTATAGGAACTATTGTCGAATCTTTCCAAATGTTAGGGAAAACTCCTGCCTCTAAAGATTTGTTAGTAATAGATAAAAAATTTTCACCAATAATATGGAGCGCATCTAAGAACATTTTCTTGTTAACCAAATAAAAGTCTTTTTAGAATTCATGTTTTCAAGTTCATTTTTGTTATTATTCTAAATATAAAACTATTTTTTTTTGGCTTCAATTAGGGTTGTATATATTATACATTTACTGGAATAGATTTATTTACATCATAAACGCTTTTAATAAAATATTCATTGAATTTTGTTGCTATTAGTAAGCTATCACTAATTTTGTCTTTACCAAAATAAACTTCACTTATTTCATTAACTTTTTTATTTAGTATATAATTTATTATATTTTTCCACAAAGAAATTTGATCGTTTGAGCTTTCTATTTTATTTTGGATAAAAAAGATGTTCCTATTATTATTAGTTTTTACTTTATAAGTGTTTCTACCCTATATTTTGAGTGCATTAATATTATTTATCCATTTTGCTTTTTTATATCGCCTACTTTTTTCATTTCGTAATTGCAATAAATCTTCTTTAAACCACTGATTATCATGTTATTTTATATCTTTTTCAACTATAAATTCTTTAACAATTTTATATAGCTTTTACTAAAAATATTTGCTTTTGCATTGCAATCAGTGAAGTACATAGTAGAAACATCTTTCCTATTAATTTTTGATATAAATTCATTTTTCTTACATTGTAATATTTTAACACGCTTATTACTATTTTTTTAATCCTTTCATTCACTAAACATATTACTAAAGTTAAATGCTCACTAATTTTTGAATTTATATCAACTGATTATTCTTAAATGAAGAATAAATTTTGAAGCATTGCGGAAGTATCGCGCATTCTTTTATACCGGTTAAAGTGTTTTGCGCATACAAGTTTTTATTGCATCTTTCAAAATGTAAAGACTGAAAGATAGCTGCACAAACAGGATGGATTCTTTTACACCGGTTAAAGTGTTTTGCATTTATAAAACCATTGACCATGCCATAAAAACTGATATGCGGGATATTTCGGCAATTTCTAGACTTGTATTTTTTTGTTGTTGTTTTTGCTCTAAAAGTACTGGCCTCCAAGTTCGAAGATGTAGCAAAATCGTTAGGACATGTTTGGCCATTTGGCAGATTTCTTAATTGGTGGATCTTTTCTGATGCATTTATCAAGTGATTCTATACAAAAAATTGTTACAGAAAAAATGCAAGACAAATCTTTAAGAATTCCTCTTTATTGCAACTTGCTTTAAGTTATCACTATGGAAAGACGATCCATCGAAATTGAACCACGGATCTAAATAAAGTGTGGCCGCAAAAGGTCTTGCTTCAAAATTGTTTATTTTCTTGGCTTCATTGCCATGAAAAGAGCTTATGCATATAAATTTATGGGCACCAAATTCTCCATTAACCAACTCTCATCCATGACCTTTTTCGAAGAAGTCGCCTAATATGTACTTCTCGTATTGAAGTTTTAACATACATTTTGCTAATGACTTAAATGCTGTTACGAAACTCTTAACAAAAGTCCAGTTGACATCAAAGTTGTTTGCCCTGCCCATATTTTCAATGCATTCTTTTAGAGAAAAGATGGTGTTTATCATTTTGTATGTAGAGTTCCATCTGGTAATGACTTCAAGGCATGTCAAATTGATTTCGTTGCTTCCCGATCTGACTGAAGCCCGCAATTTCTTTGTCGATTTCTGCAGTCTTCAATGTCTCTTTCAATTGTTTTTGTAAGATCGAAAGCCGGTAATTGCACTGTACGTGCTGCTCAACGAACAACTGAAAAAACGCCTGCAATGTGATTCAACGCGATCTGAGCCTACGATATCATTATCAGTTCCTTCATTCATTTGACTTGTTGCATTTCTAGCAGTAATTTCGAAAGTCTTAACACATTCACTCCATTGTCAGTGGTATTGTATTCGTTGAGGCTACTATTTAAAAGGTTTCTAACAAATTCAATCATTATAATAGACTGAATTCATCTCAAAATAGGCACACGTAGTTTTTTTTTTTGGTTCCGCTCGAAACTACGGGTTTTATGTTTTTTTGAAGTTTAGTTACTGCAAATTGAAATTTCTAAAAATCTAAAGCTGAAATTTATTCTTTCGACCGTGTTTCACCATTTGTATGCGCATTCGTATTATTAAAAGCTTATATGACGCATTAAATTTTTTTTTTTATTTTAGTATTAAAAAAAAACAATTTACTAACCCTGGATTCAGTCTATAAGAGCTTACAACCCATTATATAGTGATTATCAATTTACATATAGCACACTTTGCAATCCTTAATGTATTGTATATTTATACCGACAACAATCTCACTATTTAGGCAACCCATTTTATTTCTTACTAATGCAGCTATCTCAGATTTGATACGGATACTCGCTATCTCCAAAATTCTGCCAATATCTTTCGAGCTCAAATTGAGCTTGCATTTTTCTTCGTATAGCGCTATTAGTTTCTTAAAATTTTTTTCAACCAAACCCTCGCAACAGAAAATCGTTTTTGTCCAAATAAGTACTTAATTTTATGAAAGTTTTTAATTTTTCTCTCATTCAACATTCTGCTTATTCAAAAGTCTTGTCATTTTTTTTTGTGGTTGACCAGAATATTAGGAGCATGAGAAAGAGTTTTGATATATTTTCCTCTCATCTAGCATCATTTGACCACTCGCTGAATCTAAGTTTTTTTTTCAGAGATTTAGATTTTTGAAGAAGAAATCTCTAAAATTATGCGAACTGGATTCGTACTACAAAAAATCACGTCATGGTCACGAAGGTTGAAGTAACGAGCTTGTTTGTCACTTATTTCTTATGAAATTAAACACGAAAGCTCAAGCTTAAAATTACAAATTTTATTTTCAATTGACCGGTTATCGGCTTAACAATAGCAATTTTTTGCAACAAATGTATGAAGGCGAAATAAGAAAATTCAAATTCATATTAAAAATTTCAAAATCATTATTTTTGGCAATGTTTTTACAGTTTATACATATGTGCATAAAATAAGCTGTGACTTGAAATTTAGTAGTATGATTTTTTTTAAGCTATAATTTTTGCTCTTACATACAAATCATACCAACATTTTTTTCATATTCCATTTAGCTGAAAGTATGCACTGTATAAAATAAACTGTGAGAAACGTATGAACATGCAGTGTAGTTCATTATTTTGCTTGAAATTTTTGGCACTAGATTAAGAGCCAATTATTTTACCTGTGTAAGCAGGTAGTGTTTGGAATATACAATGCACATTTAAAAATGTAAAGATTACCTATTTCAGTTTATCAAAGAAAAACGACTCGTAAAATGCATATTTTAGATATATTAAAATTTTAGGTAGATGATTTTTAAACCATTAAAAGAAAGAAAAACGACTAACAAAAAATGTATATTTTAGGTGATTTTTAAACTTTTGAAGTACAGTTTTCGTCTACTTTACGAAGTTAGCAAAGAAGAAAGCCTCTATTTTTTTAGCTGTCTGTTAAAATAAAAAATTTAGTTTTCAGATGAAACCTTTTCTTGCCTTTTAAAATTAAAAAAATTAAGTTTTCAGATAAAACTTTTTCAGAAATAATAGCAAATTCGAGGAAGCATTTTCTTTCAACTATCATAAAAAAATGCAAGTATAAAATGTAATTGAACAACTAACTCAAATGCACGGTAAGAATTTAATCAGCTAAACGAACTATGTTTATTGTATAAGGAACATAATTGATACAATGATATATTGTATATATAAAGCGGCCAACTCATTTGGGTGCAAAATCAGTACAAATACTGATTTTGATCGTAAAAAATTAGTTAATATTTTTTTATGTACTGATTTTTTTCCCCTTAGAAAATCGTGTATACACCTTTCAAGTGTCAAAAAAAAATTTATATTAATACTCGTACTCGAGTGGTTTATTTTACGTTTTTTTACTAAAATATCATATATAAAAATGGACTTAATTTTCAACTTCTTATTTAGTTAAAATATCCATTTTTGACAATATAATCAAAATTATCCCTAATATATAGTATAATTTGAGACTTAAATTATTTTCATTACCAATACTTTGTGGCATTTCATTTAATATTTTTAGTCCATTATGCATTAGCATGTTTTTACTGTTTTTATTTCTAAAAAAATTTAGTCTAAAACTAAAAACATTTCTTAAGTTGTAATTGTATACATCACCTACATATACTTACTAATCTATCATATAAATACTTTGGAAATAAATTACATATCAGTTTAAAAACTAAAATCGGTACATTCATAATTATTCTCTGGTGCACATTTAACCAAATCAATGCATTTATTTAATATGTGTGTATTTATTAAGTTAAAGAATTACTCTCATAGCTCTATTTTGAAGTCGTTGCAACCTGAGCTTCGTTTCATTGTTTGAATATATATTATATGTTCTAACTGCACAATCAAAAGTCAGCTTATGCCTAATTTTAGAAAAAATATATACCTTTTTCGCGATTTTATTACAAATTTATTCAATGTGAGATTTAAATTCCAGCTTACTATCCATTATAACTGCTTAACATTTAATTTCATGGATTTTTTCAATAGTTTGACCATCTATGTATAGATTTTCTTCTATAATACCATTGATAATCATGCCTTTTTTTTTCTACATTAAGTTTTTCATTCTTAAAATAAATATATTCAAATTTTCTAATTCCACATTCATATTTCTAATACAATTTTCAACAGAGTCCCCACATATTATCCAGTGCATCATCAGCAAACAATGCTAATTTGGCTATCCTTATTCCCTTTTCCATATCATTTATGTAAAATTAGAATAACAGAACGACTAACACCGAACCTTGTGATACTCCTAACAGCACATCTATTGCATCTGAAACCAAACCATTTACTTTTGTTCTCTGCTTTCTGTCAGACAAGTATGATTTGAATCATGCTAGTTCTTTTTCCCTTACACCATAAGATTCTAGTTTTATGATTACAATATTGCGTTCAATTGTTTGTTGTGATTACCAAATTTATAAGCGACTCACGGCTATGGCTTTTTCGAAAGCCCGATTGATATTGCGATATTAAGTTATTATTTTCAAAAAATTTTTCTAGTTGTATATTTACCACCTTTTTTAATTATGTTTGCTTCAGCAAAGATCATATTAATTTGTCTAAATTCATTTGATTTTTTTGTATTTTGCACTTTTTTTATAGGAACTATTGTCGAATCTTTCCAAATGTTAGGGAAAACTCCTGCCTCTAAAGATTTGTTAGTAATAGATAAAAAATTTTCACCAATAATATGGAGCGCATCTAAAAACATTTTCTTGTTAACCAAATAAAAGTCTTTTTAGAATTCATGTTTTCAAGTTCATTTTTGTTATTATTCTTAATATAAAACTATTTTTTTTGGCTTCAATTAGGGTTGTATATATTATACATTTACTGGAATAGATTTATTTACATCATAAACGCTTTTAATAAAATATTCATTGAATTTTGTTGCTATTAGTAAGCTATCACTAATTTTGTCTTTACCAAAATAAACTTCACTTATTTCATTAACTTTTTTATTTAGTATATAATTTATTATATTTTTCCACAAAAAAATTTGATCGTTTGAGCTTTCTATTTTATTTTGGATAAAAAAGATGTTCCTATTATTATTAGTTTTTACTTTATAAGTGTTTCTACCCTATATTTTGAGTGCATTAATATTATTTATCCATTTTGCTTTTTTATATCGCCTACTTTTTTCATTTCGTAATTGCAATAAATCTTCTTTAAACCACTGATTATCATGTTATTTTATATCTTTTTCAACTATAAATTCTTTAACAATTTTATATAGCTTTTACTAAAAATATTTGCTTTTGCATTGCAATCAGTGAAGTACATAGTAGAAACATCTTTCCTATTAATTTTTGATATAAATTCATTTTTCTTACATTGTAATATTTTAACACGCTTATTACTATTTTTTTAATCCTTTCATTCACTAAACATATTACTAAAGTTAAATGCTCACTAATTTTTGAATTTATATCAACTGATTATTCTTAAATGAAGAATAAATTTTGAAGCATTGCGGAAGTATCGCGCATTCTTTTATACCGGTTAAAGTGTTTTGCGCATACAAGTTTTTATTGCATCTTTCAAAATGTAAAGACTGAAAGATAGCTGCACAAACAGGATGGATTCTTTTACACCGGTTAAAGTGTTTTGCATTTATAAAACCATTGACCATGCCATAAAAACTGATATGCGGGATATTTCGGCAATTTCTAGACTTGTATTTTTTTGTTGTTGTTTTTGCTCTAAAAGTACTGGCCTCCAAGTTCGAAGATGTAGCAAAATCGTTAGGACATGTTTGGCCATTTGGCAGATTTCTTAATTGGTGGATCTTTTCTGATGCATTTATCAAGTGATTCTATACAAAAAATTGTTACAGAAAAAATGCAAGACAAATCTTTAAGAATTCCTCTTTATTGCAACTTGCTTTAAGTTATCACTATGGAAAGACGATCCATCGAAATTGAACCACGGATCTTAATAAAGTGTGGCCGCAAAAGGTCTTGCTTCAAAATTGTTTATTTTCTTGGCTTCATTGCCATGAAAAGAGCTTATGCATATAAATTTATGGGCACCAAATTCTCCATTAACCAACTCTCATGTTGACCTTTTTCGAAGAAGTCGCCTAATATGTACTTCTCGTATTGAAGTTTTAACATACATTTTGCTAATGACTTAAATGCTGTTACGAAACTCTTAACAAAAGTCCAGTTGACATCAAAGTTGTTTGCCCTGCCCATATTTTCAATGCATTCTTTTAGAGAAAAGATGGTGTTTATCATTTTGTATGTAGAGTTCCATCTGGTAATGACTTCAAGGCATGTCAAATTGATTTCGTTGCTTCCCGATCTGACTGAAGCCCGCAATTTCTTTGTCGATTTCTGCAGTCTTCAATGTCTCTTTCAATTGTTTTTGTAAGATCGAAAGCCGGTAATTGCACTGTACGTGCTGCTCAACGAACAACTGAAAAAACGCCTGCAATGTGATTCAACGCGATCTGAGCCTACGATATCATTATCAGTTCCTTCATTCATTTGACTTGTTGCATTTCTAGCAGTAATTTCGAAAGTCTTAACACATTCACTCCATTGTCAGTGGTATTGTATTCGTTGAGGCTACTATTTAAAAGGTTTCTAACAAATTCAATCATTATAATAGACTGAATTCATCTCAAAATAGGCACACGTAGTTTTTTTTTTTGGTTCCGCTCGAAACTACGGGTTTTATGTTTTTTTGAAGTTTAGTTACTGCAAATTGAAATTTCTAAAAATCTAAAGCTGAAATTTATTCTTTCGACCGTGTTTCACCATTTGTATGCGCATTCGTATTATTAAAAGCTTATATGACGCATTAAATTTTTTTTTTTATTTTAGTATTAAAAAAAAACAATTTACTAACCCTGGATTCAGTCTATAAGAGCTTACAACCCATTATATAGTGATTATCAATTTACATATAGCACACTTTGCAATCCTTAATGTATTGTATATTTATACCGACAACAATCTCACTATTTAGGCAACCCATTTTATTTCTTACTAATGCAGCTATCTCAGATTTGATACGGATACTCGCTATCTCCAAAATTCTGCCAATATCTTTCGAGCTCAAATTGAGCTTGCATTTTTCTTCGTATAGCGCTATTAGTTTCTTAAAATTTTTTTCAACCAAACCCTCGCAACAGAAAATCGTTTTTGTCCAAATAAGTACTTAATTTTATGAAAGTTTTTAATTTTTCTCTCATTCAACATTCTGCTTATTCAAAAGTCTTGTCATTTTTTTTTGTGGTTGACCAGAATATTAGGAGCATGAGAAAGAGTTTTGATATATTTTCCTCTCATCTAGCATCATTTGACCACTCGCTGAATCTAAGTTTTTTTTTCAGAGATTTAGATTTTTGAAGAAGAAATCTCTAAAATTATGCGAACTGGATTCGTACTACAAAAAATCACGTCATGGTCACGAAGGTTGAAGTAACGAGCTTGTTTGTCACTTATTTCTTATGAAATTAAACACGAAAGCTCAAGCTTAAAATTACAAATTTTATTTTCAATTGACCGGTTATCGGCTTAACAATAGCAATTTTTTGCAACAAATGTATGAAGGCGAAATAAGAAAATTCAAATTCATATTAAAAATTTCAAAATCATTATTTTTGGCAATGTTTTTACAGTTTATACATATGTGCATAAAATAAGCTGTGACTTGAAATTTAGTAGTATGATTTTTTTTAAGCTATAATTTTTGCTCTTACATACAAATCATACCAACATTTTTTTCATATTCCATTTAGCTGAAAGTATGCACTGTATAAAATAAACTGTGAGAAACGTATGAACATTTTGCTTGAAATTTTTGGCACTAGATTAAGAGCCAATTATTTTACCTGTGTAAGCAGGTAGTGTTTGGAATATACAATGCACATTTAAAAATGTAAAGATTACCTATTTCAGTTTATCAAAGAAAAACGACTCGTAAAATGCATATTTTAGATATATTAAAATTTTAGGTAGATGATTTTTAAACCATTAAAAGAAAGAAAAACGACTAACAAAAAATGTATATTTTAGGTGATTTTTAAACTTTTGAAGTACAGTTTTCGTCTACTTTACGAAGTTAGCAAAGAAGAAAGCCTCTATTTTTTTAGCTGTCTGTTAAAATAAAAAATTTAGTTTTCAGATGAAACCTTTTCTTGCCTTTTAAAATTAAAAAAATTAAGTTTTCAGATAAAACTTTTTCAGAAATAATAGCAAATTCGAGGAAGCATTTTCTTTCAACTATCATAAAAAAATGCAAGTATAAAATGTAATTGAACAACTAACTCAAATGCACGGTAAGAATTTAATCAGCTAAACGAACTATGTTTATTGTATAAGGAACATAATTGATACAATGATATATTGTATATATAAAGCGGCCAACTCATTTGGGTGCAAAATCAGTACAAATACTGATTTTGATCGTAAAAAATTAGTTAATATTTTTTTATGTACTGATTTTTTTCCCCTTAGAAAATCGTGTATACACCTTTCAAGTGTCAAAAAAAAATTTATATTAATACTCGTACTCGAGTGGTTTATTTTACGTTTTTTTACTAAAATATCATATATAAAAATGGACTTAATTTTCAACTTCTTGTTTAGTTAAAATATCCATTTTTGACAATATAATCAAAATTATCCCTAATATATAGTATAATTTGAGACTTAAATTATTTTCATTACCAATACTTTGTGGCATTTCATTTTATATTTTTAGTCCATTATGCATTAGCATGTTTTTACTGTTTTTATTTCTAAAAAAATTTAGTCTAAAACTAAAAACATTTCTTAAGTTGTAATTGTATACATCACCTACATATACTTACTAATCTATCATATAAATACTTTGGAAATAAATTACATATCAGTTTAAAAACTAAAATCGGTACATTCATAATTATTCTCTGGTGCACATTTAACCAAATCAATGCATTTATTTAATATGTGTGTATTTATTAAGTTAAAGAATTACTCTCATAGCTCTATTTTGAAGTCGTTGCAACCTGAGCTTCGTTTCATTGTTTGAATATATATTATATGTTCTAACTGCACAATCAAAAGTCAGCTTATGCCTAATTTTAGAAAAAATATATATCTTTTTCGCGATTTTATTACAAATTTATTCAATGTGAGATTTAAATTCCAGCTTACTATCCATTATAACTGCTTAACATTTAATTTCATGGATTTTTTCAATAGTTTGACCATCTATGTATAGATTTTCTTCTATAATACCATTGATAATCATGCCTTTTTTTTCTACATTAAGTTTTTCATTCTTAAAATAAATATATTCAAATTTTCTAATTCCACATTCATATTTCTAATACAATTTTCAACAGAGTCCCCACATATTATCCAGTGCATCATCAGCAAACAATGCTAATTTGGCTATCCTTATTCCCTTTTCCATATCATTTATGTAAAATTAGAATAACAGAACGACTAACACCGAACCTTGTGATACTCCTAACAGCACATCTATTGCATCTGAAACCAAACCATTTACTTTTGTTCTCTGCTTTCTGTCAGACAAGTATGATTTGAATCATGCTAGTTCTTTTTCCCTTACACCATAAGATTCTAGTTTTATGATTACAATATTGCGTTCAATTGTTTGTTGTGATTACCAAATTTATAAGCGACTCACGGCTATGGCTTTTTCGAAAGCCCGATTGATATTGCGATATTAAGTTATTATTTTCAAAAAATTTTTCTAGTTGTATATTTACCACCTTTTTTAATTATGTTTGCTTCAGCAAAGATCATATTAATTTGTCTAAATTCATTTGATTTTTTTGTATTTTGCACTTTTTTTATAGGAACTATTGTCGAATCTTTCCAAATGTTAGGGAAAACTCCTGCCTCTAAAGATTTGTTAGTAATAGATAAAAAATTTTCACCAATAATATGGAGCGCATCTAAAAACATTTTCTTGTTAACCAAATAAAAGTCTTTTTAGAATTCATGTTTTCAAGTTCATTTTTGTTATTATTCTTAATATAAAACTATTTTTTTTGGCTTCAATTAGGGTTGTATATATTATACATTTACTGGAATAGATTTATTTACATCATAAACGCTTTTAATAAAATATTCATTGAATTTTGTTGCTATTAGTAAGCTATCACTAATTTTGTCTTTACCAAAATAAACTTCACTTATTTCATTAACTTTTTTATTTAGTATATAATTTATTATATTTTTCCACAAAAAAATTTGATCGTTTGAGCTTTCTATTTTATTTTGGATAAAAAAGATGTTCCTATTATTATTAGTTTTTACTTTATAAGTGTTTCTACCCTATATTTTGAGTGCATTAATATTATTTATCCATTTTGCTTTTTTATATCGCCTACTTTTTTCATTTCGTAATTGCAATAAATCTTCTTTAAACCACTGATTATCATGTTATTTTATATCTTTTTCAACTATAAATTCTTTAACAATTTTATATAGCTTTTACTAAAAATATTTGCTTTTGCATTGCAATCAGTGAAGTACATAGTAGAAACATCTTTCCTATTAATTTTTGATATAAATTCATTTTTCTTACATTGTAATATTTTAACACGCTTATTACTATTTTTTTAATCCTTTCATTCACTAAACATATTACTAAAGTTAAATGCTCACTAATTTTTGAATTTATATCAACTGATTATTCTTAAATGAAGAATAAATTTTGAAGCATTGCGGAAGTATCGCGCATTCTTTTATACCGGTTAAAGTGTTTTGCGCATACAAGTTTTTATTGCATCTTTCAAAATGTAAAGACTGAAAGATAGCTGCACAAACAGGATGGATTCTTTTACACCGGTTAAAGTGTTTTGCATTTATAAAACCATTGACCATGCCATAAAAACTGATATGCGGGATATTTCGGCAATTTCTAGACTTGTATTTTTTTGTTGTTGTTTTTGCTCTAAAAGTACTGGCCTCCAAGTTCGAAGATGTAGCAAAATCGTTAGGACATGTTTGGCCATTTGGCAGATTTCTTAATTGGTGGATCTTTTCTGATGCATTTATCAAGTGATTCTATACAAAAAATTGTTACAGAAAAAATGCAAGACAAATCTTTAAGAATTCCTCTTTATTGCAACTTGCTTTAAGTTATCACTATGGAAAGACGATCCATCGAAATTGAACCACGGATCTTAATAAAGTGTGGCCGCAAAAGGTCTTGCTTCAAAATTGTTTATTTTCTTGGCTTCATTGCCATGAAAAGAGCTTATGCATATAAATTTATGGGCACCAAATTCTCCATTAACCAACTCTCATGTTGACCTTTTTCGAAGAAGTCGCCTAATATGTACTTCTCGTATTGAAGTTTTAACATACATTTTGCTAATGACTTAAATGCTGTTACGAAACTCTTAACAAAAGTCCAGTTGACATCAAAGTTGTTTGCCCTGCCCATATTTTCAATGCATTCTTTTAGAGAAAAGATGGTGTTTATCATTTTGTATGTAGAGTTCCATCTGGTAATGACTTCAAGGCATGTCAAATTGATTTCGTTGCTTCCCGATCTGACTGAAGCCCGCAATTTCTTTGTCGATTTCTGCAGTCTTCAATGTCTCTTTCAATTGTTTTTGTAAGATCGAAAGCCGGTAATTGCACTGTACGTGCTGCTCAACGAACAACTGAAAAAACGCCTGCAATGTGATTCAACGCGATCTGAGCCTACGATATCATTATCAGTTCCTTCATTCATTTGACTTGTTGCATTTCTAGCAGTAATTTCGAAAGTCTTAACACATTCACTCCATTGTCAGTGGTATTGTATTCGTTGAGGCTACTATTTAAAAGGTTTCTAACAAATTCAATCATTATAATAGACTGAATTCATCTCAAAATAGGCACACGTAGTTTTTTTTTTTGGTTCCGCTCGAAACTACGGGTTTTATGTTTTTTTGAAGTTTAGTTACTGCAAATTGAAATTTCTAAAAATCTAAAGCTGAAATTTATTCTTTCGACCGTGTTTCACCATTTGTATGCGCATTCGTATTATTAAAAGCTTATATGACGCATTAAATTTTTTTTTTTATTTTAGTATTAAAAAAAAACAATTTACTAACCCTGGATTCAGTCTATAAGAGCTTACAACCCATTATATAGTGATTATCAATTTACATATAGCACACTTTGCAATCCTTAATGTATTGTATATTTATACCGACAACAATCTCACTATTTAGGCAACCCATTTTATTTCTTACTAATGCAGCTATCTCAGATTTGATACGGATACTCGCTATCTCCAAAATTCTGCCAATATCTTTCGAGCTCAAATTGAGCTTGCATTTTTCTTCGTATAGCGCTATTAGTTTCTTAAAATTTTTTTCAACCAAACCCTCGCAACAGAAAATCGTTTTTGTCCGAATAAGTACTTAATTTTATGAAAGTTTTTAATTTTTCTCTCATTCAACATTCTGCTTATTCAAAAGTCTTGTCATTTTTTTTTGTGGTTGACCAGAATATTAGGAGCATGAGAAAGAGTTTTGATATATTTTCCTCTCATCTAGCATCATTTGACCACTCGCTGAATCTAAGTTTTTTTTTCAGAGATTTAGATTTTTGAAGAAGAAATCTCTAAAATTCCAAATTATACATTCAATGCTTCTTGTAACAACACGTGTTCAGCCGAAGTGTGAAATTAAACTAGTAAAGGTGTTATCTTCGGCCAGGCTGAAACTCACATACCCTACACTGCATTGAAAGTACTTTTTAAATCTCTAAAATTCCAAATTATACATTCAATGCTTCTTGTAACAACACGTGTTCAGCCGAAGTGTGAAATTAAACTAGTAAAGGTGTTATCTTCGGCCAGGCCGAAACTCACATACCCTACACTGCATTGAAAGTACTTTTTAAATAAATGTTAAAAAAATGTTGAAGAGGTTGAATAAGTCGAAAATAATGGTAAAAGGTTCAAAAATGTTAAAAAGTGTTGGAAAAAACTGAAAATGCTGAAAACCATTGAAGAAAGTTGAAAGAAATTTAATAAGTCGAAATGTATGAAAAATGCTGAAAAATTGATGAAGAAGTCGAAAGAATAACGAAAATGCCGAATGAAAGTGAAGGGGAAAGGTAAAAGGTTGAAAATTTCAAAAGAATAAAGGTTCAATAAACAAACCAAATTTTAGCACAATAGCTTGTATAGTTTGCGATATGTGCCGTAATTATTGCTAAAATTTAGGGCGGTGACACACCCACTGATGCAACCCAGTCCGATTTTGATCCCGAAATATCTTTGCATAAACAAAGTATTTCGCCGGCTTTTGATTCATATGTACCTAATACCCATTAAACAACTTACATCAAATTTCAGATCAATTGCTCCAATAGTTCATTTAAAATAGCACTTATATCTTTATGTTAATGAGGGAGGTGCCACGCCCACCGATGCAATCTTGTCAAGTTTCATTTAATTTTGAAGCTTATAGTAACCGACACCTCTACAAAAAATTTTTTGAAGATTACTCTCATAGCATACTTTCTATTGCATTAAACGTATTTCGCTTATATGGGAGATGCCACACCCACCGGCCCAATTGTGCCAAAATTTTGCAAGAAGACAGCTTTTAGCAAGTATATCCGCCTTATTAAATTTCATAACGATTGCGTTCTTAGTTCTCTTTTTATAACGTTTATAAGTATAGTAGGCTGTGCCACGCCCTTAAAAGAAATTTTTCAGTACATTGACGTAGCTGGTATTGGTGACTACTTTCAGTGGTATCATCCCTAAAATTTTGATGAAAATCGTATGTGCCAGTTTGGAGTTATACGAAATCCAAATGTTTAATTGTTAAGAAGTGCCACGCCCACTTTTACAATTCTGCCCACTTTATGCGCCATTCAAGATTCATAAGTTCTGTATTCGTGTACTAAATTTCATCACAATATCTTGCACGGTTTACGAGCTATGGCGTTATAAAAGTTAAAGTTTAGGGCTGTGCCATGCCCCTTTAAGAGCCTTTGCAAACTTAAGATCTAGCGTAATCTTAATGTTGTTCTCATATTCACCAAATCGCCAAGTTTCATCAAAATCGCAGCAACTTTTTTTCAAAATGGACTTGGGTATATTTACAGACAGACAGATAGACAGACAGACAGACAGACAGACAGACAGACAGACAGACAGACAGACAGACAGACAGACAGACAGACAGACAGACAGACAGACAGACAGACAGACAGACAGACAGACAGACAGACAGACAGACAGACAGACAGACAGACAGACAGACAGACAGACAGACAGACTGACAGACTGACAGACTGACAGACTGACAGACTGACAGACAGACGGACACAGCTATACCGACTCAGATGGTGACTCTGATCAAGAATATATATACTTTTCCATACCTGCCACGCCTCCTTCTATGCGTTACAAACGGAATGACAAAGTGAATATACCCTCTGTGTAGGGTATAAAAAAGGAAATATGGGCATTTCCATACTGTCGAATGGGACCGTCGTACACTTTTAAAGTGGAATAAAAGTCAAAGTAAAACACTTTTTTTTTTCTTCTGTTACTCAAAGGAATAGCCCTTTGGTAGCACTATATTTATTAGTAAATTTGATGGCAGACGTACTACCGTTTCCAAGATAAAGGCAATAAAAGAGCCATTCGAATGGGACAAAAAATGGAAGTGTTTTTCATGACCATTTATAGAAAAGCATAAGTCAGCGAAACCTACCAACATTTTTTGACGCAACTAATTTTAAAATGTTATGGAATAATAGCACTTTTTATTAAATTTCGTTCAATTGAAAAATTTTTTTATTATTTTTCTTACAAAGTATGAGTCGTGACGGGACATTGCGAATGGGACACATTTAACCATTATGGTTTACTTGGTAAATTTTTCATGAGTTGATAAGATTTCTTGTTATTTATGTACGTAACAATATTTAAGATTTATATAGTAATTCAAAAATCAAATTTAATATAATTCAAAGTCAAATTAAATGGTCGAGATTAATTTTAAGCAAGAAAATAGGAAACAGTAATAAACGTATGTAATTAAATATTTTTCTTAAAAGAATATGCAGTCCGAGCTGCTTTAATTTGGTGACCATCACAAGAAAAGCTATGTAGTTTATGGGTACCAGGGATGCTTGACACATGCTTCCATTTGTCTACTAATTGAAGTGAAAACACCTTAATTTGCTCTGAAGAGATTTAATGAACTTGTACACCGTTAATGTTATTTTGCTTGCATTTGAAAAAAGCAAAAGTATCAAGTAAAACGACATTTTTTGATTTAGATATTTCCCAAACTTTTCTTGCGAAGTAGTTCCATTCCATGTATTTGCACCGAAATTCTCTTAAATAATCAAAAAGACTCGAAACAATGAATTTTTTTTAAACTGCGAGTTGCCACCATCTGAGAATACAAATATATTTACAAAATTTCCATACTGACTTTGTAACTGCTGTATGAGTTTCGTTAAAAAACAGCAAACGTCTTCCTTGTTCTTATATATATATACATATATAGTAGTGCATAAGGGTGCAATTGCCCAAATGCAAACTAAATAGTTGTTTTTATTTAATAGTGCAATTTTTAATATCAATATATTTCTTAGAATATTTTTTCTTTTTAAAATTTTTACAAAATTTTCTTGAACAATTTTTTGAGAACTAACAAAAAGTTATAAGTTAAAATTCAATAATTTAAAAGCAAGAAAGTATTTTATTTTTTGTACAGTATTTCGTTAGGGTGTTGTAGTGAATGTGTACGTGTAACTGTGCAGACACTACACATATATACATAAAAGTATACTTATACACACATATTATATATTTATATAGTATATATTTACTTTAAATTACAAAAGTTTTACAAAAATTTTTCGGACGGGACAAACTTCAAACAGCTCTAAAAGTTTTAAATTTTACTTTTTTGCACTCGTTGTTTCTTTTTTTAATTGTATTCATAAAACTCTGTTTAAACAAATTTTTTGACACATTTGCTGCTGTTTTTAACCACGAAATGAGAATAAATTATGTTTTTTGATATCGGACGGGACATTAGAACATGAACTAAAGCAAATTAAAAATTTACAGTTAATAGAGAATAGTTTGATGTCTTTACATTTTATTAAGCTTAATGATGTTGGGAGAGAGATTATTCGGAATGACTATCATCATGTACGATGATGGGCACAAGTTCTTCTGCAAGTTCTAGGAAGAGAGTAATTGAGTGTAACGAGATCGAACTCTGTGTACGTATACAAATCTGAACGCACAACAGCCACTCAGTTCTACTTCAACAACCAACGAAGCAGTACCTGCGACAGATAATTGCTAGCAAGCGTATTTTTTTGAAGCGATTTATGATACACCCAAAAAATGTCGACTTCTTTACAATCTATAACTTGCATTTTCAAAATGTATTTAAGAGGCTTCAATGTGACACCTCCCTTCACCTTGAGCGCGGGCTGAATTTTTGTTGAAAAATCGATGATATTATTTATCCGATTTTAAAAAGTAAAATGTCACTACATGGAATAGTTCAGCACAACATATTTTTGCGAAGCAACTTATTCTTCTATTATATTTACTAAAAATAAGCACAGAAATTTATTAACTAATGAACATCTAGAGAACTTATTACGAATAAAGGTCTCTATTCTTGAAATTGATTTTGATAAACTAATAAAATATTCAAGAGCTTAATTATTTTTTAAATTCTGTAACAATAAAACAAATATTTGACAATTTTCTGATACCATAGTGGCCACTTAATACAACAATACGTTTTTTAATTTGATTACAACCGAATAAGTTTAAGTATTTTGAATATTTAATTTTCATCTAAAATAGGCAAAGCAAATAAAACCTTTCAGCGCACGATGACATTTTTTTTTCAGTGCAAAGCATGAATAGGTTATTTTATGCTTACAATGCGTTTTCAGTTCAGTTCACCGCAAGCATTGAAGAAGGCAAGACGTATGTCGCTTGTATTCGTAGTTATGCTTCTTCTTATTTTTTCCATATGGTTGTTGTACCACTACATGGAAATGAAATTTTGCATTGATTGATGGTGCCCATCATTGATCATGTATCATCTCTCTTATATATTTAAATATTTAAGACAAAATACTCTTTAAAATTACAAAAAAGAGAAACTGCATTTGTGCAATTTTGAAGTCGGTTTGCCCACTGTTGCGAATGAATTCAAGTATAAATTGTTTGAATTAATATAATTTGAATATTTTTCTTAGATAATATCAAATAATAACGCTTTTTTAATAACTTTTAATTTTTTGTCATGGTGTACCTTTCGGTGGAAATGCCCATATGTATAGTGCTAACATTATCAGTTTCAGCTACAAAATTTTTTGTGTCTATTACTCTTTTATCTGCATTTATAGATTACATAAATGCTGAGTCAAAGCATTTCTGGAAAAATTTTTCACATTATTGTGTCAGCAAAAGTGTAAAATCACATCTAATGTTAATATTCCATCTGAATTTCCTGATGTAGACAATTTGCTCTCGGTGTTTTCATCATCTGGCCTTAACTCTGTACTTAACCAGTTAACTTAATTAAACTTCTGCTTAGATCATTTTCATATAAAGCTAAGCAGAAATAATCAAATGTTATACAGCATCGTTATTTGACTTCAAATTACCGGATAACATGTTCACTTTTATCCAACTCGATATTAGATTAAAGCAAAATGAATTTATTGAATGCAATAAATTGATTTGAATTCTCTTAAAATTAAACTAAATTAAAATTTGGGAATATATGTACGCTGCGCATGATCTATCTGTAGCTTTTGATATAATTTTGAACAAATAGCAAATTTATGTAATTAATTGCAACCAGATAACAAGCAAAACCAGAAAAAACTAAGTGTTGATTTCAATTCTCTTAAAACTAAGCTAAATTTTGATATGTGGGAGGATGCGTATGCTGAGCATGACCTATCTGTAGCTTTTGATATACTTTTAAACAAATTGCAAATTCATATACTTAATTACAACCAAATTACAAGCAAAAAGAACAAAAACTAAGCAATGGATGGCTTTTCCCTTATTAAATAAAAGCGGTTGTGCGTAAAGCTGAGCGCTAGCAGCTAAGATTTGCTATAAGCGCAACTAGTCAAAGGTATAAGACGCTAGTACCCTTCAGATTGAAAGCGTTGGGCCAATTGGGTTTGTGAAATCTAATACATAAAATTCACGTGTCACGGTGTGCGTCATTGAACTCCTCCGAAACGGCTCGACTGATTTTCGTGAATCTTAACGTGCATATCGGCTAAGGTTGAGAATCGGACAACATCTATTTTTCATCCCCCTAAATTTTGAAAGTGGTCCGAAAATTACAAAAAACCGAAATAGTGAGATAGGTTAGTTTTACCCTCTTAATGACAAACAGGCTAGGGATAGGGACAAAGATAGGGATAGCGATAGGCATGGAGATGGAGACAGATATGGAGCTGAAGATAGTGACATGAACAGGGAGGGCAGAACAACATTTGCCGGGTTAGCTAGTGATTATCTAAAATTTCTTCAACATAAAGTTCGTTGTTTGATCTTTTTCCTTTCTAATAATAATAATAATAATAATAATAGAGTTTAGCTACTACAGCTATTAGCCTTCTTAGCTTTTTAGCTTGAAGCTTTGAATCAAGTAAAAAGCTTTTTAATAAATAATGGAGATGGAAAAAATTATACATGCAATTAATTTGTTATTTTTTTATAATTTTTTCTTAGCTTTATCGCACTTTCTCAACATATCCACTCAGACCATGTGATATAGATATTAAAATAATTATATGTGTAATTTTACATGGTCCAAGGCGTAAATGTTAGAAAAAATTTACCCTGCATGCTGTGGGGCTCGGACAACACAAACATTAAAATACAGACTACCATTACGCACAAATTTAGCTACAGTTAGTTTTCAATCTAAGCTTGAGTTGACCTTTTGACAAGCTAATGTTATAAAAATCGCAATTATTAATAAGAGTTGTCATACGATTAAAAGGAGCTGTAGCCATATAATTAGTTCTACTAACCGGTTGATAAAATAATTGATTAGAGTTACGAGTACTTCTCCGATTAGTATTAAAATGTATATAATCAATAAGCTCTGGTGCAGCAAGAGACCCTGTTACAAGTTGATGCAAATAAATTATATCCGCAATATTTCTACGGGACCTCAAAGACAGCAAATGTAATAACTTCAAACGATCCTCATAAGGAGGAAGGTTCAAAGAGTCAGTCCAATTTAATCCATTGAGAGCAAAACGAATAAAGTTTTTTTGAATTCTCTCAATTCTATTTATATGATTATTATAAAATGGTGACCATACTTGGCTGGCGTACTCTAAGTGAGGACGCACTATTGTATTACATAAAGTCACCGTTACTAAAGGGCTATTAAATTCTTTTGCCCACCTCTTAATAAAGCCAAGCAGAGATGAGGATTTTTTACAAATTAGATCAATATGCTCATTAAAAGTTAATTTAACATCAAAATGTATGCCTTGGTCTTTGACTAAATCGACACGACATATTTTCTTATCTTTTAATTGATAATCAAACTCCACAATATATTTCTTCCTGGTGAAAATCATGGCTTGGCATTTATCAGGATTAAGATGTAAGTTATTTTTAGAACACCAAACCTCGAAGGACTTCAAGTCAGACTGAAGTGGAATAGTATCGTCAACCCCCTTTACGTTCCTGTAAATTTTCATGTCATCTGCATATACTAACAGATGGGAGTTTTTAATAACATGTGTTACATCATTAATTGCTAAAATGAACAGGAGCGGCCCCAGGTGGCTTCCTTGTGGAACACCTGATGCCGCGCTAAATGGGGAGTGTAGGATCAGGAGAGTTTTCCTAACCGCAAGAACTTTATCGAAATAGCAAAAGAAATCTACGGGCAACGAGTGTGCAAAAAAATCTAATTAAAACAATTAAATTATTTAAAGCGACGTGTTACAATTAAAGGTTAATCGTAGACTAATTTATTTAAGTTTCCAAAACTCTAATGCTTACAAAACTAGTTCTTACAAAATTAGAATATAGCATAAAGCATAAGAGACAAAAATGAGAGTTATGCATATGTGCATTTGTGAGACAATTAACAGTTAATGTTGTTATGTACTAATGCGTATGAATTTACATGTTAGAAAAAACAGTAATAAAATAACATGTTAGTTTATATGCATATAAAAAATGAGTGCATTTAAAGCATAAAGAAAAATGAGTAGATTTAAACGCTAAGTACAGTGGTTCCCAATCGGTGACCCAACATCCCGGCCCCGTTGAAAGGACATACTTTCAAGCAGGTAGGATTGCAAGCTTCTGTATAGGGCGCCGAATAATTCCTCTTGAAGTTCGAACATCAACAACTCTGACGCGTGAATCTCTGCCTGGTATGCAGTTGATGACACGGCCTAACTGCCAGCGCTGTGGGAGCACTTTGTCTTCATGGACAATGACCATTGTGTCATTTTTAATGTTCGGCTGATCATTTGTCCATTTGGTACGTGTTTGAAGTTCGTTAACGTAATCATGAACCCATCGTTTCCAAAAATGTTCCTTGATGCCGCTAACAAGAGCCCATTTTTGAAGATTATCGATGTCAGAAGTTGTAGTAAGCTCTGGTAACGATTTGAGCGAACTGCCAATGATGAAGTGGGCTGGAGTCAATGCTTCTAAATCGCTCGGGTCAGACGACAGTGGCGATATAGGACGAGAATTAAGAATCGATTCGATTTCGACCAAAACGGTGGTCAATTCTTCATATGTGAGTCTTGCGATTGAGATGACCTTTGGCCGATTTCACAGCGGCCTCCCAAATTCCACCAAAGTGAGGAGCCCTGGGAGGAATAAAGTGAAAATTAATAAATTCATTAGAGCAATACTTAGTGATTGTGGCTTGATGGTCTTTCTTGAAAAGAAACGCCTTCAGCTCAGCGAGCTTGCTGCATGCGCCAACGAAATTTGTCGCAAAAGATATCTGATGGCAGGCCTCTCCTGCCGATCAGCCGCATAAGTGCTGCTAAGAAGGCATCAGTAGACAAATCTGATACGACTTCAATGTGAACCGCTTTTGTAGCCAAACAAATGAAAATGGCGATGTAAGTCTTATACGGCGTCTTACCTCTTATCCGGAGATAAGTGTTTACTGGACCGCAAAAGTCAATGCCACATCGAGCAAAGGGACGTGATGGAGTTAGCCGCTCAACTGGCAAATTCCCCATCATTTGTTGTAACAATTTTGGCTTGTACCGAACACAATGGGTACAATTGTTGACAACGCGACGAGCAATATCTCGTGCGTTAACAATCCAAAACTCCAATCGAATGAGAGCTATCAACGCTTTGGGTCCTGCGTGATAATTCTTTAGATGTAAGTGACGAACGAAGCGAAAGACGAATTTAGATTTAGCTGGGCGCAAAATGGGATGCTTGCGGCTCTCTGATAGATTTGATAACTCGAGCCATCCACCAACTTTTAGTAGATTGAAGCCTCCAGTGACTTCAAAAAATGGGTTTAAAAATTTGAGAGTGCCATTTACCGTCGAATTTTTCTTAAGTAACTGAATATCTCCAGCAAAATTCTGTTGTTGTATATTCCATACAATGCAATTTTGCGCAGGCTGCAATTCTTGAGGGGAAAGGGAAGCTGTCTCAAAATCACTATTCAGGTCTTTGTTGAGTCTGCGATAGAAACGAAACATCCACGCGATGACACGTAGACTGTGCATGTGAGAGCTGTACTTTTCGATAGTATCAAGAATATAGTTATTTAAAACTGCTATTTTGAATGCTGACTTCCGCTTTTCCTTATTGATTTCTTCCATATCTAAATTTTCGCTTTTATTTTTCGGCCAATTGTGCGTGTCTTCGGTTAAAAACGAAGGGCCTGTATACCATATTGAATTACGAAGTTCTTCCACAGTGCTGCCTCTAGAAACAATGTCAGCTGGATTACTTTGCGTTGGGACGTGCCTCCAACGAACATCAGTTGTGAGATCCTGAATCTCAGACACTCTGTTTCCAACGAAGGTAGATAGCGTAGCTGAATGAACCCTGAGCCAGTGGAGCACAATTTGCGAATCTGTCCAAAGATATACATCAATATCATTATTTGCGAAAATTACCTTTATTTTGTTGTAGAGTCTGGATAGAAGCAGAGCGCCACATAATTCAAGTTTTGGTAGTGATTGCTTTTTCGTCGGTGCAACACGTGACTTTGCTGTAAGGAGACGAACGCAAATGTTGCCCGAGGCGTCAATCACACGAGTGTAAATGCAGCAGCCGTAGGCGCGAATGGAAGAATCACAAAATCCATGTATCTGAATTAATTGTGCATTCGATGACAAACAATACCTTGGAATGGAGATGAGCGAGAGTGATGATAAGCTTATTAGAAAATTATCCCATGCCAAGTGTAAATTTTGCGATACTGACTCGTCCCAGTCCAACTTTAGCAACCATAGTTCTTGTAGTATAATTTTAGCCATAATCACTACTGGTGCTAAGAGTCCAAGTGGGTCAAATAGCGATGAAGCAATCGAAAGAATAGTGCGTTTTGTAACGCAGTTGGTTTTATTTTGCTTTGGTTCAAAAGAAAATAAAAATGTGTCCTTTTCTGGTCCCATTTAAGTCCTAATGCACTGGTGAGTGCTGCATCTTCAATATCTAAGTTTTTAATGGTATTATCATCTCTATAATCTGGATGATTTGAGTGCCACTTCGCTAATTCAAAACAGCCTAGTCTCAATAATTTTGTCACCTCATACTTTATCTGAGATAATTCAGTGAGTGAATTTGCACCACATAACAGATCATCAACATAAAATGACGATTTTACGACATCTGAGCCAATTGCAAAATCTGAAGCATATTGATCTGCCAAATAAAATAGACTTCGCACGGCAAGATATGGCGCAGCAGCCATCCCATACGTCACGGTATTGAGCTGATATGTGACAATTTCTTGATCTGGTGAATTTCTCCATAAAATATATTGATACTTGCGATCTTTTGGCTCGACGAGTACCTGTCTGTACATTTTAACGATGTCAGCAGTGACGGCATAGCGATAGAGACGAAAACGTAAAAGCAAAATAAATAATTCGCTCTGAAGAGTGGGACCAACCATTTGAATATCATTAAGAGATTTTTGTGAAGTGGTTCGACACGAAGCGTCAAAAACAACTCTTAATTTAGTTGAAGTGCTAGTTGGTTTAAGCACACAATGATGTGGGATATAATAGTGAGGCTCTTTCAAATTTGGGTTTTTTACCAAACTCATATGGCCCAAATGCTCATATTCATTCATAAAAGCAACATATTGCGCTTTAAGTTCGGGTGAGCGTGATAAACGACGCTCTTGAGCTACAAGCCTCTGCGATGCTATAGCGTGAGATTGACCAAGGCATCTTGGATCATCCTTAAAAGGCAATTTGACGGTAATCCTGACATCAGGATTTCTCGAAACTGCTTCAGCGTACACGAGTTCACAACTGTGCTGCTCACGGGTCCACACTTCCGCAGTAGTTGAAACTTCATCTAGTTTCCACAAACGCTCTAATTTTTCATCTAATGAGTCATGAGATGTGAGCAAACATGTTGATATTTGTGTGTTGAGTGGCCGTTGATATCGACCTGAAACCACCCAACCTAGTAATGTTTTTTGCAAAACAGGTAATTTGTCGCCAAGACGAATCTGACCAACAGAAAGAATATTGAAGAAACTTTCTGTACCCAAAAGCAAATCGATACGTTTTGATTTGTGAAATTGTTCATCAGCGAGCGCAGCGCTTGGTGGCAAATTCCATGACGAGACATCAATTTCAGCTTCTGGCTGATATGCAATATGTGACGTCACACAAAATGAGAGTGGAATTTCAAAATTATTTAAGCGAGACTTAATAGTTGCTGAGGCTTTATATTTTATGTTTGTAAATGAATTTCCAACGCTATGAATTTCAATATTATGTTTGGCACGAGGCAATTGCAATCTTTGAGAAAATTCGTCAGTAATAAAATTAACCTGCGAGCAAGAATCTAACAAAGCTCTGCCAAGTTTATAGCAACCCGAAGCATCCTGAACCAAAACCATAGCAGTGGCGAGAATCACATTATCTGTCGACGAATTTTCCATGTGCGTATGAGCTGCAGCCTCTCTTGAAGTACAAGGCAATGATGATGATGTTGATGATAACTGAGGGGCAGAGTACCGTGCTGATGTAGAGCTAGGAGTAGCAATATTGTCGGCAGTGCTGACCAGATAAGTTTTATGTAACAAACTATGATGTTGACGCGAACAGGTCCTACATCTATGTGAAGAGGAGCAATTTGAAAGTTGATGCCCTTTGGAGAGACAATTAATGCAAAGACCAAACTTCTTTACATTTTCAAAACGACGGACAACTTCAAGAAACTTAAATCGATCACAGTTATTAATCTTATGATTTGTGCTTGAGCAAAAAGAGCACACTGGATTCGAGCATGCAAACGAATAGCCTCTATTTTGGTTTTTAATTGGTTGTGGTTTCTTAGCAAATTTATTAATTTTAGGCTCAATGAAATGAGCACCCTCAATTGATTCAAGATATTGACAATGTCTCTCTAAAACCATTCTGCAACTGTTGCAAGTTGGCAACTCTTTGAATTCTAGTGACTGTTTCCACTTTTTATTAGATTCCACATCAGCCTTTTGCAAAACCAAATAAATTAACATGGCTTGTGAAATCTCTTTTTCCGAACCTAACGACAGCAGTGAACCATATAGAGCCGAAGCGTTGTCGACAAGGCTTCGTAGCTGACTACCACTAGGTTTAGAAATTGCAGGCAAATCAAAAAGCGATGAAATATTTTCGAGGAAAATCAAAGTTGTGTTGTCGTAGCGTTCCTTGAGCCTTTCCAAAGCTTTAGGATAATTTTCATTTGTTATTTGGAAAGCTTTGACAGTTTCCAATGCTGGGCCCTGGAGACAATTGAGAAGATGGTTGAATTTTTCTATGTTAGATAAATTCAATTCGCGATCAATAATTTGTGTAAACGAGACAATGAAATTTTTATAAGTAGAATATTTGCCATTAAATGTTGGCAGTTTTAACTGTGGTAGTTTTGAATGTGGCATAGGCATCAAACAGGTGACATCCGACATTGAAGCGTTGTGTACATCGTCTCCTAATCTCGATTGAATAGCTAATTTTGTGGTGATGTAGAGCTCTTCAATGTCAGGGCGGCATGAATCATCAGCATCAATTTTTTCAATGCTCGTTTGTACAGTAAGAATTTGCTTGAAATACGATTCAAGTATGCCTAAGCGACATTTGAGTTCGGCAGAAGAAAGAGCCTTCCCTTCCCCTCGACCACTGCTTTCGATGATGTTTTTTATGCGCGTAATGCTTTTCTTTGTGTTAGCTCTTTGCTGCTTAAGCTCTTCGATGGTCATTGTGACCGAATTTTGCTAATTGTTCAACAATACAAAAACGAAGTAATTTTGGCGATAGACGAAGCGAGGTTCAATTAGCAAATTTACAAATGTGTTAGAATAAGAGCACAAGAGTAGCTGCAGCTATGATTGCAGTAAACGACAGCAACAGCAGACGACAATGCTCACGGACGATAGGTGAGCAAACCAAAGATAACGTATTGAGCAGCGGTGAAAAACAGTTGCGACGGCAAGAGACGAAGGCGACGACAAATGGCAAAAACGCAGTAAGATGCGACGAGATGTAAGCAGCGGCAGCGGCTGCAATTAATGCAGCTTAACAATGCGACGCTAGCAGCGAAAGTTTAGCAATCTTGCGTGTTGCTACGCAAGCACGATAGCGGGATTTTTGGGATAGTGGGATCTTACCAAGTTGGTACAGTTTACGAAACTGTACTTTACATATATTTTAAGCGATGTTTTCTGGTACTCCCTTAACAGGCGATTTTGCAGCCAAGTCCCTCAACAAAACGAAAATACTTGTGAGTCCAACGACGAACCAGGAAATGAGACAGGAACAATAACTTTTTATGTTATTTTCGCACTGGAACCTTTTTGTTGCGCGACGCGAATGCCACGAATTTTTCCACAAATTTATTTTTAAGAATATTTTTAAATGTCTTTATCAAATTTAAACACTCGTGCCCCACGTTGGGCGCCAAAAATGTAGGTTCAGGAGAGTTTTCCTAACCGCAAGAACTTTATCGAAATAGCAAAAGAAATCTACGGGCAACGAGTGTGCAAAAAAATCTAATTAAAACAATTAAAATATTTAAAGCGACGTGTTTCAATTAAAGGTTAATCGTAGACTAATTTATTTAAGTTTCCAAAACTCTAATGCTTACAAAACTAGTTCTTACAAAATTAGAATATAGCATAAAGCATAAGAGACAAAAATGAGAGTTATGCATATGTGCATTTGTGAGACAATTGTTAACAGTTAATGTTGTTATGTACTTATGCGTATGAATTTACATGTTAGAAAAAACAGTAATAAAATAACATGTTAGTTTATATGCATATAAAAAATGAGTGCATTTAAAGCATAAAGAAAAATGAGTAGATTTAAACGCTAAGTACAGTGGTTCCCAATCGGTGACCCAACAGGGAGGAAAACACTCTCCGAAATCTTATTTGATATGAACGATCAGATAAATAAGATTCAATCCAGCTGACAAAACTTAAAGGAAATCCAAGCTTCTTTAACTTAAACAAAATCAAATTATGTGGTAGTTTGTCAAATGCTTTACTGAAGTCAGTGTAGATGCAGTCAACTTGCCCACCAGAATCAAAAGAGCTTAAAACAAAAGAAGTGAAATCAAGGAGGTTAGAAACTGTAGATCTGCCACTAACAAAACCATGCTGACGAGTTGTTATGACTTCACCACAGCACACCTTAACTTGATCGTATATTATATGTTCAAAAATTTTCGGTATTGATGATAACTTAGCCACGGGCCTGTAATTTGAAACATCATTTTTACAACCTTTCTTGAAAATGGGGCTAATGTATGCACTTTTCCAAAATTTAGGAAAATAGCTTTCTCTGACTGATTTATTAAATAAAAAACTGAGGGGCTGACTCAGCACAGAGCTGCAGTTAACTAAAACTGTCGCAGGAATACCATCAGGCCCGGAGCTGAAGTCATCATCAATAGACGCGATATATTTCTCAATGAGGTCAGGTGTGAAAGATATCTCATTAACCGAAACTAAAGGGTCGTTATCCATATATTCAAAATAGTTGATCTCAGGGCTAAATAAATCCGTAGAAAATGACTCTTTAAACAAATTAGCAAACAACCCGGCTATAATTTGCGGGTCGCTAGTGAGCCCATCAACTGTTTTAAACTCAGATGGAAACCCATCAGATTTTTTTTTAGAATTAATAAAACCCCAAAAATTCTTGGGATCATGAAGAATATTCAGCTTAATTTTATTCAAATATTCAGAATAAACTAAATCTGACATATCTTTAAATTCCATAAACAGTTGCTGATAAGTAACTAGGTCATTTTGGTCCTGGCTACAAACTTATTTGTTCCATGCCCTATTACGGCCATTACGAATTTTCTTCAAATCCTTAGTGTACCAAGGATACGAGGAATTATTAACGTGCCTCCGAGTACATGGCACCGACAATGCTATGGCCGAAAAAAGTTCACCATAGAAAACTTTAATGCAGTCATCAAATGTATTATTATTAAAATAAATAAAAAATTCATGTAGCTTATTTCTTAAATTCTCATTCAATTTCAAGAAGTCAGCTTTCTTATAATTGAATTCATAAACATTAATAGAAGGACATGCATTAGTTAAATTTTCAATGTCAGATTGATACACAATACTTAAAGGTGGATGATAGGAATCAACCGTAGAAAGAGCATGGATAGCATTTCTTACAACAACACTACCACTATTTGCAGCCAAGACCAAGTCAAGTTGTCGTCCGTGACAATTAGTTATACAACTTACTTGTTGTAAATTTGAAAGAATTTCGTCAACAAAAATTTGTTGTTGTCGAGTTTTTGGACAAGATGCATAATAGTATGCACCATCGACCGTTGGAGTCCATTTAAGGTCAGGCAGATTAAAGTCACCTAACAACAAAATGTCGTCATTAGCGTCGAGTTCATTAATTATGTATTCTACGGCCATCGAAAGACATTCGTAGACATCTGCGCTACTATTTGGAGGAACATAAGCTTTAAGAATATACAAATTGAAGTTACAATGTGTAACTTTTACGCATACAAGTTCAATATTAGAAGCAAAGGCAATTTCAACTAATGAACTGGTTAAATGATTTTTAATAGCTATTAAGACGCCTCCACCAACAGAAGAAATATCTTCCAAGTGTCTGTCTTTCCTAAAAACGTTGAAACTATTGTCAAAAAGTTCTAAATTAAGAAAATTTTTGTTTAACCAAGTTTCGGTAAAAACGATAATATCCTCAGAAAAATTCTGAGTAGATAAAAAAATGTCATGCGTCTTGGAACGCAAACCCCTTACATTTTGATAGTAAAGGGATAGCCGCTTCAGTTTTTTGAATTGGAACGGATAGTTTTATTATTTTTCTTCGACTTAAATTCTGACATAAAGATATTATCCACCCATGCATTAGAGTTAAGAATGGCAGAAACATGAAAAGATGCCACTGTTATTTTAAAAGATGCATGAGTTGGTTTATTACCGAGTTTCCTGCAAGAAATGAAGGCGTCGGCAGGAATAATTTGATTTTGTCGAATAAAATTTTTAACACTGTCAGTGGTGGTGTTGTAATGAAGTCGTGAAATGAAAATCGATTTTAACCTCGGCAATGCCCGCAGGGAAACCGGAGGCACAGAGCCATCAATCGCATCATCTACCCGCGGATTGGCAATGGCCGAAATAGATTGAGGATTGTTCATAGTGGAGGAAGGAGATGGAAGATTGTTAAAAGAAATGATAGCGGGAAAATTGGGAGTTGGTGAAGAGGTATTTATAGAGCAATCCACGGGAGTTTTGTCACGACTGACGGCCGCACCAATCACCCTCACCACATTACCCAGGTTTTTATTCAATTTCTTTTTAGGCTTTCTTTTCTTTTTTAAGGAAATAGCTTGTTTAGGTAAAGTAGAGATCGAAGGAGTGGACGCAAAAACAGCCTCGGTAATAGTTTTATTTTGCAAACTAACGTCCGGTGAAATAGCCTCATTAAGGCTTTTTTCAATTTGGGGAGTTAAGTCATGATAATTATTAAGAATTTCTCTGAAATTAGTATTCAGATCGTTAAGATTTTCCCCAAATCGCTTAATTTTTTCGAAAAAGACCGACGGAGAAAGGGCTCTGCAAGATGGACAGTACCATTGCAGGCCTGAACGAACAGAGCATAATAAATCTTTAATAGATTTTGTCAAGTTTGCACAAGAGGCATGAAACACCTGTTCACAGGGACCTGAACAGGAAAACATAGAATTCAATATATTTTGGCTTTTGCACTGATCTCCTAGAGAGCAAGCTAACAAATTTTCAGAGGAAAAACAGTCCATCTTGAAAATGATAAAAAAAAGAAAACGTACGCAAAAGAAAAGAAAAGTTATTTCCTAAAGATTTTAGAAAAAAAATCTTAAAAAAATAGATTTATTTATATAAATTAAAAATTTTTTGGAACAGTGCAAAAAGGGTTAATATGAAGCAGAAATTCACCCGTTAAGTAGCAACAACAACAACACAACAGAGTTTATGTCTAGCTTAGTACACGTACAAAGCATAAAAGAGAATCAAAAAACAAAGCTGTTGCACTGCTTACACTGTTTTTGCTTGCAGAAAAATTAAAATATTTGCATATATGTTAAAATGTTAATAAAAACAACACAAAATTATAAAAAGAATTACGATAGCACTCAATATTATAAGAAACGACACTATATACGCACAATTGCCAAATTATTATTTATTACATATATTAATATTAACTAATTAGAAATAAAAGTTAAAAATCGCAATACTACACACACAACACAACCGACACTAACAAAGGAACGAAGTCAACTGAATTTTAATTCTTTGTTTACTATCGCTGCGTGGTCTCTGTTTTCCTTCTGAATTTGTTGCAAAGACCCTCAGAAGCATAAATTGCTTTCGTTTTTTGTTCCTTTTTTGCATCAGCAAGTGCAACTAAAACATAAGACAGTGATGATTATTACTTGATCTTTAATTTCATTTACCTTTTGTAATACAAAAATTGTTGCAAGAAATAGACCCCGAAAAACGAAACGAAATAAAATATGTAATAATGAATGCAATAGCACAAATTGTTATCATTGAATCCCTTCTGTGTATGAAATAAAAAAATGCGTAACTTTTAAATCGCAAGCATCGCAAAACTTCAAGCGACGCTACAAGGCAACGTAAAATTCGTTGTTTGATGTCTGTTTACTTCTCATCATTGCTTCGCCTATGCTTACCTTTTTCTTTGCATCTATTGCAAAGGATCACAACCACTTAAACTTCTTTAATTTTTTGTGTTCTTTTTGCTTATTTTTTTGCAAATGCAATGGAAGCACAGACAGAGATAAATCAACAGACATTAATCACTGCTTTGGCTCTGCTTTCATTTTTCCTTTTTAATACAATTCAACATTAAACACCACAACATCTGGCCACCCTAAACACTTTATTGCGATTCCATACATACCTACACTTACAGACGACATAACCCTTAAACATTTTAAAACAGATGACACAGCTTTTGCCTTTAAATCAAACCAAACGATCTCAACGTTATTTACAAAAACAAAAGACAAAACAGAAAAATTTCAGCAACACAACGTAGTGTACAAAATAGAATGTAAAGGCAAAGAAGGAGAAACATGTAACAGAGTTTATATAGGAACAACAAAACGAACACTGGGAACACGAATTGGAGAACATTAAGCCGATGTAAACCATAACAGACATACGACAGCACTAGCAAAACATATGGATGAAAATGAACACACAGCTGATTTTGACAACATTACAATACTGGACAGAGAAAAAAGAGAAAACATTAGATATACTCTAGAGAGCCTACGCATTAGACAACATTACAAAACAGCAATGAACATAAAAGAAGATTTTGACAAAATTAGTCTCAGTTACAGTGTGGTGCTATAAAGCTTATTTTCAAATTACTAATTTTTGTAATTTTAATTTTTTATTTAATATTTTTTTTGTAAATTCAAATAATGTTTTTCTTGCTGTAAGTTTTTGATATTAACTAAAAAATTTGTACCTATATGAATGTTTTTTAATGTAAATTTTCGTTAACAGTGTGATGTAAATATTCAATAAAGAATTTTGACATACCCCTGAGGATGCTTAAAACCCATAAGCGAAACGTCGGGTGAACAAATGAATTTAACATTGTTTTATTCATAAAATCAAAATTGACCTAACAACCTGTTTTTCAACAAAGAAAAACCTTTTCAACAATGACAAATAGTTTTGTTTTGGCCTTCTATCATACTAGACCGGTGAAGACCAAGATAAATAAGAATCGTAGCTCTGCGTGAAATTTACATACTGGTGTGCCACAAGGCTTCATACTGTGCCACAATGCATTATACATTTTATATGTCAATAATTTTAGCTGTGCCAACATTAGGGCAAAATATGCAAACTATGATGATACGACACTAATATATATGTAGTGCAAAATCGTATACAACTCTTCAAAAGATTACAAATGACAACCTTATAAAATTTGATACATGAATTAAACGTAATGAGCTCCTATTATATACGAAAAAACTACCTACATGTTGTTCAAGCAATTGAAAAAAGCAAAAATTAACATACACATGCCCATTAATGGGGAGCCAGTACAGCATATAACAGAAATACTATACATATCTCGGATTAAAGTTAAGAATAAAGATATCCGACGCCTTGACTTCGTAAACACGCAACCAGCCAACATACATAAGTATATATGTAATGTACATGTTATTTCACAAGTAACGTATAGAGCAATGTGCAGCGTGTTATGTGCATATCTTTAGTTGTGGTGCGTCATTTACCCTTTCGTACACCTACGGTTAAGGTTTTCAGCAAAACTATTCTTCTGAATCTATGAAAGATTATATTCATTGAAAAATATATGTATATGTAATAATGAATGCAATAGCACAAATTGTTATCATTGAATCCCTTCTGTGTATGAAATACAAAAATGTGTAACTTTTAAAACGCAAGCATCGCAAAACTTCAAGCGACGCTACAAGGCAACGGTTGTCAAATCACGCCTACATTTTTCGTGTGGCTAAAAATAAGAACAATACATGTACATTAGACATGTTCAGAAAAAAATCATGTTCTTGAATGCTTCGGGAACGCTCGAAATTTGAAAAATTATTCATATTGTAATAGGAAACACTGTTTGCTCCATTCACAGGTTTGATCTTGTTATCTGAAGTTTTGAAAGAACTTTCTTCAAACCAAATTCCAAGTAGAAGCCCATGCGACTACAAAAAAAACCCTTCCTGTCCCTTGTATGTACATTAGACATGTTCAAAATAAGTTCATGTTCATGAAATTCGAAAATTTATTCATATTCGAGTATGTCCTCATATAAACAAAAAAAAATATTCCTAGGGTTGCTAACAGAGCTGCTTAAAAATTCCAGAATTTTTATGAAGAAAGTGAAAATAGTGAGGTTGTAGTGATAGCATCATCTGATGAGCTGCTTAAACTTAAGTAGCTGTTGCGAATTTTAGCAACCTTGAATCTGATGATCTATTCAGCAACCTTACTATTGACCATATCACAAATGAAAATAAAATGAATGAATGAAATCAGTTTTTATAATGCACCAAAATATTAGAAGTCTAAGGAAAAAGTCGATTCACTTGTTGCTCATCTTACAACTTTTAAGACAAAAGCTGATTTTGTATTTCTTTAAGAAATTTGGATTTTCTCCTGTGAAATTGGCGATTTTGTTATTCCAGGGTATAATTTTTTTGCTGTAACTAACCATAATTACTCAGTGGGTGGAGTTGGAGTTTTTGTTAGAACTGAGTATGATTGTGAAGTCTATAATTGTAATTTTAACACTGCTGACGTCATAAAACTAAACTGGAAAATTTACAAAATGTCTTTCACTCTAGCTTGTTTTTACAGGTTACATTCGCAACCAATTCAACTCTTTCTTGAAGAGTTTTCAGATTTCCTTTGTCAGGAAAAGGTTCAAACGCCGTGTTAATTGCAGATTTTAATTGAGATATTTTGGAAAATAGTGAAATAATAGATGATTGTTTAGCACTAATGGCTGAACATGGTTTCTTTCTTTTCTTAAAGAGCCCACAAGACCTTCATCAGGTTCATGTTTAGACCATATTTTTGGTCGATTTAGTAATGTACCTCTTAATCTGTGCCTTGTGTCAATATATATTTCAAAATTGCAGATCATAACATGACGGGTTTAGTTTTGAGCGGCATGGAAAAACAAATAAGTAAAAAACTCAAGAGTTTAAAGAACAAAAGAAAATAAATTATAACGCCCTCAATGATAGACTCGGTTTTGAAAGTTGGGATGAAGTTTATCGCGAGAATGACATTTTAAAGGCATATGAAAAGTTTATTGTGCGTCTGCAGAGCCATATTTCGGATTGCATTTTTACTGTTAAACCAAAAAGGAAAGAGTGTAATTTTGTCGAAAATCAATTTAAAAATAAACTTGGAACAAAATTGTCCAAAAATTCTCAAAATATTTCATTAAAAAACTGTTACGAGAAACTATGTAAGCTACTAAGTAAATATATTAGGGAATGCCGTGAGCAATTCTATTGCAATGAGCTTGAAAAGTGCAATGGTAATCTCAAAATCGAATGGGAATTGCTAAATTGTATTTTGAATAAAATAACAACGAAAAATGAAGGTTTCGTATCAGTTGACAGTTTTGATGTGGCAAACACCTTCAATAATTATTTTGCGTCGATTGCGAAGCCGTCGGTATCTTTCAATATCAATATCTGATATTACTGATAATGAACCAAATGGTAATAGATTCTTCTTTTAAAGAATTTCATCTTGGGGAATTCTTAAAATCATAAGGTCGCTAAATGCGTCTAACTCTTGCGGATTAGATGGAATCTCCAATTACTGCTTAAAAAATATTGCTTTTACTATCTTTGATATTTTATCACATATTTTCAATGAAAGTGTCTTAACCGGAACTTTTTCTAAAGTGCTAAAATGTGCGATTGTTTTACCCTTATTTAAAAAAAGGTGATCTTCAAGAAAAAAGCAACTACCGACCGAGTTCTTTGTTGTCAGTTATTTCAAAAGTTTTTGAAAAAGCAGTCAATTAATGCGTTTTGAAGTTTTTAAGCAAGAATGCGGTTTTGAGTCCAATGCAGTTTGGCTTTAGACAAACTTTGTCTACTAAAGACGCTTTTCTTGATTTTGGTGCTAATACCAACAAGTCACTTGATGGCAAAAACTATGTGCAGGTTTATTTGTGGATATTACAAAGGTTTTTGATATTGTCAACCATGAATTGCTTTTGGGAGCAATCTCTAAAACTAGCTGTTGATTTTACTAATGACCTTGAAGTGTTAAGAAAATGGCTTGCAGCCCATTATATGATTGTCAGCAGCAAAACCAAATTAATGTTTCCTAGTCTTGCTACAAAGCCACTGCCAGATATCGATTTCGTTTTTCACTCCTCATCTTGTGAAAGATTCAAAGACTCTAGCTTGCTCCGCTCTAATGCAATCAGTTATGAGGCTATTAATCTTTGCGATATTAATTGATTCCCCATTGAAAAAGTTCGTCAATTTAAATACTTAGGCGTAATATTTGATTAATTTGAATTGGTCTGAGCATACCCGCTCTCTTAAAACATATTTTCGTTCGACGCTACGAAACTTTTATTCTTTAAAAACGTTTTGCTCATTCAAAACATTAAAAATGTTCTACTATGGAATTTTCCATTCAAAACTTCAATACGGAACAAGTTGTTAGGTGGAGCTTACCAAAATAAATTACATCTCTTACAAAAGTGAAAAAATATGTGGAAAAAAAAGCCTGCATCAGTCAATGGTACTTTTCAGACTGCTGAAAATACTTCCTCTAAGGCACTTTTTCATTGGGAATCTTTGAATTTTTTTTTCGAAAGAATTGGATATTTAACAGTAGGAGTTCTGATAACTATAATTTAAGAGCAAACCAAGGCTTAAATGTCTATGTTCCAATTTTTCGCACTACTAATTATCGTAACAGCTACTCCATATTATCCTGTAGGCTTTTCAATATGCCTCCGGAAACCTTAAAGTCACTGAGATCACTTCAGACTTTTCTGAGGGAGGTTAAGCTATGGCTTTTTGAAAAAGACCTAAGTGAAATCGAGTCACTATTGCAAAATGTTTATTAATTCAGTAGCTTAATAATATAATAATAATAGAGTTTAGCTACTACAGCTATTAGCTTTCTTAGCTATTTTGAAGTTTTTATCAAGTAAAAAGCTTAAAAATAAATAATGAAGATGGAAAAAATTATACATGCAATTAATTTGTTATTTTTTTATAATTTTTTCTTAGCTTTATCACACTTTCTCAACATACCCACTCAGACCATGTGATGTAGATATTAAAATAATTATATGTGTAATTTTACATGGTCCAAGGAGTAAATGTTAAAAAAATTTTACCCTGCATGCTGTGGGGCTCGCACAACACAAACATTAAAATACAGACCACCATTAAGCTACAAATTTAGCTACAGTTAGTTTTCAATCTAAGCTTGAGTTGACCTTTTGACAAGCTAATGTTATAAAAATCGCAACTGTTAATAAGAGTTGTCATGCGATTAAAAGGAGCTGTAGCCATATAATTAGTTCTACTAACCGGTTGATAAAAGAATTGATTAGAGTTACGAGTACTTCTCCGATTAGTATTAAAATGTATGTAATCAAAAAGCTCTGGTGCAGCAAGAGACCCTGTTATAAGTTGATGCAAATAAATTATATCCGCAATATTTCTACGGGACTTCAAAGACTGCAATTGTAATAACTTCAAACGATCCTCATAAGGAGGAAGGTTCAAAGACTCAGTCCAATTTAATCCATTGAGAGCAAAACGAATAAAGTTTTTTTGAATTCTCAATTCTATTTATATGAATATTATAAAATGGTGACCATACTTGGCTCGCGTACTCTAAGTGAGGACGCACTATTGAATTATATAAAGTCACCGTTACTAAAGGGCTATTAAATTATTTTGCCCATCTCTTAATAAAGCCAAGCAGAGATGAGGATTTTTTACAAATTAGATCAATATGCTCATTAAAAGTTAATTTAACATCAAAATGTATACCTAGGTCTTTGACTTAATCGACAGGATATATTTTCTTATCTTTTAATTGATAATCAAACTCCACAATATTTTTCCTCCTGGTGAAAATCATAGATTGGCATTTATCAGGATTAAGATGTAAGTTATTTTTAGAACACCAAACCTCGAAGGATTTCAAGTCAGACTGAAGTGGAATAGTATCGTCAACCCCCTTTACGTTCCTGTAAATTTTCATGTCATCTGCATATACTAACAGATGGGAGTTTTCAATTACATGTGTAACGTCATGAATTGCTAAAATGAACAGGAGCGGCCCCAGGTGGCTTCCTTGCAGAACACCTGATGCCGCGCTAAATGGGAAGGAAACACTCTCCGAAGTCTTATTTGATATGAGCGATCAGATAAACAAGATTCAATCCAGCTGACAAAACTTAAAGGAAATCCAAGCTTCTTTAACTTAAACAAAATCAAATTATGTGGTAGTTTGTCAAATGCTTTAGTAAAGTCAGTGTAGATGCAGTCAACTTGCCCACAAAAGTCAAAAGAGCTTAAAGCAAAAAAGTAGATGAAGGAGGTTAGAAACTGTAGATCTGCCATTAACAAAACCGTGCTGACGAAATGTTATGTTCAAAAATTTTCGGTATTGATGATAACTTAGCTTAAAATTAAATCTAATTTCTCGTGGCTTTTACTTGTGTTAAGAATAATTTTTATTTTTGTATTTGTATCTTTAATCTATTTGAAACTGATAAACCATTTGTTATTGTCATTTCTTTTATATTATTCCATATTTTTTAACTTTTTGTCGTTTTTTATATGTAATTGTATTATTTTGCATAAACTCTAGCATTTGTAATAGCCCACTTTCAATCCTTAATTTAGAAATAAAATGTAATTGTTTCAACACTACTTTATTATATTTAGAAGCAAGAAATGCCTCTACTGTTCGCATAAATATCATTTCATGAATGCTAAAATTGTGAATCCATATTGTAAAATTTTATCTAAAATATATGAATATGAAAATAATAATAAAATAAAATAACAAAATAAATACTCGAATATGAATAAATTTTCGAACTTCGAGCGTTCCCGAAGATTATTTTGAACATGTCTAATGTACATACAAGGGGAAGGAAGCGGTGTTTTCGCAGTCACAAAGGCTTATATTTGGAATTAGGTTTGAGGTAAGCTCATCCAAAACTTCAGATATCAAGATCAAACTTGTGAATGGAGCAAACAGTTTGTTTTCTATTACAATCAACATGAAAATATCGAAAATGCAGAAAAACGAATGGCAGATTTTTTCAACGTTTTAGCAAAAACGTCGTTATATCAATATGAATTGAAAATGACAACAAACTGTTCGCGTCGTTCACATGTTTGATCTAAAAAGCTGAAATTTTAGTAGAATTTTCTTCAAACCCAATAATATAAGCATATGGGACTGCAAAAAAAAATATAACAACCCCCGTTCAGATATGTGTATATTGGTCTAATTTTCTGCCACATGACAAATGTGGGGTGTTTTAAAAACAGGGGGTGGCACCTCCCATAGAACTGAAATATTTAAAACGCCATATTTTGCCACCTAAGGCAGGTTTCTTCTACGCTTAAGCACGTCGGTTTTTTTGTAAAATTCAAAGGAATCGGACCCAAACCCTGTCCGCGCCGATTACAGGTTTGAGCTTGGAAATTCAAATTTTGTGACCCCATGCTAAATCATAGGCAAAAATAAAATACATAGACAAAATTTTCAAAATAAACAAAAAATTCAAAAACAGTTAATAAAGAAATTCTGGGGATACCTGTAATCTTTTGCTAACTCTTTATCAAACCACATGTCGGTTTTCCTTTCAAGATGTCTCTCTAAGTGAAGTAAACGAAACTTTAAGGCAACTGAATGTGGAAAAAGCAGCTGGATTTGATAAAATTTCGCCAAGGTTGCTTGTTACTTGGAAAGGAATGCTTGTACCAGTTTTAGTGTGCTTATTTAATGAAATTATTAACTCAGCATTATATCCCGACTGCTTAAAAATCAGCAAAGTGATTCCCATTCCCGAGAATATAAAATACGATAAATAAGTTCGGTCCAGTTGCACGTCTTTCTATTGTCGGTAAAGTTGTTGAGAAGTTCATCTATCAAAACTTTCAGCATATCTCAACGATAACAATTTCATTTACAAGTACCAGTTTGGCTTCAGAAAAGATTGTGGCACTGGGGAGGCAGTTGTAAATGTCGTGAATTATATATCGTTACCTTAATATAGAAAGGCGCTAACACTTTTTTCAAAATCGAGTTTTCTTGGTAGATTTCGGTAGGTCACCCACTAACAGACCATTGATAAACAAATGTGTGTGCTATGCATGAAAATAAAGCAATTACCAGCAAAAAAAAGCCATGACTCACTTCAACACTATAAAACTTAAATTTTTATTAAGATTTCTTGTTCTCTTGTAAAGTACCAAAAATGGTAATAGGGCCTTTCTATATCAAGATAACGATGTGCAATGGTTTGGTCAGAGTTTTAGGGGTGTAGCAGGCCTTTTTCTAGACTTTTCGAAGGCGATTACGGCCATTACTCTTTTCAATTTATCTAAACGATTTGTGCAACTTAGAGTTTGCAGGCCGTTTGATATTTTTTTAATGATGATGTGTGTTTGGTTTACGCATATAACTACGATTTGATAAAGAACGAGTCATTTCTCTTATCTGAAGTTAAAAGCAAAGATACACCTGCTATTGGCATTTTGTATAAAATGAAGTATAAGTTTGCCAACAAAACGAAATTGTTACTTTATCATGGACTGATACAGAGCCACTTAAATTATATGGTCTTGATATATGGATATGAGAACACAAATGCGTTAGAAATATTGCAAAGTATGCAGAATAAGGCATTTAAATTAATTTACAATATACCAACTACATATTCAACATTTTCACTATAAGTTAATATTGTAGGCCAATAATGCCAATCCACATGTTATACATGTATCGAGTATTATTGTAAATCGTAACCTTAGTATAGAAAGGCCTAGGTTAGGTTAGGTAGGAGTGGCAGTCAGTTATGAAAAACTGATTCACTTAGACCAAATGTGATTCATTGTGATACCACAGGGTGTTTGACTATACCCTCTCGTCGAACCAACCACATTTCATAATGAAACTAAATAGCTGATCTATACTGACATGTCCAAGGTCATCCAGATCATCAAATAAAAACGACCCAAGTGCTCTGGCGTTTTCAGCAAGTGCGGCACAGGAGCAGAGAAGATGTTTAATATTTTCCTCTTCCTCCACATCTCCACAACTTCTACAGAAGTCAAAGGACCTAACAGCTAATCTCTCCTCATGTCTGCCGATGAGGCAGTGGCCAGTTATGACTGCGACAACTGACGAGATACTATGTCTAGTGCAAGAAATTAGTTCTGATGAACACTTAGCATCCCATTTCGGCCAGATTTGCCTAGTTATATTACAAGTTGACCCTTCAGTCCATCTTTTATTAGCATTTTTTACCATTTCTTCTTTAAGCAGAAACTTGCAGGTAGCAAGTGGCATGCCAACACCTTCCTTGTCCCTAGGAATTTGTGCAGTAGTCCCCTGCCTAGCAAGTTCATCCGCTTTGCAATTGCCGTCAATGTTTCTATGCCCAGGCACCCAGATGAGGTGAATGTTAAAATGATGAGCCATCTCGTTTAGAGACAAGTAACATTGTTGGGCCACTAGTAAGTTTAGGAAGACTGATTCTAGAGATTTGATAGCTGCCTGACTATCTGAGGTAATGTTTATATCCTTTTTGGATACAACATTCCTCCTTAGCCAGGATACTACTCCCTCTATTGCTATAACCTACGCCTGAAAAACGCTACAATGATCTGTTAACCTCGCAGCAATTTTTAACTTCATTTCCTTGGAGTAAATACCATAACCCACTTGGTTATTTAGTTTGGAGCCATCGGTGAAGAAATTAATATGGCCCGCTCTCCCCGGAAGTCTTCCCTTCCAGTCATCCCTAGATGGAATATAAGTTACGTAATCCCTGTTGAATGAGATTTCTGGAACAATATAGTCCAACTTGGAGGGTACAGATCTCAAGCTATAGTTTCCCTGTGTCTAATGGTGCCCTTTAGTGAAGATGGTTCTATAATTAGAAGTTTGTGATTGCTAGTAAAGGGTACTAGTTCAGTTTTGTTCGGATTTACACCTAAACCTGCCTCATCCGCCCATGAGACCAGTATGTTTAAGGCATCCTGAACAGTGTATTTGGGAATTTGCCACATGCAATTAGTGCTACGTCATCCGCATAGGCAACAGCTCTACAGCCGTGCCTTTTTAGTGACATATGCATCTTGTTTATTGCCAGATTCTACTATAGAGGAGATAGTACACCCCCCTGCGGCGTTCCTCTGCAAACGTTCCAAAAAAAACCAAGAAAAATTAAATCATTTCTGGGTCTACTAGGGTATTACAGGAAATTCATTCAAAATTTTTTGGAATTGGCAAAACTATTAATAGATTGTTTAAGAAAAGATCAACAAATCATACTGAACTCCAGGTTCCTCAAATGTTTTGATGATTGCAAAACTATCCTTTGCACTGAGGCTATTCTTCAATTCCCAGACTTTACAAAAGAGTTTAATGCCGTTGTGATACCACGGGGTGATTTACTGTACCCTCTCGTTAAACCAGCCAGAATTCGTTATGAAACTAAATAGCTGACCTAAACTGACATGTCTAAGGTCATCCAGGTCATCAAATAAAAACGACCCAAGTGCTTTGTGCCGTTTTCTAGCAAGTGCGGGACAGGAGCAGAGAAGATTTTTAATATTTTCCTCTTCCTCCACATCTCCACAACTTCTACAGAAGTCAAAGGACCTAACACCTAATCTCTCCGCATGTCTGACGATCAGGAAGTGGTCAGTTAGGACTGCAACAACTGACGGGACACTATGTCTAGGGCAAGAAATTAGTTCTGACGAACGCTTAGCATCCCATTTCGGCCAGATTTGCCTAGTTATATTACAAGTTGACCCTTCAGTCCATCTTTTATTAGCATTTTTAACCATTTCTTCTTTAAGCAGAAACTTGCAGGTAGCAAGTGGCATGCCAACACCTTCCTTGTCCTGAGAAATTTGTGCAGTAGTCCCCTGCCTAGCAAGTTCATCCGCTTTGCAATTGCCGTCAATGTTTCTATGCCCAGGCACCCAGATGAGGTGAATGTTAAAATGATGAGCCATCTCGTTTAGAGACAAGTAACATTGTTGGGCCACTAGTAAGTTTAGGAAGACTGATTCTAGAGATTTGATAGCTGCCTGACTATCTGAGGTAATGTTTATATCCTTTTTGGATACAACATTCCTCCTTAGCCAGGATACTACTCCCTCTATTGCTATAACCTACGCCTGAAAAACGCTACAATGATCTGTTAACCTCGCAGCAATTTTTAACTTCAGTTCCTTGGAGTAAATACCATAACCCACTTGGTTATTTAGTTTGGAGCCATCGGTGAAGAAATTAATATGGCCCGCTCTCCCCGGAAGTCTTCCCTTCCAGTCATCCCTAGATGGAATATAAGTTACGTAATCCCTGTTGAATGAGATTCCTGGAACAACATAGTCCAACTTGGAGGGTACAGACCTCAAGCTATGAAGAATAGTTGAGTGCCCTATTCTACTCTCGGACCAGCAAATAGTTTCCCTGAGTCTAATGGCAGAACAAGCTGCCATCTGTTTACCTAACAGGTCAAGAGGAACGAGATAAAAGAGGATCTCTAAAGCGTCAGTTGGTGTAGTCCACAGAGCACCGCTGATATACATGGAAGCCGACCTTTGAACTCTCTGTAATTGTTTGTAATAGGTGACCTTGTCTAAGACCGGCCACCACACCACAATGCCATATAATAGAATCGGTCGAATGACCGCTGTGTATAGCCAGTGAATAATACGAGGTGATAGTCCCCATCTTCCACCTACCGCTTTTTTGCAATAGTAAAGCGCTACGGTTGCTTTCCTTACTCTTTCTATAACATTAATTTTCCAACTTAGTTTCCTATCCAATACCAAACCAAGGTACCTTGCGCTATCTTTGAAGACAAGTCTAGTGCCTTTTAGTGAAGGTGGTTCTATAATTGGAAGTTTGTGATTCCTAGTAAAGAGTACTAGTTCCGTTTTGTTCGGATTTACACCTATACCTGCCTCATCCGTCCATGAGACCAGTATGTTTAAGGCATCCTGAAGAATTTCACACAGTGTATTTGGATATTTGCCACATGAAATTAGTGCTACATCATCCGCATAGGCAACAGCTCTACAGCCGTGCCTGTTTAGTGACATAAGCATCTTGTTTATTGCCAGATTCCACAGTAGAGGAGATAGTACACCCCCCTGCGGCGTTCCCCTGCAAACGAACCTATTTGTCTTGGATTTGCCAATATTGGAGGTAATGGTTCTGTTTGTCAATAACGTTTTGATCAGTTCCACTAGAGAACTGCTAGTGCCCAGTTTCAACAGTTCTGATATTATCATATCTGTGTTGACATTATTGAATGCTCCTTCAATATCTAGGAACGCCGTCAGGGCGAATTCTTTATGTGCAAAGGATTTCTCGATACTACCCACTAGTGTGTGGAGTGCAGTTTCTATAGATCTGCCTTTCGTGTAGGCATGCTGAGAATTGGACAGCAGATCAGGTTTGATATTGCTTCGAATATACATTTCTATAAGTCTTTCCAATGTTTTTAAAAGAAAAGAGGAAAGACTTTTTGGCCTAAAATAGTTTGGATTTTATGTAAGAGCTCTTCCCGGCCTTTGAAATGAAGATGATTTTGGTCAACCTCCAAGCTAGAGGAATATAGGAGAGGTTAAGACAGCCTTTGAAAATAGCTACCAACCATGGTATAGTTAATCGAATAGTTCGTTGCAGTTCAACTGGTGTTACACCATCAGATCTGGTGATTTGTAGGGTTTGAAGCTACTTATCGCCCAACGATTTTTGGTTTCTGAAACAATATCACCAAAAAGGTTTGAAAACCTCTGGATTTGAGCATTTAAATCCTCAGGAATATGTAAGGAGGGAAATGTGTCTCGAGTATGAGGTCTAAGGCCTCTTTGCTAGACGTTGTCCAGGAGCCATCCGGCTTTTTTAAGAGACCTGACGTACTGGGCGAGGTAGAAAGAATCTTCCTTAGCCTAGATGCTTCTTAGTCTAGTCTCTTCTATGTTTTCACAGAAGTTACGCCACGAGTTGCGTTTTGTCTTTCTTAGCGAGCTCTTGTATATTTTAAGACTAGATTTGTATTCGTTCCAGTCGTTTTCTAAACCTGATTTTTGGCTTTGTTAAATAAAGTCCTGCAACTATGTCTAAGGATTTGAATCTCTGTTGACCATGGGGGTTTTTTCTTTCCTCTGGGCACCCGTTAAGTTTTGAACCAACTTATCAATGTCCTGAACAGTTGGCGGCTCTACGGGGGTTGAGATAGGCAGATATGCCGCAAGTTTTCTGTTATATAAACCCTAGTTTGTCCTTTTTACGTTCCAGTGAACTATAGGATCTGGGAAGCGAACAGTAGGAACAAATTCTATATATAGATGATCTGAAAAAGAGTGCTCAGTTGAACTCTCCAGTCAGCGATAAAATCAAAGGCGAAGTCCGAGACAAAAGTTATGTCCAGGGCTTCTTCTCTATTCTTTATTATAAAGGTTGGCTCACAACCTTTGTTACAAATAAGGAGGTTAGTATTTAAAATACATTCAAAAAGTGACTCACCTCGTTCATTTACATTTGTGCTACCCCAGACAGTGTGGTGTGTATTTGCGTCACTGCCTATGACTAGCCTAGTTTTATTTACAAAGGCCTGCTCTACAGTAGCCTTTGCTGAAGTCGATGGTAGGCCACCTGCCATGTATGACGAAGCTAACCGGAAGCAACCAGCTTCGATTTCCAGGCTAGCAACGACCGTATCTCGGTCACTGTAATTAGAAAGCAAAAACAAGTTAAGATTGGTCTTTGCCAAAATGCACGCCCTGGGGTTACCTTCAACATTCGCCACCAGTAGCTTATATCGATGCTCGAGTCGGTGCAGAAACGATTCCTTTTGTTTTCACTTCGGGGGCTACTTTGGAATTCACACTTAAATTTGCCTTCATATGAAAGCCGTCTTAAACTAATACGGTTACCAACTCTGCGTAGTCGAAGAATTATGCTAAATGTTACTTTCTTAAATAAACTGTTTTCCGGCTCAATGAACTCTGAGTTATTGCAAGGTATGATTAACTTTAATAATCCAGGAAGGGATTTGAAACATTTTCGTATAAGACTTGATATATGTAATTCTAACTACGCTCTTTTTTGTCCATTCCGGTGTATATGTAATGATTATAATACTCTGTCATCTTATTACACCCGTGGACTCTTACAATGTTATAAAGCAAAAAATAATTCTATATCTTAATTCTTGAAATAGCTTATTTTCTTTCGTTTTTGATGCACAGCCTCTGGGCTTAGTAGAAATTTTATTTAATTTGTGATCGGATATCGCTCAACCCATCATTTCGGTTAAAGAAATAGTGCAGTCCCGGTCACCGATCCGTACGATAGACGAATGTGCCTCTCACGTACGGTTTCCCTTACTGAAGGCAGAGCAGTCCGGGCTGTTCGTAGTCGGTATATGGTTTCTCTGTAGACTTAGTTCATGGATTATGGTTTATGCCAATATTTAATTTATTAAGTATTTATTTTATTATAACAATATTTTCTGTTCTATTACTAAAGATAACAAAGCTTAACAAAATTATCCTTTTTGTGTTGCCCTGGATGTCTTTGCGGATTTTTATAATTCCAGGTACCCAGTTTACGAATATATTCATGAAAATACTGAATTGGTTCTAGTTTTTATGATATTGATTCTATATAGTACAACTCAAGAACGGCTAGACCGATTTTTATGATCTCTGACTTTTTGGATTTTTCACTACCCCAAGATTTGTCTTTGCCCCGAAAAATAGAATGTACTTGTTTTATTTTCTAATTTATTCTGCTATTTATAGTGTAACAAGCGACCCGGCTAACACGACCTCAATCGGTGAAGACGTTCAAAAGTTACGCAATCACAAACAGACACACCAGCGATTATGTGTATATATTTGTATATAGGTCATCCTAAATATGCACTCTTAATAAAAGTTTTATAGCCTAAGCTATGCTTCTTGATATAAAAGCTATGTGGTGTAAATTTGGTGTGAATCGAATTTATGATTCGATAATAATGTATTTCAAGCTCACCATCATGAATCACGTAAATTGTACCCAAAAGCATTCGAAATAAAAAAAAAAATTTTTATTTGTTTCGGCATTCGGCACAGCTTGGTCATGAATAGTTAGATATCGCGACCCTGACGATTACATGAATATAGAACCAAAATAGACGATGTCGTAACGAATAGTAATCAACTATTTTTTATAAATAAACATTAATATTATTACGAGCAACGAAATTGTAAAAACCTTAATAAATGAAGAGGGTAGGCAAAATACTTTAGTATTGTTTTTAAAATTTAAAATCGAAGTAATTAAAAAGAAATAGATATCTTAATAGTGATTGTAGAGTGATTGCAACTGATCATCCAAAGAGTCACGTGGTATTGATAGTGTTGTTTTTTTTAGAGGTATAGAGCTTCGAATTGAAATAAAACACAAGAAAATCGTTTTAATGTCCATCAATTTGGCTTTATTGGAAGGATAATTTTATGCCATTAATGTTTAAATATGATTTCGGGCATGTGGCCGCCGCGGCTGGCTCGAATAAAGCCAATTCTACAGGTCCAATTTTGAACCACTCTTTCGAGCATATGGGGCCGTATGTCGGCAATAACGCCACGAATGTTGGCTTCCAAGTCCCCTAACGTTTCTGGTTTGTTGGCGTAGACGAGCGACTTCACATATCCCCAAAGGAAATAATCCAATGGTGTCAAATCACACGATCTTGGTGGCCAATTGACAGGTCCATTCCGCGAAATTATGCGCTCATCGAATGTTTCCTTCAATAAATCGATTGTGACGTGCGCTGTGTGGCATGTAGCGCCGTCTTGTTGGAACCACAACTCATCCACATTCATGCCATCCAATTCGGGAACAAAATAGTCGGTTATCATGGCTCTATACCGGTCTCCATTAACGGTAACTGACTCTCCAGCATTATTTCGGAAGAAGTATGGCTTAATGACTCCACCAGCCCATAGAGCACACCAAACAGTCAGTTTTTGTGGATGTAATGGCGTCTCAAGGGTCTCATGTGGATTCTCTTCACTCCAAATGCGGCAATTTTGCTTGTTGACGTAGCCATTCAACCAAAAATGAGCCTCTTCACTGAACAAAATTTTGCGATGAAAATCAGCATCGAGATCAATCTCATTTTCGGCCCATACACCAAAATCACGACGCATTGCATGGTCTCGCGGCTTTAATTCTTACACAAGCTGGATCTTGTAAGGTCGCAAGCCAAGATCTTTACGCAAAATCTTCCATAAAGTTGATGGACAAAGCTCCAATTGCTGTGCACGGTGGCGAATCGATTCATTCGGGTCCTCTTCAACATTTTGCTCTACAGTGGCAATTGTTTCTTCGGTGCGCACTGTTCGACGTCTCTGCGGATGCGTATTATCACATAGAGTAAACGTAGTGCGAAAACGATTAATGGTTAACCGAATTAATTGCTCTGATGGACGATTATGTCGACCATAAAATGGACGGAGCTTGCGGTAAACTTCGCGAACTGAACCATTATTTTCGAAATAAATTTGCACGATTTGCAAGCGTTGTTCTTTTGTCAACCTGTTCCTGATGAAATGGCAAACCAAACTGAACATAAATGACATTAGAGTTGCCAGATTTGACCATAAAATGCCAGTTTTATCTCTATTCGAAAAACAAACCTCTAAAAAAAACACCCTTTATAAAGCTAAGCGTTTTATATTCCGAATTATGTGGGTTAGATTCTGGTACCAAATATTTTGTTGTTGCTGCGGATAGATAAAGCGATTGTATGTCTAGATTTTAGTTTCAAATATTTTGTTGTTCCTGCGGATTGGTTTAATATTGGTTACACAACAGGTTCTGGTTTGCGGATACATATGTAATCTGGTAGGATGGCCAGTGTGGAACCTATGATTATATATTTTATTATTATTTTTGTAGAACGAAATTTATTTTTTAAGACTATAGTATTTTATGATAATATTTTTTATAATTAATTTTGTTTGAAAAATTTAAATTGAATGAAAACGTTTTAGACATTATTCTAAAATTCAAAATTGAAAAACATTTTTTAAAATCTAGAAATAATTAAATTTTAAAATGAATATGGGCAAGTATATTTATGTAGTGTAATTGTAAGGGTGTAAAGGCAGGACACTACATAGCCATATTTTCTCATCTATTCTCACGCTATTCCTATCTTCCAAGTATGTAGAAACTGATCGCATGTTTTAAGAATTTGGCTATTAAGTTTATAAATGAATGTTGCGATTTCAGGTACATACATATATATCCATATGAACTATTTCATTTATTGATTATGGAGTTTATGTAAATGCAAATCTTTTCTTTATGGGAGTTCATATTTCAATTTCAAAATTCGAACAATTTAATTTGCTTTAACTTTCAAGATGAAATGTCAAAATTGTGTGCTGTCAATAATTCATCATATGGGACAGCAAAATTGAGAATTTTAGGCACCAGAGTCAAAACTTTTTTCACCAGACTAAAAAAAATTTATTATCTGCAGATTATTTATTTATTATTACTACTATATAATATTGTACATTACGCCTTACGCTTTCATAGTACATCAAAAGACAACAAAATGGAAATTATAAAAATTTCTAAATTCATTAAAAACAATTAAGAATAGTTTATTTTACAAAATTATAAAACTTTAATAAAATAAAAAGTTAATAAGAAAAGAAAACTTAATGCTTAGCAGAAAAAAGTAATTACATGATTTTAAAAAAATTAATAATATATATATGGCCTAAACATTAGTACCAAAATAGTTCTTAGTAGCACGTTTGAAGCTGTATAAATTTCTATTTCGCTTAATATTTTATGGCAATGAGTTCCATAATCTTATGATGACAAAATGTCTACTTGTATTCAACTAATGGCATCTACGCACAATGACCTATTAGACTGACAAAATTAAATTTTTTTTTAAAATATGCAGGAGTTTGAGCATGCAGAAGTCTATGTAAAAATATAGTATTGCGCAAATCTAGAAAATTTTTTTAAGCTGCATCTTCACATTGTCTTAGTCCATAAACATATCTAGCAGCATTATTGAATGCAACATTAAGCTTATGCAAGGACTTTGCATCAAGTCTACTATAAACAGCATTAAAATACAATATATGAGGTACAATTAAGAGAACAACAAGTCTCCGTCTGGTTTCCACTGGAGTAAAATTAATTGAAGTACGTAAATGATGCAAAGTACCATAGATTTTACCAATAACATTATTAATGTGATTAGTACAAGTCAACGAGGAGTTTAAAAAATGCCATCAATATTTTAAACCATCTGGGTTGAATAGCTATTTCCTTCATAGCAGGAGTGCTATTTTTTTCAGCATTTTGCCTGCCTTGTTGCTGCTGCTCTTGTAGTTGCTGCGACTGGTGTTGCTATTGTAGAAAATGTTGTTTTTGTTGCAACTGTTGCTTTTGTTGCAACGGTTGCTTTTGTTGCAACTGTTGCTTTTGTTGCAACGGTTGCTTTTGTTGCAGCGGTTGCTTTTGTTTCAACGGTTGCTGTTGTATCAATTGTTGCTGTGGTAGCAATCGTAGGCTCCCTCCGGATGGAAGAGAGCGGCCCAGAGTCATTATGCAATAAGAATAAGAATAATAGTATAAGTTTATTTTATCTAATAAAATAATACATGAAATTTTAAAGATGCAGTACCCAATATTTTATAAATAAACGGAAGCTATTTTTTGTTGGCCACTGTGTCATCCACATAGTTCCCTGCAGACTTCAAGGGTCTGTCAGCAAAATATTGGTTTCCCTGGTTTCTTTAAAGCTTAGCCTGGATCATTTTTCCCAACTGACTATCAGCTGTTCTTAGCGGAGCGCCAATTCTTAATACCAATCTAAATTTGTTGCAGTTTAGGTGTAAGAAGTTACCTGCTTGTTTGCTATTTTAACACCACAAAATCAGCTACCTTCTAGCTTGTCTGCCGACCGCAGAGTCTCCTCGAACAACAAAAATGCGAAAACGCGTCTCATACTTTATAATAATTTCCGAAATTGAATTACAAAAACTTACTTCGCACGAAAAACTGTCACCACTTACTTATATTTAGTGTTGCCGAATCAAAAAAAAGATGAAAGTATAGTGCTGTAAGAATGTTTTTATTTGTTTATATTTAAATATTTATTTAACTACAATGGAAACGTTTTATTGATGATGAAATTGTTTGTTTTTTTAACCAATCAATACGCAAACGAATCCAATATTGCAGGTTTTGTGACAACATCGAAGGAAATGCAAACGTTCATTTGCACATTATGTATTACTGGCTACAATCGTTTTATCCAAAATCTCCGCATATTAGATAACTGCAAAATCTGTTTGGAATAAGTACGTCGCAGATTCTATGAGCCGCGCACGACACAAACTAATCTAGTCCTAAATGCGTTAACTGAAATTTACAAGTTTTCATAGGCTGTGTCATTGGAATCAATCAATAAACAAGAAAATATAAGTCACGGTGAATGTGTGGAAGTTGCAAGTTGTACGCAAAATGAACCAATATCTATTTCATCTTGCCGTCGTTCTCTTATGGTCAAGGCTATTGGTGATCATCGTAATCCAATATCTAATGCACTAGAATTGATCTAAAAATTAACTGTGGTGACCATTTCACTACAAAGTTGCGAAAACGCTACCTCTGCGTGCAATGTGACATCAAAACTGAATGTGAATGTCGAAAATGCAGTGTAAATTTGCATTCTAAGTGCTTTTTGAAATACTACAATAACTTGTCAAGAGACCAAGCTAAGGATTTTTGGGGAAATTAAGTTTTCTTGTTCATGAATTTCAATTAAAATAAAACTGATGATGCGATGGATTTTTTAAAAAAACAATAACCGTAATAAATTACGGCCCAATGGGTTAAAAAGTATGCAAACAAATAAATCACCTATATCTTGCAGAAAAACAATGCAATTGAGAAAATATTGGCATCTTTTGAAGGAAAAGAGAAGAGGTTAAATATTATTGCATAGGACTGATCCAATTAATGATTTTAATTTTTTCTATAGCCACATTTTCCACTCACGAAATATTAGTGTTTTTTAGTCTCAGATTACGCAAAGAAAATGACGAAATCTTTAGGTGATCTTTACTTGACAAAATAAAAAAAACACATTTTTTTGCTAAACAGTCAGTCCAAAAATTTTACGATAATTCTCACAAAAATTTGTTGGCGATTTCTTAAGAAAAACTATTTTCATGCATAAAATGCTATTGGGCATTAATGGGTCAAAGCAACAAAACTATTTAAATAAAAAAATATTTACATTTGTAAATAGTACCCAAGTAAGGGATAAAAACAACTTTTTAAAGAATATTGGAAAGTATCAAAATTTACGGTGATTTTTAAGATTTTCAAAAAAAGGTTGAAAAATTGGGCACTGAGTTGAAATCTTATCAGAATCGGTTCTCGAATAAAAAAGTTACAACAAGTTATAAATTGCGATACTTAGTCCCAGTGTGAAGGTTAAGTTATAGGGAGATTTTAATGTCTCGTCCTATATGTTTCGAGAGTTTGTAACATGGCACGTTTATAGATGATGATATGGGTCGTAAGCCGGCGTTTTCCTTATGAAATTTAGGAAGTATTCTAAGGTTAAATTTTTCATAATTGTCAATGTACTGTTTTTTATAGAGGGAATTAACTATGTACATAAGTCATTGTTCTTTTCTGTAGTGAAATTGTTGGATCAGTTCTTGTCGTATTGTGGGAATTAATAACGTAAGTCATTGTAATTTTTTTTTGTAGTGAAATAGGTAAATTAGTTCTTGTCGTTTTGTGTGTATTCTTGTTATCTAAAAGTTTGTTCTCTATGTACTTACTTTTGAACATGACTACAGTTTTGTTTCCTTTATCTGCACTTTTGATTATTTGTTCGTAATTGTGTGCCTCAATAAACTTTCTCGTAATCTTATATGAACTTTCCATTGGTCGTATTTTTGAGTCTATTTTTATACGCTATCATTTTGTTTGCAGTTATTGATCTGGCAACTTCTTTCTCTTTTTCGTCACTTATTCTTTGGATGTATTGCTCCAAATTCGCTTCATCATGTATGGGTGAGAAGCTCTATTTAGTTATTGCTAGTGTAAATTCACTTCTAAGTGAAAGCAGCCATCTATAGTTTCCTATGTAAGCGATGTTCGTTTCGTTGACAAACCAATTCTCGTTTAATGATAGTCCAAATTTTTTCATGTAGTACCGATTGAGTTCTCCTATTTTTATGTAGCTTACATTCCTTGTGTTGCCGATAATTTATTTGTATATGTGCACTTGCCTTGATATGAATGCGTTGTAATCATAGCTGTGTAGTCTTGATTTCATGTTCAACTTCGCATGAAGAATTTACTTTATAGTATTGCTGATGTTTGTATTTGTTTGTTAAATTTCCAGGCTTAAAAGTTTTAGATGAAAAATCTTTTCTGTCTTATATATTGTTACGGATTTCTTTTTTTAAAAGCTTCTCCACACTGAAGGCGTCCGCGTCCGCGTCAGCGTCCGCGTCAGCGTCCCAAAATGACGTTGTATTACACAATGTTGAATCATTCCCTTCACACTGAACGCGATTGAACGCCGGCGTTATTTTTGGGACGCAGCGTTCAGCGTTCAAGTTGTACAAAATTACAGAATATCGCGTTGAGGCTGTGCTATCTAATAAGCAAAATGAGTGAGGAAATTGAAATTTTAATTGAAAGTGTGCGTAAATATAGATTTTTATTCGACAAATCTGAAGTAACAAAATGAAAAATTTTTTTTTTCACTTGCAGAAAAACGGCATAAGGTGGCCGTTTATTATGAAATTTTAAAAGGCTTACAAAAAACATATAATAACATATGATACATAAGAAGAATTAAGCGATCAGACTGAATCGCTCACACAAAAATATCGCGCCCTGTGTGAAGTATTGAACGCGGACGCTGGACGTGGACGAGGACGCCTTCAGTGTGGAGAAGCTTTAAGGCGTGAGAAAAACGCAAATCGCGTGTCAACGCGATTGCGATTCATTAAACATACCTTAACTGACATTGAGCTGTCATTTTTATTTTCAACCTATCGGCTGCAGTAGAAACTTCAGTTGAGCTATGAAAATGTCTAAAAACAGCCTATAAAATCGCCCAATCGCAAACTGACACCTGGTTTGACAGTTCAACCAATAGGAATGCATATTCTGGCGTCCCTATTAACACCTTAAACTCCTTTTTTTTTTTTAATTCTTAAGAATGATTTGATTTTTCATTTCAAGCCATATTGCATTTGCCATTACCCGGTATGCAAGTGAGGGTAATGCTAAATTCAAGCACTCTGTAGCTTTATGATATGTCAAAGTAAGAAAACTCGTTAAACAAAATTAGGCATATTAAAGCTGTCAATATTAAAAATGTCAAAAAAATCAATTATGAAATGTAGGCGCTAATGGGCCAAGGATGCCGGTTAGTTCTTTTTTTGTATGTGTGGCGTGAATAGCGGACGGTTTGCAAGCGGAATCATGCGAAAAATTCATTAGTTGCTGAAAAGTTTCTAAGTGGACGGTCGTAAAAAAAAAATAAGTGGTTAAAAAAAAGAAAAAAATTCAAAATGAGGAAAATAATTGTTCTAGAAAAATGGTGATAATTGTGAAAAACTTGAAACAAATATGTAAAGAATTTTAAGAAAAAGTTGTATTACGACATGTCGTAAAACCAAAAAACATCTTTTTCATCTAAAAAAAGGGGGAAAAAAAATTATGCGTAGTTATATTAAATGTTAATAAACAATAGTATTGATCATAAAATTGTACTCACGCATATAAAACATATATGCATATATTCTTGTATCTAAAAAAAAACTTTTGCATACAGCATTTAAGTTATCTACCTTAAATGTTGAAATGTGTTAATAATTGGATGAGAACAAAATTATTAAAAAGTTAAAAAAAAGGTAAATAGCACCACCTCGGAAACAATAAATTAAAGTGCATTGAAATTGAATAGAATTTACATATAAAATCGCAAAATTACCACAAAGCAAAAATACTTGACATTTAAATAAAACCCAATAACTCAACATAAAATATCAGCAACAACGACAATAGCAGCAATAACCACACAACAGCAACATTAACACCAGCAGCCAGCGTTGTCGACAACCACAAGTCAATTGAAGTAGTTTATGTTTGTTTTTTTTTACATACATATCGTTAAATTTAAAATGAAATGCCTTTAAGCCAATGTATTTTTATTTCAATAAGCCTAACGACTTAGTAGGCATAATAAAATAAAACAAATTTAAGTGGTACATTAATTGAATTAGTGAATTCGAAAACAAAGTCGAAAATTTCCTAAAACTTAACATTTTTACGTTTAACTAAACCGAAAATTTAATTGAACATTATTTGATCGAATTGTACAGTTTTAGCAGAAACCGATATTTTGTGTGAAATTTCACAAATCGGTCAATGCTTTTTAACAAACATGACAGAGACTACAAATGGAACAATTTAACCTGGTAATTGGTGACATATGTTTCGGCTATTACCACGTATATACATATTCACATACATATATACATAGCCTCATCAGACCAGTTTTGGTTAATTTGTACACGGATTTGAACCCCGACCATTCCATGAATTATGTTTGGACAGCCGCTCTTAACACTTGAGCCATGAAGGGTGTTCTCCAAGACGTGTACAAAGACGGTACAATTCGATCAAATAATGTTCAATTAATAATAACAGTCGACTAATAACAAATAAAATTTCTATAAACCGAAAATTTTTAGTAAAATTATCTTTCATATTCATTATTTAAAATTGGAAAAGTCGCAGACAGTTTGGTTTCAAAGTCACTAATTTAGACGGACTACTGTTTAAAACCGAAAAAAAAACAAAATAATTTAAGTCCAAATATAAACCTACATGTATATGTAAGTTCGGAATTTATAAATTTATGAAAAAAAAATATAAGTTGAATAAGAAAGATAGCATTAAGATAAAACAAAAACATAAGGAAAAAAGCTTAAAATTAAAGGTTGAATTGAAATGAAAAAAACTTTTTCTTATTTAAGAATGGAGAGTTGCTAGGTGAAGATTTTAGGGGAGATGCCATAAGTTGGTGAACGTGATGCCGTAGGCATAAAGCAATTGAAAAATAGCGTCCTTGGGATTTTCCATCCTTTGCTTCCCGTTAGGAAGATTTTTTTTTTAAATTTGAAAAAAAAAGAAAAATTGATTTGTTTCATAAATTTTTTATGCGCACGCCACAAATCGGCAACGGGAAAACCGCGCCCTAGCCGAGAAATCTAAGTGCTTGGCACTAAGGATTAGTGAGTTCGTTCCGTTAACATGCCGCGCGTAACAATATGTAGTGCAATGTAATATTTTGTTTTGGGTTTCATACGAATTATATGTTTTGGTGTAAAACCATATTCCTTAGAAATCATTAACAATCTGAGTTGTCCTTTATGTTTTGCTATCTTTTGTTGTTGGTTGCAGAAATCTGGCATTGCGATAGATGTCTGCGTTGAATACTTATGGCATCACTTTGTAAATCACTACTAGTGGTTGAAATACGATAAAATTATTACTGCAGAAAAATTTTTTTGCTGGCAATTTTCAACAAAATTTTTTTCAGAGCTTCTTCATGTGATTAATATTAAATATTAATTTTAAATAACAGATATCACGGCAAAAATGATTCAATTTACAAGATCTAATTTAAGCGATTCATAGTATTAATTTATTTTATTTATTATTACTATAATATTGTACATTAAGCCTTATGCTTTTTTATTTTATTTATTATTACTATAATATTGTACATTAAGCCTTATGCTTTTACATATTATAAACTATCAAAAGAAAACCAAATGCTTAACACAAAAATTAATTATTACATGATTTTAAGAAAATTAATAAAATAAATAAGGATTAAACACTAGTACCTTATTAGCACGATTGAAGCTGTATAAATTTCTATTTCGCTTAATATTAGATGGCAATGAGTTCCATAACCTTATGATGCTGATGAAAAAATGTCTTTTTGTATTCAAATAATTGCATCTAGGCACGATAAGACACAATGACCTGTCAGACTGACAAAATTAATTTTTTTTGAAATATGCAGGAGTTTGAGCATGCAGGAGTCGATGTAAAAATATAGTATTGCGCATATCTAGAAAATTTTGTAAGCTACATGTATCACATTGTCTTAGTCCATAAACATATCTGGTAGCATTATTGAATGCAACATTAGGCTTATGCAAGGATTTTGGATCAAGTCTATTATAAACAGCATTAAAATAAAAAATGTGAGGCACAATTAAGAGAACAGCAAGTCTCCGTCTGGTTTCCACTGGAGTAAAAAAGTACGTAAATGACGCAAAATACAATAGATTTTACCAATGACATTATTAATGTGATTAATACAAGCCAACGAAGAGTTTTAAAAAACCAATATTCTTCACTCTATTCTCAAATTCTAGTCTGTCAGCATCGATAGATAACTCACGAATTCCTTGTAGGCTTAATTCACTCCTGGCTATAGGAAGAAGTTTCGACTTGCGAGGATTATAACTCAAAAATTTTCTTCAGTCCATTTATGCACAGAAGATAGGTCAGCATTAAGTCTGAATACCAGGTCTTCAACCAAATCAATTAGCCGTGACAGATAGAGCTGAACGTCATCAGCATAAGCATGCACATTCACGTGCTTGCAAACTAAAAAAATTTCATTTAGAAAGAAAGTAAATAAAACGGTCCTAGGATAGAAAGGAAGGAAGACAATATGTGCCCAACTTCAACTCTCTGCAATCTACCACTCAAATAATCGGCCACCAATCTAACAGCACTATCATTGAATTTAAAAAGCCTTTAATTTACAGCACAATAAGGAGTGAACAACTGTTTCAAATGCCTTGGAAAAATCCACAAGGCAAAGAAGCGTCAGCTGGTTCAAATGAAAACAATAACGAATATCGTCAGTAATTTTCATGACAGCAGTTGTGCAGCTATGCCCAGCCCTGAAACCAGACTGGAGAGGGGATAAAAGGGAATGTTTAGTAATGTGACAGGTGATTTGATCTGAAATTGTAAGCTCACTGACTTTACCCAAGGCAGGCAAAATACTTATGGGCCTGTAGTCACTGAGGCAGTTTTGGCGATTGGGATAATGCTGTCAACTTTCCATACAGTTGGAAATTTAGAGCGTGTTAGTCAGTAGCTAATTATATGCGTCAACGGCGATGGAATATAAGGCAAAATTAATTTAATAAATCTTATAATAATACAATCACATCCCACTCCATAGGATTTAAATTCAGTCACACACCTTGTGACAATAAATTCATCAACTGCAGAAAAATTAACTATGGGGTTGATATTATATTCAAGCAGTATACAATTAGATGTAGGTTGTGAATGATTATCAGTAAGAAAAAAATCATTAAAGCTTTCAGGGTTAAGTTTTTTTGGTAAAAATTTTAAATTTTCTGATATTTTGGCACAATTTTCTGGAAGATTAATTTAAATTAAGTTTAGAATTAAGAAAATTCACTTTATCCTCCCTGAGTGTCCGAGTTGCTGCATTTCTTACACTTCTGAATTTCTCCCAATTTACCTGTGTACGATTGATTCTCCATTTTGACTGGAGCTTATTCCTTCTCCTTAGAGAAAACCACCGACAGCTGGTGTTAGTGACATTAACTGCACGTAAAGGAATATGACAGTCAAACGCAGAGCCAATCTAGTTCATAAAAAATTGCAGCTTCGAATCTACAGAATTTAGATACCAGCTATCACTTCAGCAGATTTCAGCTAACTTATTATTCAAGGCAATCATCTCAATAGGTTTACAATCACGATACCTAAACGTGACATGTGACGAATTATGACCAATTTTAACATTAAGACAAAAAAAAATTAAATCATGATCAGACAGAAAAGACATTTGATCAATTTTCAGCAATACAGATAGATCAGAGACGAGCAAAACATCAAGTAGACTTGGCTCACAATTATTTGAAAAACGAGTAGGGATAGAAGAAGAAAGAGAATTATTCCTGTAAAGGCTATAAACACACGATAACAAGATTCTGTAATTACTATCAAAAATACTAATATTTAAAAAGCCACAAACTTGAGACTAGACCCACAATAAATCGTCACCCCCCCCCCCCCCCCACCCCTTCTATCACATCTATCATTTCTAAACAATCTAAATCCTATCACATCATAACAGGAATCGGGTACACCACTATTGAACCATGTCTCCGTCACACACACAACATCAATGCCTGAATTCTCAAGTATGTACTTTGCGCAATCTAATTTTTCACTATTCAAACTCCTCGCATTAAAGTGGCATACTTTACTGCTAACAAAGCACATTCACCATAGTTTTGTGGAATTCACCAGTATCTGATAAATTATATAAAAGAAATAACTGAAAAGAGCTTCAAACATACTTAAATAAGGAGAAATAGGAAACTTAACTACAGTTAAAATTAACATTAAAATAATTAAAGATAATATGATAAATAAATTAATTAGCAATAAAGTATATGAATATTTAAGTAGAACAAAAAAATACGTTAACATTAATGGTCTAGCAACACAGTCAACGCTATCATTGTTTTTCACCAAAACAGCATCACTATCAATATTCACTCGCACATATATCTTCCCATGAACAAAAAATGCAGCAGAGAATTACTTATCACGTTTTTTTGCATTGAATAAAGCAGTAGCTCATGAATAAAGAATTTCTGCTCTCCACAACAGCCAATGGGTGGTATGGATGAACTGAGTAAAATCTTTTACTCAAACTATTTGCTCAGAAATGTAACTTTTACTCTGAAAAATATGAGTAAATGAATTTTGTATGAATAAAAATATTGAAATGTCATTTGAAGAATTTACTCTGTTATACGATAGCTTTTAATCAGCTTCGTATTGATAAAAACAGAAAAAGCTACATTTACTCTTAAAATCTTGAGTCTGCTACTTTGTCGACTCAGAGTATTTACTCTGACTATTTTGCTTAAAGTTATTTCTTCTCTTACCTTTATATATCAACGCGGAACTTATAAAAATAATACTTAAGCTGGATAAGACTGCAATCACAGAAGCTCATCATATTTGGCTAACGTCAGAAATTCGTTATATTATTTTGGGTAAGGAAATTAGTGCACCATCGCTGAGATTCTCAATCTTTTTTTTTGAGGGTGAAAGGGGATTTCTCGGATCTAGTTTCGGAGATATAACCATCGGAAGTTCCGGGTATAGCTTTTGTAAAAACGATTATAAGTTGGGAACTCCTGTATGAATATAAGAAATATGGGTGTCATAAGAAAGATATTTTGATGGCCTACAGTTAATGTGCGGTAAGTTTTGTAATTAGACCTTTAATTTTGGGGATATGACGATTTTTGTGAAATTTTGACAAAATTTTTTTTAGAAAAACGTTATTTATTCCAAAAAATGTGTTGATAACCTATATGTTTATTAGCACGTCAAGAAAGCTTGATTCTTTTGCTTTAGAATTATATACTATTTGCATAGTTTTTTTTTTATTTTAACTATTTTTATCGGGAAAAGTAAAATAACTTTGGTGAATTTTGTATTAAATTATATAGTAATTATTTACTTTAAGGGCCTCTCAATTTTCTTGAATGCTTAGTATTTTATACAGTTCAGTATGCTTATCAAAAATGTATCCATATGTTGGGCGTTTAAAAATAGTTAAAAAAAAAATGCTCAAAATTTCAGAAAAATCGTTATATCTCCAAAATTATAATTCAAATTTCAAACTTTGTGTACCATTATTTAAGACCATTAAATTATCTTTCTTATGAGACCCATATATTAGATATCTATATAGGGTTTCCCAACTTATAATCATTTTTGCAAAAACTATGTCCGGAACTTCCGAGGGCTATATCCCTGAAACCAGATCCAAGCACCACATTTTTTTCATGTGTTTTATTTATTTTTAAGCGCCTAAAAAACGATAAAATTAAAGAATGTCAGATTAAGTAACCTTGAGCCGTAACCTTATTAGCAAAATCAGCGAAACAGATTCACTTTAGCTCGCAATCGCAATTTTTTTTAGGGCTTATAGTGCTACAAATAAATTTTCATATCATACCACTTGTGCCGATTGAGGATAAAAACTTTAAATAATTATACCGTTTTACACGTCGGAATGTGACTATTTAGCGCAAAATTTTTACCTGAAAATTAAGAACGACGCAGTGGCGCAATCTCTAATGTGCAGAAAATCGCTTATTTCCATCATATTCTGTTTTTTGTCATGTCAACAAAACTAATTCTGACGTTTTGACGTCTCATTTTAACGTTTTAAAACTCTGTTATACAAAATTATATCAGAGTCAAAAAACTGAGTAAAGTAAAAGATTATTCATACGAATATTGTCTTTTACTCAGAGCATTTACTTTACTCAGATAGCATTTACTCAACTCGTTTTTCTTACTTCGGAGTTAAAGCATCATTTACTAATGTCTTGTAGTGTGAGTTGTATTTGTCTTTTTTTGCAATTTATTTTTTTTTTTTCATTTATTTTTCTTAGGACGCAACAGCTTTAAACAAATTGGTGTTTTCAATAACTGAAGACAGCTTAGCAATAATAATAGATTTGTTGCCATTCACATTAGTTCGTAGACGAAAAAATACGCGTAAAATATGTGACATCACATATTTTAGCAAATAGACCAGACAGGTTCTCGTTTTGTGAGAAGGGAATTCCGTGTATGATATAGTCAGTTGCAACAGTATCACACTCATATATATCCACTTGTTTTCTAAGCTCAGAAATTTCATTGCATAAAGCAGATGTGTCATCAGCAAAACTGGGGCTCTGATTCATTTCATTTATTTCTATTATGTCTTTCTTCATAGCGATAATCTCACTAGAGGCAGCTTCAACAGCAGATACTCTTGTTATTACACTCTTGATGCTAGATTTTATATTAGTTAACACAGCAGACAACTCACCTAGTCTCTGCAATACTCTACTCTCATTTTCTTTAAGTCCAGCATCCATATGTTCGATTAGACTCTCCTTAAATGATGTCAGCTTAGCCTCTAGAGTTGCATCGGAATAGACAGGCACATTAGTAGGTATCGATCTGTCAATACGTGTATTGCATGTTACACTCGGTGTAGCTGGTACAACATGTTTAAGAGAGTTGACAGTGGTTCTGGCGTGCTTTGTTTGCAAGTCCGACATACGACTAATGTAAGATTAATATATTAGTTAATTTCAAGAAAATAAAAAATTCAATAATTCATTTTAATTTTTTTTTTTTTTTATTATGATTTTTGTTTTCATTTACAATCTGTCAATATTAACATTTTAAGTACATTTTATAAGTAGTGAAATTTTAATTAGCAGAATAGGTACAGTCCATTGAGTGTATACTCAAGAAATGCTATTATGCCTTCCCACAGCAGCAGTGCTAGAAGGCCTTCCCACGCCAGCAGTGCTATAAGGCCTTCCCACACCAGTAGTGCTATGAGGCCTGATATTAGAAGGCAAAGAAGAGGACTTCATGTACTTTTTTATTGCATGTATTGCAATGTTTTATGATTCGACATTACTTTTTCGTCATTGCATTGTACTTATATGACATCAAAAGTAGATAAATGGTTGGAAGTAAGGAACGGTGTGCATGTTGCTAGGCTGGTCTTCTGTTTCATGTTATTTTAAAGTGGTAGAGTGTTGTGTATTCAATGTCAACAAAAATTCAATGTCACAAAAAATAAACATTAAAAATATCAACGCAAGGGAGGTTGACGCAGACAAAAAAAAAACATTGAACTAAGAGTCCCACGACGCATTAAGATTACATTTTTTCAAAGTACTTCTGTGACCCCTTCTACGGCAAGCGGTTTTAGAAGGGTTCTTGACGCAAGCGATGTAGGAAGACCTGCATGAAGAGTATTTCTAACAGGCCAGCTGCAGAAGGCCTGTTTTATCGAGACGTTTCATGTAAAAAAGAAAGTAAGTTTGAAAGGAGGTGGCAAGGCCTTAATCTTACCAAGGAAGACCTGCTAGAAGGCCTGCTAGCTCCTGTCCTTGCCTACTAGGAAGTTATACATGTATATAGAAGAATGATAGATCAAGTTGGGTAAAACATAAACTGTATAAAAGAAATTGTAACACTAATAAATTCATGGTTCGTCAAACAATCATCCGACAACCCTTTTCTTTAAAAAATGGCTACAAAGAATTTAATGCGCAGTATGCTGCAAAAACAAAACTAGGAGTGAAGACCTCATGTATCGTCATATAAACAGTGAACAATGTGTCCTTTTTTCTTACGTATATCTATGGCAATTGTGCCATATATACGATTTTGCAACAGACAATTGCAACTGCAATATGCAGTTAGGCATCTAAAACGACACACAAACATATTTTAAGTAAGAGCAAATGGTAATAAACGCATTCAATGCTGTTAAAAGCCGTTTTTTATTTATTTGAAAAATATTGGTAGGGTTTAAATGATTGTGGTAGGTTTTTGAGAAAAGTTTGGTAGGAAAAAAATTTCCTACCAAGGTTTCAAATGAATGTGGTAGGTTTTCGAAAAAATTTTGGTAGGAAAAAAACTTCTCAGTGGCAATAGTGTTGAAATGTTTCCGCAGTAGCAGAAAAATACAGTGGTATTTGAAAATCATTGGAAAAATTCTATTCTAAAAATTTCGCTGGTTGGAAAAGAAGGAAAGAATATTTATATAAAGGGTGCTAGTTTAGATATCTTTAAGCAAAAGGTAAATCGAATATTTATCGATGGGAGTTTTCAGAAGGAACTATCATAAGTTTAGGCTGTGACATAAACAGTACCTTTCAGCTTATTAATTACATTATTATACATCATACATCATATATTAATTTTTAATTTTTATTGCTTATATTTTTTTCAGAAAAAATAAGCGACCGATTTCTATTACATGCTTTGGATAGATTCTGGCACAATTCATGTCTAAAATGTCATTGCTGTGGTACTTTGCTAGCTGATGTAGGCTCTAGTTGTTTTACTAGAAGAGGGCTAATATTATGTAGGAAAGACTATTCAAGGTAAGCTACTACAACATTGACAGAGCTTACCGTTATATTGAAAAGTTTATTTAAAGAACTTAAAGTGGTAAATCTGTTTTTTTATGTGAAAATAATACCTCTTTTTTTCAGTCGTCTTATATTTATACATATTTAATAAAAATTTTTTTTTCAAATATGTATAAGTTGCACTATACAAAATTGTAGAAGGTGAGAAAGGTCCTCAAAAATTAAATCAACAGTTCCTTTGGAAAGAGGCAATAAAGTTGAATTGTTAATTGTCTTTTGACGCTTGTAAAATGAAGCGAAATATAGGTTTACTTTTAAAATACACTCTGATTATTTTTATTATGTATTTTGTGTCGCTGAACACGATGCAGCCACTAATTTGTCTAAACTATGTAAGTTTTTTGTATTATTCAACATTTTTATTTTATTTGATTATATGAGCCATATATAATAACTATTGTACAAGAAAAGCATTAGAAACTTGAGATAGAAAAAGAATTACAAATTTCAAACACGAACGCAACACGCACCATTAAAAGTTTTCCCAACACGAACACGACACAACACGTACGACTTTTTCAACTGTAAAAATACATCTTCGCATATTCAAAAACACATTTTTGTTTTACGTTTACATGTTTATTAATACTTGTGTGCATGCATACACATTTTTATTTACATTCATACATTTTTCATGTTAAGAAAAATAATGCATGTGTTTCAAATTTTTTCCTTTTGACGGAAAAATACACTACGCAAACAGTTTGCTCTGTTTTTGTTTATAGTGTTGTGAAACTGTGTGTCGACTCACGCTCATCTTTACTTGGATGGGCCTTCGGCTTATTGATATTATTGATAATTCTATAAAATCGTTTTATTTTATTTTACTGTTTTGATATTAGATTAAGCAATTTAAACCTGACTCATAACGAAATAGCTTAATTTTAATTATGCTTTCGGAAACAGTATCCCTGAGAAGATCTGAAAAAACTTTATCTTGAAATACATACTGTCTTATTGAAGATAAATACGTGCATTCATTTAAGAGGTGGTTGATGGATAAGTTTGAGTACCAGTAAGGGCATGGAGAACTTATATCTCCCTTTAATAATGTGGGTGGGAAATCCTTAGATGAATGAAAGCTTTATGACGTTATGTAGATACGTTGACTTACTGCCATTGGTGTTTATGGATGTGTGGTGGTGTGAAATTACGCACCATTTTATTGGCTTGTCTTACTCTAAGACCGTTTCTATGATGTCTTTTTCTGCCAAAGGGTAGTAGAAAAGTGGTTGTCTCGTGGGTACCTTATCATTCTTATCAGCTTTTTAACTTTCGTGGATTTCAGCATGACCAAATAGAGTAACTTCGGGTAATGTGATATACCAGTATATTTTCTTAAATAAAAAACTTTCGACAAGAACTTTCATGTCAATGTAACAGTAACGGAAATAGACTCGTGCTGCAAGCTTTTGTGCGCTCGCATTCACTGTTTTTGCATTGTGTGTGGTGAACTCGATATGGGCCATTCCATCCATAATAGGCCTATCATTACCCTCATGTATTTTAAAAAGGCTAAAACTTTTTTGAATGATTGGTCTATCATGTAGAAGATATAAAAAAATGCGATAAAATTTTTTTGACCTATATTATTGTTTAAAAAAAAAGTTTTTAATTGTGTTCAAAAATGCTCGTAAGTAAAAACACAACATTCATTGATGAATATCAACAAACCAACACAATTAAAATTAGGTGTTATATTATTTTTAGGTAGTTTTGTACTAGTAGATGACAAAAAAACTGCAAATCTGAATAAATGAAAACCAAAAAAAACAGGGTCGGTCAAATAAATCAAATGTTTTTTTTTTGAATCCGACACACGGAAACTAGTTCCTAGGTACCTCTAGGAAGTACTTACCAAATCTGAGCTTTTAATACATATTAACGGGAAGATTATGCTCATCATAGTTTTCCATTTTTAATTTTGTCTCATATAAAAATGGTCATATCTTATCACCAATAGATTATTAAACCAGTTGCATTGTCAATATTTATAGGAAATTAAACGTTCTACAAAAATGATCTCAAACACTTTTTTCATTAATCTTACCATTTGAAAAATATTCAAGGTCAAAGATTGAAGTATTTTAAGGAAAATTATTTTTTTGTTTTGAATTTTGTAAATTACTAAAAAATAATTATTGTCATATGAACTTCAATTATTTCTAAAGGAAATTGAACGCTCTACAAAAATGATCTCAGACACTTTTTTCATTAATCTTACCATTTAAAAGATATTCAAGGTCAAAGATTGAAGTATTTTAAGGAAAATTATTTTTTGTTTTGAATTTTGTAACTTACTTAAAAATAATTATTGTCAAATGTGCTTCAATTATTTCTATAGGAAATTGAACGCTCTACAAAAAAGGTCTCATGTGGTTGATCAATTACTCTAACGATTTAGAAGATATTTGCAGTAGAATCCCAATGTCTATTGATTTTAATATTTATTGAAAAACTATATTTATTGAAAAACTATTAAAACCAATAGGCATTGGGATTCTACTGCAAATATCTTCCAAATGGTTAGAGTAATTGATTAACCACATGAGACCTTTTTTGTAGAGCGTTCAATTTCCTATAGAAATAAAAAAAAATTTCAAAACAAAAAGTTATTTTCCTTAAAATACTTCCATCTTTGATCTTGAATATCTTTCAAATGGTAAGATAAATGAAAAAAGTGTACGAGATCATTTTTGTAAAGCGTTTAATTTCCTATAAATATTAACAATGCAACTGATTTAACAATGAGAAAAAATTAAAAATGGAAAACTATGATGAGCATAATCTTCCCGTTAATATTAAAAGCTCAGATTTGGTAAGTACTTCCTAGAGGTACCTAGGAACTAGTTTCCGTGTGTCGGATTCAAAAAAAACATTTGATTTATTTGACCCACCCTAATATGTATATATATATATATATATATATATATATATATATTATATTTCTCTCTGAGGTCAGGCGCGAAAGATAAAACTTATATATATATACACATGTATATATATTAGGGTGGGTCAAATAAATCAAATGTTTTTTTTTTAATCCGACACACGGAAACTAGTTCTTAGGTACCTCTAGGAAGTACTTACCAAATCTGAGCAATCATTTTTGCTACTAACTTAAATTAATTTTTTGACACATTAATTTTTTTTATTTAAAAAGTTTTTGTCAATATAACATCTTTTTTTATTTTTATTTTTTATATGTTATTCTCCATTCAATCCTTAGAATGCATGTGCTTTCAAATCGAAATCCCCGCCATTACTTTGGAAAATATGAATTTTTGCTGATGACGCACCATTTATTTGAAAATATCTTCAACACAAATTTTTTTTTAAGAGATATTTTTCAACCAACCCTAAGAATGTTTCTGCTTTTAATTCAAAGTTCCCGACATAGCTTTGAAAAAATTATACGATTCATACAATTAGACCTGTGCGCACCTTCGAAAAACACTCTTATTTTCCAAAGTTATGGCGGAAATTTCGATGTGAAGGCAGATGTATTATTAGGATTGATTGAAGAATAATATATAAAAATTAAAAAAAAAATCAGAAGATGTTATATCAAAGGTATTTTGAGAAATATTTTTATGAATAAGAAAATTAATGTTCATCCAAATTGATTTAAGAATTTGTATTTGTTCTCACAAAACTAAAACAATTTTATACAAAAAAGGTCCTTAGTTTTGTATTCTACTCCCCATAGATTTGAGATATTTCGTTTCAAAAAATTAACAAAAAACGAAGTGTTTCATATTCAAATATCAAGCCAAAGAATTTGAGACTGCTTGTATGGGAAATATTTTTACTACTGTAACTTATAGTGCTAAAGTCACAATTTCTTTTCCTACAAATGTGGAAAGTATTGCATTTACTTAACGAAATGTTAGCCAAGCTATGAGATTTTTTAACAGTATTTAAATATTTAGATCTGGTGAAAATCAACACATCGTCAGCATATATTATATGTAAAATAGACTTAAATTTTAATACAATATTGATTTTATTTATTATTTCTTTTTATACAAAATGTTTCAAGATAGTATATACATATCCTATAAAATAAGCATAAGTATATAACAGAATATAAACATTTTTAATGCTATATTCTTAATGTATAGATAAATTAAAAATTAAAAAATGTTTACTTAAAAATTCAATAATCCAATGTTAATTATCCTAATTTAAATCTGTTCATCATGTACTTGTATTTTTAAGGTAATCAAAAAGTTTTTTCCGAAATTTCGTTGACGATCCTATAACTTGCAGTTCGTGTGGAAGATTATTCCACAAGCGGATTGCAGTAATAAAAAAAGAGCGTTCCATAACTGAAAAACTGTAACGTAAGACTTCAAACAAGTAACACGGACAATTGTTATAGATAATTATGCAGTTTGATTATATTCCTATAAGCATAGTATTGTTCAAGATCTAAGCCCACTACCGAGCTCTCAAGATGAGTAACACTAACAAAACGTAGTATACCAAATTTAGTGTTTAGGGCTATTGGGTATTTGGAGTTACAGGGAACAGTTCCTAAATTTTGTGTTTAGGCGCACACGTCTTTTAAATCAGCCGCAAGGCTTTTTCTTATGAATTAGCCACAAAGGCTAATCATCATAGAGTGAGACTTCTTCAAAGCCACAAAGGCTATATTGGCTATATTAAATAAAAATTAAGTTTCGAGTTGGCTTCTTTTTAGTTTCCCTTATGGAAATACAAAACTCTAACAACAACAAGTGTACTAGTCTTGGCTTTGACTTAAATATGTCATTGGCACTGGTGCAACCTAATATTCTTTTCGTTGCATTTGCACTTGTGTATTGCATTCGTCAAGCTATTCTTGTTGTTGTTGTGTTTACGCTTGTGCCAAGCGTTAGGTAGGCTTAGCGGCACAATCTAAAGGAGATGAAAAATAAAAATAAGTCTGAATTTGAGTAGTTGAATTTGCTTATCGGAATTTTCATTTTCAAGTGCAAATTATGTATTAGTCTTTGGTTTCATCAAAACTCCGTGGAAATATTTAATTTTTTTGGGCGTTTGTGGTCTTTAGGGTTTATGTGGGAAAGATATTTAAATTAAAAAGTATCACTAAAACCAATAGTGACTATAGGAGTACAATACACATACATAAATGGTATGCAGTCATTGAATGCTACATTCATTTTATTCTTGTAAACTGAATCCATACTTTCATAAACTGAGCAGTTAAAAATAAAAAAAAGGTAGTAATAAACTTTTAACGTGGTGCATTTTCATATTACAGTGCAAAGAGTAAGCTGATATCTTGAGGCTTCTTAGTCCATAGTATATTCGCCTGATTCGCAATTATTTTTATACCCTATGTACTTGATGTAGTCAACATATTAAAGCACATATTCTTGTGACACAGTCCTAAAGGTCGAGGGAAATAAATTTCCACATTATCAGCATACATATCGTCGTACGCCAAATATTGTGTTCTATATGACAAAAACGTGTTTTTTGTAAATCACTGTTAAAGTTTAGTTGTTAATTACAAAAAACTGAACCGAAAAAATTGTCGCGACCTTTTTACCAAGGAAAGTTCTGGAGATTGGTGATTTTTCTGTCAAAAAAATTTCCATCTTTGGAAACACTTTTAACGAATCTCGTCTTGATTCATAGTATATAGAACAATATGTGAAAAGTATTGTGAGAAATAAATTACATTTGTATTGACGTAACAAAAACTTTATTTCATATAATATTGACTTTATTTTATACTAAATCTTATAATTATGTTTTTATATAAATCCACTCAAGGCAATACTTGATAATTTCTCAAAACAAGGTAAGTTTCGACCACAAAATAAAAAAAAAAATTAATCAAATTCATTTGTTGAAAAAAAAGACAAAACTACTAGCCCCATCGTCATCCCCATCCCAATCTCTACTTCTGTATCTATATCTATTCCTATCTCTATCCCTATCTCTATCCCTATCTCCACCCCTATCCCCATCGGTACCTCAACCCTAACCATACGCCCATTCTCATCCCTGTCTCCATCCCCATCCCTATCACTATCTCACCCCTATTCCCATCGTTACCTCAACCTTTACCGTAACCCATTAGTTATTCTCATCTCTACCTCTATCCCAATCCCCATCCGTATCTCTATCCCTTTCCCTATCTCCAGCCCTATCCCCATCGCTTCTTCAACCCTAACCTTACCCCCATAACTATCCCCATCCTCACCTCTATCCCAATCCCTATCTCAATCTCTATCCCTATCAATATCCCTATCCCTATCAATATCCCTATCATTTATCCCTATCAATATCCCTATCCCTAGCCCCATCCCTATTCCTAACCCTAACCCCATCCCTATCTCTATACTTTGACATTAAATGTGAAATTTGTTCAATCAACAAAATAAATAACAAAGCAAATATTGACATGATAATAAAATAAAGCTGAATTTTAAAAATGAAGTGAAAAATTTAAAAATTTTCGATTTTTTGCAATTTCCTAGTTTTCTTTAAAATTTTTGCAATTTTTTTTTTGCTTTAAACCTTCCTTGAACAACTACAAACCCAGCAAAAAAAATTATTCAAATCCTTTGCGAGACTAACATATTCCAAAATTCATTTTTATATATATATATAGTAAAGGGTGTTTTTTTTAGAGGTATAGAGCTTCGAACTGAAATAAAACACAAGAAAATCGTTTTAATGTCCATCAATTTGGCTTTATTGGAAGGATAATTTTATGCCATTAATGTTTAAATATGATTTCGGGCATGTGGCCGCCGCGGCTGGCTCGAATAAAGCCAATTCTACAGGTCCAATTTTGAACCACTTTTTCGAGCATATGGGGCCGTATGTCGGCAATAACGCCACGAATGTTGGCTTCCAAGTCCCCTAACGTTTCTGGTTTGTTGGCGTAGACGAGCGACTTCACATATCCCCAAAGAAAATAATCCAATGGTGTCAAATCACACGATCTTGGTGGCCAATTGACAGGTCCATTCCGCGAAATTATGCGCTCATCGAATGTTTCCTTCAATAAATCGATTGTGACGTGCGCTGTGTGGCATGTAGCGCCGTCTTGTTGGAACCACAACTCATCCACATTCATGCCATCCAATTCGGGAACAAAATAGTCGGTTATCATGGCTCTATACCGGTCTCCATTAACGGTAACTGACTCTCCAGCATTATTTCGGAAGAAGTATGGCCCAATGACTCCACCAGCCCATAGAGCACACCAAACAGTCAGTTTTTGTGGATGTAATGGCGTCTCAAGGGTCTCATGTGGATTCTCTTCACTCCAAATGCGGCAATTTTGCTTGTTGACGTAGCCATTCAACCAAAAATGAGCCTCATCACTGAACAAAATTTTGCGATGAAAATCAGCATCGAGATCAATCTCATTTTCGGCCCATACACCAAAATCACGACGCATTGCATGGTCTCGCGGCTTTAATTCTTGCACAAGCTGGATCTTGTAAGGTCGCAAGCCAAGATCTTTGCGCAAAATCTTCCATAAAGTTGATGGACAAAGCTCCAATTGCTGTGCACGGTGGCGAATCGATTCATTCGGGTCCTCTTCAACATTTTGCTCTACAGCGGCAATTGTTTCTTCGGTGCGCACTGTTCGACGTCTCTGCGGATGCGTATTATCACATAGAGTAAACGTAGTGCGAAAACGATGCATGGTTAACCGAATTAATTGCTCTGATGGACGATTATGTCGACCATAAAATGGACGGAGCTTGCGGTAAACTTCGCGAACTGAACCATTATTTTCGAAATAAATTTGCACGATTTGCAAGCGTTGTTCTTTTGTCAACCTGTTCATGATGAAATGGCAAACCAAACTGAACATAAATGACATTAGAGTTGCCAGATTTGACCATAAAATGCCAGTTTTATCTCTATTCGAAAAACAAACCTCTAAAAAAACACCCTGTAGATGGGTAGTGTTAAGAACATAAATAACTAAAAACTAATAAAATTTTTTTTTTTTTTTGTAAATATTTCTTGCATTTTTCTTACAGTCTTTTTCGACACTACGGTACGATATTTCCACTTAAGTCTGAACTCTTGTAAATTTTTTGCACCCTTATCAATCTTTTGAAAATTTCTTTTAATTAGAGGCCAATATCTTTCCATTGAGCGAAGCTCCAGGCAATCTGGCGGATTTGCTATTTTTGTTACAAAATAGATCTTTTTACTTGCATACCATTCCATCGAAGCTTTAGAGTAGCGAGAGGTAGCTAAGTCAGGCCAGAACATCACGGTACCCTCATGTGCACGAATAAATGGTAGAAGACATTTTTCGAGGCACTCGTCTATATAAACTTTGGAATTAATTGTGCCTTGTGTAACAAAAAATCTACTTCTGAGGCCACAGGTGCATATGGCCTGCCAAACCGTATATTGCTTCGGAAATTTCGAATTTTTTTTTTTTTAATTTACTAGACACATGCCCCTTCTTCGGTGATATTTAATATTCGTGCCAGGTAGCTGCTTAAAATGTGCTTTAACTTAAGTTTCGTCATTCATAACACAGCAATCAAATTTAGACAGGTACCTATCAAACAATTTCCGGGCTAGAATCTGAGTCATCAATTGCTTTTCATCAGAACGGTCTGGTATTTTTTGAACTCTATATGTCTTTAGCTTACTTTCCGCCTTCATCCTTTGTACAGAATTTTTTGATGTTACTGCCTTAGCCGCCATATCTCGCACTGAGGTGTTGGGATTCTGCTTAAAAAGGCGCTTCACCTTCGCTGTTATCTTTGGGTTGGAAAATTCTAGTTTTCTGCCTGAACCCGCTTATAATTATAAATGACCATAAAGGCAGTTCTTTCTGATGCACCAACTAATTTTGCTATAGCCGAATATTTTAATTCTGAATTTTGCAGGTATGTGGACAAAATCAGTTCGCGGAATTTTTGTTGCTTGCTAGATATCTTTGTCGTTAGAAGCACTATCTTCAAGTGTTATGCATCATATTAAACGTCACTTTATATGGAACAAAAATTGTATTTTTTTAGACCCATAAAACCATCAGGTAGAGTATAATAAAAAAAAACGCAAGTTTTTTCAGAGGTAGTCCTTACGTAAATATTTTTAAATTAATCTTATCGATGATCTGGAAAAGCTAAAAATATTTTAAAGTTTTTCCAAGAGAATTGCATGATCAAATGTTTTGGAAAACTCAAGCATAAACAAAATAAAGACTGTCCAAGACAAAACTTGAGCTTTGTTTTTGTTCTTTATTCGTTTTTTTATTAATAATGGCTAGTGTTCAGAATATAAATATCTAAATACTAAGTAACAATTTTTTTTTATAAAAATTTCTTACTTTTTCTTAAGGCCCTTCATTAAATTTTGTCCAGTCGTTTTATCGACAGTATGGTACGATTTTTTCCACTTAAGTCTGAAGTCTTGTGAATTTTTTGCAGTTACCACTCATTCGAAAATCTTATTTCATCAGAACCCAATATCTCTCAATTGGGCGGAGCTCTGGACAGTTGGGCAAATTTGCTATTTTTGGTACAAAATTGGTCTTTTTACTTTAATACCGTGCCATCGTAGCTTAAGAGTAGTGAGAGATTAATAAATCTGGCCAGAACATCACGGTACCCTCATGTGCACGAATAAATGGTAAACGACGTTATTCGAGGCACTCGTCTATATAAACTTTGGAATTAATTGTGCCTTGTGTAACAAAAAATCTACTTCTGAGGCCACAGGTGCATATGGCCTGCCAAACCGTATATTGCTTCGGAAATTTCGAAATTTTTTTTTTTTGAATTTGCTAGACACATGCCCCTTTTTCGGTGATGTATAATATTTGTGTCCAGGTAGCTGCTTAAAATCTGCTTTGACGTAAGTTTCGTCTTCCATAACACCGGAATCAAATTTAGTCAGGTACCTTTCATTCAATTTTCGGGCTCGCATCGGAGCCATTAACTGCTTTTCATCAGAACGGTCTGGTACTTTTTGAACTCTGTATGTCTTCAGCTTATTTTTCTCCTTTATCTTTTGCACTGTAGATTTTGATGTAACAGCTCTAGCCACCATATCTCGCACAGAGGTGTTGGGATTCTGCTTCAAAAGGCGCTTCACCTTCGCGTTACCTTTGGGTTAGAAAATTCTAGTTTTCTGCCTGAACCTTTTTTTCGTGAAACAGGTAGACCCTTCTTATAATTAGAAATAACCGTAAGGACAGTTTTTTCTGATGCACCAACTATTTTTGCTATAGCAGAATATTTTAATTCTGAATTTTGCAGGTATGTGGACAAAATCAGTTTGCGTACTTTTTGTTGCTTGTTAGATATCTTTTTCGCTAAAAGTGGTATCTTCAAGTGTTATACATCATATTAAACGTCACTTTATATAGAACAAATATTGTGTCTTTTTAGACCTATAAGATTACCAGGTAGAGTATAATACAAAATATAAAAAGCGCAAGTTTTTTCTGGGACAGTCCTTACATATATTTTCATTATCTAAAGCCAAACGAATGACGTCACTTTAATGACAGACTTTAAAACCAGACTGTCATTTACAAAGCAAATTATTACGTATTAGATGAAGTTGCATTTAAATTAGAGATTCTTCATATTGTAGCGAAATTTGCAGTATGCCAGAAAATTCTCAAACACCATCTAGCGGCCATATGTGGTTTCTGTACTAAAAATAATAAACTGAATGTCGCTGCAGTATGCCAGCAAATTCTCGAACACCATCAAGCGGTCATATGTGGATTCTGTACTAAAAATAATAAACCAAATGGCGCTGCAGTACGACATTATCAAAAAACGACAACCGAGAAAAATTAACAACGTCTATAAGCGCCATCTAGAAGGTAATGGAAATGACATTCTGGATAGTGGTCGAACCTTCAAGAAAGAAGTGAATTTAGTATAAAAGGTTGTCATCTAAGCTATCGAGACACAGTTGTTCTTAAGCAATAGAGTGATACAGTTGTTCTTAAACAATAGAGTGATACAGTTGGTCTTAAGTAATAGAGTGACACATTTGATTTAAAGCGATGAAGTGAAATAGTTTTCTATACAGTGCCAGATTAATATTAGAGTTTGAATATCGATAAACAAAGGAAATAAACAATTGTACCGTTTAAAAACTAACGCTTTTGATTTAAATAAACCATTTTATAATTAAATAAAGCTTGTGTTTTTGATTCCTACACAATCCAGTGATCGAACTCAGAAAAGTGTAGGAGATCGAAATTATCCTAAAAAGAGACAGGAAATTTCGTAACAATATGATCAAAACCACATTTTTGTTTTACGTTCCCCTGTATACTAGTACATACTTTTGTGTACACAGTAGCGTACCAGAGGGGGAGGACCGGAGGGGGCTGTCGCCCCGGGCGCATGGCTTAGGGGCGGCAAAATGGTCGTAAAACATATCTTATTTTGCTAGGTTTTTTGAAAGTCAAAAGTAACAAAAAAGATTTTTTTGTAGTAAATGAAAATAGTTCGATGTTGAAAATCTTAATGTGTGGGTGGGGATTTTCGCGAATTTAAAGTGACATAAAGTGAGTGAAATATCTCAATTTGGTAGACTTTTTGAACGTCAAAAATGAGGACTTTTTTTTCATTATTTTTTGCAAGTAAAAATCTTTTGATAATGTAAACAATTTTTTTTTTTAGGTACATAGGGGGCGGCATTGCAACTGTGCGCCCTGGGTGCCAAATATGCACGGTATGCCTATGTGTGTCCTTATACATATTTTTATTTAAGGACGTATTTTTGTTACGAAAAATTATTTTGCCAAGATTTGCGCTCAATAATCTAATGCGTGTATTTCAATTTTTTCCGTTTAAGGGAATCATCTGCATCACTTAATATAATAATGGGTAATATGTTATGGAAGTGAGGGGGTATAATGTATTGCGCCATTTCTTTTGGCTTAAATGAACAGCTAAAGCCATACTTGCTCTTAGTAATGCCCATTTCTTTAAGATTATTCTAAAGCCTTTTGGAATCCAAGTTTGAGCCAAGCTTGAATCCAATATTAATGATTTCAGTAAAAAGAACAACTTTTTTATTTGAGGGGAGTATACTTTGCTAATTTCAACAATAATTGCACAATTTTACAAAGCTATAAATTTTATTTCTCACTTTCCATTTAGCTAATTGTAGTAAAACTATATGTGAACCAACTCTGTCAAATGCAAGGGATATAAACGTACATCAATGGTTTTTTGCCTTCTTTAATACCAAGTCGATGAGGACTTTAAAGCTTTTCTTAAATAAAATCACTTTAAACGTTCCGCAACTATTTTCTTCCGCTTACTTCTGATGCAGAATTCGTAGGTTTCCTAGTTCCTATGAATCTAAAATCGAGAGTTTTACAAGTCTACTTTTAGAACTATTTCGGGTAAACTTTTAAGCATAGAAAAAGATATTTTGTCCTTACCTGTCTCTGTTTTCTAGAGTCGATCTCTCTACGAGTTATTTTACTTTCGACCCGTTTTGCGTCAGCAAAAAGCTGATTATTGTTGTAGGAAGAGGCTAAGCTATCGTACTTTATCATGAATGGGCACAAGTTCTTCTGCAAGCTGAGTCTGATAGAATGGGGACAGTTTTGACTCAACTAATCCTAACATCCTGCGTTCAGATACAGGTTCCGACAAACAACCGAACATCCCTTTCATATAAACAACATATAATCCTATAGGCTCGTCTCCTCCTTGGGTCGTTCGTGAATGAAACTCTAATTTCTGCTCCACCACCAATTCCTTCCAGCTAGAAATTGTTTTGCGAACTTCCCTTAACCAAAGAAGTGCCTTATCTGAAAACAATTTATTTGTTCCTCTAAAGAACTCTGCCTCACTGACTCCTCAAGCTTCGCACAGCTCATCTCTTTCTCACCTGAAAATCGAACTTCCTACTTTGACAAACTTTCAATCTTTTCTACGGCTCTCACTGCCTGTTTGATAGTAATTGAATAATTGACGACCTACACCGTTCCAGCAGTTTCATCGATCACAGAATCTTTTATAAAGGTCGTCCTTCCTGCTGTTTCATCTACCTCTGCTACTAATTTTGGAGCCACTGCCAAGTCGTCGTCTTCACTCATCCCTGCTAAATCGTTGATTTCTGTTATCACCATCATCAGTTGGTTTCTGCATGGCATCTGGTATGAAACGTCATCTTTGTTCAAAGGCTTCGACCAATTGAGCCTACCTTATCACCATTCGATTTTAGTTAAAATTTTTAAGTATTCAGTTGACTTAAAATTTTTAGACAGAGTTCCAATTAGTTTCTTAATCTCAGCAATCTTTAACTCTACTACATCTTTGTTCTTCTCAAACTCAAACGGATAATCAGCAAACACATCAACTGATCCGCGCCTTTCTAACGCCCAAGATGCCCTCAAGAACTTCCTCATATTATCAGCAGTTCATTTCATACTCTAACTCCTTCTGAGTTAAACTTTTGATCTCCATTACATTTATTCATATACGAGTATTAAAAAAAATTAAAAAAACAATCCCTCAAAACACTAGCACAGCACGGAATGAAAATTTTACACAAACGAAAATATTAAATATACACCGACTCAGCAAAGTAAATATAAATAGAAAACAAAATTTGTACAGAACAAACTATAATAGACAGAACATTAAATAAAACACATAAACTAAGTTAATTACAGTACGGATACTGGATGAGGAAAAAAAAATATGTAAGAGAAAGAAAAATAAAAATATCTGCGAAATCAAAATCTTGATAAAAAGAATTATATGTAAATCTTAATAAATAAATAAATAATGTGTAATAAAATAAAAAAAAATAAAATAAACAGAAAACGAAAGCGAACGAATGTTTAAAGCAGTGATGGCCAACCCGCCTCAAGTATTTTTCCATCCCGTGAGACTCATCACTCTTTTACAAAATATATTTATTTTATAATGGCCAAAGTAGTGAAAGCCAATAGTTTAAAAATTTAATTATTTGTGCATCCATATATACAAAAATTAACTCTCGAAATTATTAGAAAAAATTAACTTTGAGTTTTGGTTTGAGGTCAGTAAAGAGAGGATGTAATTATAATTCATCGCGTTATGCAAGTAGTTATAAAAACAGTGAATTTCATTGGATCACATACACTTCTGCATCGAAAATTTAAGGAGTTCCTGAAAGAATTAGATTTTGAGTATGGTGACTTTGTATACTTCCGTCAAGTCAGATGGTTAAGTCGTGGAAGATGCTTAAAGCGGTTTTATGAGTTTTGAGAAGAAATTGACTTGTTAAGGAATGACAAGCAAAAACCTGTGCTAGAATTAAGAAATGATGAGTGGTTATTTTATTTTTTTTTAGTAGACATTGTCCAAGAACTCAATCAATTAAATATGTAAGTATATCATTGCAAGAAAAAGATAACCTTATAATCGATTTTTTAATACCATCCCAGAAGAAATTGTTGATATTTATGTTTATGTTTATTTATTTATTTCGGTCTAAGATACAATATGATCATACAGACTAGTAACTTAAAACTAATTAATTAAATAATTCGAATAACTTTAATCGAAATTGATACAAGTTTACATTAAAATTTAAGACAGGAGAAACATTGTTACATAAACGAATACATCTAGCAATGGGTTCATTCAGGGCATAATTAGTTTTGTGAATCGCAATTGAAAAGTAATATCGCTCATCACTTTCCATTGTTGAAAGCATTTAAGAAATCAATTCGTAGCAATTACATCAAATATGCAAAAGATATGAAAAAACTTTCAGCTGCTTTTGAAAGCCGATTCTGTAATTAAGAGTTAGACAAACACAACAAAGTTTTTCATGTTGAAATCGAGTCGGCCTCAGAATATTTCCAAGTGGAACTGGTTGAATTAATGTGCAATATTGAATTAAACACATTTTTGAAACATCAGAATCGAAAATAGATTTTTATAACACTTACGGGAAAAAAATTTGTTAGCGCTTTTAGTTCAACTAACACTTGCGAACCGTTTTTTTCGAAAATGAAATTGACCAAACACAAAGCACGCTCAAATATAACGGACCCTAATCTGCAACACCAATTACGATGTGGAAATACTCAAATTGAGATTGATTTGCAAAAGCTAAGTGAAAGAGTGGAGGAACAAATATCTTACTAATAAAGTAAATATTTTTTAATGATTTAATTTTTTTTATTTCATTTATGAAAATTAATGTATATCTATATTTTTTTTTATTTAATTTGCAATTTACGTTTAGTTTCATTATTAAATTATCTATGAATAATAGCAAACACAGTGGTGCATATTCATAGTCGTTTATCTAAATTGAAACCAACTAAACTCTATCCAAATTTGGTTTTGACTAAAAAATGTTTTCTGTTCATAGTCGAGTTTTTAGTATTGAGTAACTGGCATAAGCTTAGTTATCGGAATAATCACATTCCTTATTTTATTTGAATATTTTTTTATGGTTTTTGTTTTTTTGTGCGATGGAAGCAAACGCAAAGGTAAAATTAATTAAATGTTGGCATTTTATTTACTTATTTTTATATTTTTTAAATTTTTGAGCTCATTTGACCATTTGCGCACTCAATATTTGCTCTCCTTGCTATATGGCTTCTATTATACATGTACAAAAGATAACTTAAATTATGCTTCCATTAATATTGTCAAACATTCTTTTGGTCTTTATCTGTTAAAGGATTTCGTATATTGTTTTGTTGCTTCTAGGGTTGTTTTTAATCGGCACATATTCCAAATTCTGGCAAGGAACTACGACTTCTTATGATAATATATAAAGTTTTGCAATCCGCATCGGAAACAATTTAATGCAGTGCTCACTACATTCTTACATGTATTTATAAAAATTTCCGTTTCGCTTTTTAACGGTTTTAGAAAACGCACCTCTACATTTAAAGAATAATATCTCTTCCTTTCTCCAAAGTGAACCGCCAATATTTCTCCTTCATTCCCGGCTGGACATTCCATGCAAATGTGTGTGCAGTCAATAGCGCCTAAAACACTTGGAAAAAGCGATATATTAAAAAAATTTCATTTAACGGCGTTAATTTAATCCGCTATACTCGTAAAATTTATAAAGTTTTCAAAGCTATTTCTCTGGTAAAATTTTTGATAATCCTACTAAGGGTTAACTGGGGCAAACCATAAAGATCAGCTAACAAATGGCAATAGTAAAGTTTTTATGGCAAAAATACAATATATATATATAATATTTATACTTCCTTGTATCGCTTTGGTGGGCATTACGCCCCAAGAAACACAAGATGCACAGTACTTTCAAAGCCTTAGAAACGGGCAGTTTCCTATTGTTTTTCGCTTCATTGATATCTAAAATTTCAATAATGAATCTTGCTGTGTCCTTATCAAACCTTTACCGAGCGTATAGATCGCCATCGTCTATTCGTAATAGGTCAATGTATTCTTTGTAAGTTTTAGTCTTCCTCGTTTGCATAATATCGTCCAAAATCTCAAAACCTTCAAAAATATCAAAATAGCGTAGAATTTTTCCATATTTTCTTTTTTTGACTTTTTGATATCGACTTAATTACAACTTCAGCTGAAAATATATTTTTAGTTACAAATAAGCAGAAAAGTCGATGCCAAATCGATTTTGAATGGCTTAATAAAATAAAGTTCTTAACCAAATATGACTGAATATGCGCCAATAATAATAACTCATTATGTTTCAATTTTTCATTCCAAAAAAATTGTCTATAGTATACCTAAATCTAATATGGGATACATATATAATTTTATATGTGGCTCGCGGAGTTATGATAGATTTCCAAAGTAGTCCGCAAGATCATTTGGGTTGGTCACCTTTGGTTCAATGTTAAAGTAAATTTGATTTTAATGGAAATCAAAAAAAAAAGACAATAGCCGATGGTGAATAAAACAAAAAAAAAAATTATTCCATCTAAACTTTAGGAAGAATGCAAAACAAAATTCAAAAAGGCAAATAAAAAAATGTCCAAAAAGAAATTGCAAGCGTAGCACTGTGCACAGTTTCAGAAAAAGAAATAAAAGAAACTGACTTATAAAAAAAATTAATTCGTCTTAAAAAAAAAATAGAAAGATATTTGAACCGCTCTTGCCCACTGTAACGCTTATTTATATTCCGCTGGTACAACAACAAAATCATGCCGAACAAAATGGAACACAGGCTAATCGAAGATCATCGAAAAACAACAACAGCTTTCCAAAAACTTCTAACTAAAACACTTCACTTCCTTGAAAAAAGTTGACATTACCTCAAGATCAGTCGTGAGTCCTAGCGAAGATATGAAATTGACGAGATTATTATTTATTTATATAAAAGAAATTCCCGCGTGTGTACGAAATAAATAAAGTCTATGCAGCAGCATTTATTGTTTTTGTTTATTTTATGCAACAAAACTGATACTGTCGGCTTACAAAATTTCACTTAAAAAAAGTTCTACGATATCGTTCACTCCGAAAATAAAAAAAAAATATCAGAAAATATTTTCAAACCACAATATGCAATAACAGTTAGAAATTAACAAAATCTACTAGTTATTAGAATCTTTCTCCGATTTCGAATAGTTGTCCCTCCTAAAAAGCAAAAGCTAAAACCTATTAGATAATCGCACAATTTCCGACACTTTTTTATATTTTTAACAGAGAAAATAAAATCTGCGATGAAATAATTTTTCATTTCATTTCAATTCAATTCAAGGCAAACGTGCAACTTTCCTTTGATAAGTTAACAACAGAAATATTTCCTTGGAAGAAATAAACATATTTAAACAATAAATGTCATTTCTTCCAAACATATATTTCACAACCAATAAATTCTGATTTTATTAGTGACCCAAATCTCATAAATTTCGAAACCTCTTGAACAACAGTTCAAACAAACCGATGACGCTAACCTCTCGAACAATAGCCAAAATAAATTGCCGACGCTAACCACTTGAGCAATAACCCAAACAAACCGTTGACGCTGCGTTTGTTATTAAGTAGAGCATCAGTGCATTTACTTTTCTTTTCCTTTCTCCCATTTCATTTTCGTTGCTTTCTTTGCATTATGAAAAGTCGAAGATAGTTAGTCGTAAAGTACCACTCAAACTATTCAGTTTAATAATTGAATTTTAAATTTTAAAAGAATTTTTTTAATAAAGAATAAATTTAATAAAAGAAAAAAAAGAAAATTTTTAAAATCGTAAACAAAGTGTTTTTGTAACTTGTAAAATTAAACAAGTGTAACTATAACTTGTTAACTAATATAATAAAAAAATCCAATCGCTACTTCGCTGCCGGCGCTTTTCACTTTAAATAGTTTTCCATTTATAATAGTTTTTCCAATTTTTTAACGCCTCACGTTGGGCGCCAATTGTTATTGTCACTTTCAATTTTAAGTTTTCTTTTATTTATTTCTTTAATTATTAGAAAACAATTCAAAAAGATATGTAACGCAACAAAACAAAACTGGTCTGGTCTAGTCACACGCACTTTTTAATAGATTAACTATCTGGCTCGCTCAATCGGGATGGGGGTAGGATCGATTGATTAATTGATCTAAGAGATAAAGCAACTACAGGTAAAGTTTAATTACACAGTTTTTATATCTTTAATCGAACAGTGGAACGAATTATGAAAAAGGTAGGAAATTCCCCAAAAATAATAGGATATAAATTAATCGATAAAAAATAATTTTAAAACAATTTGGATCGAAACAATAGGATGCTTTATCTTATTTGACCTGTTCAGGAGAACTGGAGCGAGTGCAGTACGCCAAACGGGAAAAGGAGTAAGTGTCGGAGAAATTATTTTTTTTTTTTTTGAACGGACGGATTGGCAATGAAATGAATTAAATTGAAGTTATAAGGAATAAAGTAAGAGACAAGGAATTGGATGGCTTTATGAAGAGAGGAACTAATTAATTGGAAACGACACAAAATAGTAAACTTATTAAGGAAAATATTTTAAACTAAACCAGATAATAAAAATGATTTCAGCATCATCTATACATACGTCCTGATTTATGTGATGTGATGATTTATGGATGTGATGCAGAAAGCGAAAAACATATGCCAATACCCGTAAGCCACGCGGAAGCTATGAAAAAACGAGGTAATGAGATTGTCTTGACTGGAGAAACTTTACTTTTAGCATAAAGCAGATGATTGCTTAACGTGGAGGTAGATTGATGCAGCACATGCTTTCTCAGAAGCATTACAGAATATGCGAAACTCTACTTTTGAGGCTGGCGAATAACTGACATAACGTGGGATGCGAATTTTTTAATATATTCGTATTCGTGCAAAAATGATTGCCAGGAACGGAGACTGTGCGGGGGATACTTTCATTCCAATCTACTTATTTCATTCAACCATATTTGCTGCACTTAAATTTTTGCTGTCACAACAATTGGTGCCAGCCAACCTGCAGGATCAAATAATTGGGCAATTTCTGAAAGGACTTCCCTTTTAGTATAGGATAACTTAATTTCGAGACGTTTAACAGTAAAATAAAATGAATCGAAAGTGACATTCCAACGAACTCCTAGAGCTTTTCCGCGCAACTTTCATCTTCTAATTTTAAAAAGTTTTCTCGTAAAAGATGTTCAACCGGAAGATCAGCTAATATGCTTGCCGCATTAGCTGTCCACTAGCGCGTTGTGAAACCTGCAGAGCCAAGAGCAGGAATCAGCTCATTTCTAGCCTTTAAAGCAGTTACAACATCGTGAGCGCCAGTTTAAGCGTCATCAACGTGAAGTGCCGAAGAATTTGAGCAACAAGGGGATACTGCTGATGCACATCATCTGCTAATTGCACCATGGTTCTAATAGCTAGATATGGTGCACAATTGATACCAAAAGTTACAGTTTTACGCTTGTAACCTTGAATTTCGTCATCAGGTGAGCTTCTAATAAGAATTTGTTGGAATATGGAATGTTTTGAATCCACAAGTATTCGGCGAAACGTTTGCTGAATAACACCATTAAAAACGTATTTTCATTCTTATTTTGAATGGATTGCTCCCATAATGAAGACGTGACATCTGGCAATCGTGTAGAACAAAGGTACACAACGATTGCATCCCAATTCGAGATATCAATATTGTGCGTTTTGAGCGCGAAAATAAAACTATTGATATCTCTTTGGAGTTCTTTGAGCTCAGTGCCAGATTATTTAGGCACTTGAGGCAAGTTGAACAATATTTTTAGCTGGCTGTTGACTAAGAAACGTTTATTTTCGTATCTGTCAGACAAATTTTGCCAGGCTTGAACAAATCTTTTGTTGGTTAAGGGAGACTTCCGCACAATCTCCTTTGCTTCGCCGCGTATTTTTTGATTTAAGTGGAAAAGTTTCTCCACTGAAGTTAGCCGCGAGCTATTTATGTAAATGGTCGTAAACATGTCCCTAAAGGACGGCCATGGTAATCGCCATCGAATACCTCAGTATCGCAGTATCACATGTACGATGGAAAGACTGTTTGTGAAAGCTCCGAAATTTTTCCTGCTACTCATATATATGCTTGATAGCAACTGCGATACTTTTTCTTAACAAAGTCAATTTCTGCTTGCTCAGCGCTGATAATTTTTCTAAATAAGTATCATAAGCAGCTTTGACTTTGCTCCACTAAGCTTTTAGCTCTTCATCCAGAGAAAATACTGGATTGGATGTGACTCCACAGCACTGAAATCTGTTTCGAATTCAATAAGTGAATCCATCAGACGAATAAATGTCTTTAAATGAGACATGGTTAATGCTTTATTGTTTCTTGTACGCAGCTCGGATGAAAAAAAAAATTAGAAAAATAAAGTTTTCTATACAGAAAATATAGAAAAATTTATGTCAAAAAGTTTTTAACAAAATTTCTTGGGAAAAATATTCCTTGAAGCTTAAAAAAAATACAAAAAAAAAATAAATTTACAAAGTCTTTTACTGAAAACGAATCAAAAAAAACGCTATTAAGCACTTTGAAAATGCTAATAACTGCACCTGAAATCAATAAAAACAACCAAATAAAACAGATTTTAAATATGTTATTAAATAAAATTTTTTTATTATTTTTTTGGAAAAAAAAATGTTTTTTGCCCACTGTGTAACTTGCTCCAGAAACTAAACTCTTTAAAATTTGCCTGAAATTGCTGGGTTTAGTCCCACAGTGCAACGAATTTACTCTCACTTCCAAAGAATTACCGACAATTTCAGCAAGTACTTTGTTGATATCCAAGCACTAAGCGCTGTGTTAGCTTTGACCAGAGCGGACACGACACAAAGCAAAATGAAAAAGAGAACAAGACAAGAACAAGATCACTTGGTGCAAAAAATAGGGTTGGAATTTGCACTTTACCAAGCGCAGCGTGTAATTTTGGCCTCTGTTGTTACTTAAGTGGCAAAAAATTAAGGCAAAAACAATTGCGTGGGTGAGAATGCAGAAAGGCTGTTTGTACTCTCTCACCAAAAAGTCACGACTTTTTTGAGAACACAAAAAACAACACTTTTTTATTACTCCGTTTGATTCAAACCCGATTCTCAAATTTTTGCTTTGCAAAATAAATTCTCGGTAGTTCAAACTCAAACGAGTATAAATGTCTTTTTGAAACAAAAAACCACAAAAGAATGTAAAAAAGTCTGATGAACTCAAGAAACGTTATGCATATGGGTCATTCCATCTATAATGGGCCTATCATTACCCTCATGTTTTTTAAATTGGCTGAAACTTTTTTTTATGTGATTGGTCTATCATGTAGAAGATATAAGAAAATGCGATAAAAATTTTTTCACCAATATTATTGTTTAAAAAAAAAGTTTTAAATTGTTTTCAAAAAAGCTCGTAAGTAAAACACAACATTCATTGATGAATATCAACAAACCAACACAATTCAAAGTAGGTGTTATATTATTTTTAGGTAGTTGTGTACTATTAGACGACAAAAAACTGGAAATCTGAATTAATGAAAACCTCAACGTTTTCTATGTGCTAAAAGGGGGAAAAAAATTGACTTTCCACAAAACCATCAATTTCCCAAATACTCCATCTCCACATTCAGGCTGAAAATTTTCAAAAACATACAGGAGTAACATCTCTGAAAATTTTATCCATGTTTTTTCAACCTATTTGATTTTACAACCATTTAAAGTTAAGATTTATGATTTGCAATGTAAATTGAAACATTGAGAATGAGAGCGAGAGAATAAAATTTGAATTGATTTCAGCCTTTTTAGGCTCAAAATTTTCAGAACTTACAGGAGTACCATCTCTGAAAATGTCATTCATTTTTTTTCCACCCTATTTCATTTTACAAGTCTTCCTAACATCTTCATTACGTAGAAATAAAGTCCCAAAGGCCATAAAAGATTGAATTCTATCCAATAGAAAGATGTCATAAGCTGAACAATCAGGGTCAAAATTAGATTTAAAAATATTAGCAAATGGGTTAACGGTATCACCAACACTATTTCAAGTATTATCTACCCAAAAAAACAAGAAGCAATATCAGAGAAATTTTTTTTAGACTTGACAAATTGCCAAAAAGATTTTGGGTCATTTTTAATATTTCATACCATTCGTAGAATATATTGCTTTAGTAAAAACTTATCAAGAAAGTTAAATTCCCACATATTCTCATATTTTACTTTATAAGCTAAATTATTTATAGTTTATGAAACTTGTTTCTTAAATTTTTTAATGTTTTCAAACCAGTTGTGTACTGAGGTAACTTATGGATTTTATTAAGTGAAATCGGGATAGTATTTTTACAAACTGCGTGCAAAGTATTTAAAAGCAAATCGTAGCAAGTTTCCAATTAATGCCATCAAAAATATTATTAAAATTTTCAAATTGCATAATTTCAGGTAATATCTTACCAATCAATAATTTTCAGATATGCATAAAACTGAAATTTGCATATTTGGTGGTGAAATCGTAAACATACATTCCAGTAGTGAACATTACATATTGTTAGTAATAAAAATTATGTCTAGCAGTCTGCCTAGCTTGTTAAAAAATTTATTAATTTGTTCCAAATCAACCTCAAAGAAAGAGTCAATAAGGTTAATTTCGTGTGACTTATTAACATTTGATGGCATTAGCATAGAACCATCTGAAACTAGAGACCAATTAACCCTATAGTATACAAAAATGTCTATTGTCACATTATTTTTCATTAAGTGGACATTATTATCAACATGAGCTGCACATAAATTGTTTTCACTATTAGGTGGTAAATAAGAAACGCACAGAAACAGAAATTACGATAATCCTTCTATGGAAACACAAAGTTGACCAAGGAGACCGTTCATGAAACAATTGAAAACTTTAAACTGTTCAAAAAAACAACTGATTTTTTATTGTTAAAACTTATTAACAAAAAACTCGACGTTAATACTCCCGACGGATTTTAAACAGCTAACTCCAAAAATAAAAACACTGCTGCCACTCAGCCTGCCTTTCCTTAATCTATTTTTTGCTTTTACTAAAAAACAAAAGTGCCGAATTGCAACACTGTTGGTGGGAACAATTTTGTGGGAATGAAACCTGTTGAAAGTTCGCAAGCATAAAAATGACAATGCGTATGCATAATATGCAAGTCAAAACAAAGAATACAACAGGATCATTGTCACTACCTCGGCTATGATTACCTCAGAGTCGAGCAAATGATTTCCCACAGGATTGTTTCATACAATTGAAACTAAGCTATGATGATTCAGGAACAAGGAATGCTAAAGGTGAAATTGTTCGAGGTTGAGGGACTGGTGCACCTTTTCGTGCACCAAACTGCTAAAATGATGGCCAGCAGCAACAACGTTGAATAGCTGATGGCGTAGTGGTGCACATGATGACTATTCAGGCCTCCTCTTCTTGTTTCAAAAGCTTTATGGATTTATTTAACTTCTGAATGTCTTCTAAAGATGTTGAATCAAGGATATGAATGCCGCCGTTTGTTGCTGGTTTAGCTTTGGCATATGCCAAGATTCAGCATTAATTGTGGGTTGGAATGACATGTGCCTTGTTTCTCCTTTTTAAAAGTTGTAAACAGTGTTATTGATATACTGTTTAGCATGCACGGTGGCTGCAGTCTCAAAATGCCTTTTCTGCTTAGCGTTTGGTAAGATGTAATTCCGTTACACATAATGTTAAATTGTTCCATTTGTGAAATAAGTGTAAATATCCAGTGATTGGCATTGTATAACTGCGTCCAAGCAATTGTTTTGGTAACATTCCACAAATGGCAGTTTATGGGCTTTTTCATCATTAAAGAGATTTCACATTGACATTCTTCGGAACCTCTACCTTAAGATGACTGTGAATCGGTGCACATGTAACTATTTTCCAATAAAAAACATCGGTCGGAGTCAAATTTACTTACTGGATAGTACCGGTCCTTTAAAATTGTTACCGCGATAAATGTTGTTGATGGTACAACTGCCATGTTGCTCTCATTGATCATCATCTGTATTGGCACGAGATAAAACGGATCATAAACCTCACTGCTTACAAGTGGAATGTTCATTTCAAATAAAACAGCTGTTTGCAATACCCTCGCATTTATTGAAATTAAGCTGTAAATATGATGTAATTTAGTGGATGGTAATGTTAACGTTGCTGGTACATTATTTTTGATCAATGTTAATTGTTTATTTAGCTGTATTAGTGCTAAAATCTGTGGGTTAATTCGATGATGATGCGAGTCCATAATAACTTCTAACAAACTGCGTTGTTGACTTTCACAATCTGTCAATGCTAGTGCCATGTAATTAGCCATAGTATTGAAACGTTGTTCTAACTTTGATTTTCTCACCATGACGTTATTGATCCAGTCAAATGTAACATCCATTTTTTTGTTTGTTTATTGACTCCAATAGCTGTCTTAGTTTAGCCTCTGATTTTGTGAAAATGTTCAGAGTACTATTTGAAATGAATGTCTAATTTTTTATCAATTGCAGCAAATTATTTTCATTATCCTGAAATTTTGACAGTTGTTCGTGTGAACTTTTTGCATACTCAAGCACGCCAAACAAGCTATTGGCTAATGCTCCAACAATATCAAAGGGAGAGCGCCTTCCTCGCATTTTTTCTGGGTTATTGAAGTGGCTTAGTAAGATATTATTTTCATCGATAATTTGTAATCTGTGATTTACTTCGTTGGTGATATCGCTATAATGTGAATCATTTAATTGATTGCATAGTTGTATTAAGACAAATTAAGAATAATTTTTCAATGAGTCTACCTCTTCATATGTTGCTAAATTGAAGAAAATCATAACATTCTAACTACTTGCTTCTTTTGTGATTGTTCCAATATTCTCGAAGTAAGTTCCTACGTTGTCGTCAAACATGGTAGCATTCATATTATTGTTGTTACTGATTAGAGGCTTACCAGCCACCATAGGGCCAAAAAATAACAAAACTAAAACCATTGCCAATGATATTGATTGCAAGGATCTTGCAACATTTTTAATCCTCTGAGGAGATGACTTTTCATTGGATGCAAGCTGTTCCTGAATGTCTTTATTATCTTCTTCAATTGGAACTGGATATAAATTGTGAATTGCCCTTTTAAATGTTCCAGTTTTCACAACTGCAACTCTAACTAAATTGTCTTTTTCAGGAATAGTCACTATGACCCTTCCCAGATTCCATTTGAGTGGTGACAAGTTGTTATCTTTGAGCAGTATTAAATCACCTTGCTTGACTGACTTTTGAGGCGATAGCCATTTGGCTTTGGATTGGAGAAGATGCAAATATTCTTTGGACCATCGCTTCCAAAACTGTTGATGTATTAGTGTAATTCGACGATATCTAGTCAATGAGCTTATTTAATCGTCTAAAATCTCAGGTTCCGCGATACTTGTCAATGGGGCTCCTATCAGGAAGTGCCCAGGTGTCAATGCTGTTAGATAATTAGGATCATTTGACATAGATGTAATTGGTTGAGAATTTAATATCGCTTCAATTTGCGCTAACACGGTTTGAAACTCTTCCATTGTCAAGGATGCGCCTGCCGTGTAACGTATTAAGTGGTATTTTACAGATTTTACAGCTGCTTCCCACAACTCGCCAAAGTGAGGTGCTCGAGGAGGAATGTGGTGCCATTCAGTGCCTTCTTGTTGACAAAAGTCACAGAAGATTTTAGTACAAACACCTCTTCGCGCAATAAACCTCTTCAATGAGTTTATAAACTCATTTGTTTTTTGACAAATCACTGACTAATTCCAGATAAACTTCGCGAGTAGCAAAGCATATAAAGATTGATATATATGCTGTGTATTTTTGACCACGTACTTTAAAACGAAGAAACAGCGGCCCTCAGAAATCAATCCCAACAATGGAAAATGGGCGCAATGGAGTAACCCGATCTGCGGGCAACTGTCCCATCAGTTGTTGAATGGTGCGTGGTTTGATTTTGAAACAACGTATACAATGATGCACGATGCTGTTTGCCAATCTTTTGACATTAACCATCCAAAACTGTTCTCGAGAAAGAGCCACTAATCCTTGTGAAGACACGTGCAAATATTTTTGATGAATGTGTTTTCCTTTGGCAACAATAGTTGATTTTTTGATGATGGAGCAATGTTGCTATTTTGAAGGCGTTCACCAATTTTGATAACAGCAGTGCTCGTATCCAAGTATAAGCTGAGGTGCAACAGCGAATCCTTCGAATCTATTGGTAGATTATGTAGCAAACGATTGTACTGATCTGGCCATGAATTTATCTGCACGTTCTTGACCAGTCCCATCAAACCTATCTCCAACTATACCGCACTAAATTCACCAACTGAGCGAAGACCCTTTGGCAAGCGAGAATTGTTGAAGAACCTGAAAATATAAGCTGTTATTCTTTTTGCTGACATGAAATTATTTTCATGATTCATTAAATCTACAATACTTAGAATATATAAATTATTTTTCTCTATGGTCTGTGGGTATGTCCTTTAAAATATTGGAACTGTTTGAACAAATTTTTCGGAGTTTAAAGTTTCCCTTTCGAAGCAACCAATATTAGTTGATTTAATAAAGTTTTAGCTTCTTCTTCTGAATTGGCACCTGAAAGGCAATCATCTACATACATATCATTTTTAAGGATTCTTGCTGCGTCCTCGCCAGATTTCCTTTCTATATCAGCCAGCTCATTAAGGCAGCGTGTAGCTAAGAATGGAGCTAAAAACGTACCATATGTAACTGTTGACAATTGATAAGTCAATTTGATCACTTGATGTGAATCTCCACAGGATACTCTGATATTTTCTGTCCTCTGGTTCAACTAGAGTTAGCCTGTACATTTTTGAAATAGCTGCTGTTCTAAACCGGATTAAATAAAGTGGGACCAACCATTAATATATCATCCAATGACTTGCCACTTGATGATTTCGCTGACCCATCGAATACAACCCTAAGCTTACGAGTAGTAAAATAACTATCGGGTTTAAGGACGTACTGGTGAGGTAGAAAATAACTAATTTTTGGAATATCTTGGGATCTTAGCAGCTTCTTATGTTTGAGATGCTGATATTCTTTCAAAACTTGAGAGTAAGATTGTTGTAAACTAAGATCATTTTGCAGCTTTTTCTCTGTCGAATGCAGCCTTGATATGGCTGTATTTATAGTATACCCTACACAGAGGGTATATTCACTTTGTCATTCCGTTTGTAACGCATAGAAGGGGGCGTGGTAGGTATGGAAAAGTATATATATTCTTGATCAGCGTCACCTCCTGAGTCGATATAGCTATGTCCGTCTGTCTGTCTGTCTGTGTGTCTTTCTGTTGAAATCAAGTTAACGCGAAAACTAAGCAAGCTAATTGAATGAAATTTGGCACACAGGTCAAACCGTCTTGTAAGCTGCTAGCATATAAAAATGGGCGAAATCAGTTCACGGCCACGCCTTCCGACGATACTCTATGTAAATATACCAAAGTCCATTTTGAAAAAGATCAGGCTAGGCTTTAAGTTTGCAAGGGCTCTTAAACGGTCGTGGCACAGCCCTAAATTTTAACTTTTATAACGCCATAGCTCGTAAACCGTGCAAGATATTCTGATGAAATTTTGTACACGAATACAGATCTGATAAATTTTGAATTGCGCATTAAGTGGGCGGAGTTGTAGAAGTGAACGTGGCACTTTTTAGCAATTGAAAATTTGAATTTCGTATATCTCCAAATTGGCACATACGATTTTCATAAAAATTTTAGGGATGTTACCACTGAAAGTTGTCATCAATACCAGTTTCGTCAATATTTAGGAAAATTTCGTTGAATGGCGTGGCACAGCCTACAATATTTATAAACGTTATAAAAAGAGAACTAACAACGCAATCGCTATGAAATTTAATATGGCAGATATACTCGCTAAAAGGTGTCTTCTTGCAAAATTTTGGCACAATAGTGCCGGTGAGTGTGGCACCTCCCATATGAACAAAATACGTTTAATTCTATAGATAGTGTGCTATGAGAGTAATCTTCATAAAATTTTGAGTGGAGGTGTCGGTTACTATAAGCTTTGATATCAAATGAAACATTACAAGATTGCATCAGTGGGCGTGGCACCTCCCTCATTAACATAAAGTTGTAAGTGCAATTTTAAGTTAACTATTGGAGCAATTGATCTGAAATTTGATGTAAGTGGTTTACTGGGTATTAGGTACATATGAATCAAAAGCTTTTGAAATAGCAACAGTGGGCGTGGCACCTCTTATACAATTAAAATACCTTAAGTGGCATAACTATCGAAATATATGAGCAATCATACTGAAATTTGGTGTAAGAGGTTTGTTTATGGAAGGCTATTTTTGGATCAAAATCAGACTGTATTCTACCAGTGGGTGTGTCACCGCCCTAAATTTTAAGAATAATTACGGCTCATATCGCAAACTATACAAGCTATTGTGCTAAAACTTGGTTTGTGCATGGCAATCACGAATATCATTTATTGAAACAAAAGTGGGCGGAATTGAAGAAGTGGGCGTGACATATCTAGTGTTTTTCATTTCTATTCTATTTTTTTCAACATTTCCCATATTTTTTTTTGACATTTTCAACCTTTTACCTTTTCCCATTCAATTTCATTCGACATTTTCTTCGACTCCTTCATTAATTTTTCAGCATTTTTCATATTATTCGACTTATTCAATTTCTTTCAACTTTCTTCAATGGTTATTATATATTTTCAACATTTTCATTTTTTTCCAACACTTTTCAACATTTTTGAACCTTTTTACATTATTTTCGACTTATTCAACCTCTTCAACAGTTTTTTAACATCTATTTAAAAAGTACTTTCAATGCAGTGTAGGGTATGTGAGCTTCGGCCTGGCCGAAGGTAACACCTTTACTAGTTTTTGATTGAGCCAGTATCACTGGACCTTCCTTGAATGGAAAGCGTAAAACAAATGCACCATTATTCATTCTAGTGATATTCTCTTCAAAATGTTGATTGCACATAAACTCTTCATGACTCATTTGCTTGGAAGGGGATTCGTAATTTTCAGCTTCCCAAAATTTGCTTAATGAAGGTGTGACTTTTGTAGCAATTTTGCAATGATTTATTTGTTGATTTGAACTGGAATTTGTTTTACCAACAACGATCCAACCGAAGCTTATTTCTGTAAAATTGATTGGCTCTCCATTACTATTTTGCCATCTTGGAAGACCTCAAAACAAATGTCAGCCCCCAGGAGTATATCAATTTTTCTTGGTTTAAAAAATAAGGAATCAGCCTATGCAATATCTACTGGCAATTGCCAGCTGGAAATATCAATGGCACTTCCGTGGCTGATGATCAGTAATTGTTAGCAAAATGATTGCCTCAAATCTCTTTTTGTAAGTTTTTGTTTTGTTTATTATGGTGACTGTTGCCACAAGTTTGCTGTGGTTGTACTATGACCAATCCCGCTTATCGATGTATCTGTAAATGTAAAACGAGCCGAACTAAAATCCACCTGTGAGCCTGTGTCTAGTAAAGCTCTTCCAGGTAATAAAGTTCCACTGTCTGTATAAACGCTTACCACTGCGGTTGCTCACAGTGTCTGACAAGCCTCTGCAAAAGGTACATTGCTTGATGTAACCCCCAACGAAGTTGATTTACTTGTTGAAGCTTTATCAGCTACGTTCTGTGAACCAGCTGGTTTGAATGGCTTGAAGCCTGTAATATGGATTCCTTTTGTTTGGACTCCTTTGTTGCGTTGATTTGTAAGTGCAGCAATGAATTATGTTTTTTGCTGCACTTTGAGCATGATTGAGAAGTACAAGAGCTTGGAAAATGGCCTTCCTTCAAACAATTTTTTCAAAGCTTTAAGTTCCCAACTGTTTTTATCCTTTCCCCAATAGAAAGTTTAAAAATATTTGGGCAATAAAATATTTTATGACCACTGTTGGCACAAAAGGCACATTTTTGTTGAGATATTGGAACAGAAGATGACAAAAGGACTGCTGGCTTGCGGCTATCTTCCTTGATCTGTCAACATTTTCCATGCATCGGAATTATTTCAATCTGTCACAGACATGTGCATGTGTATTTAAAGGATCTCCTATTAAATTAGACTTTAAATAAAAGAATTCTGAACCGGAAATATATTTCTGTTATGTATTATTTGGGTGTATAAATCATGGAAAGATTTATTTTTTAATTGGTTCCCATCAAAAGTTGGAAGAGCTATCTGAGGCAAATTAACCTTTATGTCAGATGCTGATAACAATGTTGAAAGGATTTCTTTTAATGTTATTTTGAGTGAGTTGTAGCTGTCCGTCACAGCGTAAAAAGATTGAGTCGTAGCTGATTTACAATGTGTAGTGCGCTGAGCGCACGGCAGTTAAGTAGGTTAAGTAGGAGAACCTATCATACAATTGAAATGGTAGATTTATTTTGTCAAACTGAAATTAATCCAAATGTGGAAGTGGAGCAAGAACTGAGGGTGACAGTATGTTTTGACACTTTTGAGTTTCTTTTTCTCTTTTTTTTTATGGACTTTATTACCCACTCGCGGGAGCGCCTCCGATGTACACTATTTCATTTCCATTCTTATCTATTCTTTCAATAGTTTATTTGTTTTTCTTTTTTTTTGATTAGATTACACACAGACTTCCGGCTGCGTTTCGTTAGTTTAGCAAATAAATGAATATATATTTTTTTTTTTTATTTGCCTCAATACTGAGTAAAACTCTCGACCACCGTTTTAATTTGCTGTATATGCATATTTTCAGAACGCGCTTTCATTTATTTTAGAACCTCGTTGAACGTTGCAAAACTCTTTTTCAGAAAAATAAAAATACGTAAAAATCATTATTTACATAAATTTAGCCGCGCTTTGTAAATGCAAAAAGTTTTTTTTCTTATTCTCCTTTAATTTTTTAGCAACTAACTGCTCGTCTGATGCCGCTTGTCCATCCGCCACTAACACCGTACATACATACAAAAATAAATCTAACCGGCATCCTTGGCCCATTAGTGCCTACTTTACATTATTGACCTGCCTAATTTTTTTAACAATTTTTTCTTATTTTGACATATTGTAAAGCTACAGGGTATTTTAAATTTCGCATTATTTTAATTGGAACACCGGGAAATTGTGTGTAATAGTAATAGAAATGCAAAATCAAAACCTTTTAAAAACTTCAAACAAAAGGAGTTTAAGGTGTTAATAGGGACGCCAGAGTGCGCATTCCTATTAGTTGAGCTGTCCAACCAGGTGTCAGTATACGATTGGGCGATTTTATCGGCTGATTTTAAACATTTTCATAGCTCAATTGAAGTTGCTACTGCAGCCGATAGATGGCTGAAAATAAAATTTGATATTTTCATTTCAATTGAGGTATGTTCCCGTATCTTTTGCAAATCGCAATCGCGTTGACACGCCTTAATATGGCAAGTGATATTAACACAAAAGCGGCCAGCACGCGCCTGCTTTCAGTGCCGAAAGTATTCAACTTAATTGCTTATGCCATGGACGTCCTCTTTAAAAATCACTAATCTTTTCTCCCTTCTCTCTTTCGTAGGCTCTCTAATCTTAATCTTGGGATGGTTTTATTTTTGGTGTCTAATAGTTTTTACTTTCGGAAAATCAGCTGAGTGGCCCGTGTGCAGTATTTGTTGTGCTAAAGCTGTTATTATTTTTTTTTTTATGTCACATTTTGTTTTCGTTGATTTTTATATTTAGCGCCCATTTTGCCGTTCCTATGTATAATGTATTGTACAAATTGAGTTTCTCGCCCTTGTATGTCACTTCGTAAAAAAGATTGCTTCATTTGGTTTCCTACTTTGCTTTTTATTTGTGTTAATATGGTGCTTATGGCTATTTTGCTGTCAATAGAAGTGTTTATAAAATGTCTCGGATAGTCATTGGTTTTTAGTGTTGTTCGTATTTTTGTAATGTTCTTGTCTAGAAATTGTTTATCGGTTGAGGTTATAATTTCTTAATTAAGTTATTCGCAGTGTTTAGCTTTTGTTGCATGTGTCGCGTTGAGAAAAAGTTTATTATTCTTCCTGACGAAGTTGGAAGAAGTCTATCATTCAAAATAAATTTTGTTGTTTTGTCTATGCAGCCTTACATTCAAATGCATTTTTGTTTTGTTATGATAGTTAATAATCAACCCAAGAATAATGTGTTTGTCTTTTTGGTTTATTATCGCTAATTTGGCATCTACATATTTGCATATTTTTATATTTCTGTATTTGAGGTCATTAATTACGTCGACAAGTGATAATAGACAATCCATGGGCATACCCTATATTTGATAATACATTTCACTGTCAAGTTTAAAATAATAAGTGTCGTTCCAGCAAAATCTTAAAATTTTAAGAAACTCGTCGTGTGGTATCTTAATCAAGTTTTTAATGTTGTCCCATTTTGGCATTATGTTTGTTATCGCTAAATACATAGGTAGGAACACTTGTGTATAAAGAAACCACGTCAAAAGAATCTTAAATATATTTACCTATTAATGGGAAATTTTAAAGTTTTTCTTTAAGTTATAGGGAGTTTTTAATGTTAATTTCGTCCGAAAATAAATGTTTTAAAACTCGTCCTAAGTGTTTCGACCCGTGTATAGCGATAGTGTACGGACGTGTTTTTTGTACGGTCTACCATACGCGCTTAAAATCAGCTGCAATTGCTAGTTAAAAAACTAGTGCGTGTTAAAGTAGCTAAATTTAAATCAATACCTAAAAATTGACAAAAAATTGAAGCGAAATATACACTCAAACTTAATAAAAATAAAATTAAGTATACATAGTAAAAAAGAATATCAGCTGAACGTTTATAGTTCTTGGGAGTTCCCTTATCGCAGTGGTGAATAATCATCCAATTTGGCGCTTCTTTTTCGACATGAGCTCTCTTGATGAGACCAGCAATGACTGTACTCAATGCAATAAGGCGCTCCCAATTACAGGAGAGTACGTTACTTGCCATCATTGCATGAGTAAGTACCATTTCTCATCATGTTCTACTGTATTCGAAAATACATACGCTGGAATGAATGCGGAACGTAAAAAACTGTGGAAATGTCTGGGCTGCCGTCCAAGAACAAAATATACAACCAAAGAAGCTGAACCTGCTCTCAAACAACAAAGCGAACTGAAGTCTAATTCTGATGTAATGCAAGCAGACGTGTGCGAGTTGAAGTCGGGCACAAAAGAAATTAAAAAACTAATGCAAGAGCTAAGCGTGCGTTTAACGAATGCGCAAGAATAATTAAAAAAAGAAATGCTGCGTATGTTCTCTAATCTCACGGAGAACATTGCACAGCTAGCCAAACAAGTCATTGACCTAACTGAGAAGAGCGACGAAAAAGACAAACGCATTACTGCATTAGAAAAAAAAGTAAATATGCTCGAACAACAATCGCTGGAGAAAAATATTGAAATCGCGAACTTAGAAGAGATAGAAAACGAAGATATTAACCTTATTGTTAAAGACATTGCGAGATCTGTAATGGTAGACATTAGTGATAACGATATTGCCGATGCCTACAGGCTCAAGAAAAAAAACAAAATTATTATAAAATTCTCTTCGCTAAAAACTAAGCGTGCTCTTATGCAAAATTTACGAAGAAAAAAACTAAATACAAATATTTTAACAGCAACAAACAGATATGAGAGGCATAGCAAACCATTATATATCAATGATCAGCTGACTGCAACTAACCGACGATTGTTATGGTTAGCTAAGAGCAAAGCAAAGGGTTGCAACTGGAAATATGTTTGGGCTAGGGATGGAAAAATTGTTGCCAAAAGTAATGAGACTAATAATTTTATTTTTATACACACTGAATCTGATTTAAATTTAATTAGCTAAATACCATTGATTTTTAAGTATATTTTTTAATAATTATCATTTTAACCTAATGGATTTAATAGCATCTAAAGTATTTTCTAATTTTAATGAAATTGATGTTGAAGAATTTAAGAAATATGAATTTACGTGTATATACTTGAATATTAGGTCAATTAGAAAAAACTTCACAACTTTAAGAGCAGCAATAAATGATTTGATTGATAAAGTTGATGTTGTGGTACTCGTGAAAACGAATATCACCAATGCAGAAAATTGCTTATTTACCTTAAGAGGTTTTAATGCAACATTTTTAAATAGAAATAACAAAAAAGGAGGTGGTATAGCCATATATGTAAAAGATAGCATAAGTCATGTTTGCACAACGAATGATACTCTCTCATTTGAATCGATGCAAATAAATCTCAATAAAAATAATTTACAATTAATATTGCATGCTGTTTACCGTCCGCCACAACTGAATGCTAAGGATTTCATATCCGAATTAGAGAATATTTTAACCCAAACGAATAAAAATGAAAATGTTTTAATTGTCGGTGATATGAATATCGATATTCAATGCACAGAAAGTAGCATAACCAACCACTACCTGAACATGTTATCATTGCATGGCATGGAAGCAGCGATTAAGGAGAGAACACGAGTTGACGTCAGTAGGGGAACGAGCACAAGTATCGACCACATATTTGTAAAAAGCAGATATCGACATACGTTAGCAGCAGTAGTAGAAACAGATATTTCTGACCATTATTCATTAATATGCGGATTTTCTCATACTGGGGGAAGTCTGTACGCTGAAGGCGCACAAGAAAGCAGAAAAACCTTAAGTTATAGAAGACTAAATGAAAATATTAAAAATACTAACTGGAGTGAGATGCTTCTAGAGACAGATGTGGACCAACTTTACGATAGAATAAACACAACATTTGAAAATATTTACGAAAGGTCGAGTACAATTAAAAAAATCAAAAGCATCGAAAAATCAATGAATGGATGAATGAAAACATACAACTGTATTAAAGAGAGCGAGATATACTGTATAAAAGATACCGTGCAAAACCCTCAGATAAACAAAGAGAAATGGAATACAAGCGATTCAGAAATTTTGTAAACAAAAAAATTTTCTCAATTTGAAAACGAATTTTATCAAAAGAAATTTTGGGAACACAGATACGACATGAAGAAAACTTGGCAAATTGTTAATGAAATCCTTGGAAAGAAGACTAATAGCTTAGATGAGACAATAAAAAAGAACTTCAAAAATGAAAACAATAAACAACTTGCAAATAAATTTGCAACTACTTTTCATGAAGGTACAAACAATACGATTCACGATTGTACTATGAAAACCTTGGAATCAAGTCCAAAACGCACTCAAAATTCTATTTATATTACTGAAACTGATGAAAATGAAGTTATGTCAATTATACGAGGTCTAGATGAGAAAAAAGGTCCTGGTTATGACGGAATTCGACCAAAAGATTTGAAACTCAATGCGAGGATGATTACACCGGTCATAACAAAATTAGTTAACTTAAGCCTTTCGCAGTCAAAGGTGCCAAGCAAATTAAAAATATCGGTTATTCGCCCAATATACAAAGCAGGTGTCAAATCAGATCCTAAAAACTACAGACCAATTGCTATACTACCAGTGATAGAAAAAATTTTGGAAGAAATTGTTGTCAGGAGTTTAAAGAGCTATATAAAAAAATATAATATTATTGAGACAAACCAATTCGGATTCCAACAAGAAAAAATATAAACAAACTATTAGGCAACTTTGCGAATAGACTCAACAAAAACTTGGGTAAGCGAAACCATAGCCTAGCCCTGTTTGTAGATTTTAGCAAAGCTTTTGACACTTTGTCGCATGAACAATTGCTTCAGTCACTGGAAAATATCGGAATACGTGGAAATTGCATAGAATGGTTTAAAAGCTACCTGGAACTAAGATCATACCGAGTACGCATCGGTGAATTTTATAGTAAAGAAACTATTCTTACCCACGGGGTTCCACAAGGCTCAAAACTTGGCCCGATTTTGTATATTATATACGTAAATAGCATGTTAACAAGTTTAAAAAACTGCGAGACCTATGCTTATGCTGATGACACCGCAGTTGTTGTATCACATTGTGAGCTTAACAAAGCCATAGAAATAATGCAGCGAAAATTCAATATAATTGCAAAGTGGTCACATGATAATGGTCTATCCATAAATGTATCCAAGACAAAAATCATGCATATACGTTCACCACACATACCTCGTGGAGATGTAAAAATAACTTTCCATGATTATAATTGTCTCCATAACGATAATAATCGTACCATCTGCAATACCTGCAACATTGTTATAGAAATTGTAGACACATTTAAGTATCTGGGAGGGACTGTTGACAGCAATTTGAAATGGCATGCCCAAATCAACGGACTCCAAAAAAAGTTGCGAAGCGCATCCTTTATGTTACGGCACTTGAGCTACTGCAGTAACTACTCCGTACTTAAGCAGGCTTACCTTGCACTAGCTGAATCATATCTTCGACATGGAATAACGGCTTGGGGGACGTCAGCACATTGCAGACAATTGCAAGATTGCCAAAATTACATATTGAAAATTTTAGCAAAAAAGAAGAACATTACATGCAACAGCCATTCCCTAAGTAAAGAACTTGATGTATTAAATGTAAAGAATATATTCAGAACCACTTTACTGATTGAATTTTATGATGAATCGAAATATAGAAACACAATTGATCATGGACATAGCACAAGAATACGACTGGAAGGAAGATTTAAAGTACCAAGCTACATGAATAATTATACCAAAAATACATTGGAAGTGTCTATTCCATCACTGCTAAATACACTTCCGGTAGAACTAGTGAACCTGCCGAATACTACAAGACGGAAACAATCAATAAAAAATCATTTATTATCGAAACAATAAAAGCCAAATGGCAAATGCTTGAATACCTGCTAACCTAAAAACTAAACTTCTAATTTCTCTATTTTTTTCCTTTTTAATACAAATACACAAATCAAAACATTATTTTAAATGTATTTACATATGTGCAACTATTTTTAAAACTATCGCTTATACATTAATTATATTTGAGAAAATTAAAACAAAAAAACTCGCAGATAAGCCCTAAGGGCTTCGCGAGATCATCGAAACTGTAAAAATGTAAAAATATTATATAAGTATACAATAAAAATTGAATTGAATTGAATTGAGAGTTTGTAACATATAAATCTAAATTTCAAGACGAAGAATATATAAAATATAAATTATAAAATATTAAGGAAAACAAAACTTAACATCATATTTGCTGTATAATCTAAATAAACTATTTCTATTATAATAAAATATTAATGAATTTTCTCTATTTATGTGAAAAACGCCTACACGACGTGACGAGCATTGTATTCTTGAACCGCTTTTAATAATCTTTCACAGTAGTTTGGGTGTTCTTCATGAACCTTATATTTTTGCCAAATTAATTTAAAATAAGCGTGAAGGGATTCTACCGCTTGCTCGCTGAAAAAGCCTAGTCGTCTTTGAACATCTTTACAGAACTGAGAAACGTGAAAAAATACTGTGTGTACTTTAGGAGTTATGGATATTTTCAAATCACAATAACTTTGTTTGAAACAAGTTATTTTTTGTTCAAAATTTTGCTTCAGTTTTGAAGAAAAACATGAGTTAACGACCAGTTTAAAATCTTCGTAGCATTTAACATATTTTAAGCAACTTATACTACATGAACTTCGAAGCACATCAACTTTTTCCAACAGTTTTTTACTAGAATTTCCATCAAAAGAAGGACTGCCATGAACGATTTTACGAGATACGCAAAATTTTTTTGCCCATTCGAGACTATCGTTTTCAAATTCTTTGAGCATATTTTTGTAGAAAGTGTTTACTACTCCAATAAGTAAAAGTAACTCTCGCGGAGGAATGATCCGTAGTAGCTCTGTCTCTTCATTGCTTGTATTAAGTATTGGGGCGTGTTCACAGTTTTTGTAGTGTTTAGCTGATTCTTTTAAGTTTTCGTCTCCACATTCTTTTAATAAAGCATTATAATTATCTCTACAACTACCGATAGTACGAATCTCGCCACATTCTAATAAATTGTGTTTGGAAGCAGTGCACCACGTACAAGGAAACATGCTCGAATGGGACATTATGCCTGTTAATATGTTTGCAAGTTTCAAATCCGTTGCTATAGTCCCTGAATGAATGAAATAGGGTAAAAAAAAATGATTGAAATTTTCAGAGATGGTACTCCTACATGTTCTGAAAAGCCTAAAAAGGCTGAAATCGATTGACGGAGTATTTGGGAAATTGATGTTTTCTTGGTAAGTCAATTTTTTTATCTTTTACCACATAGAACCGTTCAGGCCTTCATTTATTCAGATTTGCAGTTTTTTTGTCATCTACTACTACACAACTACCTAAAAATAATATAACACTTCATATGAATTGCGTTGGTTTGTTTATATTCATCAATGAATTTTTTCGTTTTTCTTACGAGCTTTTTTGAACACAATTTAAAACTTTTTTTTTAAGCAATAATATTATTCAAAAAAATTTTATCGAATTTTTGTATATCTTTTACATGACAGACCAATCACTGAAAAAAGTTTCAGCCTATTTAAAAAACATGAGGGTAATGATAGGCCCATTATAGATGGAATGACCCATTATAGATGGAATGACCCATATGTATAATATATACAATATATATGGCATTTGTGTGCATATTATACATCGCAAATAAACTTTTTTTGTCTATGTTAAATGAAAGAATTGATAAATTTATAAAAAAAATGAAAAATACAGATTTATAAAAAACGGCTGTAAATTTCACGAGTCATTTTTTTTACACTTTTTTTATAGGTCATAGAATCATATTCTGTAGGAAAATTTCGTGTGTTTAAATTTTTAATTTACATTTTTTCTAGATCGGTGTGGTTAAGTAATGTAAAATAAATATATTGATAACCTACTTTAAAGTATTATAACAAAAAAAATGTAAACAAATCTAAATAAAATAAGTAAATAAATGAATAATTGTGCGTTTTATTGCCCGTTGTGTCAACCTATATATATAGTATATATGTTATTATATACAGTGATTGAATTTTAAAAATTACAATTAATTCCGTAAGATCTAATTATTTTAGTTAATTATTATTTGTTATATAACCTCCAATTTTTCATAAGGTAGGTATGTACATGTGTACATTATGGGTTCAGTTTACGCGGATTGTGAATTTTGAGTTCTATTACACGATGTACGCGCTTTTTAAATTTTGAAAACCAATCCACTCAATTTATATGGATGTCTTATCTCAATTTTCGTGGTTTTAAGTTACGGGGTTTTTTCAAAAACCTATCTACCGCGTAAATCGAGGGATAGCTGTATAATATACAAATTATGACAAATACAATAAAAAATAATGGCAACGCTTTGCCTTCTTTGTCTAACGCTTTGACAAAATTCTTAATAAGTCCGAGTTTAATATGGAGCGGGGGAAGTATGATGTTTTGCACTTTGACGAGTGGAACATATTTCTCTCCAACTTTCATTTCAATTCTTTTTCACGTGCTCGACTGTCCCACTTGCAGAAAAAGCAACAGTATTTAGTGTAGCCATTCTCTAAACCACATAACATTTCAACGACTTTGAGATCAGCACATATTTTTCAGTCGTGTTGTTGATATTTTATGTATTTCATCAGTTTCCCCATAGTTTCGTACGATTCTTTTGTGTTAACTGCATGTGCGATTTGAATTGATGAATTTTTCTTACCGAGATGCAATAAGACAGCATTTAATCTCAGATCGTAAGGCTGATCTTATGTTTATATAATATAATAAATATAATGATGGAATATCTTTGCAGTAGCACACATTATCTTCTTTTGTGAAGTGTCTTGGAAAATGGTTTGTCACGACTTCTGAAGTATGTAACCATAACATCGGGTCTCAAAGAGTTGAATTGTTGAATGCGAGAAGCATTCAACTCCGCTTTTCATTTGACAATTCTAAACCTCTAACCCAATCGTTCAGTTGCACAGGATAAAACATTTGGTTTGCTTCCAGTTGGAAGGTCGCTGGTAATACTAGGCTGTTGCGAGATAGCTGATTCTTGGTAGTTTTGTCTGCTATCTGGGTCATTCCATCTATAATGGACATATAATTATCCTCATGTCTTGAATAGGCTGAAATTTTTTTCAGTGATTGGTCTATCATGTAGAAGATATAAAAAAAAATCATAAAATTTTTTTGACCAGTATTATTGCTTAAAAAAAAATAACTTAGGATGTTAAATTATAATTATTTGGGCGAAATAATCCAAAAATATACTTGCATCGCTGCTTTGCGCTTTTCCTTAGTCAACGTTTACACGAGCAAATTCGGTCTGAGAATTTCTTGTCTATTCTCTTTTGTGAATTTCTGTTGCGTTTACACACGGAAACTAGAATTTGTTTGTGCAAGAAAATTTCAAAGCAATTACTGCGTCAACCCGCCACAACAAACGTAAATTCAAAGCATAATATCAGATTTTCAACACATTTATACAAAAAATTGCACTGAAAATTAAAAGACTTTTGTTAAAATAGGCTGGCAGCTCGTTTTCGAACTACTTCTACTTCACCAGAGACACCTAAATATAACGTCCCTGACTCCACGCATACAGCTTAACAGCTGACTTCGAAAAAGCAAAATTGACGACTTGCTTGGCTGAGAATGAAAAATCTGAACAGATAACATGTATTTGTTTTATCAATATATTAAATTTTTTCTTTAGAGTTCTTTGGAATATTAGTGTTTTAAGACAAAAAATACTTCAAAGATTTTTTCTTTATAATTTTATTTGGAGTTAAATCTTATAGTAATTAAATATAAAATAAATTTCAAACAAAAGTTGGGCAATCCAACTTTTTAAAATGGTTCTAATCCACCTCAATTTCACTTTGTCGTGTAAGTGAAATTCGCGACAGGCCAGTTTGTGTGAAATTTCACAAATGGAACAATTTAACCTGGTAATTGGTGACATATGTTTCGGCTATTACCACGTATATGCATATTCACATACATATATACATAGCCTCATTAGACCAGATTTGGTTAATTTGTACACGGATTTGAACCCCGACCATTCCATGAATTATGTTTGGACAGCCGCTCTTAACACTTGAGCCATGAAGGGTGTTCTCCAAGACGTGTGCAAAGTGCAGTTTTTATAAAATATCGGTTTCTGCTATGACTGTACAATTCGATCAAATATTGTTTCTATAGATAAAGGAAAAATATAAAATCTCAGTACATACTTTTTCGACCGCAATCTCCCCGACATCAATATTGTTCGGCACGAGCAACACAAAACACTCGGCGTAACCTGACAAAGATAACAAATGGAACAATTTAACCTGGTAATTGGTGACATATGTTTCAGCTTTTACCACATATATACATATTCATATACGTGTATACATAGCCTCATCAACCCAGTTTTTGGTCTATATGCGTCACCCAACTTTTGATTCCATATTCGTTATCAGCATTAAATGCCTCGTCAGAAAAGTAGGTACATATAAAAATATGAGTGGCGCTTCTAAAGTAAACTTATGCCATAAAACTGTCAACATACTTATGCCATCCACAAAATAGATTTATATCTCTTAAATATATACTGCAGCACTTAAATTAACAACAAAAAGGCGCATAATTTTTCTTCTTTTTCACGCGCAGCATGTGTTATTTGTTTACATAAGTATATAGTACCGTTAGCATTGCCAGTAAGCCATTGCAGAAAGAAAACTAAAACGCACATATTTAAGACAAAGGTTATCAAAAGCAATCTGTCATACAATGATTAGTATTTGAAGGTCTAAGTTAATTGCAGACCAAATATTGTGAGGAATGTTTGAAATACGTTCTGCTTCATTCAATTAATCTACGCAGTGCTTAGAACTTTAATTCAACTCAATATTTTCAATAAAATTTCATGAACTTTATACAAGCTTAAACGACAGTGCGATTTGATTTTCTTTTTTCGATAGTGTGATTTTGTTTTATATCGGCTGAATTCAAATCCTGGTGATTATAAAGTCTATTTTTCTTTTCAGCATGTTCGGATGCTCTGGAATATGTTCTGGATGTGGAGAAACTATACCACCTAGTGAAATGGTAGCTAAAGCTATTCCAACATTAAATCAACAGACATCTAAAAGCTTCGAAAATCAGAAAGCCAAGCAACCTTTAATCTGCGTTTTTCATTTAAAATGCTTTACATGTACTAAATGCGGAGCCAATTTACAGCCTGGTGATAGGTAATATTATTTGATTCATTCGTATCTTAAATAGTTCGATTAGTTTGTGAAATCATAACTTACAAAAAAAAAATACGTAGCTAAATATATTTTTTTCGCATTAGAGTAGCTATTTGTAAAAAATTATAATACCACAGAAATATTTAATTCAAATACGTGTACACAAGTGTTTCAATGGCTTCCGATAAAATATAAACAATTTTGTTGTAGAAATCTATATTAGTTTTCTACTATCCCACAAACTACTTATATGTTTACATCATTTCACTAATAGAACGTAGAAAATCTTTGGTAGGAAATTCCCACCAGCGGAAATCAGTCCAGTTTTGCTCCAAAGAAAGATTATAATAGAAATCTTCGAATGTCACTATGACAACTTAAATGTTTCATTTAATATAACGTCCTAACCATCATCGCCGTACTAAACTTGATTAAATTACTTATGATCACTGAATATAACATTTAAAGTCTCTTGTGGGTATGATGCATACTGATGCGATCCCGAACTTTTGATTTAATGAAAGCTTATATTGGATACTCAGATGTTCACATGGAAAACTTAAGGTTTTTTTATTGACTTAAATTTTATATAAATTGCGGCAATAATTAGGAGGACAGAGTTCATAAGCATGCGACAGACGGCTATGCCTCACGTGCGGTTGGGAGGTTAGTTGGTGCCGCTGGGACCGTGTGAAAAATAATAAATTGAAAGTATTTATTTAAAAAGCGTATGGTAACTGATATCTTCTGACCAAATTTTGTTAAGATCACTCTAATGGTACACTTACTATAACAAAACGTATTTTTTTTTACTTATTTATTAGTCGTCACACTTACTAGTACTATTTGTGGTTTACGTTTATTTATTTTAGTCTTAAAAATTCATCTTCTTTACAGACTAGATGTACAAAATAAAAACTAACTTAATTAATATAACAATAATTATAAAAAAAATAATCTATTCAATAAATTTTGAAAACAATTAGTTATAAAGAGACATAGCTATATTAAAGCTTAATTGAGAGCATAGTTAGATCTTTGGAATTGAATTGAAACCAAGTCGCAATGTAGCAACAACCTTGAAGGAATATTAAAATTAGGGATGCAACGATACGTGTTTTGGCCGATACGACACCGATATTCATTAAAATGTATCGCCAATACCAATATTTATAAAAAGTTATCGAAGTTAAAGCAAAAAATCTGACAACGGGCGCTTTTAGCTATGCACGGTGGGCTTTATCCAAATTGGATGTAATTTAGAGTCGATATAAGATAAAACAAAAGATACCCTCGAGTTTTTCTTAATGCCATTTTAACAAATGAGTCAAAGTACTTTAATAGACAGAACAGCCAAAATTTTAGCTCCTTAGGTGGTCGTGGTCCATAGAGCAATATTTTGGCCCGAAAATATCCATTTTCAAGATCGATGTCTCTATCAACCTGCACATCATCAACGTGTACTGATTCGACATTCTATGTACTGAGTCAGGAGTAAGGAAAACTTGAGACCATAATGAAACTTATGAATGTAACTATGAGAAACTGTAGAAAAGAAAATAAACAGCACTGAGGAATTGGCCTATAAAATGTATAAACAATTTGTCGAGCTACTTTGTAGCTATCTCCAGGCCAACATAATTGTGAATGATCCAGTAGATAAAGCCTCTTTTAAGGACAGTATTCTACTAAATGAAATGATTGTGACTCTAAAAAAAAAATTACATTGGCCCAGACTTGTTCGGGGAGATTGGAGTACCGCAGCATTGGAAATTGACAGATGCTTCAAAATATTTCAACTGTTCACAATAATTATATTATGAGTCCAAGAAATAATAAAAAGCAAGTAAATGAAGCCTGTTAATAAATATCTTTGCATCTCCGCATTTATACGAGTAGTAGCTATAAATTCTATCGCTATTCTCTGATTACAGGTGAATTTCAAGTACGCAAAAGAAAGATGTGTGTGAAGATTTCTGAAAACATGCAAAACGCTATAAAGAATTATTATACAAATGATTTGAACTGTTATACGTTCCCTGCTAAACAAGATTATGTAAATACCATCGATGCGGCAGGGAGAAAAGTTTTCACACAAAACTAATTACTTTATACAGTCCACGACTTATATCTTAATTTTATAAATGAGCATCAAGGTGAAGAAGGACTACCGAAATTTTCATATTTTGCTTAATTGTAGCCGCCAGAATGTAGCCATATTGGTGATCCGAGCAGTCATCGTATATGTATGTGTATTTGTACAGCATGAGAATGTCAGTATAAGTATAAAAAACCCTTAGATATACATAATGAGATCTGGGCAGAAGATGGAAGTAGAGCATCGTTGCAGTCTGTTGTAGAGAAGTTCGGAATTCATTTCTTTGAATCCAAGCTAGTGAGCAGATTTGGCATTTAACTGAACACCACTTCATCGCTGACTCCCAGAAACAATATTTGGAGTATAATTTGGAAAGTGAAACCGCCGTTATCTTAATGAATTTTCCCGAGAATTACTCCTTTGTAATTTAAAACTGAAATCAATCATTCTTCTATAATAATAACAGTCATGCGACAATTCATCCATTTGTGACCTATTATAAGAACGAAAAAAGCAGCGTATTACAGAATAAAAGTTATTTGGTTATTAGTGACACAAAGGACCATGCCGCATATACCGTACGCGCTTTCATAGAAAAGTTACTAGAAAACGTTCAAAGGAACTTTCCCTGGATAAAAAAGATCAATTATTTTTCCGACGGCGCTTCCACTCAGTATAAAACAAGTGAATTCAACTTAAATTTTTTCGAAAATTTCTGGTTGTAATTTGATAATCATTTTTTTACAATTTGCTCCCATTTATCCAGGAATCACCAATCGAATATTCACTGTCATGAATTGGATTTTAAAATCAAAGTTAAATCTTGTAATTTCTTTGCAACGAGTCATGGCAAATCACCATGTGACGCTATTGGTGGTACAGTGAAAAGAACTGCCATGAGACGTTGTTTCCAATCTACCGCGGAAGAGCAAATCAAAACGCCAATCGAGATATTTAACTATGTGTAACAAAAACTGGAAACTACCACGCAAGTATGTATACCATGGAAAGGGCTCTCATAAATTAACGATAGAACTGAAATCGTCATTTTCATTGCTAGGGCATTATGGGTGGCCGATACAGAGGTCCAGAAGCATCGACGAAGACTTCAAAAGAGATTTGCATCTATGAAGACTATAAAAGACACGAAGATGTATCACTGTTACATCCCACCCGGTTCGAAAAACTTTGACGTAAAATGTACATTATTTGATGCGTGTCAAAAGACTATTGTCACTAATTTGCCGTAGATTGGATTACGGATTGATTCAATACTCCATCTATGATACATGGATTCATTACATAATTCTTGTATTGATTTTAAATAAAATGGGGAATCGATCAGTGCTATAATAATAAAGATAAGAAAAAGCCAAAGTATTCGCAATATTAATTTGAATAACGGGACTCTAGAACCACGAGAAAATGTCCAAATGGTGCGCATGACTGTGCGAGTGTGCTTGAATTTCGGGCTCGAAATTCGTGGTAAAAATTAGCAAAAATTATCACTTTTGGGAGCTCGATAGCGCAGCCGGAGAGTCTTTCCCAAACTCCATACTTATATGAAGGTATATATATACATATATATATATATGCACTGACGACTGTCAAAAAAATTTTAAAGATAGTACCACAAAAGGCAGCCATCATAACAAGCCATATTGCCATACTGTCAAAACATTGAATCCTGCGCAGAATGGATTATTGAGGATTGGCGTGCATTTTCATCTGTCTGCGAATCGGGCTTCTCAAAGCTGTTTAAGTTCTTTATTCAAATTGGCGCAATCTACGGGGAAATGTTGATGTTAACGACTTACTGCCGCTGCTATAACCATTACCCTCAAAGTTAAAAATGCAGGCGGAAGAAAAGAGGAAAACCATAATTGCAGAAATTAAGGATATCGTTCAGTGCGGTGGAGCATCGGCTACACTTGATATGTGGTCTGATGACTACGTAAAGCGAAATTTTTTCGGAACGTTTACACTAAATTTTCAAAAAGATTTTAGGTTGTTTGACATAAACTTACGACTAAAATCAATACAACAATATGTTACAGACAGAGGCAAAAATATTGTGAGGGCCTTACAAAGCCAAACACGGATGTACGAGAATGTTTTATGCAATAAAGTCTCAGTTTTTCTTATGTGTCTCACAAATCGATCCACAAATTGCGTGGAAGGCGCCTTATTTCTACCGAATCTGGCACGTAATTTTCTTATAGTTTCGGGAGAAAATTCATCACTTTGCAAGTAAATTTATTTTATCTCCCAACCCATTTCTTTAACCATAGACATAAATCGAACTTTTTGTCATAATACGAATGACATTTCATCGGCCCCGTATACATATTGCATTTATCCAATAATTTTAACAAAAAAAAAAAACAAATGTATGTAGCTATAAAATATATTTAAATATAAGTTCCGCAAGTCGCGTCATTTTTGTCCTTGTGCATTTTATTTTCAAAGCTATTTCTGACTCTGGACAACATACACTCAATAAATTCAAATTCGATAAAAGAGAAGATCACAAAAGTAAGCTCAGCTTGACGAACTTTATTTTCTAAAGTTATATTTTTTTGCTTCAGAAACACATCAGTTTTGAACTGATTCAGTTTTTTGTCAAGGTTTTGGGTCCGAGGTAGAGGCTTCTATTTATGTTATTGGGAGATTTTTTTTCCGTGTAACAAATTTGAGCTTAAAATGTTACAAAATGACAAAAATGCAGTTCTTAATAACTTACTTGACCACAACTTAGCAGCGGTGTTTTGAGTTTCATGTATCAATCGTAAGGGAGAGAAATTTCCTTTTTGATCTTTAGGAACTGAGTATTTTGTATTACTTACATTAAAGTTAGACTTATATGACTGTACATTTGTGTTGAAGTCGGAGAGACGGTTATCTCCGGCTTACGATATGAACACGATCTTCTACAAAACACTTTTTCATAAAATCCATCAAATTACGAAGAGTTTAAAAAAATTATGAAAACCCATTATTTATTGAGGAAACACCGACAATTTGAAAAAGGTCATTTCAAAAATTGTTTTCATATATGTAACTTCAACATACAAAGTTCAAACGACGACAACTTTGATAAATGTGGTTTTTCACAAAACCAAAAAATTTAGATCTCTCCAAACTGAGCATAAAATGATCCCTGTAAATTTTAAGCAAATCGATAACATGGATGGGGTTTACCCTAATAGATTTGAAAAATAATGTTCAAATGCTTAGTTTCATATATATGACTTTTTATAGACATATGTATGCTTAAAGTTTTATAATAAAATTTTTCATAAGATAAGATAAGCTAAGTTTTTTTTACCCATTTAATTAACTTCAGATATAGGAATTCAAATTTTAAAATTGGTTTAAAAAAATCGAAAAAAATGTTTTTTTCACCTTTTTTTCGATCATAACAGCCATATCATTAATACTATTATTACGTTGTATACCTTTAAAAAGACTCTTCTCTAAAACATAAAAATCTTAAAATTGATTGGCTGAGAATTAAAGTTTTTACAAGCAAAAATATGTTTGTCTCGAAACCCAAGAAAATTGGTATCGTTGTAAAGGAAATACTTCAAGGAAAGTAAATCCAAAATATAGTCAAAAAAAAAAAGAATATTTGTGGATTCTATAACCCTTTAAAATCAATATTTTGCGACAATTTTATTGTTGTAGATTTTTTGTTTTTGAGCGTCTATGAAAAAATATTTATGGTAAAACATTTTTGAAAATATCGAAACAATTTTATTTTTGGTTTTTATAAAATTATCGAAGACAACATTTTTCATTATTTGAAAGAAAAATATTAAATTAGATTTTTCAGAGGGAAATTTATAGGAAATTTAAAAAAATTATCGAATTGAAGCAGTCAAACAACAAAATTCCCACCGAGTCCCGCTTTTATGTTAGCAAATATCGTAAGAACGCTTTATTGTCTTACAGTTTCTGTTTAAAAATTCACCGAATTTTCCGATTCTTTGTGAAATCTCATTTTGAAAACTTTGTTTCGAGAAGAAAAACTATAAATAAAAAAAATATATTAATAGTGAAAATAATGAAGAGAGACATAAAAATCGTATTATCATATAAAAAATTTAATATAATAAATAAATCTCAGTAGAAAGGAAGATAACGTGTCGCTGAACAAACTTATCAATTTTCAAAACACAAATTCATCTTAAAAATTAATATAGGTCTGAACGAAGTACCCCTAAGGTGTAACCGATTTCAACCATATTCTACACACATCTATTGCTCTATTTTTCTAGTATTCTGATCAGTCTTGGTTAAGATCGGTCATATTTTGTATGTAACAGGTCATTTGAAAATTCCCCAAGCTGCCATAGCAAAACACATTTTTTTGGCAAAATTCGATCTATTTATTCAACATACTTTCCTTTGAGGGCGGTACACCGAGTATAGCGATCTTCCAATTTTTCAATACCATTTTTGTAGTAAGATGCCGGTTTGTCCTCAAAATATTCCTCAGTTTCGGCGATTATTCCCTCATTGTCGCTAAATCTCTTTCCCGCGAGCATCCTCTTGAGGTCTGAGGACAGGAAAAAGTCGCTCGGGGCCAGATCTGGCGAATACGGTGGGTGGGGAAGCAATTCGAAGCCCAATTCGACCTATTTTGCGGTTGTTTGATTGACTTGTGACATGGTGCATTGTCTTGATGAAACAGCACTTTTTTCTTCTTCAAATGGGACCGTTTTTTTGCGATTTCTTCCTTCAAACGCTCCAATAACGCTATGTAGTAGTCGCTGTGGATTGTTTTTCCCTTTCTACATAGCCGATGAACAAAATTCCGTGTGCATCCCAAAATACAGACGCCATCACCTTGCCAGCTGACTGTTGCGTCTTTCCACGCTTTGGAGCCGGTTCACCGCGTGCCGTCCATTCAGCTGACTGTCGATTGGACTCCGAGGTGAAGTGATGGAGCCATGTTTCATCCATTGTCACATACCGACGCAAAAATTCTGCTTTATTTCGCTTCATGAGCCTCAAACACTCCTCAGAATCATCAACTCGTTGTTGTTTTTGGTCGACTGTGAGCTCGCGCACTTTTAAATTATAAGATATTGTCATTATTGGCATCCGTAGGCATGCATTCACGTAACAACCTCGCAACATTTTTTTGTATGCATTTGCAATATCTCTTCGCTTCCCATATGTAGTAAGCAAAAGTTACATAAATAAAAAGAGTGTATGTTCTTGGTTATTTGAGACGATTTCAAAATACTTAAATTTTGTATCTTTATGAAATGGGAGCCATCGACATTTTGTATTAATAAAACATATATTTATTTGCTTTGGTTTTACCTCAGATGGCTTATAGTAAGGTCCAACAATTTTTTTTATTTGTTTCATCGCATAAAAACACATTCACCCCTATCATGAATATCCGAAGGATAACGATTCTTTTGGATATCTTTTTTTCCTAAGAGCAAAATTTTGCAGTCATAAATAATTGAGGAATGGAAAACTTTATCTCCAGCGTTGCCAAAAATATTTCCAATTATGTACTTCCAATCAACCAGTAATGTAACTGTGATTTTTCACATTTGACATTAGCTCATCTTATGTATGTATGTATGTTTTTTATTGAATCTTTTTAGCGAAATATCGATTGTACATTTAATTCATTTGCTTTATTGAATACGAGCGGCTATGACAGTATGGCGTGCTCTAACAAATTACGTGTATACAAATAATACAGAGTTTGCCTCATGGCTAAAGATTTCTATTATTGAATACATTGCTCTTGCTCACGGAGCATATATACGTTTACTTTTAACGAGTGTTAATATATACAATACTTAGTAGATAACAAACAAAAAAAAACGAGAAGTGTGCAATAGAAAAACAATGAGACAACCACAGTGCCAAGTCGCATGCCCTCCCAGGAGAAAGCGTCGCAAGTTAGCAACACCGCCCTCCCATTCGCACATACTGTAACTTGGAATGAACATTGACTAGTTATTTATACTTAAAAGACGAAAACACAATATGTGTAACTTATAGAGAGCGAGAATTACATGATAACTGTCATGCGACCCTCACTTTTAAAAATATCTTTTAATCCTGCGTATTTCATTATTTCTAAAAATGAATGCAAATCTATTATATATGCAAATACAAATTTTTGACAGAAAAGTCATTAAATAAAATAACGAAAACAACATGAGGCATAGAATGCCACGCCACCCGCAGCAACAACCCCCCACCATCCGTCCCAGCCAGAGAACATTTTTGGTCTCTTATTTTACATTTAATTGTTTTTACTGGAAATCGCATTTCATAAAATTTATAAGGTAAAATAATTTGTACCTGAAGCAATAACTTATAAATATATCTATGTAATTTAATATATACATATATCAAATGTAATAAAATGGTATTAAAAATAGAAATATTAAAATGATAAAAGGAAAGAAAAAGGGTAAGCTTTGTCCACCCATTCGATCAATTTATCCGCGGTTATGCCCGGGTAAAGTTTTTGCATAATATGGTAAAGGGAGCCCATCTGGTAACGAGTCCAGATCTTCAAACGGCACTCCCACAGGAGAGTTGTAGCATGAATCGGCCCACGTAAGATTAGTCTTTGTTATGAAAATTTCTCTAACAGTTTCATTCTCAAAAGTCTTAAACCCCTTGATAAATTTTCTCATCAAAAATATGGCATATTTAATAATCGGGACAACATTAGTCTCTGCATATACGAATGCATTAGAATACCATTTTGATCTATTTTCGAAATTTTTGCCGATACATAATCTAAGGATTCTTCTCTCAAAACGCTCCATCTCTAGAGCGGCAGCGGGGGAAATCGTGAACTATGACGGAAAAGCATAAAGAAATACTGAGCTATTAATTGATTTATACATAAGGGGCCATCCATAAATTACGTGACCGATTTGGGGGAATTGGGGGGGTCATGAAAAATACTACGTTTTTTTTATTTTAAAATTCATTAGTTTTTAAAAATCATGCTGCAACGTAATTAAATAAGGGGAGGGGGGTTAATAGAGTAAAGTCACAAATCGTCACTATAGGGGGGGTGGCCCCTAAGTAATTTGGTTATCCTTATCAATTCCTTATTACTTAACAATGAAGTATGTATGAGGCTTTCCGTGCCTTTGCAATATTAAGCCTAGCATGGCTATTGAATTTAAACAATTTATTAAAATGAACCCCAAGGTACTTAATTTCATTTATTAATGGCACACGAGCTCCATCAATAATAATATTAAGATTTTTACTTTCCCTTACTGCACGTTCCTTCCCCTTGCCACTGGCGTTTCTAATGCAAATACAGTTCGTTTTTTGAGTGTTTACTTTGACACCCCATCTCTTGTAAAAATTAACAATTTTACCAACGGGACTCTGTGATTTCCTGAGCGCCAGAAGAGGGTAACAATCCCTAGCATACACAATAGTATCATCTGCAAACAACAACCCGACAGACGAGATACTCTCGTTATTCATATCCAAGCGCGGGAAATCATTGAGAAAAATATTGAACAGGCAGGGCCCCTGCACCGATCCCTGTGCAACTCCACTTATTGAATCACAAACATTAGAGCAGCTTGCTTGAAGCTGAATGTAAAACTTTTTGTCAGCCAGGAAACTTTCAAGCATAAAGAATACATGCGAGAGAAAGTTAAGCTGCAATATTTTATAGAGAGTCCATCCCTCCGCACGCTATCGAATGCCTTCTCTAAGTCAAGAGAGCATGCAATGGTACATTTTTGTTCTCTCAACCCCAGGGGAACGTCCTTATGGAATTTCAAAAGCGCGTGGACAGTGGAATGTCTTCTAAAGCCAAATTGTAGATCAGTGATAGTCTCGAAACCGAGGAGTTAATTTTGTTCAACAGTACTCTTTTAAGCACCTTTCCCACATTTGAAAGTAGTGAGATTGGGCGAAAATTATTGATTGATGTATCATTTTGTTTTTTGGCTATCGGGATTATTCTGGCTGATTTCCATAGTATCGGGAAATACCCAATGTGACTTTTTAGGATTAAAGGAATTTAAAATATCTGAGACTTCCTCCTGTGAAGTAAAAATGTCAGAGGCTTGGGGAGCAAGAGCCGAGTCGCCCGTGGAAAACAGAAAAATTGCCCGCACTCGACTTAATCTCTTCGCTTCAACCGTATTTCGAACTTCATTAATCAGCCCTGGATCATTACTAGGGGTGGAGGTAGAGAAAACTGTTTTAAAGTGATCCTCAAAGGCCATAACTATTTCTTGATCCCCAAAAACTTGTGATCCATTTACGGAGACTTTGTTACAGTTCAATTTTTTTTTTCTTCCAACAATCCTAAAAATCTCTTTGAATGCCTTAGGACCTGGCACGTTCCTTGCAAGCCTCTCATTAAATTATTTATTCAGCCAAATTCTGATTTTTTCCTTGATTAATATTTTCACTTGTGAGATTCGTGCGGACAATTCCTTATATGCTCTGTTAACCCTGTTGTATGAGTTGTGATAAATGCGTTTTAGAAGCTTTTGCATCCTATGCTTTTCTTGGAAAAAATTCCACAATATACTTAGGCAAATTATTGTATTTCTTGAAACTACCGCTCACATTGCTTGAATGCTCATCTAGGGTATCGATTAGAGCCGAATTAAACAACCTGATTGAATCATCTATTTCAATATTTGACAAATTAATAGCTGAATTGGGAAAAAAACTGCCGAGTTTGGCATCTAGATCTTCTCTAAACGCGTCCCAGTTAGTATTTTTGAAACTTTTGCCATGAAACGATTGCAGGATCGGCATCTCAAAATTAACAAGAGTGAGACTCAACAATACAGGGCAGTGGTCCGGAAAAGTTGAAAGAGTTTTGATACTAAAGTTGGGGTCAATCATATTAATTAGGTGCGTGGAAACCAAGAAATGGTCAAGAAACGACGAACACCTTGGGAAAGTGGGGGTAGAAGGGGAAAGAATGATCAGCGAAGGCATCTGATTCATCAGCCAATTCTCAATAGATCTACCGTTGTTATTAACAAGAGAGTCACCCCAGATCTGATTCCTCGCGTTTAAGTCTCCGCTGATGACAGCCTCGTCATATTTTTGAGCAAAAGTGTTTAGCCTATTTAGTTCTGCAGTTAGAATGTCGCTTCCACAGTTTGTGGGAATGTAGATGGATCTAAATAGTAGATTATTGCTTAATCCGCTTACTTTTGTCTTTACAGATAAAAAAATCGTCGGAAGGTTGAAGTTAGGAGGTTTAACTAAATTATAATCGATTGAATTTTTAATTGCAACTGTCACTCCTGATTGCGAATCGTTTCTCAAAAATCTATAATTATCTAAACAAACCTTGTACCTAGCATTCAGGTGCGTCTCCTGAATGAAGGCAAAAGAGATGTCCCTGGCGTGAAGAATCCTTATTAGCTCGATTCTTCTACTGTGCTTCACAAGAGAAGCTACATTGAATGATAAAAAAATTAAATTATACATTTTGAGATAACTCATCCAGCAATTCTAGATATATAGAATTCTTTTTTCATGGATGGAACTAAAATTATTCAAATTAGCCACAAATGCTGAGATTCTCTCAAGAAGACTTTGGGCCTTCATACCAAATAGACCGTCAGACAATTCAATGAATTGGCTGATTGCATTATAACTCCCCCTGCGACCGGGAGGGGGCCTTCCCGCTATCTAAAATGGCGGGCATAAGAACCCGAGTTCGGCAGGTTAGATTTGATAGAAACAAAATTTTGCGCAGATCTCGAATCTTTGCTTTCTTTAGCTTTTTTAATCGTTTGCTTTTTAAACTTAATATAATCTTGGTACTTAGCGCAGCCACGATAGTTAGCGGGGTGGCCTCCTCTATAATTCACGCAAATAGTCTTAACGCCTTCAGCCTTATTAATTAGGCACTCGCCCGGAGCATGATTGCTATCACATTTGACGCATCTATAATCGCTAGCACAATTTTTCGCGATATGGCCGAACTGCTGGCACCGTTTACACTGCGGGTGGTTCAACTTTATCTTGCGTTTCTCCCATATTATGCAAGTAATAAACAAATATTTAATTTTGAGCAGATCACTCAAAGACTTCCCAGGGAGGATGCTAACAACAAATAGATTTTATTTAACTTCGTCCCTCAATGATCGCGGAGTGATGAGGCCACTTACTTTTTTAACAACCCCAGGCAAAATGGAGTTAATCTCATCATAGATTTCATTAATCTGGTAATTATTACATAACCCTTTAAGGGCTAAATTGGTTGTTTGCTCCTCCCTGGGAGTACACGAGTAAGCATTCACCCTTTGAGTGCCACGAAATATCTCTAACAGTTCCCGGTGAACTCTACTATCTTCTACAAAGATTTTGGCTTTATGCCCGAAATTTTTAACTTTAAAAGCGATCTTACTGTCACGAAGCGACTTAATAAAATCCTTTACATCGAGATCTTTGACAAAAATGGGTGACAAAACTTACCCTTTTTTCCCTGTTGATCTACTGCCACGTTACCAACGTCTTGAACGTCGTCTCTATCTTTGCTGTTGTTGTGAATTTTGGCTGCAGGTTGCCGTCATCACTAGTTGGTTTAACTTTCGAAGAAACAATTTTGCTTTTTTTCTGCTGGCTGCAGTTTGTTTTTATGGTTATCGGCATATATAGTAACGCAAACTTATTAACATGGGCAGGCTCAAAATTAAAACAAAATCATGAAAATCGTGTTAATCGGTTCTTTCTCACGTATACGCGCCTGCAATCCTGAAATTTTCTCAGAAACATTGGACGCCCCGTCGTAGCACTGGCCTCTTAGTTTTGAGAGAAGCAACGAGTTCACGACGAAAATGTCAACAAGATCGAATAAAGTTTCTGCTTGAGTGTTTGTCGTTGAAAAGAATCCGATGAAATTCTCATTTGCAATTAATTCATCGGAAACCGTTCTAATGCACACGGAGACTTGCTCTATTCGTGACGCATCTGCGGTTTCATCTAGTAGAATCGAAAAACTCTCTGCTCTTATCTCGTCCATGGTTTTTGACAAAATTGTAGTCGCCATCAGATCGAGTATTTCATATTGACTTTCCCGCGTGAAATTCAAAATGTATAAATCGACCAAGCTGGTGATATGTGGTATTTGATTATATCGAGTGGGTAATTTTCCTACTCGGGATTTCTCGAGTACTCTTGCCGGGCCTGATTCCGCCGCCTCCATTTTATCAGTAGGGCTCTCAAAGTTGCTATCATTCATTTTGTTTTCTTGCAAAATGTTCTTCCATTTAACAAAATGGCGAACCGCGCGGGATTTTTTCCGATGCTTCACTTCTTATGGAAGCAGGACCCAGTTTGATGAAACAACCAGCCGACAGCAGCTTCCGTCGATTCTTCAGCTTCGTCAGGTTGCGCGAGACGGGTAATGTGAAATGTAGAATTAAAACAATTTTCACCGAATGTATTTGCAAACGCAAAAGACACACAAATCAGTGAGAACTAGTAATATTTTAAGTGCAAAATCAACTTGGACGTTTTGCCCAGATTTTAATTGTTTTTTTTAAATTATAATGTACTTTTAGCAAGTCAGACAAAGGAATCCCATTAGCTCATCTTTAATTTTGCATTTTTGACATAAGCTTTTCTGTTATTTTGCATGTTTGACCTTAGCTATCTGTCAGCTGATTAAGTTTATAAACAAAAATGTAGTGTAAAGGATATATTATTATTTATTAGTCTTCAAATTCAAACATCGTGGTACGAGATTTTACACTTAGGTATTACAGTAATTGAAATCAGTTACAATAAATTATATAAAAATCCAATAAAAATTATCTAATTATTTAAGGAAAAATAGAGTATGAAAAACCCTTATATCATCGTAGAAATTTTATAAGGGACAATATTAACAAACACACTGAATAACTTTTGTAAAAGTTATGTGTGTTTTTATTCAAGTAAATTTTTTATGTAATCTATGTAAGACAATCTACATCTATTGTTGAATGACAGAGTCAAATCTCTCATTATCGTACTAATTGGCATATGTCCATAATTTTCATGTAACTCTATAGTTGGATATCTATTAGAAATAGTGCAAAGAATAAATTCAAACAATTACATGAAATCTGTGCAGAAAAAATATTTATCCACATTACAAAAAAAAATCACCTCAAATAAAGAAATCATAGCTTCATAGTTTGATATCTACTTCTTTTCGTGAAGCTTTCGGCGATAATCGAATTGGACTCCATTTACTGGACCAATATCTGTAGTTGCTCTATATTTGTGTTGTTAGATCTTGTAAATATGTTAACAAAATCTTTTTCTCAAATAAAATTACAAAATAATACTAACAGCGCTTTTTTTCTCATTAAATTCCTTGCTACAAAGTTGAAAGTTGAAGAAAACAACGAGCGAAAAAAATCAAGTGTATTTTTTCTTATTCCCCAAAAATCTTCCACGATTGCGAAACAGGGAATTGGAGTAAAGTTCCGAGGGAATGTTTATTCATGGTAGGGGTGAATTATGTGCATATTTGCATTATTTTTTTTTAGAAATATTTTAATAACATTTACATAGCTGTAAAGAGATGTGAAGATTTAAAAATTTTAAATTATTTTATTTGAGAGCGTTATTACACTCTGCTACATATTTAAATGTTAATTGTTTCACCTTTCACCATTCCTTGAGATAGAGACTCATTTAAATAATAAATTAAAATAAAACTAAGCTAATAAAAATATATATTTATAGCAAAGCTGATGAATATTAAAGTGCAACAAGAGAAAAAACCATTAAAAAAAAATATTTGAATGCAGAAAGCTCCTGCAAATGTGCAAACAGCTGGTGCTCTCCCCGACGTCATCCCAAATGAACAGCCATCTCCTTCTAGCTTTAATGTAAGTAGTACAAAATTCTGAGCGCCTTAAGTTCCGAAAGGAACCGCAAAATCCAATTTGCAAATATCCATAATTGCCTACGAATATTTCTTCTCACAAAGAAGACATAAACAATGCCGGCACTATCAACTGCGTTCAAGCGAATGAACTGATCACTAAACTAAATATAAGCTCATATTCACAAACACCAACACTTTCATAAAAAGTTAAGTTTGATAACACCTCAACAGACATGCTAATCGTCTCTACAAATAGATCTTGCAAACAAGCAATGATATCATTGGAAAGCTCTACTATAACAGAGTCTTCAGGTTCAACAAAAAGTTTTAAGCCAGAAGAAAGCTCCATCACTACAGAAAGCTCCATTACAACAGAAAGCTCCATTACAACAGAAAGCTACAATACAACGAAGGTTTCTAATGCAAAGAAAAGCTCAAGTACACCAAAAAGCTCTGTTATGTCTCATGTTGTTAGCAACCCAGCAAACATTTTAACTAAGACTAAATCTGATAAAGTGTAGTCCACAAAATAAAAATTCTTCTGAAAATGCTAAAATACCAGTTACAAACTCAAGTTAGCAATCTACCCGCTAGAGATCAAAATCCACCGCCAATATATTTGAGAAAAAAAAATTCGAATTTTCTAGTAAATAGCTTGATAAAGCTTTTGGGTGAAAATAGTTCCAATGTGGCTTTAAAAAAAAAGGGTAACGTAGCAGAGACCAAATTTCAAATTTATAGTGAAGGGAATTTCAGAAAAGTAATATCCGAATTTGAAGTGTTTGGGAAAAGTTCTGACGAACGCTTAGCATCCCATTCCGGCCAGATTTGCCTAGTTATATTACAAGTTGACCCTTCAGTCCATCTTTTATTAGCATTTTTAACCATTTATACTTTAAGCAGAAACTTGCAGGTAGCAAGTGGCATGGCAACACCTTCCTTGTCCTGAGGAATTTGTGAAGTAGTCCCCTGCCTAGCAAGCTCATCCGCTTTGCAATTGCCGTCAATGCTCCTAGGCCCAGGCACCCAGATGAGGTGAATGTTAAAATTTTGAGCCATCTCGTTTAGAGGCGAGCGACATTGTTGGGCCACTAATGAGTTTAGGAAGACTGATTCTAGAGATTTGATAGCTGCCTGACTATCTGAGGTAATGTTTATATCCTTTTTGGATACAACATTCCTCCTGAGCCAGGATGTTACTCCCTCTATTGCCATAACCTCCGCCTGAAAAACGCTGCACTGATCTGGTAACCTCGCAGCAATTCTTAACTTCAGTTCCTTGGAGTAAATACCATAACCCACATGGTTATTTAGCTTGGAGCCATCAGTGTAGAAATTAATATGGCCCCTTCTCCCCGGGAATCCTTCCTTCCACTTATTTCTAGATGGAATATGAGTTACGTAATCACTGTTGAATGAGATTCCTGGAACAACATAGTCCAACTTGGAGGATACAGACAACTATGAAGAATAGTTGAGTGCCCTATTCTACTCTTGGACCAGCATATAGTTTCCCTGAATCTAATGGCAGAACAAGCTGCTATCTGTTTACCTAACAGGTCAAGAGGAACGAGATAAAAGAGGACCTCTAAAGCGTCAGTTGGTGTAGTCCACTGATACACATGGAAGCTGCCCTTTGAACTCTCTGTTATTGTTTGTAGTAGGTGACCTTGTCTAAGACCGGCCGCCACACCACAATGCCATATAAAAGAATAGGCAGTGAATAATACTAGGTGATAGTCCCCATCTTCCACCTACCGCTTTTTTGCAATAGTAAAGCGCTACGGTTGTTTTCCTTACTCTTTCTTTAACATTAACTTTCAAACTTAATTTACTATCCAATACCAAACCAAGGTACTTTGCACTATCTTTAAAGACAAGTTTAGTGCCCTTTAGTGAAGGTGGTTCTATAATTGGAAGTTTGTGATTCCTAGTAAAGAGTACTAGTTCAGTTTTGTTCGAATTTACACCTAAACCTGCCTCATCCGCCCATGAGACCAGTATGTTTAAGACATCCTGAAGAATTTCGCACAGTGTATTTGGAAATTTGCCACACTGTCCTCTTAGATTTAATATATGTTAAAGCCAATTCCAGGATTTTTTCAAAACTTTAGGAAACATTTCTTGTGGCCGGTGACTTCAGTGCTACACTCACTCACTGCGGATCAAGACTAGTTTCCCCTAAAGAACACAGTCTATACTCAGTCATTTTAAAATATGGCTATGACATTATTTTTAGTGGACAGCCTACTTACTGGCCAACTGACCCTAGCAAAAGGCCGGATCTAATTGATTTTGGTGTCGCAAAAGGTATTTAAAGGTGACAAGTTATAACTTGAACACTGCACTGATATTAAACCAGCAGCCAACAAACATATTCAGATAATAATAGAAGGTGTTCATGTTGCAACGACACAAATCCGAGTTGGAAGAAAAAAAATAAATCAATTAACTCTATACAAATAAATGATATGGTTACCACAAAAAAAGATGTATCCGAAGAGAATGGCAGAAAAACAGATCACCTATCTTTAAAAAAAAGCTTAATGATTATAGAAAAATACTTCGTGAACTTCTTAAAGCCAAGGCCCATGATGAAATTCAGAATTATATCAAAAATCTTTCTCCATTTAAAGAGTCTGACTACTCCTTATCGAAGGCCACTAAATCACTTAAACGACCGATTATTATGGAGGCTCTAAGGTTGTCTAATGGTAACTGGGCAAAAAGTGAGGAAGAAAAATGTTCAGTATATGCCACTCATCTGGAAAATCTATATCACTCCAAATTCATCATCCGGTCAATCAAAACTACCTGAAATATTACCTAGTCAGGCACAATGTCCAATGAAATTTAATATTCAAAGTTTGACTAAAATGTTAAAGGAAAATACCAATCCTGCTAAATCGCCAAGCTTAGACAAAATCTCTGGGAAAATGTTGAAAGAGCTTTCTCTTGTTGCTCAAAAACATTTGCTGCATATTTATAATGCCATTTTAAGATTTGGTTACTTTCCCAATTCTTGGAAAATTCCACAAATAATAATGATCCCTAAACCAGGTAACTATCCCACACATACACCGATTAGCCTTTTGCCACTAGTCTCTAAACTGTTTGAGAAACTGTTTCTTGCCTAAAATAACTCATTTTATCCAAAGGGAACAAATAATTCCTAATCATCAATTTGAGTTTAGATGTGGTCACAGCACCATCCAACAAGTTCTCCGAATAATATCAGTTATTAGAAAAGAATTTGAAAGTATTATACTGCAATATTTCTGGATGTTGCGCAAGCATTTGATAAGGTGCTTGAAGGGCTTATTTTTAAAATAAAAAATTATTGTCTCCAGATATACATCAAGTTTTAGAGAGCTATATATGTAATAGAATATTCCAAATAAAATATATAAGGTTCACATCCAGATGTTATTCAATAAATGCGAGGTTTCTTCAAGGTAGTTTACTGGGACCATTTTTGTATATAATATATACTTCTGACCTGCCAACTGCAGTAAATATGCATACATCAACATTTGCCAATGATACTGTGGTCCCAAGCATACATAGCAACACAAGCCCAAAAAATTGAAGCATGGTTCTTGAGTTGGAGAATAAAAGTCTATGAATCGAAGAGTACTCAAGTAACGTTTGCATTTAAACAAGGCAATTGCCCTCCGATAAGGATAAATAATCAAACAGTTCCTCAGAAACATGATGGCAAGTACATAGGTATCCACCTGACGAAGGCTAACTTGGGCCCGACACATCAAGGCAAAGAAACTGCAAATAACTTTAAAAATTAATAAAATGCATTGGTTTTAAACAGAAACACCAAACTGAGCTTAGAAAGCAAAGTACTTTTATATAAAGTAATATTGAAGCCAATTTGGTCACATGGAATTCAGTTTTGGTGCACAGCCTCGTCCTCATATGTTGAAAAAATTCAACAACTGCAATCAAAAATCCTCCGAAATATTACTGGCGCTCCGTGGTACATCATAAACTCAAATATCCACAGAGACTTGGAAATTTCACTTATAATTGAAGAAATTAAAAATTACTGTAGGAGATACAGTTCCGCACTAATATCGCATCCAAATTATCTTGCAAAGGAGCTACGTAAACGTCAGTACCAGAAACAAGATGTCTGAATCGTATAAGAACTACCAAACAGCTGTATCCGGCTAATTGCCGATACTCAAAATTTTTATATATTAATAAAACATGAATTGCTAAAGTAATAAAAATTTATGCACTACTTAAATTAAAAAACCTTCAAAAAAATTAATAGCTTTCTAAATTATTATATTATTCTAGCAATGGTAAAGAATATTTATTACAGTTAGCCTTAAGATTTGAATTCATTATTGTTATATTCTTGATAACAAAGATCCAATAAAATAAATGAAGAAAAAAAGAGCAGATATACTAACCCATTCAAAGCAAGCATTGGCTTGAATATTACTGTTAATACGAGTATGTTGGCATGTTTTTCTGCAATAAAAGATGGTAAACGAATGTTTTACATTTTATCGGTGAATACTTATTTACATTGATCTCTATTTTCAAAATGTGAACTAGAGACCAACCACTCTCCCGTTTTTAAGAAGCACCAATTTTATCAATTAATATTATCAATCTATATAAATAAAGTGATGGTCGTATTCGATGTTCGCGCATCATGTAAAAACTACTGATTCAATCTTGATAAAATTCATTTAGTTATATTCCCTAGACGCTTGGTTTTGTCTAGACTAAATATCGATATATTAAAGTTTTAAATTTCTCAAAATTAAATTATCACACAAAGAAACAAGCATGGGAAGTTAACGTGTTTGTGTGCGTTTTGTTTTTATTTTTCCCATGGCAATGCAATGGAATGTCTATGGAAATGAAACAAGGGAATATTCAAATATTACTCTTGCTCTCATTCTCAATTTGTCAATTTATATTACAGACAACAACGCGGGATTTGTGAAAAACGATTAAAAATTACAGTAGGTTTACTAAAAAATTTTTGACTGTTTGCCTTCGCAGAATAAACTAAAAACAGGCTACGCGTACGAAGTCGCGAGCATCAGCTAGTTAAATTAATACAATTTGCTCTAAAACTTTTTTGATTGGAATGATTTTAGATTCAATCCTAATACATCATCATCGTCGCCGTCATTATTTTTTGGAAACTTAACATATTCCGCAAATAGCGTGTCATTCAATACATTAATAACACTTATATGTGCGTAATTGAAAAATATATTTGGCATAAAGAAAATTTTATAACTATTTTTGTAAATTAATTTTAGAACGCGCGATTTAAATAAACTTGAAACAGTTTGTGATATCATTATTCTGTCGTATGCTATTATTCCTCGTCATTGTTCATTGGTCCTTAAATGACTAAACCAAAAATCTTGAGGAATATTTTTAAGGCAAAACTCGTCTATAGCTATACGATGGTGCTTCAAAATTTTGAACATCCCTATGCGTTATGGTGCTAGGAAATGAAGCAGAATCTTTTTGTACCAAACAAGTCAGAGTTCGTACACAATGTCTTTGCATCATAGGATTCAGAGTAGGTGTGTCATTCTTTTGAACTATAGTATTAGGATATTATTTTATCAAATTTGTATATTCGAGGGCAATATGAATTTTCACAATATAAATTCGTAGTTTGAACTAAACTACAAAGTCTACACTCTAAGTTTTGTTATGCTTATTTCTAATGATTCTTTTATATTTAAATACATGATTAAGTTAACAAGTTAGAGACTTAGCTAATAAGCTATTACAACTATGGTAAATATTTTTAGTATTAACAGTATTAATTTTTAAATTCTTGGAATAAAACATATTCTTTAGAATAGATAGGCTTATTAGAAAAACTTACATTTCATATTAACAAAGAACAAAAATATTTACAAAGAACAAAATTTTTATAGTCTAGAGATAAAGCGAGTACTTATGTTTGAAAAATAATCGCTTAAACGCTCAATTTCAGTATCTCTGTGAGCAGCTTCAGTAGACGACCACCAGGCACGATTTAAACACATTTTAAGCATTTTGTTTTGTGCAATTTGCAGTTTTTTTATGTGTGTTTTTGCTATGTTTTGAAATATTGGACATCCATAGCATAAAATTGGCCTAAATGCAACTTTGTACAACAGTATTTTATTTTTTTTACTTAAACTAGAATTCTTATTAATTAAACTATATAGCATTTTAATGGATTTGTTAATTTTTTCCAGCGTGTATTCTACATGGCCTTTGAAAGTTATATTTTTGTCAAAAACAATACCCAGATATTTGACTTCAGTCTCCCAATTTATTAATATGTTATTGATGCGAAAAGGCCTTTTAGGGATTTCAATAGTTTTTCGACGCGTAAAAAAAAATTGCTTTGGTCTTAGAGACATTTATTTTGATTTTCCATTTTAAATAATACTTCATGTAGGTAGACAATGCATTTCGAAGTGTATCAACAATTGGGACTCGAAAACTCGAAGTGGCAAAAAATGCTGTATCATCAGCAAAAAATGCTCGAAAGCCATTTGTAAGATGTGGTGCGTCTGAAATAAAAATGTTGTACAACATTGGGCTAAGTACAGCTCCTTGTGGAACTCCAAATGGAATATTGCGGCGTTGGGATTTCGCTTGCTTGATGGACACTATAAATGACCTGTCTTTCAGAAAGCTATTGCATATATTGATTAAGTATCGCGGGAAACCATAGTTGATCAATTTAAATATGAGACCAGAATGCCAAACTGAGTCAAAAGCTTTCTCAATATCGCAAAGCACCATTCCTGTGGATTGTTTCTGATCCAAGTGATTCTTTATATGATTCCGGATTCGATAAAGTTGGTGCATTGTTGATTTTCCTGGCATAAACCCATGTTGCTCCGACGGAATGATATCATGTTGTTCAATGTGATCTTGAAATCGTCTAAGAATAATGCGCTCAAGTATTTTACTTAGTGAACTTAATAGTGATATCAGGCGATAACTTATTGGATCTGACGCATTTTTATTAGGTTTTAAGGCTGGAATTATGTTTGCTTCCTTCCAAGATTTTGGAAGATAGCTTAGCGATAAGCATGCAAGAATGATATTGTGTAAAAACAATATTCCCAGTCGAGGCAATTTTTTAATTAATATATTGTTAACGCGATCTAATAAGGGTGCTTTCGGATTTTTTAACCTCTTGATAGTTGCAAAAGTCTCTTCAATCGTAGGAAGATTAGGTGTGTTTTCTATTATTTCCTCGTGAGTAAAAGCGTATACTTTTCCTTCTACTTCAGAAGTAAATGCAGGATTGTCATTTGCAAGGGAATTTTCAAAGTTTTGAGAAAAATTATTAGCAAAAGCTTCAGTTTTCTCAGATGGTGTAGTTAAAATAATGTCGTTACATTTAATGGTGGGTATATTATGACTTCGCCGTTTGAGAAATTTAGTTACATGCCACAACCCTTTATTATGGTTGTCAGGACCAATAGAACTTAACATGTGGTTCCAATTAATGTTTCGCAAATTGTTTATATCATTTTTGATATCCTTCTGGAGTGCGTTGACTTGCGTCTTAAAATAAGCCTTCATAATTGGGAAAGGACATCTCTGAAATTTTCTTTCAAAAACAGCCCTTAGCTTGATTTTTGTTTTGGTTTCATCAGTTATATTTATTGAGTAGTTATTTTGACTTTTTTTCGGCACCGAATAGTTGCAAGCATCCAAAATCGTCGAGTTAAGCACATTTACCATTTCATCTACAGCATTTGACGACATGGGTGTCTGATTTGGCATAATATCTTTAAGTTTTTCATTAATAAAATGCTGATAAACATCCCATTTTGCTTCACGAAAACAGAGTTTATTGCAAATTTCATTAGTTTTCAGTCGATCATTTGTGTCAATTTCAAAAACAACTCCATTATGGTCAGAACCCAGACGGTGAACTTCAAAATCACTTAAAGAATGATATCCATTTGTTAAGCATAAATCAATTGTGGATGGATTTTTATTAATGTCACTAGGATGATGTGTGCTTTCTGATGGATAAAATGCAAATATGTTTCCTTCTGATAATTTTTCAAATAGTATTTTACCTGCATTATTTGCTCTTAGACAGTTCCATTGCCGATGTTTTGCATTGAAATCACCAACAGCATAAAATGCGTGCCGAAATTGTGTTATTTTTTTAATGTCATTTTTAAAATGTTGATTGATGTCACTATTTGACGTTGCACCGGGGAGGTAGCAACTTATAATACGGATCTTGCTATTATTCAGCTTTACTGATATGCAAATATTTTCAATAATTGTTGTATGAAGGATCGGAAGTATTTCATGTTGGATTGATTTGTTAACGATTATGGCAACGCCACCACCACGCCGCTCATCCTCGCGATCATTACGATAGATTTGGAATTCAGGGTCAGAGTGGAGGAAAGAATTTGATTTTAAATATGTTTCGCTAATACAAGCAACATTTATGAAATTAGCTTTCATAAAGCTATATAATTGAATGATTTTATTTTCAACGCTGTAAGTGTTCCAAAAAAGAATTTTTAGTTTTGAATTAAGGCTTTGCATTGCCATAAACATACTTTTGTGCATATTGGAGAACGACAGATAATTGGTCAATGGACGTTTTACATTTACCAAGTTCGCCTATAAGGTATTGGAATGCGTGGAGAAGTTGCGAGACATTTAAATAGTAATTGATTGGGAATATTGTTTTTATTGCCAGCAATTTCACTCCAAAGTCTCGAGGGTTGTTGTTCTGATGGAAGTGAAGGCTCGGCCAAGTATTGATGCTGCTTACTACGATTAAAAGATAGTGATGGAAATTGTTGTTTATCAGCTATGTTCAGCCTTGGACGGCGTCCTAATACTTGGTTTCTTTGGTTCATAGCCATTTGGATTCTTTGAAATTCGTGACGCTTTGGACAACCATTGAAATTGGCAGTATGTGGGCCATTGCAGTTTGCACAGCGGACTTTTTCAGTGGGAATTTTAGATTTTGGATCATTTTGGACAATATTTTCAGGGCAAGTCTGTGACTTATGGTTTCCACTACATTTTATACACTTTGACGGAAGAAAGCAATGCCGCGCTCCATGACCATAAGTCATACAGTTTGCGCATTGGGTTGGTCCGATTTTTTTTTTAACGAACAATTGAAAGTTTACCTTGAGAAACCCAATTTGATAGATAGCACGTAGTTTTTCAAGAGTCATGTTGTCTTCAGTTTTGTAATATAATATATAAGTGCGCTGTTCGCTAAACCGTGGTCTATTGATGTTCACTTACCAATCACTCTCAGTTTGCTTTCAATCATTTCAATTGATATGGAATTATCAAGACCATACAAAACAAATTGTTTTGTTTGCTCTTCTCTAAGTGCGTGGGTGAAGAATTTTATGTTTAATAATTGGCAACGCTCTTTCATTAGTTTGAATTCTTCTACTGTTGGCAAAAATACTTGTGTACCGAACTAAGTAAGTTTTATTTTAATATTTTTGTGATTTGTTATTACTGATGTTGCAATTAATGAAATTTCATCAACATTTTTACCAAATATTGTCAAAGGTGGTGGTTTCTTAGTAAACTTCTTATAACGATCAGGAAACGTTGAATACTCTGGGCGATTAACATCATCGTTAAGAATATCAAAAGAGTTACCAGTGGTTCCAGTGATAAATGGTGATACAATTTCAGTGAAATCATTATTTCTTTTTTGTTTCTTGGAATGGTTTGAACTTGATGATTCCATCGAACTCGAACGAGACTTACAGTTTTTCCTCGGTCTTCCACGTGGTTTGCGAAATCCAGAGTAATCAAAAGCGAAATCTTTAGTAACACCGCCGTCCATTACAGTATCCACAAAATTGACTTATGCGATGTACTTATTTTCTCTAAATTTGCAAAATTTTCTTTGAATTTTTCAAAAATTAAAAAATTTTCGTTTTTATTAAAAAATTTGCATGATTTAAATTATACTAATAATTTGGTATACAAAATGCAATGTGATATGATTCACAAATATATTGAGAAATCTTTGTTGGTTGGAGTTGTTCTTATTGTTGGTGCTGTTTTTGCTATTGTTGTCGTTAATGATGGTGCTGATTTTGGTGGTATTGATTTTTGTGCTGATGTTGTTACAATTTGATGTTGTTATATGTGCACTACCCAGCAGGCAATTGAACAAGGCCTTCCCCGGAGAAGGCCTCCTGGCACAGCTGCGATTGTAAGAGACCTTCTCAAAACTAAATTTTCATGAAAATAAAAATATGTATGCTAATTTTTTTTTTATTATGATTTTTGTTTTTATTTACAATCTGTCAATATTAACAATAAGTAAATTTTATAAGTAGTGAAAATTTAATTTGCAGAATAGTTACACTCCATTGAGCGTATACTCATAGAATGCTATTGCTCCTTCCCACAGCAGGCGTGCTATTATGCCTTCCCACAGTAGACTTGCTATTAAGCCTGATATTAGAAGAAAAATAAAAAGAACTCCATTTACTGTAAGGCTTTTTATCATCATCACTTTTTTGTCATCTGCATTGTATTTATACGACATCAAAAATAAATAAATGGTAAGAAGATAAGAACGGTATGCATGTTGCTAGGCTGGTCTTCTGTTTCATGTTATGTAAAATACACTCGTGTTTATAATGTCAAATTATAAATGAAGAACAATTAACTCCGATTCTCACGACGTATGTTTTAAAATTTTATTTTTTCCAATTACTTCTGTGACCCCTGCTACGGCAAGCGGTCTTAGAAGGCTTCTTGATGCAAGCGATGTAGGAAGACCTGCTTGTACAGTATTTCTATCAGGCCTGTAAAGAAGGCCTGTTTAATCGGGACGTATGATACAAAAAAGAAAGTAAGTTTGAAAGGAGGTGGCAAGGCTTTATACTTGCCAAGGAAAGCCTGCTAGAAGCACTGCTAGCTCCTGCTCGTGCCTACTGGGTAAGCATTTGATGTTACCGTTGTGTTTGTTGATTATGGTTTATTGTTAGCACTATTATTTTGTTGAGGAATTTTTGATGATGTTGCTAACTTAATTAATCATTTAAATTAATATTTTTTATATAACCTGCAATGATGATTTTATATTCATTCAATAAAATAGCTTTTATAGTATTTATTGAAAATGCTGTTGACTTTCTTCGAGCGAACACTTTTTAGCTCTAGGAATTATTTTTTTAAAAGTTGGATAAATGCTTATACATAAACGACAACAACAACAACATAATGTGAGTTTGTTGTAATATGTTTAGTTTACCTACTTCCTGTATTGATTATTTTTTAATTTTCTATAACAACACGTGCTCAAAAAAATTATTGGAATTCAAATGAAATCACAACAACAAATTCAGTAATTCAAATTTCTTTGGTTAGACTATATCCTGTGTTTATTATTTCTTAGTTCAATAATTCAAAGTTTGCTTATCTGGACTAGCGAAGTACAAACAAAATGTGCCGTAACAAACACTCAACTTTTCTTAAGAAATATAATTAAAACACAATTAATCTACCACTGCTGCGAACATTTTTATTGTTTTGGTTTATTTTTTTTATACGATTTGCATTGCTCACAACAACAATACGCACATTAAGGACAGCTTCTCTGAATCGATGAATTTTTTTTCGCTATCAAGATCAAATTTATGGTGGGACAACAAAACAAATATGTAAATAGTATATAAGCGATGATGGGCACAAGTTCTTCTGCAAGTTCTAGCAAGAGCGTAATTGAGAGTAACGAGATCGCATTGTGTGTACGTATACAAAAGTGACTCAGTTCTACTTCAGCAGCCAACGAAGCAAGACTTGCGACAGATAATTGCTAGCAAGCGCATTTTTCTTTAGCGATCTATGATACACCCAAAAAAAATTGATATATTTATAATTTAAATTTCATGAAACATTTGATGAAATTATAAACGGCTTTAACAAAGCATTCGCGGATTTCGACAAAATTCGAGATAAGATCGATCTATATAGTAATCCATCAAAGTGACACTTCCCTTCCGCTTGAGCGCGGGCTTGAGTTTTGGCGACAAATCGATGAAACTAGGTATCCGGTCTTAAAAAATAAAATGTTTCAACTTTTTTCCATGTTTGGCACAACATATTTTTGCGAAGCAACTTTTTCTTCTATAGTATGTTATATATTAAAAATAAGCAGAGACATTTACTAACGAATGAGCATCTAGAGAACTTATTACGAATAAAGGTCTCTAGTTTTGATATTGATTTTGATGAACTATTGAAATATTCAAAATTTTAATTAATTTTTAAATGCCTTAACAATACATTTAATATATAACAGTTTTTTAATACCATAGCGGCCACTTAATACAAGAATACACTTAATTTGATTACAACTAAACAAGTATAAGTAATTTGAATATTTAGTTGTCACCTAAAATAGACAAAGCAAATAAAAGCTTTCAAGCACACGATACTATTTTTTTGTCAGTGCAAAGCATAAATAAAATACTTTATGCGCACAATGTGTTTTCAGTTCAGTTTCAAGGCAAGACGTATGCCGCTTGCTTTCGTGTGTTTTCTTCTTATTTTTTTTCCATATGGTTGTTGTACCACTACATGAAAACGAAATTTTGCATTCATGTTGGTGCCCATCATTGTATATAAGTTATTAATCTTACCGTTACTGAGAACTCTTCCAATAAAATAAATAGTTAAACATTTTTTATTGTTTTTATTTCGTTCCTACCAACCACTTTTATTACCAACCGAGTTTTTAGAAATAAGTCGTGATTCCCTCAAGGTGCTGCCGCGAAACTTTATTAAACTTAATTTTTGCTGACGATACTGTTGCTGTAGTTTTTGTCGTTCGCTGGTTAGTTTGATATTCCATTGCTGCTGGTGTTGCTGTCTTAGTTTCGTTGGTAGCTGGTTAATTTGTTGTTGTTGCTGGCTGGTTAACTTGATAACCTTACTGGTTAGTTTTTCTGCTGTATTTGTTGGTTAGTTAATCAATCGCACGTTTTGCTGGACGGAAAGATCGCAGAATATGCGAATTTTTGGCCGGTGAAAACTGATGTTGGGTGCTAACTTCTCCCTCTTTTAAGCACAAACTTCCCGGATCGTTACCTGCGAAACTGCTTGGGTTTCATTACTTATGCTATCCAAGACGTTCATAATAGATATTTAATTCGCGATCCTTCATTGTTTCCTTCTCCAGTGAAGGGCGGTTAGCGTTCAAGCCATCCCGATAACTAAAGGAAGCATAGAGAGTACCATTGGATGCCTTTCTTCGATATGTCTTGACGTATAGATTTAATATGCTTAAGATTCTTCATGTTCACCTCATATAAGTATGAAAGAGAATGGGTCATTATGTGTTCATTAGCGCTTTTGGGGTTAGGTAATAGCTCTGCTTATGGCTGGTACAAATAGTTCCATTTATATCCACCTCAACCTTAATTGCCACCAAATGTTTACCAATTAGTGGTGTTTTCCCGTTTTGTGTAATTTCTGCCATGTGGTCATTAATAATGAGAACACTTTCATCGACTACTGTCGCCAGAGGATAATGATGACTCGGGATTGACGAGCAGGTTGCGTCATTATTGTTCAGCTCCTCACAGAACTGCCGCAGTTACATTTAAATCACATTTTGCCATGACATTAGTTTTAGTTAAAAATTTATTCATCATGAATTACAGGTACAATTAAAGATTTTGTACAAACGGTTTTTGTTTTAGATATAAGATTAAAAATTTGATTATTTCGTTACCTTGCAATATTTTAAACTAGCTGACCCGGCAAACTTCGTACCGCCTAACAGTCAATGAATTTCGTGTTAAGTTTTAGCTAAACTAAGGAATGTCCCAAAAAAAACTTACGTTTTTTATTTTTTGTATTATGCTCTACCTGTTAATCTTATTGGTCTAAAAAGACACAATTTTTATTCTATCTAAAGTGACGTTTACGTACACCACTTGAAGATAGCATTTTTGACGACAAAGATGTCTAGCAAGCAACAAAAAGTCTGCAAACTGATTTTGTCCACATACTTGCAAAATCCAAAATTAAAATATTCAGCTATAGCAAAAAAGCAGCTATCTGTGAACGAATATTATGCATCACCGAAAAAGGGGCATGTGTCTAGTAAATTCAAAGAAAAAAAAATTTCGAAATTTCCGAAGCAATATATGGTTTGGCAGGCCATATGCACCTGTGGTCTCAGAAGCAGATTTTTTGTTACGCAAGGCACAATCAATTCCAAATTTTATATAGACGAGTGCCTCGAAAAAGTCTTCTACCGTTTATTCGTGCACATGAGGGTACCGTGATGTTCTGGCCAGATTTAGCAACCTCTCATTACTCTAAAGCTACGATGGAATGGTATGCAACTAAAAGATCAATTTCGTACCAAAAATAGCTAATCCGCCAAACTGCCCAGAGCTTCGCCCAATTGAAAGATATCGGGCTCTAATGAAAAGAGATTTTCGAAGGAGTAGTAAGAATGCAAAAAATTCACAAGACTTCAGACTTAAGTGGAAAAAATCGTCCCATACTGTCGATTAAACGACTGGACAAAATTTAATGAAGGGCCTTACGAAAAATGTAAGAAATTTTTGTAAAAAAAGAAATTGTTTCTTAGATTTTAGTTATTTATATTCTGAACACTAGCCATTATTAATAAAATTCGAAAAAAAAACAAAAAAATTACTGGTTATTTTTTTATAACTAAAAAGCAAAACGTAAGTATTTTCTGGGACAGTCCTTACCTTATATATCAAATCCCATTCATCTGCGTTCAATAGTTGATAAGATTGGATGAATTTGATTTTAGAGGGCGTGCTATCGCCCATTTTTTTAAACCAAACTTTGCAAAAACCTTGCATAGACCATAAGAAGCATTTAAAAAACAAATATGAAATCTTCGGGAAAGTTTTATTTAAAAAATAAAAGTTTTATAGCCTAAGCATGCCTTCTTAATATAAAAGCTATGTGGTACACATTCGGTTTGAACTGACTAACCAGTCTTTTAAAAATATTTTTGTATGAGGGCCACCTACTGGGCTATTCCTTCTAACATAAAAGTCACGTGGTGTACCGGTCTTCGTGAAAATGGTGTTATAAAATCATTTTAGTGTGAGAGCCCCGATAAAAGTTGTGTAGCCTCAGATATTGCTCTTAATTCGAGTTCGTTTGTCGTGGGGACAATACGCATTTTCGTGACTTAAGCTTTAATTCTACAATAATAAGTTTTTTACTTGCTTTAAAAATTGAAATGCCGTGCGTTTGTGATCAAAAAGTTGAGCGAAATCAACCAAAAGTTCAATGTGGAGGTTGCAAAGAATTCTATCATGGCAAATGTGTTAATTTGAAGGAAATAGACATTAAATTTTTGCAAACAAACAACACAAAATTCAAGTGTAAAAAGTGTGTGAGCCGTGCGTCGTCATCGTCCCTTACGTCTCCTCCGATTTCTCATTTATCGACTCCACCAGTAATGCAAAAGAGTACAAGAACAGCTGATCCACAATTGGACTTTGATCAACAAAGAATAAATGAAATAACAGAAATTGATGCAGCTTCTAATGTGTGTGAGCAGAAAATTACGTTGGAGATTCTCTACAAAGAAATAATTGAATTAAAGCGAATGCAATCAAATTCGCTCTCTATGATCTCTGCTCTTAATGATGAAAAGAGAATTTTGATGGATAAGGTCGACTACCTGCAAAGAGAAGTACATTTTCTGAAGCAACTAAGAAATGAGAAATGCATTGAAATTGTCGGTGTACCAGATCTCAAGGAGGGGATCAAACTAAAAATAACAGAAGAACAAATTGATGATTGTTATGTAAAGAAACTGCAGAAAGATAGTGGTTCCAAATCGGTGGATTCAACTCGCAACATCTTATGCGTTAAATTTGCCTCAGGCTTAACAAAAAAGAAAATAAAGAAAGAAAAATATAAACATAGGAAAGACCTTTGCTCTAATCTTTTCAAGAATACAGAAAAGGTTCTCCTATTTATTTAAACTAGTGATAACCCCCGAGAATCGGGTGTGTGTTCTGTACACACTAAACAGATCTTAATTTTAGAATCGGCTTTTGGCGTACCCTTACTGGCCTTTACGGTCCCGGTGGCATTTTTCTACAAACACAAAAAACTTAATGCAATTCCCGTTTACATCGCGTTTTGTGTCAACTGGGACATGCCACGCTAAAAGCATTTTAACCATAAGTAACCATCTGAGGGTTCTTAAAACATGCAGTCAAAATTTTTTTAAAATGGGGTGGAATGCTCAAGAGTAGATATGAGAATATTGGTTTCAAAGGTGAAGTAAAATTTAGTTCAAAGTAATGCCCGCACGCAAAAAGCGAGAGTTTTTTACAAACCCATGCGCGCTCGATATCAATTATTTAGTTTGAACAATAAAAATGGAGAGCCTTTCAAAAAATATTCATTACATCTATTGAAAAAAAAATGCATCACATCTTCCAAAAATATAAATCCAAAATAAAAGTTTCCATACAACAATAACATAACACGAAGTTGCTGTTCCTTTGGTCTTTCTTTTCAACTTACATTTCGTACACACACACTTATTCATTGCTATTGCTTTTGATATTTTAGTAACAACAACGCTTAATTGGAAAACAATAAAAATAGAGGGAGAGAGAGAGAGAGAGTAGTAGGTATGTAGATTTTTTCTCCTCGCTATGGCGAGGCTTTTGAAGTTATTCAGTGCAATGCTTGAAAGAGTTGAAAAAAAAGGGAATCTTTCCACGCTTATACCTCCGCTTCTGGTCAACGGATTTTGGATCCAATAATGTTCCGCAACTCTGCTGGATGAGCACTTTAATTTGATATAGTATAGCATTTGTTGCTGTAGCTGTTCTAGATCGCGTCAACTAAGCCTTACCTTCGAGGAATAAATATATAGATGAATGCTTTTCGAGCGAAAAGAGAAAATTATTGAATGATTGCCGGAAAATTAAAAAAGAAAAAAATACAAGTTTCTTTGGGTTAAAAACGGAAAAATCTTAATGCGCAAAAAAGAAAATGACGTGATTGTACTTATAAATTCATTGGAGGATCTAAGTAAAATAATCTAGTATCTCCAATAGTTAATTTTATTAAATCATACCTAATTTTAACAATTTAGATCCTTTAGAAATGGATATAAGTACTTCACATGCGCGTTGCAGGAATGTTGTTTTCGACGATATTTCTGCTACTCCAGGTAACCCAAATAGTTTTTATTTAATTCATCAAAATATAAGAAGTCTGAGGGAAAATTTTGACAGTTTAATCCTGCATCTGGATTCATTTGTCAATAGGCCTGCTTTTATTTTTTTATCCGAGACATGGATTTATGAAGAGGAATCTTCACTCTTCCACATATCTGGATATACATTTTTTGCGAATTGTAACAACAATTACTCTGCTGGAGGAGTAACGGTTTTCATTAGAAATGATTTCAATTGTGAGTTTGATTCAGTGCAAATATCTAGTGCTGATATAATACGAGTAAAGTGTACTTTTGATACTAAAAAGTATACTTTTTACTGTATATATAGATTTCATTCCCAAAACTTTACCACCCTTTTCAATGACTTAAACACAATATTAAGAAATGAGAATTGTGAAAACTTAGTACTACTAGGTGATATTAACTTGAATTTATTGGCAGATTCTGATTCAACAGATAGTTACATGATGATACTTTCATCTTTTGGCTTGGAATCTTGTATAAACGAAGCTACAAGAGTCACTGAAACAACTGCATCGTGTATTGACCATATTTTTGTCCGAATTGGCCAAACTAATAATGTCTCACTATGCAGTTCTATTGCTCAACTTGATATAACTGACCACAGTATGATTTTTCTTTATTTTCAAAATGCAATAAATCCGAAAAATGAACCAATTTTCGGTAAAAACTATGCCAAAACCGATTTTGTCAACCTTAATAACCGCCTACTTGTTGAAAACTGGGAAGATGTATATCTAGAGCGCGATCCAACTAAGGCATTTGCTTTGTTTAATCAAATATTGTCAAACCATTCTAGAATTTGCACTAGAAGCTTAGAAAGGAGCAACTCAAAAGTGTTTAAATTGAAACCTTGGATTAATTTTGATTTATTAAAAAAAATTCGTAAAAAACAGAAACTTTTTAAAAAGTGTTCCAAACGTCCAAGTAACCAAAATATTAAATCGGAGTACAAAAAAATTTGTAAAGATATAAAAATTATTACTACGCAAATGACTTTTGTAAAGTAAAGGGAAACTCCCAAAAAGAATGGAAACTTGTTAATAAGTTACTCAATAACTCATGCAAAAACCGCCAAATTGATATTTCTCTTTCTAATATTGAAAGCGCTAACTTATTCAATAAATTTTTTGCAGAAGTTGGGAACCAAGTTGTATCTGACTCCGATCTAAACAATCGTGGTTGCAACTGTATTTCAAAAGAAACTTTTTCTCTCTTTCTGTCTTTTTTTCGAGCCTATTTCCTCTTTGGAGTTGTTCAAAATAATAAACACCCTTAAAAATTCCAAGTTTTGCACTGAAAACAGGTTCTCGAACATATTTATTAAAAAAGTGGCTTTTAATATTGTTGATGTCCTAAGTGACCTTTTCAACAAAAGCGTCTGTGCAGGAATTTTTCCCGATGATCTGAAGAGTGCTGAGGTAATCCCTCTGTTTAAAAAAGGTGATAAAACCGTACTGAATAATTATAGACCAATTTCTCTTCTCCCAGTGTTTTCAAAAATTTTTGAAAAAGCTTTAAAAAAGGATGCTAAATTTTTTAAATAAAAAGGAGTTATTCAGCAACAGTCCATTTGGCTTTAAAGAAGGAAAGTCTACTGAAGAAGCTCTACTTTATTTTTGCAACGATATATATTCTGGCTTGAATAAAAAAAAGTGTCTGCAGCTTTGTTTATTGACATGACGAAGGCGTTTGATACGGTTGACCACAATACTCTCTTAAATAAATTATACAAATGCGGATTTAGAGGTTCTATATATAATTGGCTAAAGTCTTTCCTTACAAACAGAAAACAAAGAGTTAAAATTGATTCTCATTACAGTAAATACTTAGATATTAATATAGGTGTTCCAAAAGGGTCGGTGCTTGGTCCAATTTTCTTTCTGATATATATAAATTCCGTTTTTTCACTTAACTTTTCTAGTAAAGTAATTGCATTTGCAGATGACATGGCCTGTACGAATTCTAGCGATTCAATTCACAACTTAACTTCTGATATTAATCATGACTTAAGCATTTTACGATATTGGTTTGGTATTCATAAGCTACTTCTAAGTGACAAGACAAAGCTTATGTACTTCAATGTTTCAGGCAAAGAAAGGAAGTTTTGTATTTTTACATTTCACAGCTATAGTTGCGATAAGTACTTGATTGATAATGTGGCCTGTTGCACTACCACTGCAGCACAAACATACTTTGACCATCACAAATGCAATGATAATTGCTTCTCCATTGAGTGGGTTAAGTCTTTCAAGTATCTTGGATTATTAGTAGATTGGAAGATGAGCTGGAACGATCATATAGCTGCTCTTAAGAAGTACTGTGTGGCTACCACCAGACAAATTTATCATTTAAGTGCTGAGGTTGTGACAAAAAATTACTTTTACGTATTTACTACGGCATTTTCCATTCTAAAGTCCAATATGGTATAGTTTGTTGGGGAGGCACATATTCTTGTAAAATCAATCCAATACTAGTTAGCCAAAAACACGTAATTAGAATTATATGTAAAAAAATCGACTTGCTGAGAGTATGATATTATTTAGGGGTCTAAATGTTCTTCCTCTTAAGCATTTATATTTTTTCAAAGTACTCAAAATATTTTTCAACAGCTGTGGCTATTTAATAAACAGAATTTTTCCTGTATATGGACTAAGAGTTAATACTCAAAACTTAGCATTGGTACCGGTCCACAACACACAACACTTTTTTAATTACTTTCTGTCCACTGGACCCATAATTTTCAATTGCCTTCCGGATCATATTAGAAATGAACGTATTCCTATTATTTTCCTTAAAAAGGTAAAATCATGGCTGTTAGACCTTGAACACCTGGATGTTATTCGTTTACTTTTAGTAACACATTAAATACATATATGTCTCTTCTTTTTCGCTTAGACTTCTTATATAAAATTTATAATTTTTTCAATTGGCAAAATAAAATGTTTTTCTTTCTTTTTTCTTTTAATTAATTAGATTTAACTTTTAAGTGTATTTTTTGCATTAGTTTTCATAAAATTTTTTTAATATTTACTTTTTATGTGTATTGAATTAAGACCCCACACATACATAGCTTTTGTATTTTGTAATTTCGAGATACATACTGCAGTTCGTCACTTGATCCTAAGGATCAACAGAATGTAGTTTTTATTATTGTTCTTTAATTTAAATTTTTTATCACAAATTATTTTATACTACTGTACAATAATAAATGAATTAATAAAATAAAAAAAAAAAAAAAAAGCCACATAGTATAAAATGCATGTGAATCGATTGACCGGTCTTCGTGCAAATTATATTTTATATATTTTTGTTTTACTGCCACCCTAAATAAAAGTTTTATAGCTTACTATTCCTCTTGATATAATAGATACGTGGACTAAATTTCATGTGAATTGATAAGTGGTCTCTATGAAAATTATATTTTAAAAGCATTTGTGTATGAGTGCCACCCTAAATATCCACTTCAAATAAAAGTTTTATAGCCTTAGATATGCCTTTTGGCATAAAAAACACGTGGTGTAAGTTTCATACGAATCGATTAAGTGATGTTCATATGAGGGTCACCCCAAATAGCCACCCTAAATAAAAGTTTTATAGCCTAAGCTATGCCTCTAAGTAGAAGAGACACGTTGTGTAAATTCCATGTGAATCGATATAGTGGTCTTTGTGAAAATGCTATTTTAAAATATTTTTGTATGAGAGTCACCTTAAACATGCAAAAAAAAGATTATAAAAGATTTATATCTCAATCTATGACTCTTAATAGAAACGACACGTGGTGTAAATTTCATGTGAATCGAATAAGTTGTCTCTGTGAAAATGATATTATGCACCCTAAATAAAAGTTTTATAGCCCATGTTCTATTCGGGGTGGAGAAAAATCCAACAAATCAGAGATAATTGAAATCGGTGCAGCCGTTCTTGATTTACACGACTTTGTTGTATATATATATGTGTATATAGATTAGATAGATCAATTTCTTTACTGTCAAGAATCATAGGGCTTAAAACATTATGCTTCCCAAAAGATATGGAAGTTGCTTTATTTTTTATTTCAGTGATAACGACCTTATATCTATTATTAATTTGTTCAAAAAGATGTCCCGTATCAAGTTCTGTTTTCCGGATATATTTACTGTCTTGGCCAGGTTATTTGTCTGTAACTGCATTTAAGTATTTATTTGAATCTGTTCTTCATTAGCTTCCAGCTATGTTTTAACCTCGTTAAAATATTCGAAGTCCGGAGTGGTTTTGGAGCAGTGCCTAAAATGTTTCAGTTGCGAGCATGTCGGTGGTGGATTCGAAAAGCATCCAAAAGACGTATCAATATTTCGCTTTCAATTCTTAAAGCGTTTTTCATGTGGAATTTTCGTGTAAAAAAAATTCGATCTCGGTCAATTTCGTCCTATTCATAAGATAATTGTACCGAATGTAAATGGCAACATCACCATCACTTCTTTGGATTGAGAGTAATGCTATATTTTCCCATAGGCGTACAGGAATATAACGACATTAATCTAGAAAAAAATATCTGAGTTTACTTTTATTGACCTTCCTTTTATTGTTCAAAACGGCCGATTTGTTTATTGGTTTTTTCAAAGACTATCGCCTGGTTAGTGTTATCTAGTTTCCCTTGTTTCGTTGAAAGGCTGTAGCTCTGCGTCTTGTACCTTAATTGGATTAAGACCCTGTGGCAATGATTGTGGAATCGAGTGGATTATGTCTATGGGTTGTTGTTTTGTGACATTATATTTGGCGCAAGCGAGTAACACCAAATCGACAGTATCGTTTAGTCCAAGGGTAATTTTAGTGCACCGTGTGACTTCTGCAGGAGTGTTATGAAATCGCTCCATCTGACCATTGGTTGTACTGTGGTGTGGTGGTGTAGTGAAGACTTCTATGCTGGAATGATCCTTCAGCAATGATTTGATTGTTTATTCAGGGATCTCCCATTGTAACAGACTATGGTTTTTGTGTCCTTGAAGACATTGAGAATTTGCAAAATGGGTTCTTTTACATCGACTATTACCCTAGAATTTAGTGGCAAAACCAGGGCAAACTTGTAAACTTATTGATTCTTACCTGAGACTTAAATAGTAATTTTAAATGAACTAAAGGGTGTTTTTTTTAGAGGTATAGAGCTTCGAATTGAAATAAAACACAAGAAAATCGTTTTAATGTCCATAAATTTGGCTTTATTGGAAGGATAATTTTATGCCATTAATGTTTAAATATGATTTCGGGCATGTGGCAGCCGCGGCTGGCTCGAATTAAGCCAATTCTACAGGTCCAATTTTGAACCACTTTTTCGAGCATATGGGGCCGTATGTCGGCAATAACGCCACGAATGTTGGCTTCCAAGTCCCCTAACTTTTCTAGTTTGTTGGCGTAGACGAGCGACTTCACATATCCCCAAAAAAAATAATCCAATGGTGTCAAATCACACGATCTTGGTGGCCAATTGACAGGTCCATTCCGCGAAATTATGCGCTCATCGAATGTTTCCTTCAATAAATCAATTGTGACGTGATAATGCTAATGAGACCTTTATTGACATCAAAGTTTCAATTCATTTACAACCAATTGAAGTACTATACAATACACCGTACTGGAACATGACTGTAGTGACGAAGTGTTCCATATCTTTTCGAAACACTTTAATTTAGCACAATTTTGATCTGAGATTTTTTGCTTATGCTACTCCTTAAATGTCTTTAAATATTTCACTTTACCTTTACCGTAAATGTTACTTTGCGATACTTTACGACTCACATTAGTTTAACTAGGATAATTTATGTGTTGCGTAAGTTTGCACACCGTACGGAATGTCCTATGACAGTTGCCTTCCGAACTACCAGCAACGTTTACTACTCCTGCGTCTTCTCTATGTTCCTGTTCTCTTTAATTTCTTGTTCTCACTACTGCCAAATTAAATGAGTGAGTATATCAGCCCACATTTTACAGCGTGGGATGCCGCCTCATTGTCTTTTGGGTTCTTAGTTTTGTTATTGTTGCAGTTGCGGTTGTATATATGTAAGTACCTTCGCCTATCTGAAGGGCAGCATCAGTTGTGAATTGTTTTTCTGGCTTAAATGTGAGAAATGTTTCTCATTTCCACCTGGTGGTTTTTTACACACTTTTCATCGTATGGCTGCCGCAAGTTGTTTCGTTGTTGTCTTCATACTGAGAAAGGCACACAGGAAGAAAAATTCTGATTATCAAGTTATTTTGGATATCGTACAGAAAGTTTTCAACTCAAAGGCTATATAATGCCCGATGAGACATATGGACGAAAAGTAGCACATTTAGATGTGAAAAAACATGAACATAGTGTTAAATGGGTTACGTCAAATTTATAGAGTTTTCATTGACATTCTTACTGTACCAGCAGCTTTCCCGCGCACTGTCCGTTGTATACCCCCCGTCTACATTTTACGCAGTCCTTACTGCAGACAATTGGGTCCATGTACAAAATTTCACAACTTGGTATAAGTTGCAAGAATAGCAATGTAGGGATTTTAGTTGAGTGGGAGAAGCTATGACCAATTATATAACCCTGTTCACATCTAGCGAGTTGCTTAGCACAAACAATTTACATTTACGTAACTGGTTTCACACCTGTAGCTGCAGTGGATACCAAGATATGGCGTTTTAAGTGTTTTTGTTCTATTTATAAAAGTGTTACACCCCTTTGTCTAATCTGGTTCACATTTTTCCTGTGGCATGTAGCGCCGTCTTGTTGCAACCACAACTCATCCACATTCATGCCATCCAATTCGGGAACAAAATAGTCGGTTATCATGGCTCTATACCGGTCTCCATTAACGGTAACTGACTCTCCAGCATTATTTCGGAAGAAATATGGCCCAATGACTCCACCAGCCCATAGAGCACACCAAACAGTCAGTTTTTGTGGATGTAATGGCGTCTCAAGGGTCTCATGTGGAGTCTCTTCACTCGAAATGCGGCAATTTTGCTTGTTGACGTAGCCATTCAACCAAAAATGAGCCTCATCACTGAACAAAATTTTGCGATGAAAATCAGCATCGAGATCAATCTCATTTTCGGCCCATACACCAAAATCACGACGCATTGCATGGTCTCGCGGCTTTAATTCTTGCACAAGCTGGATCTTGTAAGGTCGCAAGCCAAGATCTTTGCGCAAAATCTTCCATAAAGTTGATGGACAAAGCTCCAATTGCTGTGCACGGTGGCGAATCGATTCATTCGTGTCCTCTTCAACATATTGCTCTACAGCGGCAATTGTTTCTTCGGTGCGCACTGTTCGACGTCTCTGCGGATGCGTATTATCACATAGAGTAAACGTAGTGCGAAAACGATCCATGGTTAACCGAATTAATTGCTCTGATGGACGATTATGTCGACCATAAAATGGACGGAGCTTGCGGTAAACTTCGCGAACTGAGCCATTATTTTCGAAATAAATTTGCACGATTTGCAAGCGTTGTTCTTTTGTCAACCTGTTCATGATGAAATGGCAAACCAAACTGAACATAAATGACATTAGAGTTGCCAGATTTGACCATAAAATGCCAGTTTTATCTCTATTCGAAAAACAAACCTCTAAAAAAAACACCCTTTAGTACCCTTATCTAAAACTATCTGGTTTTGGAAGCAGGTTACTGGATTTTCTATGCTGGGAATAGTTCGAAAAACAGAGGTTTCACTTTAAGTGGTGCCTGAAGTGGAGTCTTTAATCCATGCACTAGTTGCCAGGTTGATATGTTGCGATATTGTGTCCATTATTCTCATTATTATCCAACATTATTCTTTTTCTCTGGCTTGTGAAAAAATATCGATGACATTTTTCTACAACGCTCTCCACCTCTTCCTTTTGGTGTTTGGACTTTTATCAGAGATTGCAAAAATCATCGGCTTATGGTCAGTGTAGATGTTTAGTCGGTCCACTCCATACATTTAATTGCGTAGTTCTTGTAACGACCACACAATAGCCAATAATTCACGTTCGTTTGTTGCATCCATAATGTCCTAGATATCATGATTATTGGCCGTCCGTTTTGAGACAAATCCGCTCCAATTGCAGGAGATGAAGCGTCCGTCGGTAAATCAAAGGGTTTCCCATAGTCTGGATATAAAAATAACACGTCTTCAGATGATAGAATTTCTTTACCTTATTAAAAGCGTACTGTGCCTCTTCATCAAGCTTTATTCTCCATTCCATTCTATTTTGTAAGCGGTTTAACGATTTTTCCATTGCTTATGGAAATGCTGTCTTCTCACGGTTGCGCTCTGACAGTTTTATCTGGTAAATCTGGTGACTTAAGAAATAAATTCGATTAAGATGAAGACTTCCTCAGAGTATACAGGATCACAGAGGTTTCAGGAATGGGGTACCTATCGCTTAGTCTTTTCGTTGAGCTTCTGAAAATTTACCACCATCCTCAATTTACGCCTACCGTCATTTTCGATTTCGTTTATCCACAATCCATATGGGGTTATTGTAAAGTGACCATGAAAGACTTATTATGCCATTGGCTAAAATATCAGTAAATTCACCGTTAACTTAGTCTGCTGCTGCCATGGGGTACTGGTATGCTCTTGTGTAAACTGGCTCATTAGCTGTTGTTCTAATTGTAGCAACTTTATTTGGGTTGTATGGCAGAGGCTCATTGGTGTCCGCAAATTCCCCTTAATGGATAATTCATTGACATAACTTGTTCTCAAATGTTCAAAGGAATTGGTTTATCTTGGAAGGAAATGTGACTGACATCCGTACAATAAAAATACAAAAGTCTCCCTATACCCCCGTCATAAGAAATAACACTAATAAGATATATTAATGATAATATTAAAGGAAAGCCAACCCAATTATTCCATCAAAAGATTGTAAGTTGGAGAGTAAGTAGAACGTTTTTAGACGCAATCCGGTTGAATCCATTTACGTATTTCACAATAAATTCCTTGTCTATTGGTTTTACGGCTTTGAGTCCGTTCGACTGTGTGATATAGTCCGTAGAGGCACCAGTGTCCATTAAAAACTTAACTCAGTTTCAGCTAATGTCCTTGCCACATATGGTAGGAGGGACCTTCCTCTAAAAAGCTTACCTTATTGATATGAAGCTCTTGAGGTTCCGGTACTTGTTGCTTGCCCTGAATTTCTTCACCTTACACATTGTCATTCAATACGTCAAAATATAGGAGACTCTTCGGATACTGGTATTTGGTAATATCCACTTTTCATATCAAGTGCAGTAAAAAAATTTTGTTTCTCAACCTTTCAATATTATCTGAAATAATAAGTAAAGGGTACTGAACTTTCTTCGTAATTTTATTAAGCGCTCTATAATCAAGACAGATCATTTTCTCCCCACTTTTCTTACTAAAAATTAAAATCGGACTCGACTCTGAATCACATATTACTCTCGCTTTTTTAATTTTCTTTATTTCGTTTCTAACAAATTCTCTCTCTCTCTTTGTAGCTCAAACGATATGGAAGAAAAGTTACTGGTTTTTCACTAGTTAAATCAATATTGTCAGTAACACCCAAATCGTAAGGACCATTTGAAAAACAACTTTGGTTTTTTAAAATTACTTCAATTTTGTCTTACCCTCGTCGCTAATATTATCACCAACGCTCAAATCTTCGACGGTAAATCTCTCCTACCGCAAGTAACTTGATAATTTTTCTCAAATTTTATTGATGTAGTTGTAAGGTTCATAGTGGGAATGTTCAAATCACCCTGATTACTTTCGTTATTAATTATACAATTCGGAATAAGCGCATCAAATTTATTCTCGCTATTTTGTATAAAGAAATCGCCTTTTACTTCATAATCGCTACACGTAGAAATAACTCCAACATAGTTCGGAAAAATAACCACAGTCTCTTTAGCCCACAGTTTTACGCTGGTTTTGGCTAGCACTTCTTAATTTTTAAAGCATTCATCCGGCTCCTTGAGTAGTTTTTCTTCAAATAAACGCTAAGACTTACCACGTCTCACCATAGTAATATGTTCCTGCTCGGTAAATGGCTGTCCAATTAGTTCATTAGAACATTTAGATCACTATCGCTAACAACATATACCTCTACGTTCGCACTTGCTTGTTCTACTTGTAACTTCGCAGAAAATATACCAACTGGCACTACTACACCGTTCCCAAATCCTCGAATAACTATATCTTTTATTTGGTTGTAATCATGGTGACAGCACTGTCGCCTCGAAGACATCATCTCCCATAGATCTCCCGTAGACTGAAGTCCCACAAAAGTATTTTTGAATTTCAATTTCAATTTGCTGGTCTGACCAATTTTGAGCTAGCATAATGTAATCGAATGATATCAGACCAGTTGTTCATATAACTAATACCATTAATAGATCGTAGCCAATCTCTTGCCGCTGCCGACTTCTTTTTACCATCAAATGGTCTCTCAGACCAAAGTGTGTTTATAAGTATTTGGTTTTATTGTAATAACAATAATAAAACAGACGTTTCACTTACTGCGTCACTTACTTCTGCAACTTGATTGAAATCTTCTTCTCTGTGCGACCCTATCCCTTGGTTGGGCTCTGCCACTCAACTCCGCTACTCTGCTTGACGACGCACAGTGGTCAAATATCCTGAAAAGATGGCCAAAAGTCGAAAATGTTGTCCGATTTGTCCAAAATTTTGCACACTCTAGTTTTCGAGGCTGCTGATTACGAATTTGATATTGAATTTTCCGAAAACAAAATGGCGGATCCAAAATGGCGGACGACTTTTGAAAAATTAGAACTGATTCACTTGAAAAATTGTACACGAGGGTTTTCGAGGCTGCTGATTACGAATTTGATATTGAATTTTCCGAAAACAAAATGGCGGATTCAAAATGGCGGACGACTTTTGAAAAATTACAACTGATTCACTTGAAAAATTGTACACGAGGGTTTTCGAGGCATTTTCAATCCGCCATTTTGTTTCTGACAAAAAAAATATCAAATTCGTAATCAGCAGCCTCGAAAACTAGAGTGTGCAAAATTTTGGACAAATCGGACAACATTTTCGACTTTAGGCCATCTTTTCAGGATATTTGACCACTGTGCACCGAAGCGAAATGTGCAACTTTGTGCAGCTGATTTTCACAATACTTATAGAACAAGATATTCTGAATACTAGAAAAAAAAATCTAAGTGGAACTCGGTGGAACTTTTTTTTTAGGCCTTTCCAAAGTTTGTTTTAATTTTCGAAAATCCGGAAAATCATCATCGGTTCAACACACATTTCAAAAACGAAAAAAATTTACTAGCCAATATACGATAAAATATTATAAAAGAACTTACCTTTACGATGAGATTCCATGTTTAAACATGAAAATCAGTTGAGTTGTTGCAAAGCTATTTAATTTTGAAGATAGGCATTTTTCTTCACTAATGTAGCACGAGATGTTGATCGCACGACGGTCACTGCAAAAGTGAGTTACAGAGACAACAGAGGTGCACAGTTTTACACCTATGGTGAAAATGAGTCTCATGAATAGTTCTCAAGATATTCTCATTAAAAAATATATTATTCCGAAACATTTTTTTTTGCATTTTTGGCCAGCTTTTTGGGGTTTTTGACCACTGTGCGACGCTGCGATGCTTAATTCTACTGCTTTGCCTAGTTCAGCTTCTCTGTTTGACTCTGCTGCTCTCACCATTTCGCTCGATTGTGTTGATGCTTCGACAACGAAACCTGCACGCACTGCGTTTGTTTCATGTTGGAAATCAAAATTTGCTAATGCATTAACTATCTATGCGCTTATGTTGTTTCTAGGATTTTTTTTTAAATTTCGGATATCGTTGTATTAGGGTTAACTACCAAACCAAATACATAAATATATTTTTTTTTTCAATGTCTCTGCTGAGATGTTAACTTGATTTAACTATTTAACTTTTTAGACGAAATTATATAAAAATGACTCTACTCTTCAGCTTTAATAAAACGACTGTACTAAACATAAAGAAATTATCGCATATAGATAAATCAAACATAGCAAAAATTATATCTGTTAATATGGCTTAAGAATTTATATACGTTGTTAGATATTCATGAGCAGTTACTATGAGTATATGAAATGACAACATGTAATACGGCAATGAAATATAGAAGTACAGAGTGCGATAACTCATATGTTAAGTTGTTGATACGAATTTTATTTTTTAATTAATTTTCATAAATTTAATTTCCAATATTCTTTTATTTTTTAGTCTTACAGCCCTATCCTGACAACTTAACTAAGCTCACCATATTAACAAAAGAGTTAATATTAACAAATTGTTAATGTTCCGTATTCTGACAAAAATTTAAAAGCTTTTTTCTTTACTATTTTGTTAATATCAGAAAGTATCTTAACAATTCATCAAAATAATTATTGTTGTGAAAACAAAATTTAATTATAAATATGGAAGAATTTTTACTACTTTTAAACGTTGATACTGAAGACGATCAACGAAAAGAAAATATTGATAGACGGCGCTATTTAAAACGCCTTTAGGCCAGTCTTCAGTTAATGATGACAACCGTCTGATCGATATTAACATACTATAAAAATTTTATCAAAACCGACCGGATAGTTTCTGCTTCCATAAAAGACAAAAACTGAATTTTATAAAGTAGATAAAAATTTATTTATTTATTTGGCTAGCTGCCAATTCTGCTATCGCAGTGGCAAGCTTTTCTATAGTTTTCAATGATGACTGCTGCAATTGAAGCATGCGCTCATCCCGGGCATTCCTCTGTTCGATGCTGCGCATCACTAACGCATACATATCCTGTTCTGATACAGTCTCTGATGAGCTAGGCCCCAGACTCACGGTTGATGGTGAGCCGGCCCCGAAGTTCTCAGCTGCTGGCGAACCAGCCTCCTCAGCCATGGCTGTTTGCGAAGATGTCTAAAAATTGAAAATAAAATTGTTTAGCTCCTCTGGAAAGCTATCTTTATTTTCACTTTACCTCTATCCCCAAGATGACGATTCCTGGCACACCATCAACAGCAGCAGCACCGAATGTGCTTAAAGCACGCTCCTCAAAATCGGTGAGCATTCGGCTACTGCTTGGACCACAACCAGTAAGTTGCTGCTCACTCTTTTTTTCCGAGTACGAGCACGCAGCTGGCTCTTCCAAACGCCTAAGTTCTGTAAAATCAACACATTTGATAAAGGCTATACATAATCACATTTTTATGTTACCTGTTTCTATTTAGCCGGGGTTTTCCTTGGGCCCCTCTTCGCTGCTCCTCTGTGGTTCTTTCAAATTTTGGATCCCTATTAAAAAAATACCAAATTAAATTATAAATAAATAATAAATCTGAAAATAACTTACTTTTTATATTTTCCATTTCGTTTATTTTGAAATAAATTTCAAACATACTAAATAAAAAACTGACACTTTGACACGTTCACCATGCGTGGTGAACTTGAAAAGCTTTTATATTGTAAATGATTTTTAAGAATACTAATACTTGCTTTACATAACAATCAGATTAACAAGAGCTTCTTTACAATTCCTTGTTAAGTTTACAAGCAGAATAGGGCTGTTAGTCTTTTGAATAATAATTTTAGATTGAAATACATTTTTATATGAAAGAAATTTTGGATTTTTAAAAAGTTTACGGCAAAAACTTAAACATTATTTATTTCAGATAAGTTGTTTTTTGTGTATAGTGTTTCTTGTGTGCTATTGTTTATATGTGGTGGTATTAAGTCACCACAATATTCCCCCCCCCCCCCCCCCCTCATCCTCGAAAGAATTTTTTAGTGTTGTCTAGTAAATTGAAGTGTACTTTTTTGGTGGGTTTATGTTTGGGTGTATGTGACTGTGCTGCTTCTGTATCTATAGAAGCAGGTTTGATTCTATCAATGCTGACTGTTATGCTGTTGCTGTTTTTGCAAATTCTGAAGTATTTTGGTGTTCTCTAAACAACTGAATGGACTATCGTACGGTTCTTGTAGTGACTTACGAACCATGTCGTTACGGACGAAAACAAAATTACAAGTCCTGAGTGCTTGAGGTATATGTTATACTGTTGAAACTTGGTATCACAGCGAAATGATCGATTGTATGTTTTCAACTACGTCTTTAAGTTTGGACAAGGTGTCTGACGAATTAAAAATCTGACTACTTACTAGTTTTTGTGGTAACCTGAGAGTTTGACTAAAAACTATTTCAGCTGGTGAAGCTTTAATATCTTCTTTGACCGTGGACCTGAGCCCTAGAAGAACTAGTGGTAACTCCGTGTACAAGTTTATTAGGTTGTTACTCGCTATTAGAGAAGTCTTTAGTTAGCGGTGAAAACGTTCTACAATCCCATTAGCTTGTGGATGGTAAGCAGAAGTGGTAATATGTTTACTTCCTAAATTTTTGACAAAGTTTCTAAATGTGGATGTGAATTAAGGTTCTCGATCAGAAGTTATTTCTAGAGGAACTCTAACTCGTTAAACGTATCGTATTCTTATTGAAGTGTGTCTACGATTGTACTGGCGTTGGGATCTTTCATTGGATACACTTCAATTAAAGAGACTATTTGATGTCGGTTATGGGCCTACAATATCAACATGAATATGTTCAGTGTGACTGTGTATCTTCGATCGCTGACATCTAATGAATTCTTGTGACCATTTGTTAATTTGTGTGTTCACTTTAGGCCAGAAATTACTCTGCGATATTAGTCGGCGAGAAGATCGTGTACCTGGATGTGAAATGTTGTGTAATATGTATTTGTTCAAAATTCTAAGTGTGATTCTTTAATATCTCTTGTAATTCTGAATCTGTTGTTAGTTCTTTGTATAGAGTTTTGAGGTTGAAATCTGAGGTTGTGAAAGTCTCTATCTCAGCTCGTGAAAGTGCGTCTGCTACGAAGTTGTGTCGTATGTGTGTCTGATGTCATTAGTATATTGCGCGATAAATTATAAGTGTCGTGTTTGCCTTGGGCTTCTTTCTGTTTTTGAGTGTAATGCTGAAGTGAGTGGCATATGATCTGTGTAGGTTGTGAATGTTCGTCCTTCTAAATAATGTTTAAAATGTTTGATTGTAAGATAAATTGCTAAAATTTCGCGATCAAACATGCTGTATTTCGTTTCGGACAGTGATAACTTTTTTGAAGAGAAAGCTAATGGTGTTGCTAAAATTTCGCGATCAAACATGCTGTATTTCGTTTCGGACAGTGATAACTTTTTTGAAGAGAAAGCTAATGGTGTTGTTTGATGATGGTGTTCTTGTTGTAAGACCGCTCCGATAGCAGTGTTAGATGCATCCACAACTAAAGCAAGTTTTGCTTTGCTATTAAATTGATTAAGTAGCACTTCCTTAGTAAAATTTTCTTTTATCGTTGTGAATGCTTATGCTTAAATTAAATTTTTGTCCTTTGGTTTTGATGCTGTTTTTACCATTTCGTAAATGTGTGTGAGTGTGTGTGCTAATTTTGATAGGCATCCCGATGAATTTTTGCATTTGTTTAACTGTTTCGGGTTAACTGTACGTTGAATTCTATCGGAAGATGGTTGTATAAATTTTGCCGAAACACTAAATTAAGATGACTGAAATGTTCGTCTTCTGTTTCACTGGTTACTAGAATGTCTTCGAAGTAAACGAATATGCAATCTAATTCTGTTAGTACTTCATTAGTAAATCGTTGGAATGTTTGAGCTGCGTTTCTTAAACCAAAAGGCATTCTTAATATCTTAAACATACCAAAAGGTGTAGTAATCGCGGTTTTATGTATCTCTTTGGTAGCAAGTGGAGTTTGGTGGTACGCTCTTACTAAGTCTAATTTCGAAAATATGTTTTCGTTATGTAGGTCAATAGATAAGTCTTGAATGTGAGTAACGGTCTGGGACTGTACTCGCATTTAGTCTTCTATAGTCGCCACAGTGTCTAAAAGATGTAGTGGGGCTGCTGACATGGAGTCTGATGGACGACAGATACCTGACTTGACTAAGAATCGAAGTCTTGTCTTGCGATTTTGAATTTACTTGAGTCTAAGCGTCGTGGTCTTGAAAATGTTATGATGAAAATGTCCTTCTGTAGTGATGTGGTGTTCTGTTGTTTGTTTAACTGGTGTGTTGTAATTAACCCGATTAATTGATTTGATGGATAGATTTTGAGTATGTTTGAAGTTTCGGTGAATGCAGTGATCGCATTAACGGATAGATTTGTTTGTGGATCGCTCAGTATCTTGTGCTTCAGGTCTATTAAGGGTCCATATTTCGTTAGGAAATCTGCTTCTATGATTCTCGAAATGTCAGCCAATATAAATGTATATGGAAATTCACGTCTAAGATTTAAGTTAATATTTAGTAATTTCTTACCAAAAATTGAAATTATACTAACGTTCGCTGCTGTAAAGATTAAGTCGGAATTCTTTTTGTTAGTTTTGAACATTTTAACTGGAAGTACTGATACTTCCGCTCCGCTGTCTATCAGAAAGGTAATTTTGTTGTCATTGTCATAAATAAATAAACGGCGTGTCAGCGTGCTTTGATTTCCAACATTAGCCGTCGCAATGATGAAGTCATTTAGTTTAATGGATTGTGTTGTGTAACGTTTTGAACAAACGCGCTTGGATGTTCACATTTTCTAGCTTCTTTTCCAAATTTATAGTGGTATCTACATACCTAGTTAACCGGTCGTTGTTGTGACACACTTCTCGAAGGGGATCGACGCCTTGAAAAAGTTCTGAAAATAGAGTCTCTAGAACGTGAACGGTTGTATCGTTCACTTCTTAGTTCTTGGACCTCGTGTGAGAGTTTATTGAAACTTTTTAAAATTTTGGATGTGCTTTCTGCAAAAATCTGCGTGACCATCGTTAGCTCTGAATTTGGAACAGATCTCACCGTGTGGGATTTATTGTTAGTTACGGAAACTTCCGATTCTGAGATTACTTTCCACAGTTATCCTAGTTCTCTGCAATCAGATCCGGCCAAAGGGATGTTAATGTTCTTAAGAAGCTTGCGAAGCAATATTCTATAAATTAAGTCACTGTAGACTGTTGAGCCAGCTAACATGAGAAGTGACCTATAGAATTGCGGTTCTTGTCGAACCGCTTGCTCTCACTTAAAGAGTATCGGTCAATAAAATTTTCTTTAAGCCTTGATATATGTTTGTGGTAGGAGCATTTTGAATGAAATCGAGCACCGTGATTATTACTTCTTGAGGTAAAACAGCGACTTGGCACTCGTATTTTGTTTTATCAGTCGAAATTATCTGACTGAAATTAAATTTCTGCATGGGCGAACCATGCGTCTGGACACGTAGCTCATAATTGGGGCAATTTGACTGATTTTGCATGAATTTCGGAATGCATTGGTGCATCAAATGAATTGATAAAACTAGTTTGTGTATTTATTAAAGATTGTTGATGGTCACCTTTCCGAAGTAAGAGGGGTGTGGGAGAGGGTTGGATGTTGAATTTGTTTTGAATTTTATTTTTTAATTAATTTTCATAAATTTTATTTCCAATATTCGTTTATTCGTTAGTCTTAGTCTTTTGAATAACAATTTTAAATTCAAATAAATTTTTATATGAAACAAATTTTTGATTTTTAAAATATTTACAACAAAAACTTAAACATTATTTTCGTTACATAAGTTCTTTTTTGTGTTTAGTGTTTCTTGTGTGCTATTGTTTATATGTGCTGGTATTAAGTCACCCCTTATGTATGTAGAAAGAAAACAAAGAAACTCAAAAAAAGTAACAAAATAATTACACCTATAAAAATTTTTTTTTGTGTAATCTGCTTTTTTCCTGGAGAAAATAGGATTGCTTACCCCTGTAGTCTACCCTGTATATGTCCGACGACAGTGCTCTTATTTTCATGGTGGCTTTGATGCGTGGGTGTGGACATACCCAGTATGTGGCGCTTGGGTACAGTCTTGGGACTTAAACCCCTCTGAAGTTCTGGAAACAATGCCCGTATCTGATTTATCTTCACGAATTCTCCCAGAGGTGCTCGTAGAAATCACCGAGTTGGACTTCGACAACTGCAGATAATTTTCCAGGAACTCCCAATCTTCTGGCGCAGTGGGAGGCGAAACTTTAGCATCCTTCGCAGGTTTTGGTGTTTTCTGGATGTGGTCGCTTTTTTTTCTGGGATGAACTGGCTGCCCGCTGCTTCTTCTTTTCCGGTTTGCAGCTGGTGTTTTTTGCTTACAACTGCTGCGTGTAGCTTCTGCACCTACGTCGGTTCTTGGTCTTGCATGAGCTGGTGTCGGTGTGTCTTTTCGCTTCGCTTTTCTCGTCTTGGTGCTGTGGAAACCACCACGTTAGAGATTATCTCCACAGCTTCTTTGCATGGTGCCAAGCTGTCCCTATATCCAGAAGATTTGGTTGGTGGCGCTTCCAGTTCGGGTCATACTGCCTGGTATAGTTTCTGTGAGTGTGACTCCTTAGCACACTTTTTTTTGTGACCCTGTGTTCATTTTTGAGCTGCTTACTCCAAAGTTTCGTTGCCTAGCGTTTGGTCATGATCTCTGATGTACGATTTTACGTATTTTCCTCGAGCTGCAGCCTTTTATGGAGCCCTGACGAGTGAAGGTACCGTTATCCTGTGACATGACTTTGTTTGCTTTTTTTTTGTTTGAAATTTTCGGGAATACACCTCCCTTTGATACACGGTGTAATTTATAGGGTTTGCTGCCATGAGCTTGTTGTTTTGACAAGTAAACCGGTTTTGGTAAGTGTGCAATTGTTGTTGTGTCAAAAATGCATCGTCTTAACCTATGCGTTTGGCTAGACTTGTTGCTGCCACGTCGAACTGACTTTAGGCAGTTATGGTTGCGTGATCTTTGGTGTATATTTGTTTTGGAGAGTGGAATGCCTTTTATTTTTGTTTTGCGTAAACTTGTTGTTGTCGCGTGGTATTGACGGTGGCGTATATTTGTTCTTAAGAAGTAGAATCAAATTTTTTGTCTTATTATTTTTGCTTTCGGATGCTTGTTGATGTGGGACCGTGTGCCTTCCTTTTTAGTTCCACTAGGTTTCGTTGCTTTGTTGAGTAGAACTTGTTTGTTTGATTCCTATGACTTATATTTATTTGTGGAATTGTCATAATATTCCACTTTTGGATACATGAGCTGATTACGATTTGTTTTTTTTTTTTCTTGTTAAACTTTTCCTTTTAGGCGTTTTTTTCTTTTCAAACTTAAATTACTATATGTATCATTCATTATTTTTTGTTTAGTTGTTGCTTATGCTATTTTTTTATTATTTCTTTCGTTTCGAGTAGTATTTGTTTTATTTTTCTTTGTTTTATATTTTTTTTATAAGTTTTCTGGGTTCGTGAAGATTTTGACCTCGATAAGGTCCGGATGAATTTGAGGCTCATTTTTGCGGAAAATAATTTGTCGCTGAAGATAACGTTTGTTCTCTGCGGTACACCCTTTCTGCAGGTTTGGGAGTCCACTTTCTTTTCCAGATTTTCCTTAGGCACGACTGCCTGGGTTCATAACTGGACATGTCAACGTTATATCCTTCCATAATTTATTTCTGCAGCTAAGAACTTGGTGCTTTAATGTCGAGCGGTATTAATCGCAAAAGCAATTTCTTCCAGAGTTTCGTCCCATTTTCGCTGGTTATCTTGGTGCATTAGAAAAAACTGTTTTTACGGATATTTCTAATTATAAGAAGGGTGTACCTGTTTCACGAAAAAAAGGTTCAGTCAGAAAACCAGAATTTTCTAACCCAAAGGTAACGACGAAGGTGAAGCGCCTTTTTAAGCTAGAGCAGATACATCAAAAGGAGAAAAGTAAGCTAGAAACATACAGAGTTCAAAAAGTACCAGACCGTTCTGATGAAAAGCAGTTAATAGCTCAGATGCGAGCCCGAAAATTGAATGAAAGGTACCTGACTAAATTTGATTGCTGTGCTCTAAACGACGAAACTTACTTCAAAGCAGATTTTAAGCAGCTATCTGTGAACGAATATTATGCATCACCGAAAAAGGGGCATGTGTCTAGTAAATTCAAAGAAAAACAAATTTCGAAATTTCCGAAGCAATATATGGTTTGGCAGGCTATATGCACCTGTGGTCTCAGAAGCAGATCAATTCCAAAGTTTATATAGACGAGTGCCTCGAAAAACGTCTTCTTCCATTTATTCGTGCACATGAGGGTACCGTGATGTTCTGGCCAGGTTTAGCAACCTCTCATTACTCTAAAGCTACGATGGAATGGTATGCAAGTAAGAAGATCAATTTCGTAGCAAAAATAGCAAATCCGCCAATCTTCCCAGAGCTTCGCCCAATTGAAAGATATTGGGCTCTAATGAAAAGAAATTTTCGAAGGAGTGGTAAGACTGCAAAAAATTCACAAGACTTCAGACTTAAGTGGAAAAAATCGTCCCATACTGTCGATTAAACGACTGGACAAAATTTAATGAAGGGCCTTACGAAAAGAGTTAGAAATTTTTATAAAAAAAAAATTTGTTACTTAGTTTTTAGTTATTTATATTCTGAACACTAGCCATTTTTAATGAAAAGCGAAAAAAGAACAAAAAAATTACTGGGTATTTTTTTATAACTAAAAAGCAAAGCGCAAGTTTTTTCTGGGACAGTCCTTAGTGTATGGGGTCCTATTGTCAGTTATGAAGATCTTTGAACAACTTACTTTAAAAATTCTTCTTTCTCGCAAAGCTTTTATAGTGACTGCGGAAGTCATTTCTACCCATTTCGTAAATCTGTATACAAAGACTAGCAGGGCGGTGTAACATTTCATGGGATTTGGGAATGGTCCCATGAAGTCATAACATTCTGTGCCTCAAAGCTCTTTGCAGGGTAACTAGAGCATTTGTCCTGATGGATTCTGATTGATTGGTTTGTATTTGGCGTAGATATGGCAGCTTCTAATGAATTTTTCCGTTTCTTTTCATTCCGGGCCAATATTTACTTTCTTGCAGACGATTAATTCATTCAAACACTTTTCCTTTAATTCATCCAGCACATCAAGTTTCCATTTGTTACCATTGACTGATAATCCAGTTTTTGTAATGCGTTTGAACACCCGTTCTTCGAGTATTGTATACTCAGGGTATTGTTTTGGATTTATTGTGAGGATTCACCAGTTAATGATACAAGTTAATAATACCAGTTAATAATAAAGCATCGGCAAAATGATTGTGGAGGGCACCGTCGTGTATGCTTTCCCCTTGCTATAGATTGTATTGCCACGTTTTGAACAAGAAGTCTTCAAGTGTTGTGGAGGACCTCACCACATGCGACAGATACAGTAAAGAGATTACAATATGATTTAGTATGGCCATATTCTTGGCAGTTTGCGTATGGGACTGGACCATTACGTTTGTGGGGCACCTCAACAGAAATTTTTCTGTGCAATAAATATTGTAATTTTGATATTGGATGCGTTTTTGAACATAGGTTGTGGAACTCTATCTTTATTTATAATCCATTTGTTATCTTTGTCATGTTTGTTGAATAAAAAGCATTGATCAATTAAGTAAAAATTTTACGATCATATTGGCCTTTGCGAAATGACTGCAAGTTCAATGTAATAATTCTTAATATAATAAATTATCAGTCGCTAAAACTAATATTCTTAAACATAAGGAGAACACGCCAATTTTCAATAAATATATGGCTGGCAATGCCACAATTTCGAAAAATAAATCATAGCACGACTTTAAGCCAATGGCTTAACGGCTATGCAAACAAGCGAGAAAGTGACAAACATATAGATAACAAAAAATGGAACATTGTGTGGGGATTGAAATAGATAAGCGCACATTGTACACCTCAAGATCATGTCCCCAACAGCTCAAGTGTTAAGAGCGACCGTCAAAAATAACATTGCAATTCAAGAACGGTCAGGGGTTCGATCCCATGTACAACATTAACCAAAAACTGGTCTGATGAGGCTATGTATATACATATGAGAATGTGTATATATGTGGTAATAGCCGAAACATATGTCACCAATTACCAGGTTAAATTGTTCCATTTGTTATCTTTGTCATGTTTGTTGAATAAAAAGCATTGATCAATTAAGTAAAAAATTTACGATCATATTGGTCTTTGCGAAATGACTGCAAGTTCAATGTAATAATTCTTAATTATTTATAATGTTAATAACTGCTCTGGCATGGAAACCATTTTCTTCGAGTGCATTTTAGATTTCGTTCACGTCTTAAGTCAGATTCAATTCCTTTAAGTACATACTACGATAATATATTTACTGCTTTTGAGCTGGAAAATCGTTATAATTTTTTTGGCTTTAATGTCACTTGCTAAAGTAAGGTAACTACATTCCGCATTTATTTAGATTTTTGTTTCATGTACATTTCCCTTTGTTAGCGAAACTACAAGATATGAATCTTTTCCTATTTGATTGGTTATATAATTCCTAATTGCTTTAGAGTTACTCTCATGGAAGAAAATGTGTGGAGGTTTTTGATCTTTAATACTTTGCCTACCGCTACCTCCAGCTCCACCATCATAATTTTTAGGTAATAGTATAACTATTGTTATTAATTTTACCTGTAGATGTGGGTTTACTGACTTGCCGCTTGTACATAGCTGTTTTTTTTTTTGTGGGCTTAATAATGTAGTGGTCTAATCCAGTTTGCACTTCAGTATTTTTACCTGAATGTTGTTGGTTTGGCTTTGGCTGTTGTTGTTGTGCTTGTTGCATTTGATGGAGTTGTTGTTTTTGTTGTTTCAATGGTAATTCATGTTGTAACTGCTGTTTATATTGAGGTTCCTGCTGCTGCTGTGCATATCTGAATATTGCTGTTCTGTACTATATTTATGATGACGCGGTAATGTTGTTATGCAATGTTGCTTACTAAACTTGTGTCTGAGTGAGGTGGATTACTTTTTTGTTCATTTGAATGTGTACCTGTAGACATCATAGTTGTTGCAAAAGTTGTCTGGCAATGAGAACGTTGCGGTTGTAGAGGCGGGTAAGACATTAGGAGTTGGACATTGTGCTCCCCACGAGAGAGAAGAGGATAGCACATATTCTGCAGATCTCAGATCTGGCGGCTTTGAATTTTACATTTATTCAGAGAACAGTTTTGAGAAAATAGCGCATAAGCACGAATGAGCGCGGGAAAAATATGCATAGTTGCTGTTGAATTGTTTTTGGAGGCACTCGGCTCATGGAAACGCACGAGGCGAGAGTGACATCGCTGCATCGGTGGAGAGCGCTCTACTGGCATTACCCACAGTCTTCCTTGCTTAGTTATTTTCGGCGGAACATTTTTTTTGTCTATACTATTTTTAAATTAAGTGCATTAATTGTATTGGAACTCACTTCCGCATTTATTTTATTCATATAGCAAATACACGACGCATTCATGAATACCGTTGACTGATTACACGTTACAACTTTTTGAATAGAGTTTTATCGAAACTGTTAGTCTTACAAAAGAAAAGATTGAAATGTTCTTTGTAGCTTATTTTCCATGGAAAAAATTTCATTATATATATTTTTTCGAGTAAGAGTTGCAACTTGCTTCATTCCTGAATATTGAAGTGTATCCAATACAACGACCACTACCGCCATCTCTAACCATGTAAAGTGACCATTGCCAATCGCAAAATTGTAAAGTGCAATCGAGTAACGCATGGCAAAATATAAACAAAAGCACAAGCACTCGATTACACTATTGCAGACCACTCAATACAATATTTTATGCAATCAAATTCCCAAATAATTTTGTAAGCTCCATAAGCTAAGTAAAACTAAATTTTACTCAAAAATAGAACGTCACTCAAATTCTTGTAAGTAGGAATGAATAAGCTAAGTTTTACATGTATGTAGAATTAAGTTGAGTGTAAGACAAAATTTGTAGAAAAGAGATAGTAGCCTTAATAAATTCATGATATATCGAACAACAATCATCATGCCTATTTCTTTAAAAATCACTTTCAAAGCCTTCCTGATCTAGGATACTGGCAATAAACTTCTTACTTTTTATATACCCTGCTTTTCTAATAAGAACAACAGCATGGTAAGGACCAATGGTATATTCTGCCTGTCCCAACTTAAAATAAATCCTTTCGAATTTATTTCCTTTTCATGTCACCATCCATGTCATTAGTGTAACAATTGGTTAAGTACGGTGACCGACTTTACACCACGACAACATATTATTTTCACAATTCTTTGATGTAAACTATATTCCGAAATATAAAAACTATGTGTTTGCAATTATATCCAACATATTTATATTGCTTTGCTGTTGTGTAAAATGTTCATAAACAAAACAAAACCAATCTTGAAAAATTAATTTTATATATATCTGCGTTTGTCCCTTTAGAATAAAAATGTCACTTTTGAATAATGTATGATTTTTATATCCCTTTTAAGAAAGTAAAAAAATGTCTACAACAAGCTAAGGTACACCACACAGAAACGCAATATTGCAGCATTCTGTGCCCACACTACAGAATTCACAAAATAACTTACTCATTGGGTAGAAGCACAAGATCATTAAATTATATGACATTAGCTGCATTTAATTCGCTAAGTCACTATCCATGTATTTATGTGGGAAAAAACGACCAAATTGCAAAGTTTGCTACTCGTTGTTTATGTGAGTACTCATTTGATTTTCTTTTTACCTTTTTACTTGAAATTGTTTCTTTTTGCCGCCTGACATCTTAAACAATAATTTTTCTGCGAAAAAGTTTTTCTTTTCACTTCAAAATGCACAGTAGGGAAAATACAACTTGTTATGTACACATAATTTTACTCGTTAAGTTCGCAATTTTATTTTTACTTTCCCATACAATTACAGTTGCAAGCTATAGATAGCTAGCAGCGGATAGCCAATAAAACACAGCTATAATTGCGGTAAGCATGGAACTATTCCAAATAAATTTGAATTTTTTAATGAATACAATTTTTGTATACTTTGCGGAAATAAACTTGTAGCAACAACAATACTGAAAAAATTTTAACATTGCAATCGCAACGTCTTATTCATTTTTCTAGACAAGAGGTTTCAGTAGGATATATTGTTACAAACACTCAGGATTTCACCCGGAGACTCAGGGTTTGGAGTATGATTTCCAGGTTTCCGGGTTAAAAACATATCGCTCAGGATTAAACATCAAGCCTAAGCTTAACTTTTATGTAGATAAGTACAAAATGTCTACCTTTTTTTTAAAGTGTACGAGTCAGAGAGAAAAAAGACTGATTTATTATCACGAATGCGTTATACCTACGGTGACCATATATTCAGGAGCTAAACCCGGGACAAAAAAAAAAGTGAAAATGACAACACAACAACCCACAAATAGAGTAAATAACAAAACTCTTATATTGGACTACTTCATAAAGTATTTATTGAATGGAAGAAATAAAAACTGTTGAACAATAACGAAATCTTCTTAACGTAATAAAATTAAAACTAAAGGTCTTAAAACTTAACTTTCTTTTTAAATAAGTAGAATAACTCAGCTTTCAGTGCTCTTTAGATAATAAATAACGAATGTTTATAATAATTTAGTAAAGCTAAAGCTGAAAAAAAAAAGGTTTTGCTTCAATACCACGTCGCTAAAAAAACATTTCTACCGAATATATCTCCTTCCTCAATACAATTCAAACTTTATTTTTATTGCTAAAATGTGAATTTATATAAAAAAATATATTATTATAAACATAAGTATATAAATAAAATAAAGGGTATTCAAATTACGCCGACTTTTTTTTTCAGGTACAAAGTAAATACATTTCGGAATTTAAAATGGAAGCCCTAGTTGCAAAAAAAGTTTATATAGCTTCTTTTACAGGCCTTTTAAAGACAACTATTATGACAACATATTATATTCAGGCCCGTGCGCAGGGGGGTTTTGGGGGTTCTAACCTCCCCCATTGTAAATTTTTTTACATAGACTTTTATTGACAATGTGTTCTCACTTACATAAAAAACAAAAAGACTTGCGACTCTTACAAAAAAAAAAAATTCACTTTTTATGAAAAGAAAAATTAATAATTTTATGAAAATATCAAATATGTATAAAAGGTACATATAATAAATTATGCACTTGAAAGTTTACTTATGTATATATATACCTTTCAAGTGGTACCCATTTTGTTGAGATTAGTTAAAAGCTTAGCAGCTTATACTCGTAGTAATTTTTGGAAGTTCATTCGCAACTTCCGATGTTTCACAAAACAGATCAAAGCGAAAATTGTCATTTAAATATCCTGTTATATTGCTCGAAAATTTTTCCCAACCAAATACCTCTTGAAACCTGTTGTGCCCTTATTGGCAAAGTCTTATAAGCTTTTGTCTGTTCGTAAACAAATGCTGTGACAACTTTTCCATGCGACGTTGTTTAAGACCCTACCTTATACCAACAGTGTCTGAAGATCAGCTAAACGTACAAAGATTTTTGGACAAGTTTTGTACAGTAACTCGAAGAACTATCCTCTTGCATAATGATAACTAATTACCGAGTCAGAACTTATGAATGTATGTGTATTAAGACGATAAGAAAAAATCGATTGTTTGAAATGCTAAGGTCTCCTAGTCTGAAATGGTTCCATAACCCGTAAAGTAAACTTCTACGAAGTCTTAGCCTATTTATTAAGAATAAGAAGTCGTGAGTTTCATCTGAAGTGTTCTTAAAAATGTTTATTGTCCTTTGATGCTGGTAAAATCAAACGAAATGTAAGTTAACTTTCAGAATACCAGTCAGAGGACAAGATAAAACCAGTAATTTGGCCAAAAAATTTTTATTTTTTGTGATATTTACTAGAAAATTGAAAAAAATAATATTTTTTTGTTTACCTGCAAACTTGTCAAAAATTCTTTAGTGGGACTTAAAAGATCTTTGAATACAAGGCACATAAAAAAAATTTATAATTATTTTTTATGTTTGGGTACCAAAAAAATTAAAAAAAAAACTTTTTTGGGCCTAAGAACTAGTGACAAATAATTTTTATATTTTTTGTTTCATGGACTTTAAAATGATATAACACATATGGGTCATTCTACCTCGTTTTTACATTCCAAATTTAGATTTCTCAAAATCAGATTTTTTTTTCAATAATTTGTCTAAAAATGTTCGACACGTGTTTTTGGAAAAAGTTTTTCCCGGACTTATTTTCGAAGATACGTAATTTGCGTAACTGCGTTGCTTTGATTCTTTTCTATTATACTGTTGATTATTGGATCTTGGCGTGGCGTGGCAACTCTGACCACCCTATGCTAAATTGCAAAATGATTGCTAAGATTTTATTTTCTCTCTGAAAAAAAATCAATAAAATTAAATATACCGCTAGTCGAAAATTTTCGATTTTAATTTTTAAATTGCAAAATTATTGCTTATAATTTAAGAGAAGGAAACTTTCAATACCATAATTAGAAAATAAACCTAAAATGCTAACTCTTATGCCTTAACGGTTTTTTGACCTGACGTGTACATTTTGAAATCTAAGCGTCCGAAAATTCATATATTTTTAAATTTTGTGATTTTCAAAAAATCGTATTTTCGAAATTAAGTCCGGAAAAACATTTTCCAAAATGACATGTCGAATATAATATATTTATAAAACAATTTCTGCATTTTTGTATTTTTTGTATGCTTTGTAATCAAAAATACTTTTTTTTTGAACTTCATAGCCTGACATGAAATATCCGAGTCAAACCCCCCCCCCCCCCTCCCCCCCCCCCTTAGATGATTTCTGCGCACGGGCCTGATTATATTTATAAATAGTTTAGAACCAATTGGCGTATGAATTGTTAAGACATATTCCCCTCTTTGTTATCTTTCAAGAGGCTCGGTAAACTATCTTTCTGAGCTGTTTAAAATGCACTTTAAAGTACTAAAATAGAACTCCGTGTGTCTTGTTGTAGAACTGTATTATATTTAATTTTATTTAATTATCAAATTATTTAATATACAAATTGTACAACTTTATTATATTCAATTTTATTTTATTATTAAATATAATTTTTACTTACGATTTGTAAATTTCCAAAGTCAGTGTCGAACCCATGTCTCAGCGATTCATAGTCCTGCGTGCTTTGTCAATGGCAAATCATATCTCTCTCACATTTGTTTTGTTAAGGCGACAAAAAATTAACAATAATGTGCCCTATCTCATGTGTCTCTGAAAACATGACATGTTATGTTTTTCAAACTGACTTATATGGCTACAGTATTAAAACTTAAGAGACATGCGTTCTCCTTATCATGATTTTATAACTTGTTTTAGCAAGATTTTATAAAACCAAATTTCGCTACAAAGCCGAAGTATCTTATTCATTTTGATACAAAGCTATTTTAAAAACAGCACTGTCTTGTAATCTAGATTTTTATCTTCATAGCTTCCCTGATACTACTAGAGTGGCTTTATGCTGACCAACGGGGTTTCATTGTTAAAACTTATATTAGGTATGGGAAAAGTTATTCAGAAGTTGGAAAGAAAAAGAAAGAACGAAAGAAAGAAAATTTCGTTCAAAATACGGTGAAGAAAATGCTCTGACAAACCATACTTTTAAACTTATTGATTAATTTGAAGAAACTGGTTCAGTTTAAGATCAGCAAAGCAGCATTTATCATCGTAGTGCTCGTTCAAGTAAAAATATTACAGCTCTTAGCACAATTGGTCCAAAAATTTATCGAAACTCCAAATTGCAACGTCATCAATATGAACGGAGCTCAATATCGAGAGATGGTTAGAATTTTTTTGTGGAGTCAATTGAAAGATATGATATGAAGAACATGTGGTTTCAACAGGACGGCACATCAACGGAATTAATTGATCTTTTGAAAGAAAAGTTTTGTTATCGAATAAATTTTCGAAGAACAGACATCAATTGGCAACCAAGATATTGTGGTTTGACATTGGATTTCTTATTATAAGATTTCTTGAAGAGTATAGATAATGCGGATAGTCCTCAAACTGGTGAACACCTCAATATCACAAGTTGATACATCATTGTACGAAAAAGCTATTCAAAATTTCTTAAAAGTTTGACAGCCTGAGCTAGCAAATGAGGTCACATGAACGACATTCTTTTTCGTTATTAACCGGAATCAACGTACTTTAAATTTCAGTAAAACTTAGTGAAGATTTAACAAAATTTATGTCTATTATTTAAAATTTAAAAAGATACCTCAAATTTGAACATCTTTTATAAAAAATTATCAATAAAAATCTGAAAACAAGCATAGAAATAAAAAACTTTTAAATAAAAATCACATTAATAACAATTTAATACTATACATTAATTCGAAATTGAAATTATCAATGGTTTTGTAGGCATTATCTTGAGGCAAAAGTCTTTATTCTAAAAAAAAAGGCAAAACAGATTCCAAAATGTTTCCTGAATATTTTCGTAAATTGTACGACTGTAATAATAGTACATTGCATTTTTTTTTATTATAAATTTGGAAAAGGAAGCGCCGATCTACCAAAATGTATTGAAAGCTGCGATAGCTGTCAAAGAAGAAATAGACGAAAATGCATTGTACGAACAAATAATTTTAATTGATTCCGGTATTACTAGAAATTGAAGATCTTTAAACTCGATTTTATTTGAAATGGGTGTACATTTTTCAAACCAGCAATGCATTTAAAAAATTGCCTAAACTTGTTGGGAAAACTTTATCATTTCCAATGAGCAAATGACAAAGTAAGCTTATGCAGAAAATATTTTTTTCATTATAGACCGACAGCTAGTGACAGAAATTTAGTGCTGATCAAATCACGTATGCTTTTCAGGACTTTGACAACTTACAGAATAAAAATTTGTGGATATGAGAGTTGGCGTCTGAGGCATTTCGAAGAAAAGCGAATTTGAAATTGCAATAAAGCCATTTTTAACCAATCGAACCACGTATGCTACGCGTACTATATCAAATTTTAGGGCGAAATATGCCATCAGCATCCATGGCATATGCACGTGTTGAGCTGGGCCTAAGAACCAATGTCCACCATTACACCATGTATGCCATATATAATACATTAATGCCATATATAATACATTAATGCCATATATAATACATTAATGTTTACACGGACATTTTTATCGGAAAACCATCGGCATGCATGCAAGACAGGGCCTAAGGGCTTTTGAAGACATGTAGTTGTGTAAAAAAAATGTCCATTTCAGAACAATCGAACCACGAATAAAATTTATTGCAAATTAAAGCTCTTACCTTACCTAAGGGCTTTTGAAGACATGTAGTTGTGTAAAAAAAATGTCCATTTCAGAACAATCGAACCACGAATAAAATTTATTGCAAATTAAAGCTCTTACCTTAAAATGTTTATGTGCAAACGATTGCTATGATGCTATAAAAACAGTCAGAATACGACGAAGTTTTTCATAATTTTGGACCCATCGAACCATGTATGCTCTATAGGGTTTCAAAATTCAAAATTTTGACTTATGTTTTTTTACAAACGGCACACACATCGACTGGGGCAATCGTACTAAAAATAAAAAATTTTTACTGAGCCTAGCGAACGATTTCATTTCTTATAATTCATTAAAAGTCAGAAAAATAAAATTCAAAAAAGCCTTCAACATATTGATGATTTATGTATAAAGTATTGTTCACATAAAGTTATATTGTCTTTTAATTTGCGTAAAGTTTCACTTTTATGTTTAATTGACAATTTAACATGTTTTGTAACACCCATTTTACGCGGTAATCGAAATTAAAATGCCAAACCTTACACAATTACATAGGTACTATTTATACATAAAATATCAACAACCAAGGCCGTACCCAGGATTTTATTTCGGGGGGGGTTTTAGATTTGAAATCGATTTAAGGTAGTGTCTATTCCTTGCAAAATCGTTTCTATATAGTGTCTGTCAAAAAATTTTGGGGGGGGGGGGTCTATCCCCTAGCTTCCCCCCCTAGATATGGCCCTGTCAAGAATTACTATCATAATGGTTTATTAACGAGAATGCTATAGAGAATATTCAAATTACATACATACGTTGTAAGTGAGGTAAAATTTATTTGAAAAGTTCCACTTACTGAGTCTGTAATGATAAAATCTACTTTTTGGGAACATCGAAGAGCTGTATTTATCGAGGATTGCGATTGACTTAACAGTAGAGCAATTTATTTACGCCGATGATGTTCGAAAATATAACGGCTTCACCTTCTTATCGAATTCGATCGCCGGTCGTCAAATATGGAGTATTAATCATGTCATCTGATGTACTTTAATATCTGCGGTACTCGAAGAGTGCGTTCAAAAAAATGATCAGAATGTTACCAATGATATGTATCCACACAAAATTCGAAGAAGTAAAGTGCTATTTGATCGGTTTGTATCACATTTAGAAACTAGGATGAATCTGTTTTCAGACGATGTTAGAAACGAACATTTATTTCAAATAAGCACAGAAAAAAGTACTGCACAGGAAGTTTAGAAGTTTCTCTTGGATATAGATATTATTGGCGAGCTGGTGCGCAAGCAGATGATTGAGAATTGCTCTATAGATCGAAAATGCTTCGCAAGGTACGTAATATAATAAAACAAAATTTTTAGTTTGGCCAGCTGCTCAAAGAAAAAGAAAACGAACGTCATCGAAAAAGTTCAAAAAGTACAAATAGAAAGACATTTGTTTGGTAGAGTCTTGGTTATTGCTTAAGCATCTTCGGGAAAAATAAACATGGGCAAGGTATGATTGTTAAACTCGAATATTACTTTAAATTTGTGAAATGATTGAACTTTATAGTCATGTTCATGCATTCTAATTAAATATTGCATTAGGTTTTGTCTTATCCTATTGCACAATTCCCACCATCTCTTTGTCCTAAGGATGGCACCATCAACAAAACCGATAAATTTGTGCTGCCAAAAATACTTACTAAGTCCGTGAAGAATCATGGAGAGCAAGTTAAAACAGATGTACTAGTAATCGATGACTTTTTTTATTTGTATCTGTTGAGGGAACTGCCTCTAAAGTTTGGCGATGTATCCTCTCAGATTTTAAAGAAGTTGACAATGTCAGAGGCCAACAAAATATTTATCGTATTTGATGAGTACAAAAGCCCATCAATGAAAGATAATGAACACATCTTTCGAGACAACTTTACTCAAAAATCATTTATCTCTGGTATGTTATAGTTTTCAACGAATAGAATATCTATATAATTAGACATCTATTGAAATGTATTAAAAATTAAAACTTATTTATATATAATTTATTAATGAGGTCCAAACCAAAATAGGCCAACAGATTTCAAAGTACAATTGAAAAATGTACTGTTCAAAGATGTTTTAGTATCATTTTTAATTGATCACTGGACCGCTCAGGATGCAGCTGCCATTGTTGGGGATAAAGAAGTACACATTCTTTATAAGATATGTTATTTAATTAAAACAATTACCGGTAAATGACATGCCAAATTATTCGAGACTTATGCCTGGTTTTCACTATGTCATTTTCAATGGAAGATATTGTCAATTTAATGAAAACGGATTGTCATATGTCGTCATTTGCGTTTGTTGTCAATTATAACCACACAACAGGCAGATAAGTCAGTTGTTTTTGTCATTTAAAATGACATAGTGAAAACCAGGCATTAGATTGCGAAGGCCATGAGGAAACTGACACAAAAAATGTGTTTCTTCTGAGCCACCCTAATGACGCTTGCAATGCAGTTATTCAATGCTCTGACTCAGACGTTCTCGTCATTCTGCTCGGTAATGTGGCAAATTTATCGATAACCATAAATGTTTGGCGGTTGTTTGCCACAGGCAATCATCGCCAATTTGTGATTATTTCAAAAATTTACGACGACCTTGGCAACGAACTGTGCTCAGCCTTACAAGCCTTTCACGCCTTTACAGGCTGTCACTTTTAATCCTTCTTTTTATAGGATGGGTAAAGCCAGGCCTTCGAAGATTTTTCAGGGAAATAGAAACTTCATAAAAGCCTTTTCGGTTTGACATAACACAGATAATGAAGAGCACTAATCTTTTAAATAATTTAAATATTTGTGTGCGCAATGTATAATATAATCAGTTGATGAAGCTCACATCCGTATTTTTGGGAACGATTTTTGTATGTACGACAGTACTGAATCGTTTGCTAAGGGCATTTCAAAATTTATTTCAGGAATGTTGCCACCGTGCAAAAGAGAGCTTGAACAGGAGCTACTTCGTACCTTATATATAAGCAATTTATAGAGGAACGCGACAAAATCCTTTTCAACTATGCTTGAACCAACTACAGCTTTCATTGGTATGAAGGCGCTGAAGTTCCTCAATTTGTAGCAGGAATATAGTACTCAGCAAAAATTAATGCAATTCAAAACTATTGTGATGGAAATGTAAACTACGTTGAATAAAATAATAATCTGTAATCATGTCCACCCTTTTTATTTGGATGATATCTTTTTCATACTACTTTTAAGATAGGCGTCAAAAACTTTTTAAAAAATGCTATATATAACTGATACCTCGGCCGATCTGTATGTTGTTCAGACAAATTACATGAGCAAATAATTTTTGAATTAATTCCAGAAGGGCTGGTTCAATTGGTCTTAAATTATCTCAAACGTGACATTTTTTTATATTTTTTTTATTTTATTAACACGATTGCCTTAGTGGATTCGTATTTATTTTATTTATTTATTTATTTATGAGTTCAATCTCTAGTACAACAAGATATATATCTTATGATTAGAGTACTAGATAATTATAAATGTATAATGTTTTATGATTTAATCAGAATTAATATACTTAAATTACGATTAAAATAAACTACAATTGACCGACAAAAAAGGTTAAAAAAAAATTATCACTTATAATAAGATAATAAAGAATGAGAAACAAAGGTTAGAAACAAAATCAGATAATAAAAACTTAAAAAAATTTAAAAACTTAAAAAAAAAATGTAAATAAAGAAATACTTAGCATATCATTGCAAATTTGACAAATGCATAAAGAGTTGATTTTTAAATTGCACAGAGTTTTTATTAGATCTAAGGTTAGATGGAAGAGCGTTCCAAAGGCGTATGGAATAGATAAAAAATTGCCGTTCAGAGGTTAAACAGGTATGGCGTATCTGTAATATTTTCTTTCCACGATTTGATCTAAGGAAGAATAATCTATTAAAACGATACTGAGGTTTCATCGTAAAAATTATTTTATGCAACAGAAGCAGAGTTCGGAATATTAAAAGATTTTCGAGTGTTAAGTTATAAAGTCGTTTTGCATATTGAGAGACGTGGTCAGTGCGTTTAAGTCCAAAAACATATCTGGCTACATTGTTAAAGACTACATTTAGCTTTTGTTTGGAGGAGTAATCACAGTTAGCGAAGACTTCACAACCATATATGAGAGAAGGAATCAAATAGGTCTTTGCAAGTAACAATCTAATCCTAAGGGGTGTAAAGAATTGGGTTATTCGTAGCACACGAAGCATCCCGTAGACTTTGCCTATAGAGTTATTTATGTGGTTGTTCCAGGAAAGCTTTCTGTTGAAAATGATGCCAAGGTTCTTAACTGTTCCAACATGATCAATACAATTGTTTTTTAAGGTAATTTTTGGAGCATACGAAAGATCTATGATCCTTTTACTGATGACAATACACTTAGATTTGTTTGGGTTAAGACATAAACCATTTAAATCGGCCCAATTTTCTATTCGAGATAGATCTTCATTGATTTTGTTTACGCAATTTACAATGTATTCTCGATTACAGCTAACATACAACTGCACATCATCAGCGTATATATGAATTTTGCAATTCCTTAGAACTTTAGGCAAATCATTTATATAAATAGAGAAAAGCAGCGGTCCTAGGATAGACCCTTGGGGAACTCCTCTTTTGATGTGTAGAAAACTGGAAGTAAATTCACTAGTATGGACGGCTTGCGACCTGGAGGACAGGTATGATCGTATTAAATTAGTTGCAGTAATTGAAAAATTAAACATTTTGACCAATTTGGTAAGTAAGATGTTATGATTAACACTGTCGAAGGCTTTTGAGTGGTCTAGGAGTATTAAAAATGATATTTCGTTATCATCAAGCCCACCTCTGACATCCTCAACAACATCAATTAAAGCTGTAGTGCAACTATGCTTAGCTCTGAAGCCTGACTGTCGATGAGTTAATAGCTTATTGGTAGAAATAAATTCACTAATTTGCCGGTGCAATATAATTTCAAATGCCTTGGACAAAAAAGACAAAATGGCAATAGGGTGTTCATTGTTAGATTTAAGGATAGGAATAATTTTAGCTTTTTTCCATTCATATGGAAATACTGAGGTTGTAAGGATATTATTAAATATGTGGGTTATGTAGGGAAGTAGGATCGGGAGTAAGGCTTTTAAGAAAATAGGATGAATCTCGTCAAATTCAATCGCGTTAGACTTTACATCAAGGAAACTCTTTAGTACATCTGCTTGGTTAACACATCTGAAGCTAAAATTGATGCTATGACTCAGAGGGCTCGTGGAATTTAAGTAGGAGTTACTAGTGACTGATGGTATAGGCAGATTAACGAATTTATCATTGAGCTCATTAACCTCAATCGGATAACTTTCCACACCGCAACCTTTTCCAATGCCAATATTTCGAATTTCCTTATAAGTTTTCTTGCTACCAACCGCATTCTTAAACTTATCATTATAAAAGCATACTTTACTTGATTTAATTTCGGCAGTAACTTTTTTTCTCAGTTTCTTAGAGTTGAGTATGTAATTTCAAAAATATCTTATATACATGACTATTTAATAAAAGCCTAAAGGGCATACATGCTCCGAGTTTTTCAAAATTTGGTCAAACTTTATTGTGCTTATAGCGTCTGCCGTTAATTATGCCCCTTTGAAGGAGTATGCCGTTATGTGTATCTTGTAAATGACCTTGTCACTTAGATTATATTACGTCCCGGTTCGATTGTTCTGAAATGAAATTACATGACTTCAAATGCCCTTAAGCCCTGTCTTACATGTTTGCCGATGGTGTTCCGATAAAAATATCTTTGTAAACATTAATGTATTATATATGATACATAAGGTTCGATTGACTTAAAATGGTATTTTTTTACATATGTAATAGTGGGTATTGCCCTTTAGACCCAGCTCAACACGTATATGTGCCATGAATGCTGATGGCCACGTAGCATACGTGGTTCGATTGGATAAAACTGTCTATTTTCATTGCAATTTCAAATTCGGTTTTCTTCGAAATGCCTCAGACGCCAACTCTCATATCACTAAATTTTTATTCTGTAAGTTGTCAGAATCCTGAAAGGCATACGTGGTTCGATCAGCACTAAAATTCTGTCGCTAGCTGCCGGTCTATTATGAAATTGTCAACATCGAGATAGTAGGGACGTCTGAATGCAAATGAAAAGGTTCAGGTCAACTCAGAATCAGCTCCGGTCAAAAGTTTTTACACTCTGGGCGACCAGAAAACGGCATACACCGTGACGGAGTCGGACTCCTTCTCAGCAAACTGGTCGCTTTCTTTCGCTGTGGGGTCTCTTTAAAAGTAGAGCTATGAACATGACAGTATAGTATATACTCATTGAAACAAGACCGATGCAAAAATTTGTGAAATTTTCTATTCTGTATCAAATTCTACGAAACTTTTTAATTTTTTTTTATTGTAACATGTTTTGTGGGTGTTAACCGCACTTTTCCGCTTTGGGTTTTGTTTTTTGTATGTGTTATGATTCTTAACATGTTCATACCACAAGGTGAAGAAAAGTTATTTGACAGTTTCTTACACCAATACGCTACCAAAACAGCCATTATATAATCGAGAACCGTTATTTTCGAAAAGCCGACACTATAGATATAGTAAGCGATATTTCTGATGCTCATATGTCACGGGTGGCTGTTTAAAATATATTGAAGTCTTTTGTGGCAAACATATCTAAAAGTGTGTAAAAGTTTTCTGATTTTTTTAGTTTTCCCCCAAATAATCGTCAAATTTAAGAACTGGCCGAAGAGTTGTGGAGAAAGCCATAATGGAGCGATGTGCACCAACTCACTCATTACTGAACGACCTCAACGAAGCCGGCGGCGACATATCGCTCAATACATAGCGGTGCCAATTAAAAGAAAATGGCTTGATATGCCGACGTCCTGCAAAAAAGCCAAAAACTTACAAATTCTATGTGCAAACGGAGGCAGTGTTGGGCTCAGATCCTTCGTAACACTCCCAACGACTACTGGAAAACAAGAACTTACTTTAATTCAGTTAAATGCAGTGAACTCCACGAAAATTCTCAGAAATTTTCTTTTGAGTAATTTCTTATATTTTTATTTACTTAAGGGTCATTTTTAGCAATGAGTACCGGCTGGAAGCAGAATCCCAAAGGGTCAGATTTCTTGTCAGAAGGTCTCAAGAGAGATACTCAGGCAGCTGTCTAGCTCTAACTGTGAAAAACTCACTGTCTGTTGTGATTTGGAGCCACGATATACTCTTTTTGATAAAGCGATGCTCTCCGAACAGTACATTAACATTTTGAAAAATATTTTGCTGCATTACATCGAGACATTAGGTCATCCCAAGAATAAATACACATTCATACAAGATGGAGCGCCTTGCCATACATCCAAAGCCTTAGTCGGGCAATTCGACGGACTTAAAAAGCAATTGAGATTTGCTAGTCTTATTTAAAATCTCTAGTTTATAGGCGGAGAAATTGCTCAATTGAAAAAAAACATTCGCTTCGTGTGGGATAATTGATTCATCTTTAAAAGAAATGATAGTCAATTGTATTTCAAGTATGATGAGGAGAATTAATGAAGTCTTAAAATCTAGAGGAGGAAACACAAAATATTAAATTTTTTGTTCCTTTACAATTGTTGGAGTTATTCTCTATTATTAATTAATGTACTTTGCGCTTGTAATTTTTTTCTGTAAAATACTTATTTAATCCTTCTAAACATAACTCTTTAAAAATATCCATACTACATGTTTCAATAAAAAAAAATTGCACGTTATTTATTTTATTTGAGAAATATTTAAAATATTTAATATAGTTTTTATCGGTCATAATTTAATGGGTAGCCACAGTAGTTCAATATACGATTCAGCTGAGGTCGCAGACATTACAACGAAAGAAGCGTTTTATAGCCAACTAATGGCTACGGTAAGCTCGTCACACAAAAAAGACATTCGTATGGCTATGGGCGACTTCAACGCCAAATTGGGAAGCGACAACAATAACCTCAGACATGTTAAGGGCCGACATGACGTCGGCATCAAAAATGAAAAAGGTGATTTTTTAACCCAGTTCTGCAGTGACAAAACATCTTGTGGTTGGAGAGACATTGTTTGAGCACAAACTGAAACATAAAAATACGTAGATTTCACCTGATCACCGCACAAAAAACCAAATAGACCATATCTGAATAAAGAGATGATGTAAAAATAGCCTTCTTGACGTAAGAGTCAAGAGTATCACTGACATCGGGTCCGATTACCACTTCCTAGTGGCTACTTTTCGACTCAAGATAGTATACATTAAACAGGCCTCGCAGCAACCAGAAATTTTACCCCACATAAACTCAAGGATACCTTCCTACGCGATAACTTCATCGACAATGTAAAAAGGCCCAACGACATTAATACTCCAGACTCAATCGAATCCAAATGGCAAAACATCACGCCGCAATTTATAACACCCCGTGAGTAGCACGTAAGATGGCAGGCAACAAATACGGGCCAAATCGGCCAATAAAAAGCAAAAATGATAGCCTTTTAACGATTACAGATGACCACATTTTTTAGGAACCATCCTATATCTGAAGACTGGCTCATAGGAGCCTTAGTAAAAATTAAAAAAAAAGGGACTTAACGCTATGTCAGAACTACAACGGCATCATGATCCGATCAATTCTGTCCAAGGTCGTGACAAAAATCCTCCTTACCAGAGTCAGACAAAAAAAAGAACACTTATCCGAATACAACAGGCAGGATTTCGCCCGATCAGGTCGTGTATTGATCAAATTAATACCCTTCGAATTATTGTAAAGCAGATAAATGAGTGGCAGGTTTCGTTACATCTAACTTTCATCGACTACAGTACTGCATTCGACAGCATCGACCGAAATTTCATCTGGTATACATTAAGCAGACGAGGTGCAGCATCCAAGATTATTAACACCTGATGGCGGTACCAATATGGACATCCATGCTAAAATCAATAAAGCAAAAGGTACCTTCGCTCAGCTTCGTAATGTCTGGCAGTCCTCATTCTTATCAACTCAAAATGTTTAGTAAAACGTGAAACCAGATATTTGTACGGCTGTGAAACCTTGTTAACAAACCTCACCCTGCTCCACAATTTACAAGTGTTCACCAAACATTGTTTTCGCCGAATTCTGAAAACTTGAAGGCCTAGAATTATTTCCAATGTTGAACTGTTTATCAGATGCCATCAAGATCCTATTTCCATTCAAATCAATCGACGAAAGTTGAAATGGACTGGGCACACGTTGCGGAAATTACCCATTAAAGTCTGTCAGGAGAAATGTTGGAGAGGATTGAAGGCACTCGCTAATGATCGTGCGCGTTGGAAGAATTTTGTAGAAGCCCTATGTGAGGAGATACAGGACACAATAAGAATACGCAGACGAAAATAGTATACGTGTTATTATGTTAAGACTTCAGACTTTTTGGTTACCCTTGCAGGATAAGTTTGCAATAGATTGTGTATTGTGTGTTTATTTTTTAGTTTATGCAGTACTTACTCTGGCATGAGGTCAATTCAGTACCTCATTGATATGATAATTCAAAAATTACACTGTGTGAGGTGAAATTCGAGGAGCATCGACTGATGTCAACTCACGCTAATCCGCTGAGCTCGAATCTGCTTTTGAACTTCGAGCTATACGTCAGCGTCTCAACAACGTCCCTTTTCAAGATTATAGCTTGGTTACTTTTTTGCAACATATAACACCAAATTTGTTGAACTGTGTTATTAAAGATTTTTATTAAATTTTGCTATGAAGAGTTTTTCTCATAATCAGTCAGAAAATAGAAATCGCATACAAAGTTAAAACTCTTCTAAGGTGATTCATTTTTTGAAATTATACATTGTATCAGAGATTACTGTTTACTAAGGATAAATTCCTAATACATACATATTATGGAAATTGTTATTAATAAACGAAAGAAGTCGTTTCTTGAAGTTTATTTAAAATTTTTATTCAGTGTATTTTAACTTAATTAAACTTATCTAAGCTAATTTAATTTCATGTTTATTTATTTTTTAGGTATACAATGCTTGGGGCAAATCTAATATGTGAACAAGATTGGCAAAAGCTACTTAAAAATACTTCAACACCTAATGGTCCTGTGCCCTCAGCTCGGAAAGGAAAAGTGGGAAGACCTAGACGAAATAAAGAATAATCATTTAAAACATTTTTATTCGATTTAATTCTTACAATTGCAATAAATAATAGTTAAAAATTAATGATTTTTTATTTAGGTCAAATAAAAAAACACTGAGAAATAATAAAGAATTGATTTACAAAAAAAAAGTATTCTCAAAAAAATTAAAGCAACTTTCTTATATTATGTTAAATACTTACGTCAAAAAAGCATAAATATTGGAGAAGTTAAAAAATTTTATGACTTAAAAAATTTTTTTTCCCTTTTTAGACAATGAGATAAAGAAATCATTGTCGAAAATCTGAAAATTTTTCACAGCTCAAAAAGTACGATAAGATCACATATAACCATGGATGGGCAACATCGATTCAGTTCCACTTCAGCATGAGCAGAACTTCATATGGTTGTTGTACCACAGCATGGAATCAAAGTTTTGCGTGCATGCTGGTGCCCATCATTGCATATATCAAAAATTTCTTGTACATTGGGATTAAGCTCATCTAAAAGTGAGAAAAGCTTATTTTTTTAGCGGAAGCGTATCCCATATTGTGCTGATGAGATAGAAATTGCATTGTTGGCGTCTGTACTCAAATTGAGCGACTATAAAAGGCCCAGGTTATAGTCTGGGAGGCAGCGTTGCAAATAACATAATCATTTCATCCTGTTTGATTCCTATTTTTAATTATTCATATCTGGCAGTAATATAGTGATCTAAGCGACAGACCATGAAAAATGCAAAACTATCTCTCGGACTATTAGGGGCGGCCTGCATTAAGGTGAATCTGGTCATCAAAGGTTTTGCCACTTACCAGACTCAACCCTATATCATGAGATAGCGTAAGTTTTTTCTCAACTATCATTGATTATAAAACGTGCACATCGGACTTGGAGGTACAAAATTCATGTTTACTGTAAGTAGACCCAAGTATAATAGAATCAAAACTTAGTAATTCCATAATTTTAAACTCGAAAACGATTTCTCGATGAAATACAACAAAAGTATTAGCTGATGGAGCGTTCGAACTCGAAACGATATTGGAAAGCTGCAACAAAAGATAAACGAATCAAAAAAGACTCAAAATCAGTGATGCCAATTGAATTTCATAAAAGGTCGAGATGGCTTGGCTCAAAAGTTGCCAGAAAGCGGATATAAAAAGTAGCTATACGTAAAATCTTTAATTTTAGATTTTTATTAAATAATGAGGACGTCCCGAAGGTAGATGGTGTGTAATTGCGGAACTGGAACTTCAAATATAAGTTAAAAAAATATGGTTCTATGTATTTGTACGTCTCGCCCAAACTTTGAGTCTGAAACAAAGTCTTACGCAATTTTCCTAGCTGTGCTACTGTCGTCACTGAACAGTGTCCTTCAATTAATAATGTAAGCGTTCCTTCTGCTTTGCAGGAAGGTTTTGCATAATCATCTTTAACATATAGCAAAAATTTTTGCATCAATTTTGAACTTGTATTTTCTTTGTGATTTTTTCGTTCAGTGTGTTTTTTACATCACAAAAGATTTTAAGGACAATGCATTACTTTCAGAGCATTACCTTGAACTGGTCTTAATCATCCTTTGAACTCAGCGTCGTTCTCTCCCATTATTGGTGCAATTCTTTCTCTTGTGAGGCATATTCATTGCTCACGAATGTTTTAAGATTCGGTGATTTTTCTAATTTCTTACTTCTTATTTCAATTTATTTTAAAAAAATTGATATTTTTCCCAAAAAAAAATTTAATATCACAATCGAAAAGAACCTAGAAATATTTAACGATTTCATCTTATACAAGTCATGGTACATATCGTCTTGTCATAGTGTAAGTGTTTTATCAGAGAACATTGAATGCAGAGCACTGGATGTGACGCCCTTTTGTTGCAATTTGTCAAATTGTCTGATACCAAACCGAACTATTTCTTGCATTTGTGTGTAATTTCGCTCAACTACCTGTAATCATAATCTTATTAAAGCGATTTAAGTTTTCGCTTCTTTTGCTTCGAAGGAAGGTTCTCTCGTCTAAATTCGACAATTTTACGTTCGAGCTTGTCTAAGTTTTTCCTAGTATTTTTGAAATATTTATTAACACTACATCAAATAACTCTCTCAATATAGATTTTAATGTTTTACTTGTATAGACGGTAGGCATGTCCGTGAACTGATTTCTCCCATTTTCAAGCCCAAGAAGTTTGTTTGAAAATATGGTGGCATGTGTTCCAAATTTCATTAAATTATTTTTGCTCGATTTTACCATAATCGCGAATTTCACAGACAGACAGACGGACATATCTAAATTTACTCAGTGGTGACGCTTATCAATAATATATATATTTATGTATACCTGCCATGTCCCCCTTTACGCGTTATAAATGGAATGACAATGTTAATATATGTGTGTAGGGCATACAAATAATGGCATAGGTTTAGGCTTAGGTTTTAAAATTTCGAATACCACTACAAATAATTTTGAATTGCCAACTTTTTAAATAGAAAAACTCATGGCATACTAAGACTTGCTGTTTAAAGTTTCCGAAGCGTCTAATATTGTTTTAAAATTTGCGCTTAATTTCACTTCAACAAAAAACTACCATGATGTACTTGCCATAGTCATCGGTCGATTTTTCGATCACTTGAGTTCTCAGTGTAACTAACTTCAAATAAATAAGTATAAAATAATAAGTATGGAATGAAACTGATTTATTAAGAAACAACTTTTGTAAATAAAAATGCATTTAAATTTGTTACATTTTGTAGCTCTTTATACATAAAAAAAAAATAACTTTCTAAGCATATTTTTTTCTACGTATAAAACCTTAGCAGCATCAGGGGAAGTTATGAAGGCAAAAATCCAGCTTACAAGACAGTGATGTTTTTAAAACAGCTTTGTATCAAAAGTAATAACATATTTCGTCTTTGTAGCGAAATTTGGTTTTACGATAGCCGTGTTTTTTTGACTCGGGTATAAGATAATTATCTCAGTGGCAAAAAAACTGCTATCGCCACTTAATTTTTTCGTAAATCAAATTTGGCTGCTCTGCCGTAAAACGACTGTCGAACAAAAAAAATACAATTGAATTAAATCAAAACAATCCACTTCCTTTGCATTTTTCTGGGTGAGCTAACAAAAAATAAATATTTAATTAAAGTAAATCAAAATATTAAAGAAACTACCTTTTTAAGAGGAAAAACTGGTGAAATTTACATTTTAAGACTGACTAAAACTGTCAAATGTAAATATGTAGGCTTTGCCTATTTGACGTCTAGAATTGAAATATTTTTGATCAAAAATTGAAAACTTTATGAGACTGTGCTGCCAAATCGCATATTAACCAGCCCTATTGTGAATGCTCCAACGCTTATTTGGATGATAAATATTTAAGCAGGTATCCGCGTCAAAAAAAGGGCTTATATCTTTCTAGAAAAAGACATAGAATCATCATAAAGAGACCGCATGTCTATTATGTCTTAATGTTGTAGCCATGTACATAAGTCAGTTGAAAATCATGACGTCTAATGTTTTCAGAGACACATGAGAAAGAGTACATTATTGTCAATTTTTGTCGCTTTACCGAAACAAATATGAGAAAGATGTGATTCGCCTTTGACACATAATATAAGACAGGTAGCCTAATACAAGGTGAGATGAAAAAACTGCAACCAACTTCAGACTGCTGTCATTTCTAAAACGCTCATCCCACAGCTGTCAGATTTATTCAAGTGACAGCTCATTATATTGTTTACAAGCGCACAAAAGCATTTTGGTGGAAGTTTTTCAGAAAAAAAGTTATTCGTGATGGAATTCAAGCGTGATAGTGTGATTGCTTTTCATTTGGCTGGAAAACCACAAGTGGCTATCGTTAGAGCCCTTCAGCATTTAAAAGTGAATAAATCTTTTGTGTCTCATACCATTGCTCGTTACCGTGATACTGGCAGTCAAGCGCGACGCCCAGGAAGTGGACGAAAAAAAAACAGCAACATCGGCAGAAATGGTTCGAAAAGTGAAGAAGTGACTTGAACGAAATTCGCGTCGCAATGGCCGAAAAATGGCTCGTGAGCTGAACATATCACAATATGCATTCGGCAAATATTGAAAAATGAGCTTGGACTAAAGCCATTGAAGTTCCAAAAAGTGCAAGATCTTACCGATGCACAAAAAAAAGTTAGACTCGAAAGAGCCAAAGAGTTGCTTCGCTTGGCCGAAAGTGATGAACTGCCACCCAAGAATGGTTAAGAAATGAGGTTCCTCGCTTCATTTCCACCGCACAATGGCCACCAAAAATCTCCGGATGCTAATCCGTTATACTATTGTGCATGGGGTATTTTGGAAAGCAAGGTTGGCACTAAAAAATACCAAAGTGGGCCAAACTACCGCAGAGCAACTTTCGGGTAGCGTGTGACGGTTTAATTGGCCGTTTGAAGGCCATAATTCGTGCCAAAGGTGGCCACTTCGAAAAATCTAAGCTGATTCTAAAATTTGATGTTATTTCCGACATTTTTTGCTTTCATTCAATAAAATTTAAAAAAAAATGATAAAAATTATGGCGTTTTACTTTGTTGCAGTTTTTTCATCTCACCCTGTAGGTAGGTAGCGCGCAGGACTATGAATCGGGAGGACATAGGTTCGAGACTGCATTGGCAAATTTATAGATAGAAAGGAAAAATGAAATTTGATGGTAAAAGAAAATCGATAATAATATGAGTAATATAATAAAGTTTTATATTTTGCATATTAAACAATTTGATAATAAAAAAAAAAAAATATGTACAACAAAGTTCTACAAGACACGCAAATTTTATTTAGTGTTTAAAGGTGTATTTTATAGCTCAGAAAGATAATTTGCTGAGTCTCTTAAAAGATAACAAAGATGGGAAATTGTCTATATATGTACTTTGTTACGCTCGGCTTTTAAAAAAAGAACGAACTCGCGAATCGTTAGTGCCAAGCACTAAGATTCCCCGGGAAGGGTCGCAGTTTCCCAAAGCAGCATTTCGGCGTACGCATAGAAAAATTTAAGTCGAAAGAAAAACACAATATTATTATGTGTTCATTGATTTTTACAAAAAAAAATAACTTTCCTAACTGTTGGCAGAGGAAGAAGAACCCCGGGTCGCTATTTAAAAAAAAATTATCATATGCCTACGGCATAATGGTCGCTTGTCTATGGCATTTCCCCTCACTCCTTTGCTCAACCAAGATTCATCCTAATCCTTTTTTAAAATAAGAAGAAAGATTTTATTTTGCTTAGGATAGTATCAATTTCAATGTTTTTTTTATTAATATAATATAATATACTTTTAATTCAAGAAAACAAATTATTTTTATCTTAACCAAAGTTCATAGCTATAATAAAGAAAAATATATAAAATAAAATAAAGTTAAATCTAACTTAGCTGGAAAGCACAGGCTGATGTAGATGCTGCAGAATCGGGTTGTTTTGCTGTTGGTGATGTTGCTGTTTGTTGCCTTGGTAGTGGCTGCTACCATTGTTGTTGGTTTTATCTTTGTTTTTGTTAAATTTAATTAAATTTATTTTTTAACTTTACATAATTTTCAACTCTTTTTTGTACGAGTTTTTTCTCAAATAAGATTTTGTTATTGTCCTTTTCTTTTTCTTTTTTTGTTTTTGTTTTATTTAAATTTTTTCTAAATTTCGTCGCTTTTCTTATATGTGTGCATATGCCAGCAGCTTGCATATAATGAAATTCACTTTTACACTTTTCCGTTTATGTTTTAGGTCTAATTTTTTTTCGTTGAAATTTTCACAAATCAGCAGAAGATACAATAAATTTAGACTTTGTTCATTCGATTTTTTTACACATTAAATTTTCTCCTTTAATATGCAACTATCAACAATTAACACAATTTATATATAAAATATCACCTTTATATCTTATTTATGCAATAATGTTCTGTTTTATTAAAGGTTTTTATATTTATTTAAATATGTCGAAGAGAAAAAAAGTAATTTACTCGCGAAATTTTCTTATATATCTGTTCTTTACTCATTTCTTGCTTTTTTTCTTTAGTTTCGTTGCACCTAAAGAAAGAAAATGCAAATTGCGTTCTAAATTTTGTGGGTAGCTAGAAACTTTTGTTAACTTTGCTTTTCTGAAGAGTTTTCCTTAAATTTACGCACATTTTTCAATTTTAACGAGAGGAAAAGATTGTTGCAAATTTTTTTACCCTTTTGATATTTTTAACACCAAATTATTTTGGTAGCACTTTATATTCTTGGTTTTCACTAAGTTTGTCATACGATTTTTTTTGTTTGGTATATAAATTTTCACCAATTTGTTAAAGCAAAACACGTTGTTTTTTTTTTTTTTGCTTCAAGAAACGTTTTTTAATTTCCAGAACACCGGATTTCAACAGACACAAGAAATTAGAAAAAAATATCTTTACTTAAACAGCACGCAATGAATCTTTCAGCTTATACCGCTCGACTGCTCGCTTTGATGCCAAATTTCAACTGCCTCGCAACAATTTATGTCACGCGTTGTCAAGCGATTTCAATTTTTCTTTTTTTCAAGTTCCACGCTTACCAACTGTCTCCAATACTTTTCGTTTCTTTGTCGGTTGCCACGTCAGCATTCTCCGTCTCAACTTACTAATACATTCATACTTATGCTACCTACCCAATGTGCACAAAAACGGATGCGGATCCGTAACGGATCCGAAACGGACCTCAAAAACGGGAAAAAACCGGAATCCGCTTTTTCGTATCCGTAATGGATTCGAATCGGACCTCAAAAACGGAAAAAAAACCGGAATCCGCTTTTTCGTATCCGTAACGGATCCGAAACGGACGTCATATACGGATCCCTTTCGGATTCGTTTTTCATGTCCGTAACGGATCCGAAACGGACCTCAAAAACGAAAAAAACCGGAATCCGCTTTTTCGTACCCGTAACGGATCCGAAATGGACGTCATATACGGATCCGTTTCGGATTCGTTTTTCGTGTCCGTAACGGATCCGAAACGGACATCATAAACGGAAAAAAACCGGAATCCGCATTTTCGTATCCGTAACGGATCCGAAACGTACGTCATATACGGATTCGTTTCGGATTCATTTTTCGTGTCCGTAACGGATCCGAAACGGACCTCAAAAACGGAAAAAAACCGGAATCCGCTTTTTCGTATCCGTAACGGACCCGAAACGGACGTCATATACGGATTCGTTTCGGATTCGTTTTTCGTGTCCGTAACGTATCCGAAACGGACCTCAAAAACGGGAAAAAACCGGAATCCGCTTTTTCGTATCCGTTACGGATCCGAAACGGACGTCACATACGGATCCGTTTCGAATTCGTTTTTGTGTCCGTAACGGATCCGAAACGGACATCATAAACGGAAAAAACCGGAATCCACTTTTTCGTATCCGTAACGGATCCGAAACAGACGTCATAAACGGATCAGTTGTCGGCTGAAATTCCACTCGAAAAAACGGAAGAATCGTCCGTTTTGTCCTATCCGAAACGGACGTCATAAACAGAAAAAAAACGGAATCCGCTTTTTTTTTATTATTAATATAAAAGGCAGTTTTCAAGATATTTTCAATAAACAAATACAATTCTCTACTCCATTTTTGCTTTTTATATATCTTTAAATTAAAAAAATAAAAAAAAATTTTTAAAAAATATGTCGTCGCCGGGGTTTGAACCTGACCTTCCCTCTGCTTATCAAATAGTTGTTGCATGCGTAGCTTAACAACATCAGCCACCGCCTTACATATTTTCTGCTGGCTAAAAGTATAATACTTGAAATAGCAATCGACAACTGCTCAAAATGAATCTACACTTTTTCATTTTGATAGAGAAGTAATTAAATTTAAGTATGTCATAAAAATAATGGAAGTAGCTGAGTTGGTTAAGATGAACATATTTGAACAGTGGCATGGCGCAGGACGCGCAGGTTCGATTCTGTTCGGTGGCTGGTAAAAAAAAAAGTTTCCTTAATGCGATTTACTAATAACACTAATTTGATGAAATTAGCATTAAAAGAAATAAATAGATGGAAAATAAATAAAAATTAAAAAAAAAAATAGATTTGGGAAGAATAAAAAAAAAATTTTTTTAATTGCGTTAATTTTTTTGTACAGTAAAATCCGCATTATTAAAGAAAAAGGTTGTCTCGAATCTGTTTTATTCAGAAAAACGAATCCGAAAAAGCGGATTCCGTTTCGGATCCGTTACGGATCCGGGAAAGCGGACGATCCTTCCGTTTTTTGAGAGGAATTTCATCCGACAACGGATCCGAATCGGATCCGAAACGGATTCCGTTTCGGATAAATAATCCACAGGAACGGATCCGTTTGGCACATTGGGTTGTTTATCATGAGCATTTCGTTAGAATGTGTGTGTAGTAGTTTTTATTTATTTTCATTTATTTAGATTAGTCAATGAATAAATCTTACACACTAAATGAACAAAAATCTTAAAAAGAAATTCATAAAATTTATATATAAAAATACAATTCAAAGGCTTACACTATTTTACAAAACATTTATTATGTTTACAAATTAGCTAATAATCTTTTAAATGCTTCCCTCGGAATCGCGAAATCTATCATTTCAGTTAAATTAAGATTATTCAAATCATTTAGAGCTCTCGTAATTGAGGCATTCAGGGAATAGTTTGTTCTGCAAACCTGAAAAGAGAACAAATTGCAGTGCCGTAGAAATCTAGACGGCACTTTGAAACTGATAATCTCAAGTAAACAGGGTCAGTCAAAATGACCTGAAATAATATCATGCGAAGCAACCATTCTCCTTAATTGAAGTGATTTAAGGTCAATTAACAAACAGCCTGAACTGTAAGATGGTAAAGGTTGCGTGAAAGTAATACTGCTAAGCGCAATTTTAATAAACCTTTTCTGGACTCTCTCTAGTCGATTTGAATGAACAGAAAAAGAGGGATACCAAATTAAAGAAGCATATTCAAGCTTTGATCTAACATAAGCTGTGTATAAAACTTTACGTGTATATGTATCTTTAAAATCAATACTATGTCATCTAACAAATGCCAACATTGAATAACATTTAGCTATTACAAAATTTATGTGATTTACAAATTTCACTAACAGATCATAAAGAAACAAAACAAACTGATGACTTGCAAAAAGTTACAAGGTAACATTTTGTTTTATTTAAAAATAATTTATTTTGCATTTACCAAAAAAATAGATTAATTTAAGTCATTCTGGAGGGCTATTATATCCAAAGGGCTACTTATTTTGAGGAATAATTTTAAATCATCTGCATAAAGAAGAAACCTTGCATTTTTAAAACAGGAGCCAATATCATTAATAAAGAGGATAAAAAATAAAGGACCCAAAATACTTCCTTGTGTCAACTTGCAAGCCATTAGAGAATGCAGAGATGCAATTATCAGAGAAAACTGACAAATTAGTATCTGTAGATCGTCCAGTAAGAAATCCATGTTGCATTGAACTTATAGCAGTTTTAACTGCAAAAAAATTTTATCTTTGACAAGGCTTTCGAATAATTGTGTAAAGTTTAGAGATAGGTCTATAATTTGAAATGATACTTTTGTTACCACTTTTATGGATAGGGGTAACAAAAGCAATTTTCCAGTCACCAATAAAAATACCCGTAGACAGGGATTTGTTGAACAAAATACATAATGGCTCAGATAATGGCTTAGCACACTTTTTTAGTAGAAAAGGACAAATACCATCTATATCAGATTTTTGAGAATTTTTCAAGTTGCAAATTCCTCTAATAACATCATCTAATGTTAACTGAAGAGAACCAAAATCTATTAAGGGATCGATTTTTTCCAAAACATCAAGGATATTCCACGGACTATCGGGCTCAAAATACGATTTAAAGAATTCAGCAAAAAGATTTACCAAATCCTTCAAAGAATTTGACGTTACATTATTAAATGACATTTTCGAAAGAACAGACGAACATGTTTTTTTTGAATTTATGAAATTCCAAAAAGATTTGGGGTTGCATTTAATATTATTTTCAAAATGGAGCATATGCTGTTTGTATAAAAATTTATTTAAGAAATTAAATTCTCTCATATAATGAAGGTATTTATTTCAATGCTCGTCATCATTTGATGTATTGAAAAGCTTATAAAATTTATTCCTAAGATTTTTAAGCTTCTTAAGTCCTTTTGTGTACCATGGAAATTTGTGCACAAGGACAAGAGGAATAAAATTCAAGCATACTTTGGAAAGAGTAGCTTTAAAATAATCAAAACAAAAATTTAGGTCATTACATTGAAAAATATTAGACCAATTAATAGAATGTAATCCGTCAACTAAAGCATCAAAATCGCACATTTTAAAATTAAAATTTCTGGACTCCGAATCTACTGTAATATTAGAAAAAATATTGTGTTCTATAAGAATTACCCTCCTTTTTGGGACTACAATCCTTTGGGAAAAAGTTTAAATGGCCGAACTTTGACTCCTGCTTGCCATAAATCAGGAACAAGTAGCTTATCGAAATATTGTTGCGATACGCCAAGTTTAAAATTCACCCATCTGAAATCATCCAATGACGCATCTTTTTTAACCAGCTTACGGCAAGCAATATTTTGTCTCGAAATACCAGTATGCTCTCCACGTACGAAACGATTTCCAACTCGGACACTGATGGCTTGATGACTTTCTTCATCACACGCACATTCAGATCACTATTTTCAGCATTATTGTATATTACACTGAAATTCATGAGGATTAACAGCAGCAGTCATACTATTAACAGTGGACGCAACATTAACATTAAAAGCGCAGAGGACAGCATTTTTCGTAGAGAGCGCAGCAACATATAAGCAAACCGGTTTTTCCCCAAACACAGTACGGGGAGCAGCAATCGTATTCATAGATGAGCTCATAGAAATTGCATTATCATTAACAATATTCTTTTTTTTTGCTATTTTCGCTATTCTTATTAACGGCACCATCATTTTTCTTTTTGTGCTCAGAAGACAAGAGATGCGCTTTAATTTCTCCCACGTCATCCATTAAAGTTGAAATTGAAGAAATTAATGCACTTGACATTGCAGCACAACTCGAGCAATTAAAAATTATATTTTGATGAGAATTGATTATTGCAAACTGATTCTCATCTAATTTTGCACAGGAACGATGAAACGACACCTTGCATACATTGCACTGGATTACATTACCCTTACCGGTCGATTTAAGGCAAACAATACAACGCGATCTTAGCTGCTGAAACATCTTTTCAGTATCGCGATCAAATCAGAACTGAGATCTTAAGAAAAATCTTAAAGAAATTCAAACCTTAGAGAAAAAAAACTTGTTTTTACTGATAAAGGCCAAGTTCAGATCAAGATCAGATAACCAAACACGATAACTTTTTGTTTGTTTATGTTCTTCTTTTCGAGAATAATTTTTTTTATTATAGGTTTTTGCTTCGACTGTTGCGACATCAGAAAAGCACACTCAAGCCGGTTGTATGTAATTCAACATCATCAAATAATGTTGCGTTTCATATATTTGATCTGCTACGACGAGCTAGAACAATTGTAGTGGTGTTACGTACATATATTGTACGCTTAGGGAAGAGAACTATGATACGATAGATATGGCATGTTGCAGCGTGCCGGTAGGAACATTGTCAAATTATTGATTGACATGTTTAACAAACATGAAACTGTCAAATAGGGATTAAAAAAATGCATTGGATTTTGGTTGGGTGTGCGGAGAACACCTGCGCATCTTAGAGTAAACGCCACTGTTTGCACTGGACTATATTGGTACAAATTAAATGTTTAAATTAGTTACTCTATTTTTAAAGTTACTTTTGATGCACCGTTAAAAAATTTTGTTTCTCTCTTATTGTTTTTATTCTAATCTCAATTGTTGGTCTCACACATTTACGATGTGATTATATTGGTATTAAATTAATGTCTCTCATTTTGTTTAAGATATTGTTATAAAACTTTGTTTCTTTCTTTATAATGAGAATATGTTTGTGAACATTTAAGTATGGCAAGTCTTATACTTTGTTTATTATTTTATTGAATTTAAAATATTTTATTCGCGTTGCTGAAGAAATAAATATTAATTTTTAATGTGTGAACTCAAGATAAGGAGTTCATTTATTTGTAATTTAATTAATTAACATACTTAAAGCTATAAATATGCAAATCTACGATCATTTTATAAATTTTAAGAACAAAAATTAATGCAAAATAGATCATTTTGTACTATTCGTGGAGTTTGTGGTGAAGAATTGTTGCATGTTGATCAACCTTGGGAACAATCTTGGGGTAGATTTGACCCAGTGGCGTTCACTCTAAGGTGCGCAGGTGTTCTCCGCACACCCAACCAAAATCCCATTTTTTTAATCTCTATCATAAGTTTCCATATTTGTCAATAATTTGACACTGTTGCTGCTGGCACGCTGCAGCATACCATATCCATCATATCATAGTTCTCTCCCCTAAGCGTACAATATATGTACGTCATACGACTACAATTGTTCTAGCTCATCGTAGCAAATCAAATATATGAAACGCAACATTATTTGACGATGTTGAATTTCATCCAACCGACTTGACTGTGCGCTGCTGATGTCGCACCAAGTCAAAGCAAAAACCTATAATAAAAAAAAACTACTCTATACACATTCTAACGAAATGCTCATGATATACAACAAACTGTGTTCGTAGGATATTAGCGCACATAAGTTGATACAACACGACTCGACTAACGCCGCTTCTCGTGTGCAATGTCGTTTCAAAATGTTGCAGATCAAACATCAAACGCAACATTATTTGACGACGTTGAATTTCATCCAACCGTATTGAGTGTGCGCTTTTAATGTCGCACCAAGTCAAAGCAAAAACCTATAGTAAAAAAACAAACTACTTCATACACATTCTAATAAAATGCTCATGAGAAACAACAATCTGCGTGCGTAGGATATTAGCCCACACGCAACGAACAGCGGCCGCTTCTCTGGCAGAGAATCTCTGCCCTCCAACCAAAAAAAAAAAACAAATATTCGTTGGCCCAAAAATTCGCACTTCAATAATGCAGCACAGTGCTGTTTAAAAATGTTTGACAGAGAAAACTGTGATGTGTGCTCTGAATTTATTGAACTTGCAATGTTTTGAGTTGCGATACAAACGTGTATTTTTTTAAATAATTGATACTTTGTCAACACAAATGGATATAAGATTTAAAAGATTAAAATTTTTGGAAATGTTGAATTCAAAAAAGTATCTCAATTTCGAAAGAAGTTTTCCAGATGAAAGCCTTAAAATTTCATATGCCCCCTTCTTCGAATTTGTTAAGCTAAGAAATTAGTTGAGTGTATTATATAGTATTTTCATCAAAGATATAATAAGATTTGTTCGTTCGTTTGTCGTGGGGCGATGACGTGTTTTGGATGAGCGCAGTTCTAAATTGCCATAAAACAAAGTATTTAATAAAAAAACAAAGAAAAAGGAAAAAAATTATAAATTCATAATAATAATAATAAAAGAATTTATAAAAAAAAAAAACTCCAAAATTAAGACTAATTAAAATATAAATTGATAATTTGGTTCACATAATCAAAATAATTAATATGCCGTGTGTCTGCAGCAACAAAGTTGAGCGCAACCAAGCAAAAGTTCAATGTTCTCTTTGTAAAGAGTTTTACCATTGCTCTTGCATCGGGGTGTCAGAAGCTGAAATCAAATTTATGCAAAACTCAAGTTTCAAATGCAAAAAATGTTTGAGTGCGAGACGAATGTCTTTATCTTTTAAATCACCACCTGCAGTTTCTCTGTCATTTGAGCATGAGCAACAATAACAACAACAACAACAAACGCCGATTTTTATTTCTAATCTTCAGAGAAACCAAGAAAATACAGTTAACCCGAGTACAACATCAAAACCAACTGGAGCAACAATTACATTGGAGACTCTTTACAAAGAGATTATGTCGCTTAAAAGCATGCAAGCTAATGTCATTCCTTTGGTTAACACTCTGACTGAAGAAAAGAAATTACTTATCGCAAAGGTCGATCACCTCGAGAAAGAGCTAAGTCTTCATAAACAAAACAAAAATGAGAAATTTATTGAAATTTTTGGTATACCTGCAAATGCTCTCAATCAAAATAACTCTTTAGAATGTGCTTTGAAAGTTTTTAATGAAGGCATAAATGTGAATATTACAGAATCGCAAATCGATGATTGTTATATTAAAAACATCAAAAAAACCAATAACTCTGAAGCTAAAAATGTGAATTCTGATATTCTGTGTGTGAAATTTATTTCAATATTAGCTAAGAAAAAAATTTTGAAGGAAAAATATAAAAACAGAAAAAATCTTCGCACTTCTCTTTTTGGTAGTGAACACAAAACTGCTAATATTTACATAAACGAGTGCTTCACTAGTGAAAGGAGGGGGTTATTCAATTCATGTCGGCAAAAGAAAAGGGAAAAAAACTATAAGTTTCTCTGGGTCAAAAATGGTAACATACTAATGCGTAAAAAGGAAAACGATAATATAATATTTATAAATTCATTTGAGGATTTAAGTAAAATAGACTAATTATCTTCTACAAAGAGTACATTTAAATTTGAACTCGATAATATAGTATGAATAATGATATACCTAATCTTCAAATGAATTATCTAAAAATTCCTTATGAGCGCTGTGTAAATGTTGCTTTTGACGGTATTTACTCCAAACGAAATGACGCAAATGGTTTTTTTTTTTATACATCAAAATATTAGAAGTATGAGAAAAAACTTTGATTGTCTAGTTACACATATTGAATCGTTTACCAAAAAGCCTGTATTTATTTTCTTAATTGAGACCTGGATTTACGAAGACGAAATATGTCTTTTTAATTTATACGGGTATAACTTTTTTGCCAAGTGCAATAACAATTATGCTTCGGGAGGAGTGGCGGTTTTTGTAAGGAAAGATTTTAACTGTGATTTCGTTTCCATTCAAATGGACAGTGCTGATGGGCTGAAGGTAAAATGCTCGATTGACAGCAATGATTACATTTTTTATTGTATATATAGGATTCATAGAAAAAATTGTTATACATTTCTAAACGAATTGAACTCGTTATTGTCTGAGGTTAAGTTAAAAATGCTGTGTTTCTTGGGGACATAAATTTAAAGATTCTTGAAGAATCTGAGATTGAAGATAGGTATTTAATGTTGCTTTCTGCATTTGGATTTGAATCTTGTATAAATGAAGCTACTAGGGTTACTGAAACATCAGCGTCGTGCATTGATCATATTTTTGTACGATTAGGTCGATTTAATAATGTTAATATATGTAGCTCCATTGCTTGTCTCGGCATAACTGACCACTACATGACTTGTCTTTATTTTCAAAATATTAAACCTAACCAAACCGTGGAGGACTCCTATGTTTACACCAACAGTGTAGTTGATTTTTTGGCGTTAAATAACAGACTTATTATGGAAAGTTGGGAAAATGTATATAATGTATCAGACCCATCTAGGGCATTTAATTTATTCAACACAACTATAATTAGCCATGTCAATGCTTGCACTAATAACGTTCGCTCAATTAGTTCAAAGTTCAAAAGATTGAAGCCTTGGGTTACTTTCGATTTAATAAAAAAAATTAGAAAGAAGCAGAAATTGTTCAAAAGATTATCCATGAATCCTTATAATGTTAATCTGAAAACAGCCTATAGACGGATGTGTAAAGATATCACTAAAGAATCTACTGAATGTAAAAATGCCTTCTATTTCAATGAATTTCAAAAGGTACAAGGCAATTCAAAAAAGGAGTGGCAATTAATAAATAATTTAGTTAACAGGACTTGCTCTAAACAAGTAATTGGAAATTTTTTTATTGACGGTGAGCTTATTTCAGAACCAAATGCCAAGGCTAGCGCGTTTAATAAATTTTTTATAGAAATAGCGACTGATGTTGACTGCAATAATAAAGATGCACACTGTAATTGTTCAGCGGACGATAAAATTTGTTCACAAAGTTTTTATTTTGATCCCATTTCTTCTTTTGAAATTTACAAAATTGTCAAAGCGTTGAAAAATTCTTATTCCAGCACTACTAATAGTTTTTCAAACATTTTTATTAAAAAAATTGCGTTTAACATTGCTGATGTACTGAGTAATATTTTCAATAAAAGCGTTTTTGCAGGGGTTTTTCCAGAAGAGCTCAAAAAAACCGAGGTTATTCCTTTGTTTAAAAAAGGTGACAAAACTATCCTCAATAATTACAGGCCAATTTCAATTCTACCAGTTTTTTCTAAGATTTTCGAAAAAGCAATCAAAAATAGAATGATAAACTTTTTAAATAAATTCAAATTTTTTGATGACTGTCAATTTAGCTTCCGTGAAAGGAGATCAACAGAGGATGCTTTGGTAAACTTTTGCAATTATATCTACTCTGGACTGAATCAAAAACATACTTGATATAACACTTTACATTGATATAACAAAGGCTTTTGACACAGTTGACCACGAAATTCTCCTGCTGAAGCTATTTAATTGTGGTTTTAGGGGACCAATTTTTAATTGGTTTAAGTCTTATCTTACTGAGAGAATGCAGCGAGTAAAAATAGGAAGTAATTTCAGTGAGTTTGCTCACATTAACAGAGGTGTTCCTCAAGGTTCAGTTATTGGACCTATTCTATTTTTAATTTTTATTAATGCAATCTTTTTACTTAATTTTAAAAGTAAAGTTATTGCTTTTGCTGATGACATAGCGTCTGCTTTTGCAAGTGATTCTATACACAATTTAACGGCTGACATTAGTCATGATTTAAGCTTAATAAGACACTGGTTTTCGACAAACAAGCTTGTTCTTAGTGATAAAACTAAGCTTATGCATTTTAGTGTATCAGGTAAAGAACGACAATTTTGCAACTTTATGTTCCACTGTTCAAGTTGTGAAAAAGTTTTAGTTGATAAAGATATATGTCGCACATCCAACGTAGCAAAAGCTTTCCATGATAATCGGGCATGTTCTCCAAAGTGCTTTGAAATTGAATGGGTCAAGTCTTTCAAGTACCTAGGCGTACTTATTGATTCAAAAATGAGTTGGCACGATCACACACCAGTCTTAAAGAAATATTCTATGGCTGCCACAAGACAGCTTTATTTTCTCAGTAAACTTTGCGACAAAAAATTGCTTATTTGTATTTATTATGGAATTTTTCATTCTAAAATTTAATATGGCATTGTTTGCTGGGGAGGCACTCATTTTAACAAATTGAGACCTTTACTTAACTCACAAAAGCATGTTGTTAGGATAATTTGTAAACAAGGTCGGTTAGTGCATACCTACCTTCTTTTAAAGAGCCTTGGAATACTTCCCCTAAAACACCTTTATTATTTTAAAGCTCTTATGACTTTTTTTATAAAATGCGGTTACCTGCTTAGTAGAAATCCTACGATATATAGATTAAGAATGTATAATCAGTGTCTTGTTCCTGTGCCTGGTCACACTTCGCATCACTTCTTGAGTTATTATCTTTCCATTGCACCTAGGCTATTCAATCGTATGCCGGTATCTTTAAGAATAATACGTAATCAAAGTGTTTTCATCGAAGAAATAAAACGTTGGCTATTTAATTTTAATCTCGAAGAGGTACGTGGACTTATTTCGATTTTGGAGTGACTTTCTCTTATCATTTTGCCAAATCCGATAAAAGTAAACTTTTCTTTTCTCACTTTTTAAAAAAATAAAAAAAATTTTTTTTTCTGTTTTTATATTCGAATAAAATAAATTATATTATTAAATAAAAATAAGTTATATATTGTTTAAGTTAATGCTTATACCTACTGTTATGGCCCCACACTTACAATTTACTAAATAATTTTCATTGAATTTTGTATTTTAGCATAGAACTACTTGTTCTACATTCGACACTTGTTTTCTTTATAAACAACAGAATGTAGTCTCATTACTGTAATATTTCTTTTACTATAATTTTGTATTTTTCTTACTTGAAATGTTATTTTAAATGCATAGTAAATATTACAATAATAAGAAATAAATAAATAAATAAATAAAATAAATAAATAATACTCGAAATTCTTTTGAATTTGGAATTGAAAGATACGTTTACAGAAATTTTAAAGCTAAGTTCCTTAGTTTTGACAATTCCAACTTCAAGTAGCTCAGTTGAAAGATTATTCTCTACACTCAAGCGTATAAAGACTTTTTCGTGAAACACTATGTGTGAACAGAGATTGTCGGAACTGGCTTTAATTTCAAAACAAAAACAGCTTTTATGATGAGGACATTTTTTCAAAAAAACCACGTCGTATTGAACTGACATACCAATAAAATTCTTTGGAATAAAAAAGACATAATAATAAAACAGACTTTAAACAAATTAAAAAAAATATTAAAAAAGCAGAAAAAGAACAAACAAAATATATAAAAAAATAAAAATGGGATCTCAGTCTATCACGTAACCGTCGTGGTCTTGCAAAATTCTTAGGATAGGCATTCATATACAACATATATACGTTGAACACCCTGCTGAAAACGCCACGGCACGCCACTGCATAAAATAGTTGGTGCGAACTATGTATCTATCACTTACTTAAATGCACTTATTATGCGAAATAAAATGAATGAATTCGATGTCTTTGTGCAAGCCAATCAACAAATAAAAATATTTGTTATAAACGAAACATTGTTAAGGACAAATAATGAAAAATATTTTAAGCAACAAGGGTTTCAGCATGGAATATTCAATACAAGAGATGATAAAGGCAGTGAAGGCCATTTTAATAAAAGATGGTATAAATTTTTATGTGGTGGATACAGTACAATTCTACAATGGACTGGTTGTTGAGATTATTAGTTTTTTCCCTAAAGTCTATATTGCCACTACACACCGTTCTGAAAATGATTGGCCTATTCGCTAAAGTGGTTATACATATTGTTTGTTGTTTGTTTAATACATTTCAAAATCTAATATTTATTGCTGACACTAACATCGACTTAATAAAGTCTGACATGAATGTACAGTATTATAAAAACACTATTAAAGGCTCCGGTGCTACAGTGGTCAACCCAGTTTCAATAGAATGGGCCACTAGACTCACTTACAATACTGCAACTGTAATAGATCATGTGGTCACTAGTTTCAGCCTAAACATATTTGAAATTAAAATGTCACTAAAAGACTTTCCACGTCTGAACCATAAAATTATACATGTGGCTGTCGATAAGTTAAAGTAATATTAAATCCCATGAGAGAGGTTGCTATAAAAATACTTGATAATAACAATTATTACAAACCATTAAGTGTTTATTGGATAGCAAGGAGTATCCAAAGAGATGAATCTCTCGGCAGAACTCTACTACTGACGCAAAAAAATTCAGTCGCGTCGCTGTTTTTAAAAACTCACCCAATACTAATATAAATCTTGACTTTACCACTTAGGGTATTTTTGTCCAAATTAGGGAATTTTAAAAATTATTTTTATTACATATTCGAAAAAATCAACGTAATTTAGACAAATTCTCAAAATTATTAAAATAAAATGATAAATAATTTAATTTGCGGATGTTTTGACCTTTAAATAAGCAAAACTCACTTGCAAACTCTTTTTTGCTAAAAATTTTTACATATGGTAGCCTACTCATCTGATAAATGTCATAAAATAGTTCACCACTAAATTTTGCGCACAAATTTCGAGAAAACAGCTGTTAAAGGTAAACAACTCGTTTTGTCTATCCAAATCGACAAAAAAAAGTGAAAAATGCGTTTTTGACAACTATGCACCCCTTTCATAGACCAGATGACTTATGACTTTCATGGATATTAAATGTTTTTCACAAAATAATAATTTGACTTTAGAGGACAAAAAGTTAAACGAGATAATGTCGGTTTACAGCCAGTTTAATGCCCACAACTTAAGCATTAAAATGAACTACTCCGGGTATATAAAAAGCGTGATTTTCTCAACACACATCATCTAAAAACATATTTCGGCTTAAATTAAGTTTAGCTTCCAAATCGCCAATTTTTATTAAACTAAACTTTTCTTATGTGCATTTTGATACTAAGAATAAACATGAAATTAAAACACGTCGGTCGCAGCCATCGGAAGTTGTGGATATAACTTTTACATCGCTATAAGTTGGGAGTCACTCTATTGATTTTCAAATTATGGATGTTATATGTTACTGCCGCTTCCACCACCGACACTATCCGAATTACAACGTTCGCGATGCTGCCCATTGCATGTTCCATTTTTATTACCCAACTGCACAAGTATCAGCTCTGCATGACCCTTAGGATGTGTCAGCGGATGATTAAACTAATTTTCCGTATGCGCCTTTCTATGACGCATGTCACATAGTAGAAATCATCAATGAAAGGTGTTCAGCAAAGACAATTGAAGGTTACCATAATCATCAAATTCTTCTGGCGGCAGATTTCGATTTGCACCTTCAATTGTACTACCACCACCTGACCGACGATGATGCTGATCATTTAGTTTATTAAGACATCGTTGTTGTTGTTGTTGCTGTTGATGTTGCTGCGGTAAGTTAAATACATTTGAAGTTGCAGCCAAAAGATTTAGCTGTTGCTGATGTCTTGCAAAATTTTGTAGCAATGGATAATTTTGTTTAATCTCTTGCATTAGAAGACTATTAAATATGTCATACATATATTGTACTTGGTTGAGTTTGATTAAGAAGAGCAGCTGCATTTGGTGCATGTGGTGGCAAGCGAGGTTGCTGTTGTGGCGATGTAACTAATGCAGCATTAAGACTCCATTAAGATGACTGCTGTTTGACTTTGCCTAGTGCCGCTTGTAATAAAAAACCAATGTGGCAGCCGTAGCAGTAGCTGTGAAATTAAAAAAGAAATAAATGTAACAGAAAAGCTTAAACTTTTAAAATGACTTACCTACGAAAGTTTTTCGATTATATTTCGAAATGTCATTTATAGTTTGACTTCAAAATCAGCTGTCAGTCTATTCACCATAAAAACCAAATGGGACCTTTTGCATAACCTTTCATTTCTATGGGACCAGGTTTTTTCCAACCTCACAATTTCTTTAATTTTTTTTAGTACTCTTCTTCTTTTTCTTAATTTTTTATGAAGAAAACGGAATGCAAAGAACATTATTAAGCACATCCAAAAAATCATAATGAGTTTTAAGAATCAACAAATTTTATATCTTGTTTGGCAAGTTTCAAAAAGCATTGGAATTGTATTTTAAAATTCTCATATTTCGGCAAATATTTCAGAAATTTTTTTTTTCACAACGTTGTTATGATGTTGCCCCTACGGACAATAACTTAAAAAATACGCCGGAAATTGTTGAAAACGGCAAGTTTTCCCAAAGAGCAAGTTATTATGATGGGTTTCAACAAATTAATTTAGTTTTGCGTATACATATCAGAGATGACATTTTCGGTATATTTACGTCCTGAAAAATTATCGTAAGTACTTTCAGCAAGTTTACAGTATATTCAGAACATTTGCTATATTTTTAGTACATTTGGCCAATTGTTCTAGCTTCAATACTTTCAAAATTCCAAGCATAATGGCATTTTTTAATATAAATAAATAAAAATAAAGTTAAGTTTCATGATTAAATTATGAACATAAATTGAAAAGAATGACTTTTTTGGGAAAATAGAATAATGATAAGTTTCTGAGATACTTTTTTTTAGGAAAAACTTATTATAGCTTAAAATTGTTGTTAGTTCGACGGAGAAAAATGTTTTTTCTCGTAGCGTTTTGTCCTCACAAAATCGTTTTAAAATGGAGCTGCACAAAGAGGTAAAATGTTTTGTGTTCGTTAGATTTTGTTCTCAAATTTTAGATTTTAGTTATTTTAAAATTAAACTTCTGTAATTTTTGCATTTCAATGTGAATTTAACAAAGCAATACGTACTTTTAGCATTTTTTCTTCGAATCAAACGAAACTCATTCTGAATTTATAAATTTTTTATTAATGGTTATATTTCTTTAACAATACTATAGACAAAGCTACTTTATATGTAGAAAATAATCAACGTCCCTCTTTTTACGTTAGGCACTGTAGTTGATACATGAACAGCTCCTTGCCAAGTTGGACTGTTTCTCATTAGTGCGGTTCGAATTTGTTTTCTCTTGTGCACTCTGTTCATTCTGACGATTGTTAGTTTATACGTCTTCATGCCTAAATGTGGACATTATATAATTTTTTCGCAAGTTTTCTTTCTCATTTCTGTAACATGTATTCATCACATTTATAGATAAACCGACAAAAATTAATAATAACTAAGTAATTGAAACATTTTTTGAGTTATAATAATGTTCAAAAGTTATGAAACTTCTCAATTATTTAATAGCATTACATAAATATTACTACTTCCCAAGTGATTCCCCCAATCGCCTAATAATATCCCAAATCATAAAAAATTTCCTCAAATGTTAATTCACAACATACGGCAGCATTGTTTTGAACGAGTCACACGCATTTTCTGACATACAATACGTGTGAGCAGAATTTTTGGGCAGAATAGAGCTTCATCTCTTTGGATACTCTTTGTTGGATAGTCCTGATCATAGACCAGGGGTCGGCACGCATAGCACAATTGTGCAATCAAATATTATACATTTTCTTATGCTCTTTCATTCAGTTTTCAAAAAGCCGTTGACAAAGCAACATTCTTTTCGCTTGTTATGCACATAGAGAATTTCTAATACAGTTATGGCAAATGATAAAACGTATTTTATGATTCAAAATGCTATTGATGCAGGCTTTGCAAGATAATGATTTTAGTTTAGATTGATCATTTTTATCTGACGTTAGTTAATATTTAAATGAATTAAACTTACAACTTTAAGGGAAAACCTTAATATATACAATACAATAAAAAATAATTTAATTTTATGACTACATTATTTTTGCTTTTATGCGAATTTCGATCCAATGATTTTTCCAATTTTCCGAAAACGGCTCTTATATATGCCGATGATAAGACAGCTAAAAAATATGAATATGCTAGTATTAAAGAAAATTTATTGAATAATTTCGAAGACAGATTCAGGGGCTTTGATGAACTAAATAAGTTTATTGATGTAGTTGAAAATCCTTTCAAGTGTGATAGTACTATACATGAATTTCAAATTCAATTAGAATTAGTAACATTTCGAAGCGAAATGGCCAACCAGGGCAGAGCGATTATATTGAGTTCTGGAAAAATCTAGATGATTAATTTTATCATGAATTAAATAAATTTTTTTTTAGATTATAATCATTTTTTCCATCAACTTATTGTTAATAAGAAACTAACCAAATTGTTGATCTAAATAATATGTGTGTTGTCCCAATTGAATGAGTTTTTGATGTAGGAATTTGAAACTGCATGAATTAAGTATTTTTTTTTGATAAGTTTAAAGACAACAGCGCTATGCCCGCGTTCGATGTTGCTTTGTTTATAATTTTTCGACAACTCTAAGCATCTTGTTTAATCTTTTTTATTTTCTACATTCTACCGCAACATTCCATTAAAATCGATATTTAGTTACAAATTTCTTGCGGTGCAGCCTCTATCCTCTCACCAAACACTCTCACTTTAAATTTTGCCGACCCCTGTCATAGACTAATATAGACCGGAAAGTCTTCTTCTTCCTCACACGCATTGGTTGTCAAAAATTTTTAGAGCAAGAGCTACCATATGTGGAAAAATCAAATTCAACGAAAACGCTCCTGATTGTGGGTGCTTTTTGGGTAAATGTGATTTTTGCAGGGGAATACTATTGATATGTTAATATTGTTTAAATGAATAAAAAAGCAAATTGCATACATATTACAAAAGTATTTTCTTATTGTTTAATTTTTTTAACTTAAGGCCTGTAGAAATATAGTATATCGTCACCTATAATTGATACGTTTTTCTCATTAAAAAAGATTGAAAAGAGATAAAGAGATAATTAATGTTAAGAATTAAAATATTGTGTTACACTTTTTTTATACTACTGTGCTTCGTCTATTTTATATATGAAACTCAAAAACTTGTTACTTTTGAATTTCGTCATATAATTTAAAAATTCTGTAGGGCGTGTAGTTTAGCGAAATGCATCATAATCAATCAAAAACTCGATATTGATTTTTTTGTGGTTACGTCTTTTTGGATTAGGTGACAATATATATATATAAAGTCGTCATATTTATCGTCAAAAAAAAAACTTTAATACGTTATTTTAAGAAGTCATTTGAGTAACACAGCACGGTTCATAGCATTGACCTTCCTCTTTTTAAGACCTGCGCATACAGAAGAACGCGTACAAAAACTTTGACCAGTTAATATTGAAAGATACTAGCTGCTCCTCATATACACAACTGTTTGTCGCATGTATGCACAATCTTTTAAAGTGTACGCTGGAAACAGATTTTTCACGAAAGTAAAATTTTTTTTGAAAATCTATGTTTATAAAAGAGACTACAATGACCTTAATATGTTGAGTCTTTTCATATTGCAGATATTTTAGAAGAGTTTGTATTATATCTTGTTATGTGACCCTAAGTAATCGTACCCAATGCGGCCCGCTCCGGCTAGCATACGGATCAGGGGGGTTTTTAACCCTGCCGCGTTGGGTCGAGGGTATAACAATAGATCTCAGTTCCTTTGGAAGTGAAATCTAAAAGAAAATCTATTGAAAACAAAAATAATTAATTTAAATGATAAGAAAAAAAAAACACAATTTGAAAACCACGAGACCTACTATTACTACTTTTCTGGGCTTTACCACACGAAAGAGGGAGAGAATCGACCCCTCCCTATGCCCCCGCCCAACCTGTGACTCCCCCTCCATTTTAGGGATATCACCCACTGCCAAACCACCGCTGGGCCACCTTACGACGCCATTTCCGGTACCCTAGCTAATCACTTCCGGTCAGCAAACATTTCCCCCCCATAGAAGACAATCACCAAATTTTCATTTTTTTAAACGTTTATGAAACTAACATTTTATTTAAGCAAAAGATACCGTTCCCAAACAACTGGATACGTGGCAAACAACCAAAGCTGAATGAATATAATTAGGGACAAAAAAAAAATGATTAAATTAAATAAAAAATATATACATATATGAAATATCTTATGAATATCAAATGAAGTAAAAAAAATAGTATAAATACATAAATATGGTAAATAAGTAATATAATAAACAAAATTAAAAAAAAATATGTTATCTAACGGAAAACATGTAAAAAGAGAAAACTGCGTTTCTGTTAATATCGAAACGAACGAAATCGAAAAGTAATTTTATAAATTTTAGCACCACCCTAAAGAAGCTTCTTTGATGAGTATAGAAAAAAATATGCACAAACAAAAAAAACCTAGTAAAAGAAAATATTAATATTAAAACGAGATTTTGCGCCAAGTTTTCTCCCTTGACAGATTGAACAAAAATAAATTTACGCTAAAAAGAATTTGATTTAAAAATGAGCTAAAGCCAAAAATTTTGATTAAAATGTAAAGTTTGGAGCAGTCTACAAAACAAGGTACATATATTAAAAGGAATTTGATTTAAGGTTTCATTATAGCACTAAAGCAAAAAGATTTAAAATTTTAAGTTGAAAAAGGTCAGGATACAGGTGCAGATATTCGCGAGCATATATATGGGTCATTCCATCTATAATGGGCTTATCATTACCCTCATGTTTTTTAAATAGGCTGAAACTTTTTTCAGTGATTGGTCTATCATGTAGAAGATATAAAAAAAATCGATAAAATTTTTTTGACCAGTATTATTGCTTAAAAAAAAAGTTTCAAATTGTGTTAAAAAAAACTCGTAAGTAAAACAAAAAAATTCATTGATGAATATATTCAAACCAACACAACCCAAATTAGCTTTTATATTATTTTTAGGTAGATGTGTACTAGTAGATGGTAAAAAAACTACAAATCTGAACAAATTAAGGCCTGAACGGTTTCTATGTGGTAAAAGATAAAAAAATTTACTTATTCAAAAAACATCAATTTCCCAAATACTCCATCACCGATTTCACCCTTTATAGGCTCAAAATTTTTAAAATATACAGGAGTATCATCCCTGAAAATTTTATCCATGTTTTTTTACATTATTTGATTTTACAAGCATTTAAAGTTAAAATTTATGATTTGCAATGTAAATTGAAACATTGAGAATGAAAGCGTTAGAATAAAATTTGAAATAATTTCAGCCTTTTTGAGGTCAAATTTTCATAACATTCAGGAGTATTATCTCTGAAAATTTCATTCATTTTTGTTCACCTTATTTCATTTTACAGGCGTCTTAATTTAAGATTTAGGATTTGCAATGTAAATTGAAACATTGAGAATGAGAGCGAGAAAATTTGAATATTCCGTTATATTTCTTTCATAAATATTTCACTCACAAATAAGGTGAATAAAAATGAATGAAATTTACAGAGATGATACTCCTGAATGTTATGAAAATTTGACCTCAAAAAGGCTGAAATTATTTCAAATTTTATTCTAACGCTTTCATTCTCAATGTTTCAATTTACATTGCAAATCATAAATTTTAACTTTAAATGCTTGTAAAATCAAATAATGTTAAAAAACATGGATAAAATTTTCAGGGATGATACTCCTGTATATTTTAAAAATTTTGAGCCTATAAAGGGTGAAATCGGTGATGGAGTATTTGGGAAATTGATGTTTTTTGAATAAGTAAATTTTTTTATCTTTTACCACATAGAAACCGTTCAGGCCTTAATTTGTTCAGATTTGTAGTTTTTTTACCATCTACTAGTACACATCTACCTAAAAATAATATAAAAGCTAATTTGGGTTGTGTTGGTTTAATTATATTCATCAATGAATTTTTTTGTTTTACTTGCGAGTTTCAATGCTTGTAAAATGAAATAAGGTGGAAAAACATGGATAAAATTTTCAGAGATGGTACTCCTATATGTTTTGAAAATTTTGAGCCTAAAAAACCTGCAATCGATTTTGGAGTATTTGGGAAAGTGATGTTTTCTTGGAAGGTCAATTTTTTTTATCTTTTACCACATAGAAACCGTCCAGGCCTTCATTTATTCAGATTTGCAGTTTTTTTGTCATCTACTAGTACACAACTACCTATAAATAATATAAAAGCTAAAATTTTAAATTGAGACTTCGCGGTATTGTCCGGAAAAAAATATTAGTTTTCAACTAATAAACATAATATAAAAGCTAATTTGGATTGTGTTGGTTTGAATATATTCATCAATGAATTTTTTTGTTTTACTTACGAGTTTTTTTAACACAATTTGAAATTTTTTTTTTAAGCAATAATACTGGTCAAAAAAATTTAATCGATTTTTTTTATATCTTCCACATGATAGACCAATCACTGAAAAAAGTTTCAGCCTATTTAAAAAACATGAGGGTAATGATAAGCCCATTATAGATGGAATGACCCATATGCTATATATATTTGCTTCGGCTGTGGTCGTGTTCGACCCACTGTAAGCGCGTCGCCGCAATCGGTTAATACCGCTTTATGGTTGTCATCCAAATCGACAATGCGATGTTTTTTGGTGGTTATCGTGAACCTTCCGGTGTCGGCACGAAGCCACAAAATGGGATTAGCTCCTTTTTTTTTGTTTTATTTTATTTTTTTATTATTTGAACTTTTGCGCGCGGTCACGAAATTTTACGAACAAATTGCTCTTAAGATAAAAATAATTGTGGCTGACTTATCTGGTTGGGGATTTTCCACTTCGATTTGGGTTGACCTCCGAATTTCATCCTGTCAGCCACACTATCAAACATAAATTTAATTCACTTATGTGTTCATAAAATCGTATTCTGTATTTTTAAATTACTCACATATATTTTCTCCTATAACTAGTTTTTAATGCTTCGCCAAAGTTGCCGCTGCTCTTCCTTTTCCGCCCAAATTCACTTTACTCTTGGCTAGAAAAAATTTGCCTACTTGAAATTTACCCATTTTTTATATATTATTTTAGATTTACCTTAATTTTAAATTGGAAAAATTTATCAAATTTTGTCACCAGGTTTCCAAATTCCCTGCTTACAACACAAAAACACAACCGAACCCCATAAAAAATTAAAATTTATTTGTACCGTTTCACTGGTACTTCACTAGATTTTATTTGACTTACAAAAATTAAATTTACTTTCAACGGACTAACGCACAACTTTCCTTAATGGTGGTGATTTTCTTTTTAAAATTTTGGGCGGAAAAAGTTTTGAGGCATAGTTCGAAACTCGTTTGGCTTAGCAACAGCAGCATATAAAAACAGTTTAGCGAGATAAATAAACATATATTTCTAAATAAAACATTTTTTACACATGTAACTAACATAAACTTTAACCTTACAACTACAACTACAACCCTAAATTCCCTATTTACACCCATAAATTTGGACTAGTAGCTCTTGTCTCTCATAGCAACTCTCTTCTGCCCTCAATAAAGTTGCAGCAACATATTTTGTTATTGCAACAAGATACTTGAAAAATGTTGCTAAATTTTTGGTTTGGCAACACCCTTTTATGATGTCTTTACAAATTTATTCTGAGCTTTTTCTTATACAGAAAATAAGTGCCAATCGGTTCATTCACAATGACGTATGTGACATCTTACTGCTTCTTCTTTTTCAATTCATTGCTATCATTTGCAGCAAACACGCATGGAACACGCACACCAAAAAAATTTCAGAAAAAAGAATTATGGAAATTCTGATTCCGCACGCAACAATCTCCATCACTTAAAAGTAGATGTAATGGCTTGACCGGCAAAATATATTTCTTATAGTCTTAGTTAATATATATAAAATTTTAACTTTCATCACATCGATAAAACTTTCGGAATTGATATTAAATTTAAGATAAATTTATATCAACATTTTGCTCAAGAATCTTACTTTTGAATTACTTGAAGCAATTATATTAAAAAAATTAAAGCTTTTGCGGGAAAAGTACGAAAAGTTATTGTTTTGGTTTTACCAAACAATTTTCCCTGCAATCGCACATTTCAAAAGTAATATAGTGGCATTCATTATTGTACCAAGGTGAATAGCAGGGTTCCCCTTTGAACCATTCTTCGTTCTTTGGTGAATAGCAGGATTCCGCTTTGAACCATTCTGAATTCCGTGGTGAATACCAGAATTCCGTTTTGAGCCATTCTGAATTCCACAGCTGCTTTTGACATTTCTCATTTGCTATTTGCGATTTTAACAGGAAAATTTTTGGAAGGAACATGATAAAAAGGTAACTAATATTGCTTTTAGTAGTTCTGTTTATTTCAAAATATCTAATTTTAAATTTTTCTAGCTAAGAGCTTGAGATGAAAGCACTCAAGAAACGCCATCCAAAATCATCTGCCGAAAAATTTAACAATAATTTCGATTTGGCTGCACCATATCACATTATCATCGATACGAATTCCATGAGCTCTACAACATCTCCGAATGTGAGCCCATCAAATACAGGTACCACTACTATACGGTAGCAAATGAAAAACCAACTGAACAGACACCATTGATAAAAAGACCAAGATACAGCACCACGCTGTGATGAATTACGTGCCAAGGGATTTTTATAAATCGGTTCTGGTATTAGCGGTGCCGAAGAGGTGCATGTTATGGTATATCTGTAATGCCTGGTGATCATTCACACACTTGACCGCTAATTCAGCCAATTTTCCGAGTGATTTGTGCAAAGGCCGTGTTGTGAATGGGTCGGAGAAGGTGGTGCTGGTCATTTCGATAATATGGTGCATAATGGACTTGAGTACGGTGACATGCAATTGATCTGTGAATCATATCACATAATGAAGAGTTAAGGTTTAAAACAATCTGAGATGGCTAAACAATTAGGACACAAATTGGACGGGCACTGTGGGTAATGTGTCTGCAAGTACATATCATGCATAAGTGCTGTGAAAAAATTGAATTGAATTGAAGATTCCAATTATATGACTATGTAATATTTTATATATTTAAAACCTTAGATAAATTAAAAAAATAGCTAAGTATGAATAAAAACAAAATTAGATTTATTATATAAATAAGTGTCTGCTTTAAAGGCGGAACAATTGTTTACAAAATTCGACAGCTTGAAAGCTGAAGATTTTGAAATTTTTATACATAAAAAACAATTCGGTTGATTTTTCTCTTACTTCATTTAAAATTGATATATAATATAACTGCTAACGTTTTTTTAAACAGTTTATTATGGTTTTACTGAAAAAAATTATAATTATTCTTCATTTCAATCATGTGAAGACTAATAAATTCCGCACCAGGGTGAACTTAAATTTTCACTAACACTATCAAAAAATGTTTTCCCGCCAGAAAATACTTTCCGGTCTATATTAGTCTATGGTCATGATATCAGTTCAGTAAACGAACTTGTTTCACTGATGACTCAAGCTAAGGCATATATGTAATACTTCTATATTGCTACTGTAACCAATTTCTGTTCACCCATTATTTAAGATGCTCAATGCTATCAACTCTACTGCGCATGACTCAAAATTGACAATTGATTTTGATGAAAAACAGTAGCGGTTGATTTGTTTTTGTTTTAACTTTTTTTAATTAAAAAAATTAAATTTTCTTCATTAGATCTAATTTTTTTCTGCGCTGCCCCTGAAATCAGTTGACATTTAATACATTTTGTTTACAAATGCTTCAAATTTATTGAATCTTTGTTTACAAATATTGTTTGTTTAATATATTTCTAAGAACCAACACATAGAAAACTTGCGCATGCGCCAAACAAGCTGTAGCTTTGAGATATGTCAACAATCATGTCGGATTTCAAACACACTGCGCAGGTAGGTTAGTAGCAATATAGAAGTATTACATATATGAGCTAAGGTAAGAAGTACCAGAGTTAAAGTGTTTAAAACTAGAGGGCATGATTGGATTAACCAGAAAGTAATTGATGCAATTAAACATAGGAACAAACTTTTTAAAAAATGTTCAAACAAAACTTAACTTGAAAATGCATATAAACGTTCAAAAAATAATGCTACTGCACTAATAAGGAAAACTAAACAAGAAGCTTTCAATAAATTAATTAGAAGAGCAGCTGGAAATGGTAAAAAATATGGGTTTCTATCAACAAATTAGTTTTCAACAAGCATAGTAAAGGAACAAAAAACATTTCAGAACTGACCATTAATGGATCATTGATAAGCGAATACCAAGACATGGCCAATATCTTTAACAAGCATTTCAACTCAGTGGGCCGTACCCTGGCTAATGCAATAATGATTCAAACTCAGTCGTTAGAAACAATATTGACCATATGACGATGTTTCTTACGGTTACGGAATAGGAAGTTGCAGGTATCATTATGTCATTAAAAAATGAGGTTGATCCTGGAGATGATGGCATCGATGTCAAGAATGTTAAATCTATCTCTAATTTGATCGCTACAGTCCTCAAAAAGCTTATAAATGATATGTTTACCTCTGGAGTTTTCCCAAAAATTTAAAAAAAAAAGGTAATAATTCCAATTCATGAGGGTGGCAATAATGAAGACAAAATCAACTATCATCCAATTTCAACATTGAGTGTCCAGGCAACAATATTTGAAAAAGCTCTCAATACTTGGTTGGTGTCTTTTATTAATAAATCTGTTAAGTTTGATCCACATCAATTTGGATTTCAAGATAATTGCAGCACCGAAGCCACGCTAGCAGAAATTTTAAGAAATATTAATAATAGCTTAGACGAAAAAAGTATATTGCAGCTGTATTTATTGATTTAAAAAAAGCGTTTGACACGGTACAACATGATATTTTATTGATCTATGATCTCGGCATAAGAGGTACTGTCGATAGCCGTGTTTTATTCGTTTTAGTTAAATCAAAATTTCATACAAATGCGTGAAACAGCTCAATTTCTATTTCAATGGATTGAACTTTTCTTGTGTATGCGAAATTTGAAGAATAGATGTCGCACATTGTAAGTAGCTGTAGAGACAAACCTAAAATAGTCAAATATATACAATTATGTGCAAAATAATAGCAGTGCGAAGCAGCACCAAGTTCAACTTAAGATTATACTAAGAAAAAAACTGATTTCGGTTTTCATTTTTCATTTTCTATTTTAAATTAAGTAAAAGAATAATAATATAGAATTGTTTCATTTATCCACTTAACAAAAAAAAAAATTAAAAATTAAAATTTCGTGAAACAGTGAAAATCGACTGTGCGAAATAATAGCAGTGACGAGCAAAATGTAAGATAAATACAACTTAAATAAGCAATTTTTAAAAAAGAAACAAAACATAATAATATTAGGTTAATACTTCGTGGCATATCCCTTATTGGCAATAACCGCTGTACATCTTCGTGGCATAGAATCAATTAATTTCTGGCACATGACCTTTGGGATAGAATCCCATGCAACACTTACTTCGCGCCATAGCTCGCTCTCATTCCTTGAGTTTTTTTTCCAACAGCTTCCTTGACACGAGCCCAAAGATTCTCAATAGGGTTGAGGTCAGGGGACTGTGCTGGCCAGCTCATAACCTCAACCCTATTTGCTGAAAACCAACTTTTTGCCAATCTACTACAATGTTTTGGACCATTATCCTGCTGATATACCCATTGTAGTGGCATATTCCATTCAGCATAAGGAAGCATTGTTGTACTCATTATTTGTATGTATTGGCTAGCATCCATATTGCCTTTAATCCAATAAAGTGGACCCGTGCCTTTGTGGTACGAAAAACAACCCCAAACGTTAATTTTAGCTCCACCATACTTAACAGTTTTGAGTACATATTTTTTCTGGTGGTCGTCTTACGTAGACTCTACGTCCCTTCATTCCAAACAAAACCATTTTAGTTTCATCAGACCACAGTACATTCCGCCATTTTTGTACTGGCCAATTTAAATGTTCGCGTGCAAACTGCATTCTTGCTTTAACATGTCGGCGCTGCAGCAGAGGAACTTTCCTGGGACTTCTGGCAAAAAGTTTTGATTCAATTAGTCTCCGTCGGATTGTTGTGCTATCTACCGGAAGGTTAAGTTCTTCCTTTACCTCTTTGGAAGACTTAAATGGATTCTCCTTAACCATTCTGGTAATCCGTCGAACGTCTCGATAGCCAAGTTTTCTTTTACGGCCTCTTGTTTCAGATTTTTCAGTCCACTTTTTAGCATTGCTTATTATTTTTGCAGAGCAGCCTATAATTTTTTGTAAAGGGTGTTTTTTTTAGAGGTATAGAGCTTCGAATTGAAATAAAACACAAGAAAATCGTTTTAATGTCCATCAATTTGGCTTTATTGGAAGGATAATTTTATGCCATTAATGTTTAAATATGATTTCGGGCATGTGGCCGCCGCGGCTGGCTCGAATAAAGCCAATTCTACAGGTCCAATTTTGAACCACTTTTTCGAGCATATGGGACCGTATGTCGGCAATAACGCCACGAATGTTGGCTTCCAAGTCCCCTAACGTTTCTGGTTTGTTGACGTAGACGAGCGACTTCACATATCCCCAAAGAAAATAATCCAATGGTGTCAAATCACACGATCTTGGTGGCCAATTGACAGGTCCATTCCGCGAAATTATGCGCTCATCGAATGTTTCCTTCAATAAATCGATTGTGACGTGCGCTGTGTGGCATGTAGCGCCGTCTTGTTGGAACCACAACTCATCCACATTCATGCCATCCAATTCGGGAACAAAATAGTCGGTTATCATGGCTCTATACCGGTCTCCATTAACGGTAACTGACTCTCCAGCATTATTTCGGAAGAAGTATGGCCCAATGACTCCACCAGCCCATAGAGCACACCAAACAGTCAGTTTTTGTGGATGTAATGGCGTCTCAAGGGTCTCATGTAGATTCTCTTCACTCCAAATGCTGCAATTTTGCTTGTTGACGTAGCCATTCAACCAAAAATGAGCCTCATCACTGAACAAAATTTTGCGATGAAAATCAGCATCGAGATTAATCTCATTTTCGGCCCATACACTAAAATCACGACGCATTGCATGGTCTCGCGGCTTTAATTCTTGCACAAGCTGGATCTTGTAAGGTCGCAAGCCAAGATCTTTGCGCAAAATCTTCCATAAAGTTGATAAACAAAGCTCCAATTGCTGTGCACGGTGGCGAATCGATTCATTCGGGTCCTCTTCAACATTTTGCTCTACAGCGGCAATTGTTTCTTCGGTGCGCACTGTTCGACGTCTCTGCGGATGCGTATTATCACATAGAGTAAACGTAGTGCGAAAACGATCCATGGTTAACCGAATTAATTGCTCTGATGGACGATTATGTCGACCATAAAATGGACGGAGCTTGCGGTAAACTTCGCGAACTGAACCATTATTTTCGAAATAAATTTGCACAATTTGCAAGCGTTGTTCTTTTGTCAACCTGTTCATGATGAAATGGCAAACCAAACTGAACATAAATGACATTAGAGTTGCCAGATTTGACCATAAAATATTATCTCTATTCGAAAAACAAACCTCTAAAAAAAACACCCTTTATTTCTTGGTATGTATTGCCTTTTCTCAGTAATTATTTAATAAGTGCACGTATCTCATTGCTGCAATGTTTTGCGCGTCCCATATTTCCTAATGTTTACATATTATTTATTTATTTATGGTTTCAGAATAATGATAAATTAATAAACAGCATTTACTATCGAAAAAATTCAGTATTTATCCACTTTTTAGTAAAAACTTTAGCAATATTCGACGCACTGCTTTTATTTTGCACAGCCGCAAATTGATCTTTTTCATTTCGGATAACGGTATTTTTAAAAAGCTTAACGCTATAACAAAAATAGCTTTTTCTAAGTATTACTCAAAGATCACAAAGCTGTAAAAATCTTAAGGTTGGTAGTTTCCGTTAGATTTCAAAAAAATATCGTCGATTATTTCAAAAAACTTATCCCACTGCTATTATTTTGCACATAATTGTACAACAACTTTGCTTGAATTTAGCAGAACCAGTCTTAGGTCGCGATGCAATCAGTTTGTGCTAAGCCCAAAAATTAAATAAAGTCCCATAATATTAGCAAAAACAGTAATCAAATAACAGTTGTTGATGACTGCTTTGGCTCTACTTTATTTTTTCAATTTTAATACAACGTCATATAGTTTTGTTATTTATTTTATATCGCCGATTTTTTTTTAATGTATGGCAAACGAAAATAAACATTGGTGGTAGCATTTATGATGCAACGAAAACAGTTTAAGCGCGTTTGATAGCAATATTTCGAGAAAAAAACCATTATGTACTGTAACGTCAGGCTTACCACACTCGGCCCCGTTCAACTACATGAGTTTGCGGCCTTAAAGCCGGCTCTGATTTTAAAACAGACGTTCTGTAAAACACTGTCATGCCGCCTAGTGGTTAGTACCAGAATGATAAAAGGTTAAACTTATGCGTTTTGTTCACTTTTAGGTTTAACCAAAGCGAATAAACACCATAAACTTGATGACTTTTACACAAAAAAAATTATTAGAAAATGGTCTTCATTGGATGAATACAAAGTTCTATGTAATGCAAATCTTTTACATTTGCACAAAATCAAGATTCATCTATATTTGACGACAGGCCCAAAATATAACAAAAATAGTCGCAATTCGGTCGCCTTCCGCTATTTATGGTGCATCAGAGGTCTCGGATTCCTAAGTTAGCGTCAGCCATGCATTATAAATCTGTTTTTTCTTAAGATAAAATATCTTAGTAAAGTAAAACAACATATTTTTTTTTTAATTGTCAAAGAAAAATCAGCCAAAATGAATAGTCTAACTTTGTACCAAATCCAAAGTTTTCTATCAAATTTGGGGGAATCTACTAAGTGTGACAACGTTCGTAAACATTGAAATATTCTAATGAAATATAAATCATTTTTTATGATTCGTTATTACTTTTCTGTTTTAAGAATTGTATATATACGACGTCAAATGTAAATATAGAGTAATGAACTGTGTAAATGTTGAGAGGCTGGCTCTCTAATTTGTATGTGTTCAAGGAGAAAATTCTATGTGGGGCGGCAAGTGCGTGTAAAAAAATGTGAAGATTAATTTATGAATCTTCCCTCCCGGTGGTGCAATAGATAAAAATGTTAAATTTTTCATGTCATAAAATTTTTTTTCATTTTCCGCTTATTTTATAAGGTTCCTGTAACGTTTCAAATGAAAGTAAAACAGCGGATATTAAAACGTTGCAGAAAGCTTTCTGAAGTGAAAAATTGAAGTTTTCTGAAACGTTGTATGGTTTCGTGTGAAAGATTTTTGAAAGGTTTCAGAAACGTTACACGCTGAGTGGGTTAGTTATTTTGTTTGAATATATGTACATACAACTGCAGTTAAAATAATAGCACCAAGAGCGTAGTAAACATCTTTGACGAAAATTCTCGGAAACTTCGGGGACTAATCGAAATTTTTTTTAAATAAACAAGATGTAATATGCCAGATGTTCTATATCTAAAAGATTCATTAAAAAATAATTTTTCCTAAATTTATGACATGATTTTTTCCTAATAAATGCCAATATTAGAGTCAGAAAAATAGCACCGAGCATATATCATAAGATATAGAAAATTTTATTGAAAAGATGTGATTAGTCCTTTGATTATTTACTACTTCGGACAAAATTTTACCTTAAATACACATTAAATTAATACTTTGTTGCAAGTTTCTTATTGGCAATGACTGCTATTTCATTCAGTCCATCAGTTTTTGACACTTTTCTTCACAGATCCCCTTCCAGGAATGTTAAGTGGCAACCCATATGTCAGTATTGTTTTTTGGCTGACTGTCTGACGTTCCTTTCTTAACGTCAGCACACAAATTTTCATTGGGTTCAAATCTGGTGACTGTGGTGGCCATTTCATCACATTGACCTTATTGTCTTGGTATCAATTATTAGCCTTTTGCTGGTATGCTTCGGCTCGTTGTCTAGTTACAGGATCCAAACTATCGGCATTTGTTGCAAGCTTTGGCCTGTATTCCGTGTTTGTTTGGTGGCGGAAGATCTCGCTTGTATGTAAAGCAATCCCCAAACACGGAATACAGGTCAAATCTTACAACAAAATCTGTAAGGCACATGCACACTCACGTTTCATATATTTGGAAGTGGCTCAAGACCCTCAGCGAGCCACTTAATGCAGTTCTCTGATAGAAACGTAAAATTGCTTGTGTCAATTGAATTTGTTGAAAGATGCAGAAAAAAAAATTCGTCACATTTGGAGAAGTCGAATTTTTATCTTGAAACCAGTGAAAGAGCGACTAATATGTACATAAAGTTATATATATATATATCGGTCATCCTTTTAATTCTGCACACTATATATATTACCGTTTATAGCATTTTTTGAAACGAAATATCAAAAAAAAATCATTTGTTCTTATTATTATTATTAGTAGTAGTTCATTGTAATTTCTAAAGCCGCTAAGGCTAATTAATAACAAAATTACATGTAGGTGGTAATGGTGCGAGTGATAAAAAAACAATCAAACAAATAAGTTACAATTTAAACTAAAACTTAAATTAAAAAATATAAAGCAGAAATAATAATAAAAAAAATAAATTGAAATTAAAAAACTAAACTGAAAAATCCATAAATCAGCCTTCCCTAACACACATATAAACTAATAGTTTTGAGTCCACAGCGAGCGATAAATTAAATATTAAAATGACTAAGAAGATTTCTCTTAAAGCTTATATGAGTATTAGTTTTTAGGTAAACACTTCCACAATCTAGCTATTCTGATTGAAAATGATCTTTCAAATTGCGATGAAGAGATCTTAGGGTAAGCGATCTGCAAGTTTCTGAAAGAGCGAGAGAACGTAAAGAGTTGAGCAAGGTACATAGGAGTTTGAAATTCGATAGCTTTATAAAATGAACAAAGTCAGAAAAAGAGCAATTTAAAAATCATATAACATGTTTCGATATATGATCTCTGCGAGGAACATTGTACAAAAACCTTACAACCCTATTAAATAGCAAGTGGACCCTATGAAAGCAATAGGAATAAGTGCCAGAAAAAACTTCTAAGCAACAATTAATTATAGACATTAAAAGAGCATGTACTAACCTTTGCTTGGTTCTCAATTTAACTGAAGAAATCAAATTGCTAACGTGAATCGAAATTAAAATTATCATCAATAATGACACCCAAACATTTAATTCCACTGACAAAATTAAGAGGCAGATTATTTAAAGAGAAAGAAAAATTCGTGGAAAAATGCCTCATAGTTTTAAACATGATAGCTTTCGTTTTAGCAACATTGATATGTAACGAGTTATTGGACATCCAAGAAGATATATTAGATAGATTATAATTAATAACAACTTCAAGCGAATCAATAAATAGTGGTTTACTACAAAAAAGAAGTTGAATGTCATCTGCGTATACGGCGTACAATTTAATAAGCAGTTAGAAAAATCATTCAAATATAGCATAAAAAACAGAGGCCCTAAAACAAAATCCTTGCGAAACGCCACAGGTTACACCTAAAAGCTCAGAGGTGCAAGAGACAAATTGGCTACGTTCGGTAAAATATGAAAGTGTAAGCTTGCAGGAGAAAAGAGAAAAACCAAAATCATAGTGTAGATTTTTAATCAAAATAGAATGATCAATGCTATCGAACGCTTTACTCAAATCAAGAGAAAGAAGAATGCATAGATTGGAATCATTGTAACATTTTCTAATATTATCCGTTAAGCTAAGCAGAAGAGAGGTTGTGTTATAACCTTTGCGAAAACCGAATTAACAGTGATGTATTCTGCCATAAACATGGCTTAAAATTTGATCGCTAACTAAATTTTCAACCGCTTTAGATAGAGCTGGTAACACGCTTATTGGCCTGAGATTATCAAGAGAATTCGATAGTCCACACTTCTTGATTGGAACTACACGAGCAACTTTCCATATGGAAGAATATTGCGATGTAGTGAGAATTGTGTTCACAAATTGGAGAATATGATTTTGAACATATGGAAAAATTAACTTTAGAAATTTAATGGGAATATTATCAAATACAATCGCATTTCATTTGATCTTATTAAGGGCAAGGTACAATTCATTGATATCAACATTACGAAAAGCAAATGAGTTCACACCATCCACAAAATCCGAAATATTTGTTGAATTAGTATTATAATGAGATTGATGAGCCAAGAAATATTTATTGATATCATTGACATTCGCATCCACAGCAGAACCAGCTGATTTAAGACAACCATTATAACGAAGATTGTTCCACATCTCCTTTTTATTAAGTCTATCAAGTATCTTCGAATGCACTTGTTTTTTAGTTTTGCGAATAATAGACTTAGCACGGTTACACAGTCTACAAAAGATTAACCAATTATTTTCACATCGATCATTTTTATATGCCTTGAACGCCAGATCACGAAGTGATTTAGAATACACAATTTCCCTACATTTCATGAAATTAGTATTTCTTTGTGGAAAGCGAACCCGAGAAATGGGCACCAGAGAGTACAAGCGTTCGAAATGAGAGTTTAAAATTTCAAGCTGAACATCAGTACTGTTAGACATATAAATACCACTAAAATCGCAAGCGTTTATGTCAATCTCCAACATATCAAAGCTAATAGCATGGAAATTTTTGTATTCAAAGTATACTTCATGACGTAGGGGTTCAAAATTTAGGGAAACAAAAACAAAAGCATGATGAGAGATAACCGGACACTGCATTTGCCCAGATTTACAGAGGATATCCGGAGAGCTCAAAAAGAAATAATCAAGTAAAGACGCAGAATTGTGTTGGATATCAAAATGTGTTGGCCTTGAGTTATCCAAAGATTCAAGATTAGGATTAAGATTCAAACGCAAGCAACAATTTGAGACCTATGACAATCAAACAAGTTATTGAAATCACCCATAGTAATAACACTGGGGTATTTCACCAAAAGATCACCAGTAGACTCTTCAAAAGCACTCAAGTTACCACGAGGAACATATACAACCCCAACAAGAACAGTTCCAGAACCATAGACTAACTAGACCGGAAACTCTTGTTCTTCTTCTCACGGCGGGAAAAACATTTTATATTAGTGTTAGTGAAAATCTAAGTTCACCCTTGTGCGGTGAGTTCGCTCGTGTGAGTGTGCCACCTAGGGAATATTTTTCCATAAATTAGGGAATTTATAAGTCCTCAAAGGATTTAAATGCAAAAATCTCGTATTTGTATAAGGAAAACCATAATAAAATGTTTAAGAAAACGTTAGGACTAATATTATCTTTAAATTTTTAAAAGCATAACAGCAAAATCAAACGAATTATTTTTTTGTGAAAAAAAAATCCAAATCTGGCTATTTTCAAGCTGTCAATTTTTCTTAAACATTTTGGACGTGTTGAAAGGATTATTGAGATTATATATTACTTTACAAATTTTGATAAAAATAAGCTTCTATTCGTTTCCTTACATCATTTTAATAGTTTTTTTCAAAACTGTTCTTCAATAATTGATATATTTGCAGTTTTTCAACTGAACGTTTCACCTCCTGGTGAAACCATTCTTTTGTAGCGCATAATAGTTTTTTTCAAAACTGTTCTGCAATAAATTTTATATTTACAGCTTTCCAACAACGTTTTACAAAGATTTGTCATTCTTTTCGAGTGCATAATAGTTTTTTTTCAAAACTAAGAACTAAATTTTTCCAAATTGAAGGTTCCGCCAGCAAGCAGTTCAAGACGACTGCGATATCTTTAATCTTTTTATTGTTTCAGGCTTATACAAAGTTATTTAAAATTACTAAAATTTTATTTCTTTCACAAGTTTTTAATCCAAGAAATCTTCAAGATGCCGAGGAACAGAAGCTGCTATTTGGGCTGCGAGGGAGCAACCAGATTTTTTAAATTCCCCGACAGCAATACGGATAATAAGAGGTAAGTAAATTTTTTCAATCATAAGTATGAATTTATTTATTCAGTGCGACTATAAGTTGCAAGTTAATGTGTTTCTGCTTAGTGAAGTTTTTAGTAGATATAATTTTTTATAATTACAATTTTTGAATTTTATTTGTTGTGAAAATTTTATAAATAGTTAAGTGCAAGTGCAATATGTTCATTATATTAACAAAGCAGTATTGCTCTGACAATGCGTATCATTGCGCACAAAAGTTTATCGCCGTATGTTGAAACAGGAGACCGGTTGGTTTGATACCACAGGTAATGGCAAGCTAATTAGTCGTCTCGCAAGTGACACTTATTTCATTGGAAATACATTAAGTTAATTTATGTACATAAAATTCCTACACTTAGGGTATAATTCAATTTGTCATTCAGTTTGTAACACATAGCAGAGAGCGTGGCTGGTATAGAAAAGTATATATTGCAAATATTCTTGACCAGCCATGTACGTCTGTTTGCGCTTCTATCTGTCTGTGAAAATCATGATAACGCGAAAACCAAGCGAGATAAATAAAATTTGGTTCACAAGCTACACCTTCCAACATTGCTCCTGGGATTGAAAATGGATGAAGTCGGTGTTAATAAAAAAAAATCCGAAAAGATCGATCCTAGCCTTTACATATATTAAAAAATTAAATTTCTAAAATTAACGCGATCTAAACTAAAATAAAATATTTAAAAAAAATTTATTTTTATCCATTTAAATGCGTTTTATTTGTGATTTAATTAGAATTGTACATAGTCTTATATCGTCGATATATAACAAAAAGTCACTATGTACATTTTCATGCATCCGAGTAATGAGCTTTTTTATGTGTTATAACTCAAAATTTAATATACATATATAAATATAATAATATACATATAGCCCTATATGAATATAGTGGATATTGTTATTTTTTTGCTTTATTTTCTATCTGTTTATGTGAGTGGTTGTAAATTAAATTTGCAGCTAAAAACCGTCAACTTTTTAACTTTTTTAAGTAAATATCCTTTCAAAGCTGTTGAATGATTGGAAAAAATCACTGACACTCAATCATTCCTTGAACTTAATAGTCCACTGTGTAGAAATATCTTGAACTAAGCCTAGTTAACTAACTTACTTAACTTACTTGTAATTCTAAGTCATTTATGTGTCTAAGTTACTTTTAAGTCTAAGGTAGTATTAAAGAAGTACAGATAGAAGATGGAATAGAAAAAGATAAGTTAGCATAACATAGAAAATTTGTAAAAAATTTGAAAGCTAGTTTTTCAGAAAATTTTCGTTTTTTTTTTTCAATTACACAGAACAAAAGTGGACTTGACTGGAGATCGTGCTATTTTTTTTTTTCTTTCCAAGTTTTTTAAGGTAACCTCTTTATTCTTTTTAAATAATAAACTATTTGATTTCTGACTACTACTGCATCATGAATAGGAAAGGGCATACATTTTTATGTTTTTCTTATTTTAATTTGATTTTTTTATTATTTCCTTATTTTAATTTGATATTTTTATGTTTTCTTAAGTCTTTCGTGTTTTAAAACTTTTAAATAGGCGTTGCACAGCCCAAACCTGTCGGCTAATATGGATAAGCAGGCTCCGCCTGGTAAATTGTTTTTTTTTAGGGCAAACTTTTCGTTCCTTGTCAGTTGCTTAATCTTTGCGTAGCTGTAAACAGCATTGATTTGCAACTAAATTCAAATGCAGGTTATTGAATCGTTTCTTATATACTAGAGGTCTGCATGAGGGCACTCAGAACGACCATCGACCCACTCGCCACGTTGCAAGTCCATCGATCTTTAATGCACAAAGTTCACATATCAAATCGAAACACCGAGCAGGAGAGGTGAGTGCAGCACTTGCAATTATATTACCCTTTGTATTACCCTATATAATTGTCAGAAGCAAACTCAAATTAAATATGTATATTTTCTCTGATAATACATCATTTATAGAGACTAATCCAGTGCAAGAACTCTTACTTACAAACTTATATCACAAGTTTTTGATAGGAGGCCCCCCACTGGTCAAAGTATGACTTCATATAAATTTGAAACTATTATTTTGTACAAACGCATGAAAATATTTTAGCCTCTAAGGAGGAGCATACCAATCAATGTACATACATATTATTGATATTGAGAGTAATGTCTTATTTCAGATTTTGATTTTTTTAATAATTACTCGGGGACATTCAGTTATTATATCTCTACAAAAATTAATGGTGAAGTTAAACACCGTGACAATAAATACCAAAAATTTTACTGAAGATTATAATATATGTACGTGATTGATTTGGGGATTAAGTTCAGTTTATTTTGTTACAGAAATAAAAATAAATTGCGTGGAAAAATATGTTTTAATTTAGTTTTCTGTTTAAACATCATATTAAATTCATTAAAATCTCTGTAGCCAAAGAAACCGCCAAAATACTGACTAACAGTGGGTGCATAAATATCTGTAATGGCACCTTTACGCACATTAATACCAGCATTCCCTTGAGCATGACGATTTCTTAGCTCAGTCACTGTTGCAATTGGATTAAGACCAGCATTCTCAGCCAATGTTGATGGAATAACTTCAATTGCATCAGCAAAGGCACGGAAACAATATGCATCAACACCTTCAACAGTTTATGAATGTGCAGCCAAATGTAAAGCCATTTCAATTTCCGATGCACCGCAACCAACAATTTGGGCACGTTTCTTCACCAAACAACGTACAACACAGAGCGCATCATGTAAAGAGCGAGCAGCTTCCTCTAATACAAGTTTGTTCGAACCACGAAAAATAATATAAATAGGCCGTCCAGAATTTTGTATGCCAGTGAATAAATTTATTGGAGCCACTAGCAACTTCCTCAACTAAGTCTGCATTCACGAGACTCTCGGTGACAAAATGATCAAGTGAGGCCATTGGTCGGCAATTGAGTGTTTTACAGACGAATTCAATATCTAGATGGATAGCCTAAGCAAGTAAAGATATTTAATAATGTAAGTCAATGTCAACCTACTACTAATTTTTTATTAACCTTTAATATAGTTGCCTGCATCGAGTTTATCATTATGTTTACCACGGGTATGGGTATCACCTCATTTAATCCAGTGGGTGTTGCTAAAGCTGAAAATTAATTATTTTGAAATAAAAATACTTGATAAACAATATTTTTTACCTTTTTATTGCGTTCCTCCAGAAAATATCTTTTGTTGTGATTTCAAATAACAAATGAGAAATGTCAAAAACAACTTTGTGGTTCAGAACAGCTCACCACAGCTTGCTGCACTCTTCCAACCGAAAATGTACCAGTTTGTTGTTGGGGGCGCGGCGTATTCACCACGGGGCGTGGTGTATTCACCTCGGGGCGCGGTGTACTCACCTTGGTAAAGTAGTGATTGCCACTGTTTTTATTTTTGTAAAATGAGATTGCTGGGGAAAATCTTTGGTATATAAAGTTTTTCTGGATTTTTCACTTATAACTAAAGCAAAAGTAGAGTTTTGAGCTTATGATACCTTTTATAAAGGTGTATACTAACTTTTGACTTAAATGTATCTAAAATGCAACATTTGATATAATTGAGCCTACATTGTAGTATTGCATTTCTCTAAATTTTCGATTATACTTTAATAATAATTGAAAAATTAAATCATTTTGATTGTAATTAAATATTAAATATTTTTTGCTGGTGCTTCATATATATTTAGGTTTTCTCTTATATGATAGGTGTTAGAACTGAAACATTATTTGTCTATATAAGCATCAAAAAATTTTACTATCTCACGTGCAAATAACTTATCTTTACATAATTTTCAGTCAAACGCATTCATTAATTATATTTAGTAAAAATAAATGTCCTTACTCCTAGGTAGTTATGTTGTTAGGTATCTTGACTTAACTTTTTTGAAATTCATTTAAAACTTCCTAGAATAAATGCAATACGAGAAGATTTGACATAGTTGAGTCGTTTTAAATTTCTTACATATATATACATAAATGCTCGAAAAAATTGTTATTCTCGGGAAAAATGTGTTTCTAAAGCAAATTTTAAGCGGCTGCACACACACGCGGCTAAAACCTCTTTGAATGAGTGTCTCTTAGTAACTTTCAATAATAACCAGTCACAGTGTTTCCACATGTTCTATGAAGAGACCAGAATAGCACTTAATCGAACGCAAAATAGTCTCCTATATGCGTTAAAAATGGATAACTATGTCAAAACTATGAACCGTTATGTTTTATTCAAACTGATATTTTTCGAGAAATGCAGTTAACAAGAAAATTTTGAAGTATGTTATTTACAATTTATAATTGATCAACAAATGTAACAGTATCACGCTGAAATGTTTCATGCATAAATCGATATTGTACCGCAAACTAACTCTTAACCAGTAAAAGTGTACATATATGCTTATATGGATATCCTTATACGCATAAATAAACATAATATCTTGAATTCTTTTTAATGCTCACTTTGATAGACATTGTTTTAGGACATCTCAAAGAATAACTTCGCACAGAAATATGAGATTATCGACTTTCTATTGATATTTTTTCCATATATCACATGACCTTAGGCTCAAAAATTAATTAACAACCAAATAATTCTGTTATATGTACACAATTTTCCTTTTTATTAATTTAAACAATTTCTTAATACATAATTGTTTATGATAAACACCTTAATATAAGACAATGGCACATAAGCCTTGACTTTTTTTGTGTGTTGCTGCGAAGAGTTGAAGACCACAGTACTTGGGACTGTGACTTCGTGAGAAATTAAGAAATAACAAGCTGTTTGTTTACGTGATTAATTAATTCTGATTTATTGAAAGAAATTCTTGGCTTATATACTAAAGATAGTTAGTGCAATCAAAACAAAATATCTTATGTTGCATTTTTTCTACAAGCTAATGGTCAATGCACTACGTAGCGTTAACCTCACCATAACTGCATACTTTGCAGTTCCTTAGCTTAAGTCAATGCACTTAAACATTATTCAATTTATTTATTTTGTGTAATTCGCAATTTGAATTGCACCTTATGTTTTTTGCATAATTCGCATTTTTTAATAATTTACAATTTTTGTTTTAATTCGCATTTTTTATGTTGCTTGCACTTTTTTTAAGCACCTTAATGATAAAAAAATATGTGTAAACATGCTGGCCCCCAACGACTAACACGTCGTGTCTGTGACTTGGTATTGTTGTCGTGTCATCGTGATTGGCTGTACTTTTGCTGTCTTCTTGAGCATTCTTATCCAGTATGTTGTTCCCAGGATGACAATAATGACCAGAGTTATGGCCATGTAACTGACGAGTAAACCGTGCTTCATGGTGGCTTCATGTGGTGAAGTAGATGCACTAATGTGTGCAAGCTGTGTTTGAATCCTTTCAAGGTCCTGTATATTTGGCTTGAATTTGACGCTTATGTTGTTTGTCGAATATTGTTTATTCCACTCGAATGGAATGTTGAATCTGGGTGTTTCAGCGTGGGTTGTTGTAACCAATTGTGTACGACCTCTTATTGTTATAAAGCTGTTTTTGATCGTGCAGTCCTCTCGAAATTTTATTAATCCGCTATCATAGTCAGCATCACTCCTGGACTTAGACGTGCTCGTTTTATTGCACCTGTGGGTACTATACTTGGGCTTCTGATCCTGGTTAAAGGAATACTGATGAAGAGAGACACTGGAGGTTGACTTGAAGACTTCTGAATTTGTTCACGTTGTCTTTCCTCAGCGTTGATGTTACAAGCTTCCTGTGTTGAAGTTTTCCTTGTTTGCTCGGCTGGGTCATCATCGCCTTCTGGAAACAGTGAAGCTAATCTGTGAACTGGCCTCTTAAATGTTCCTCGTTGTGTCTTGACGTCACATACTCTCACTACGCCATCGTCACCCTTGTAGACCTTGATGATGCGCCCTAATGGCCATTTTAATGCTGGGAGGTTGTCTTCCTTGATAATGACCATTGTGTTGGGCTTGATATCACTTATTGGACCCTTCCATTTACGTCGTTGCTGCAGTTCGTTGAGGTACTCCCTTGACCAACGTTGCCAAAAATGGTGTTTGATTTCTGATACGATCTGCCATCGATCAAGCAGTTTTCGTTTTGGATCTGCTGCATGTATATCAACGCTGGAAGTGAGTTCCTCACCGATTAGGAAGTGACCAGGAGTGATTGCATTTAAGTCATTTGCATTTGATGAACTAGGAATGAGAGGACGAGAATTCAAAATTGCTTCGATTTCAATCAAAACAGTTTCAAGCTCTTCATACGTGGGAGACGCTGTCGATACATTTTTTACTAATAAGTGTTTTGCAGATTTTACTGCTGCTTCCCATAATCCACCAAAGTGTGGTGACCTGGGTGGAATAAAATGGAACTCCATTCCCTTTGCACTGCATGCTCCAAGGATGGCCTCCTTTGCTGATTGAGAGTAGATTGAGTTATCGAGCTCTTTCAGTTGGTTCCTTGCCCCTACGAAATTGGTTGCATTGTCGCAATATAATGTCTTACAGTGCCCTCTTCTTGCGACGAATCGTTTTAACGCCCCTATAAATGCGTCAGTAGTTAAATCAGTGACAAGTTCTAGATGTACTGCTTTCGTTGCAAAGCAGCAGAATACTGCCAGGTACGCCTTTTGAGGTCGCTTGCCTCTGGTTTTGAAGTGTACCCAGAATGGGCCGCAATAATCGACGCCTGAATTTAAAAATGGCCGAGCTGCTTGTACCCGATGCGCAGGCAAGTTTCCCATAACTTGATTGTAGACGCTGGGCCTTGCACGTGTACATTTGACGCATCGTTGAAAAATGGATCTTACAAGGCTCTTTGCCTTTAGAGGCCAAAAACGTTGTCTTACTTGTGCAAGCAGCGCCTGTGGACCGCAGTGGTAGTTCTTTTTGTGTATTTCTTCTACCAGCAATCTTGTAAGTGGGTCGTTGCCTGACAGAATCATTTGATGATTGCTTGTACCCGATGCGCAGGCAAGTTTCCCATAACTTGATTGTAGACGCTGGGCCTTGCACGTGTACATTTGACGCATCGTTGAAAAATGGATCTTACAAGGCTCTTTGCCTTTAGAGGCCAAAAACGTTGTCTTACTTGTGCAAGCAGCGCCTGTGGACCGCAGTGGTAGTTCTTTTTGTGTATTTCTTCTACCAGCAATCTTGTAAGTGGGTCGTTGCCTGACAGAATCATTTGATGATTCGCGTCAAACTGCTGTGCTGATGCCTTGATTCGTCCTCCAACTCGGATTATCCCTTCTTCATCTAGGAATGGAGATAATGAACTTAAATTATGGGATTTTGGTACAAAGGCATCTTTTTGTAGTGTTTTCCTTACATCCAAAAAATCGGATGACTGAATTTGCCGCACAATAGTCTTGAGGGCTGCGTCAAGTTCTAATGGTGGGAGTTGAATGTGTTCTGGCCGCGAATCTCTTGGTTGCCTCGCATTTTTTATAAATCGTAGTACATATCCAGTCACTCGTTGCACATGTGAGAACGAGTTTTTGGCGGAAATTGCATAAGCCCATGGGTGCTCTTCAGCTGATTGTTGCGTTGTTAGAGCTACGACAGCATTGTTATCTTCGATGGTTAATTCTTTTTTAAAAGAAGCTGGCCACAGTGACCTTGATTGATATAGGAACAATGGGCCATATAACCACATGTTGTAGCCTAGATTCCTCTTGAAAGGGTATCAGCAGGATTTTGTTTATATGGAACATACCGCCATTGATCAGCAATAGTTAATCGATGAATTTTTACGATTCGGTGTGCGATATAAACTGGTAGCTTGCCAGGGTGATTGTTTATCCAGGAAAGTACAATCTGCGAATCCGTCCAAAAATAAGATGCCTTGTCCTGATATCCCAAGTCAAGCTTCGTTCTTGCCATGAGCTCAGCTGCCAGGAGGGCTGCACATAACTCCAAGCGTGGAATTGTTTGGAGCTTTATTGGTGCGACTCGAGACTTGGAGCATAGTAGGTTAAATTTCACTATTTTGTCCTTGAGTACGGTTCTGACGTACACAGATGCCCCATACGCTTTTTCAGAAGCATCGGCAAAAGCATGTAGCTCTACATTTGCAAAATCCTTGCTTCCAAAGACATGTCTCGACACCTTTACATTGTCTAAGGTTCCTAACTCTTCTCTGTAGGATGTCCATCGTTTTTGAATTTCTTCGGGTAGCTCTTTATCCCAGTCAAGTTTTAACTGCCATATATTTTGCAGTTGTATTTTTCCTGTTACAAGGACTGGACCAATTAGACCCAATGGGTCATAAATGTGTGCTAAGTCTGAACTCATTGTTCGTTTTGTTATTTTGCTGTGGTAGCGTACATTGGCCTTGAAACAGAATACATCAGATTTTGGTAACCATGTTAAACCTAGTGTTTTTGTAGATTGACTATCTTCTGTGGTGAAGTGGAGATCGACTTGTCTTCTGGGGCGATGCCGCTCAAAAGTCTGGGGTCATTAGCACACCATTTTTCAGCTTCATTCCAGCTGTGCCTAGCATGATTATCAATTGCTGTTGAGTTTCCAATGCCTCATGTATTGTATTTGCTCTAATCAATCCATCACCCACATAAAAATCGTTCCTTAAGGATTTGGCTCCTTGTGGATATCGTCCTTGATCCTCCTCTGCTAGCCGATTTAGACATCACGTTGCCAGATAAGGAGCTGCCCTGGTGCCGTATGTGACAGTATTCAGTTTATACGTTTTGATCGGCTCTGCGGGATGCTCCCGCCACATGATGAGTTGGAGATTTCGATCATTTTTGTTGATCCATATCTGTCGGTACATTTTTTCTACATCAGTTTTAAGCACTTACTGATGTATTCTGAACCGAAGTAAGATTGAAAATAGTTCACCTGGAACTGTGGGACCATTAAACATGATGTCGTTTAATGCTGGTCCTGTTGGTTTGTGTGCTGATGCGTCAAACACTACTCTCAATTTTGTGGTCGAGCTGTCTGGACGAAGCACACAATGATGTGGTATGAAGTAATTCCGTGAAATGATGTCGTTAGAGTTAACTTGTGTCATTTGCCCTAGCGATTCATATTCCCTCATAAAGGAAATGTATTGCTCCTTTAATGATTGTTTCTTCATGAGGCGTTGTTCGATCGTTTTGAGCCTCTCGTATGCCATTCCTTTTGATTCAGCCAATACTGATGGATGTTCTTTGAGTGGAAGTTTTACTACAAATCTTCCATGCTTGTCTCGAAAAGTGTGTTGCAAAAAATGGGATTCGCAACGCAATTCATATTCTGTAGCTGGAGTGTCTGAATCTGGTATTTCCTCTGCTTCCCAGAACCTTGAAATGGCCTTTTCAAGATCTTTGCTAGTGCATATGCCACAAGTCACCTTTTTTGAACTTACGGTGTTTACGCTACCAGCAATGATCCATCCAAATACTGAATTTTATAGAACTGGACGGGCTCCTGCCAATTTTATCTGCTCACCAGTCAACAGCTCAAAGAAAATTTCAGCTCCTAATAGGCAGTCAATCCGGTCAGGTTTATTGAAGTCAGGATCGGCGAGAATGATGCCGTGCCAATATTTAAATGTTGTACAGGTTGGTCAGACACGATCTTTGGTATGACGTGTGCTTCCATGTCAGCAGTAAAATCGGTTGAGTTTGACCTGATACGAATCGTTGTCTGATGCCTCATTTTTGTCTCATTGGCTCCAATTCCTTCAACACTCATAGACATTTGTCTAGGCTTGCCTAGACGTCGGGGTCACCAAAAAATATAAATATAAGACAATGGCACATAAGCCTTGACTTTTTTTGTGTGTTGCTGCGAAGAGTTGAAGACCACAGTACTTGGGACTGTGACTTCGTGAGAAATTAAGAAATAACAAGCTGTTTGTTTACGTGATTAATTAATTCTGATTTATTGAAAGAAATTCTTGGCTTATATACTAAAGATAGTTAGTGCAATCAAAACAAAATATCTTATGTTGCATTTTTTCTACAAGCTAATGGTCAATGCACTACGTAGCGTTAACCTCACCATAACTGCATACTTTGCAGTTCCTTAGCTTAAGTCAATGCACTTAAACATTATTCAATTTATTTATTTTGTGTAATTCGCAATTTAAATTGCACCTTATGTTTTTGCATAATTCGCATTTTTTAATAATTTACAATTTTTGTTTTAATTTGCATTTTTTATGTTGCTTGCACTTTTGTTAAGCACCTTAATGATAAAAAAATATGTGTAAACAATAATATTAAATTTCCCTGAAAAAATCACATTTACCCAAAAAACACCCACAAATCAGGTGCGATTCCTTACAAATTTATTTTTTGACATACGGTACCTTTGAATCTCAAAATTTTTGACAATCAATACTTGAGAAGAAGAACAAGAGTTTCCGGTCTAGTTAGTCTATGTCCAGAACTATAAGTAATTTCAACAAAAAGTGACTCACAGACACCATACTCAACGCACTCTGACACTACTTTGTATTTGAGAAAATTAGACAAGAACAAGCCCACACCACCTCCTTGACAGTCAAGACGATAGTTTCTCAAAAAAGTATAGCCAGGAATATCCAAAACTTTAGATGAAACATAGGGTTTAAGCCAAGTTTCAGTAATGACAATAACATCCAAATGACACCCATCCAATATACAATTCAGTTCATCAAACTTTGTTGACCTTCGGGAAGGTTTAATACTTTGACAATCAATGTGTCCAACATTAAAGTTATGCCTGAGGATATTTAAAAAATATAATTAAAATGATTTAATCAGACAACTCAAGTTAACTGGATGCAGAAAAAGAAGACTGTGCAAATTGATAACAATCTTTGGTGACTTCGCTTCCATCAAGGCAAGTAATTTTGACACCAGTAAGATCAACAGCAATAATTTTGTACTTAAAGATCTTTTTTTCTTTAAGTAGTTTGGGGAAACAAAAATTGAGCTTATTGGCAGCCGGTGTAAGGTGGTCATTGAGGTAAACTCAAGATTGAATATCACCGCCAATAGCATCACTCAACTTCAATGATTTAGTCTTGAAATATTGTCTCATTAAATCGTCTCGAAGCATGACGGGGTTTAATTTTATCAAAACAGTTCTGTTATTATTGATATAGCAGCAATGATGAATATCAGCTGCACTCAGAGAAATCGATAACTTCAACGCAATAGAGACGGCAACATCACACAATTTCACAATACCAGACGGAAGTCACATCTGAGCGCTTAACACGACGGTGCAAAGCATTGTTTTTAACCTCCAAGTCGAGCAAACCTTTCTTAAAATAGGCATCAATAGAGTTAATTTGGCTCATGCATTAAATAACATCCGCTTTGACAGCATCAATACTGACCACCAACTCAGACCGAATATCAGCGGCCAATGCATTGAATTTAATGTCAATTCCATCAACTTTAGACTGAATGTCAGCCAATGCTTGCCGTACATCCTTAATTAAAGCAGCATCATCAAATCGATGTGGATTGTTCAAGCAGCTTTTGCGGGTAAAAGTTATAATTTTGTTTTTTAACATCAAGTCATACAAATCCTCAGTAGCCGCAGCGCAAAGAATATGGAACCATTTGCCATAAACACTGCAGCCTATACTAGGTTGCGTCCTAGTCACATTGCGGTCACATATCAGACACCGAGAAGTCGACATCGCAGCATAAGTCAGAGGTTAACCAAAGAGCCAGCAAGAACAATGGCAAAATATCAGCAGCAAAATGGCAGCAGAGCACCAGCAACAACAACAATACAGCAAGAGCAATCAACCGCAGAAAATTAAAAGCACAGATCAGTAACTAAAACCGCATTTAGTTCATAATAATAAAGTTAATTACGAAAGGAAAAGTGAACTTTTAAGCAAATAAGTCCGATTAAAATTAAAAGAAAATTTGATAAAAATCAAGAGCGCAAAAAAAACTACAGCTGTCACTCGCAACAGTGTTACATACGTAGACGTACTGCAACACAACCAAAGCTCGATTCGTGTTCAGCTCGACAATTTACATTAAAAACGTTATATCGCAACCTTGGTGCAAACTAGTTTTATATAAATAGTATAGATTACTTCCCACTCGGCATGTAACGTTTCAGAAAGTTTTAAAAATATCATGTTACGTCGCAGAAATGCTTCATTTGAAACGTTCCAAAAAAAAAACGTCTCTTTGATATATTTTAATTATTATGTTTCCCTTCAATCATTAAAAAAAATTTCATTCTTCCTGCACCATAATTTGAACTTGGGCATTTCGTGTTGCTAAATGGATAGTTTAACAAGATCATTCAAATTCATTGTAGTATTTTGCTTGCTAAAAGTATAATTTTCCTAACCAAATCTTATTTGAATTGTCAGAGCTCTGAGATTTGGGTATTTTTGGTAATTATTTTTTTTTGGTTAGCTGAACTTAATATTTTTAGAAATTTATGTGGCTGCAATGACTGTTTATATAAAAAAGTTTTGTTTCAGCACATTTTCAATACCGAAAATTCATATTTAAACAAAAAAGAATTCTCAGGTCTGATTTCAGGAATGCACAGCGATCACATAGCAAATTCGCGCGATTCTTTGCATTACAAAGTAATTAAACTTTTCATTAATATGAAAAAAAAAAATACCTTGCCGAGTATCAAACTCATTCACAATTATGAGCTCACAGCCCTAACCATTTCACCTTGAAGTCTGTTGTTTCACAGACACATATGTATCTATTTAACACTTTCGTTTAACATATCGGACATTATATCGACATCTAAGTGTAATGAAATAAATCAATGGTTACAAAATTAATGCATGGGCCTAAAAACTGGTACGATGTCCATCTCGTAAAGCTGTACATACAAATGAATGAAGACCATTCGCCAAATGTGAGCTCTTGTACTGTGGTCAAGGATTTTATAATTTACATGTTATGTTGTTTAATTTGACTAACATATGCTTTTTTAGCCACATTAGCCATGTTTTATTCGCTTTAGTTAAATCAAAATTTCAATTTCTAGTTCATCTCATTGAACTTTTTTTGTGTATGCGAAATTTGAAGAATAGATGTCGCACATTGCAAGTAGCTGTAGACACAAACCTAAAATAATCAAATATATATAGCAATTTTACTTGCATTTTGAAGAACCAGTTTTAGGTCACGCGAGGCCCAGTGCATTCAGTTGGTGCTAGGCCCAAATTTAAAATTGAAGTCCCATAATTTAAACAAACACAGTAATGAAACAACAGTTATTGATCGCTGCTTTGGCTCTACTTTAATTTTTCAATTTTAATACGTCAAATAGTTTGTTCATTTTATATCGCTGATTTTTTTATGTATTTCAAACGAAAATAATCTTTGGTTTTAGCGTATATCATGCAATAAAAACAGTTTAAGCGCGTTTGATAGCAATATTTCGAGAAAAAAAAACCATTATGTACTGTAACGTCAGGCTTACCACACTCGGCTCCATTCAACTACATGAGTTTGCGGCCTTAAAGCCGGCTCTGATTTTAAAACAGACGTTCTGTAAAACGCTGTCATGCCGCCTAGTGATTAGTACCAGAATGATAAAAGGTTAAACTTATGCGTTTTATTCACTTTTAGGTTTAACCAAATCGAATAAAACACGGCCTATGTATTAATAAAAAGCTATCTATCACTAAGACCGGTTGAAATTACAATAGGTAGTGTACTTAGTGATAATGAAATGTTGGAGTGCAATATACCACAAGGGTCAAACCTTGCATCAACCATGTATTGACTTTACATTCATAATCAAGGGTGATCCAATACGAGGTCTCTATTCCAACTGAGTTGTTTTGACAGCTGTCATGTGTCAAATAGGTTGTCCATATGACGTTTGTGTTCAGTATTCAGTACGACTGAATCATAAATAGACTTACTCCTGAACAATGTTTATTAATTGTGGAAACTTATTACAAAATCAGTCATCAGTTTAATAATGTTATAGGGCTCTTTAACATTATTTTGGTCGATACCATCACCAAATTTCGTAGCAATTTTACACAGCCCGTAATTTTGAGAATATTTCTGCAGTAGCAGAGAGTGTTCGAGAAAACCGTGAACAATGAATTTGTCGCTGATCTCAGGCTTTGGGCATCGTTTATGGATCATTGTGGCGTATCTTGAGACGTGATCGTGATCTGAAGGCCTATAAAATACAGCTCGTACAAGAATTGAAGACGGCTGATATAATTTTTCGTTTTAAACTTGGCCTATGGTTTTCACAACAATTTTTATCTAAAAATTGTGTTTACCAGAAGCAATCCAAGAGCTTCCAATGTATCCCGATTAATGTACGGTTTGGTGTGGTTTATGGGCAGGAGGCATCATCGGACCGTATTTCTTCAAAAATGTAAATGGAACCCGTGTCAATGATGCTCGCTACAGAGCAATGATCAATGAATTTTTGTCAAAAATTCAGGATATTAGTGTAGCCCATCTATGGCTTCAACAAGATGGCGCAACATGCCATACAGCTGGAGAACAATGGCTCTATTGGGGCAAACGTTCGATGAAAACATCATCTCAAGAAATGGTCCTGTTAATTGGGCACCAAGATTATGTGATATGCCGCCATTGGATTACTTTCTTTGGAGATATGTCAAATCAATTGCTTATGTCGACAAACCTGAAACTATTGACGATTTGGAAACCAACATAACTCGTGTTATTCAAGGAATACCGGTCGATATGCTCGAAAGAGTTGTCGAATATTGGACCCACAGAATGGACCATTTAAGAACTAGTCGTGGGCAACATTTGAACGAAATAATTTTTAATCATTGAGTTGTGGGAACTGAACTATAATTCCAAATACAGATTTGCATCAAAAAATTGATTTTAATTTATTTTATTTAGAAAACAAAGTAGAAAGCTCTTATTGGATCACTCTTTATATGCTGCTGAAAATGAAACTCTGCTTGAAACACAAGTCAGCAAGATCATATGTTTGTCTCAGAATGGCAGTCGGCAACAAGCTAACTGTCAATGAAATTACAACAAATTATGTGATATTAAGGAACAAAAGTATAAAACCAATTAACCCAATTCTGCGATTAAATAATGTGATACTCCAGCAAGCAAGTTCTGTGAAACACCTTGGTGTGTTACTGGATAGCAAATTAAAATGGTATGATCATGTTAACCATCTCATCAAAGAAATAGTTTTAATTTTTGGTGCAATTAGGAGATCTAAAGTAGTATTAGCAAAATCTACGACAAATTTTTTGATTGGCTCGCATGTATTAACTTATTTTCGATATAACATCATCAACTGGTCTTCAAGTTCGCAAACGCTTCGAATGACATGTGATCATTTTATCACAAAAGCTATGAAATCCTTGTTCTACTACGAACGACTTTATAGTACAGCACTGGTGTATGAAGAAACAAGATTGCTTCGACTCAACATAATCATTCCGCTTGAAAAAATAAAATTTGTGCATAAAGTCAACAAAAAGAACATCAACCAGAATCTGAAAATTGACTTACGAAGTGACATCACCCACAGGACTACAAGATCATCACACAACATACAAATTCCAAAAACCAGAACACAGAAACATTACGAAAGTCTTATTCCCTCAGCGTTAAGGCTGAACAACAAACTTCCAATTGATTTACGTCATTTAAATAACTTCAACAAATTTCCATGGATAGTTTTTTGCCATGTAAAAGCAACTTCATAGAATTTAATATATATTTGCCGTGTTTTTTTTGACGCGGTTACCCGTTAAAAAATAATTTTGTATGGGAAATTAGTTGGCGGTATAATCGACACTTAGATTTTAATCGTGCAGTCTCACAAAGTCTCTAATTTTTAATCAAAAAAGTACCATCTCTAAATGTCAATTTTAAGTTTGTTTGGATTTAATTCAATTGCAATTTCTTGTTTGACAGTTGTTCCGCGGGAGTGCTTTGAGTAACGAGAAAACTAAGCGGCGAGCCAGCTATCTTATAGCCACGTCAAAAAAAAAAACACGGCTGTTAAAATCACTTAGGCCCGTTAACTGATCTCAATTTAATCGTAGATTAAACTCCGATTTGGTCTTAATCACCTCTTAGTCACAAACATCGATAACTTATGTCGCGTAATCGGCTATTGTAGCGAACCTTCGGCTGGGGATCTTGACTCGCCGGAGTCCAGAGGTTCGGTCACAAAAATTTATAATTTGCGAGGAGTGGCTCTTTTATTGAAAGGAGAGAGTTGCACAGCTTTTGTAATTTTTTCAGTTTTATTTCATTATTTAAAAAAATATATATATATATGTGTAAATTATGTGATTAAATATTTCTATGTATTTGCCGTCGTATCAGCGTACCCTCGTTGTCGTGTTTTCACTGCGTCGTTGTAGTGAGATTTGTAAGAAAAAGGTCAGACTGAGTGTTCTGCCCACGCGCTGCCTAGCCTCGCCTTCTGCCTTGCTCTCAACCTCCACCGCGACTCACTGATACGGTAGCGAGCGAGTCACCGTGGAAACCTCGAGTTTAGCTTGCTCGTATGCGTGTCCAGTTCTAGGCCTCGAGTGTATGAATACAGTAGTGCACACACTCGCGAACCCAAACTCTGACGCTCACGACAGTTACTATGCTCCTTACCCCTGCCGTGCTCTCAACCTCCACTGCGACTCACTGATACGGTAGCGAGCGAGTCACCGTGGAAACCTCGAGTTTAGCTTGCTCGTATGCGTGTCCAGTTCTAGGCCTCAAGTGTATGAATACAGTAGTGCACACACTCGCGAACCCAAACTCTGACGCTCACGACAGTTTCTATGCTCCTTACCCCTGCCGTGCTCTCAACCTCCACCGTGACTCACCGATACGGTAGCGAGCGAGTCACCGTGGAAACCTCGAGTTTAGCTTGCTCGTATGCGTGTCCAGTTCTAGGCCTCAAGTGTATGAATACAGTAGTGCACACACTCGCGAACCCAAACTCTGACGCTCACGACAGTTTCTATGCTCCTTACCCCTGCCGTGCTCTCAACCTCCACCGCGACTCACTTATACGGTAGCGAGCGAGTCACCGTGAAAACCTCGAGTTTAGCTTGCTCGTATGCGTGTCCAGTTCTAGGCCTCGAGTGTATGAATACAGTAGTGCACACACTCACGAACCCAAACTCTGACGCTGGTATTTCTGCTACCACTGCTACTTCTGCGACCACTGCTACTTCTGCGACCACTGCTACTTCTGCGACCACTGCTACTTCTGCGACCACTGCTACTTCTGCGACCACTGCTGCTGTTGCTTATTGACTTACTATTGCCTTCGCCGGCTTGAAACAACTGCCCCAATTTTTGCTTGAGTTTCTACTTTTATACCCTGTCGCTTTGTTCAATTTTCACCACGTATCATTCTGACAGCTGGGTTCAATATTTCACCATTTTGTGGCTGTAACAGCTGATTGATGACAGCGTTGGTATGTTGACACTCCTGGTGTATTGACAGTAGTGTCTCGTGTTGCCACCTGGGCATCCGATGAAACTTCAGTCTGATTCTCACGCGATCCAACGCGATTGTAAACTAATTATTTTTAAATAGTGCATAAAAAATAGGAAATAAGAAATAGCACTGCTGCTGCTGTTGGAGTTGTGGTCGAAAACGAGGCCCTGCCAACTTTCGTCTTCACACTTCCCCCTCACTCCGGGGGTGAATAGGGTAACCACCTAGATGTTGCTCTGTTACGCTCTGTCTTCACCTCGGCTGGAAACTTTTATGGAACTCTGGTGCGTACTATGCAGTTACCTATCCGTAATTTCGGCAAGAAACTCAGCTGAAGAACCTCGCTAGTTGTTGTGTGGTGCATCTGCCGAAGCCTCTCTTTGTCGATCACGTACCCCGATTCGGGTTTGTTGTTAATGGCTTGATGTGATCGTCTGTAAATGAGAGAGGAAATATTAAAGAGAGTTAAGCTAGGACTTTTTATTGTGGATGAAAGGATTTCAGCTCGCTCAGGTGAGCTGTACTCGTTCGTTTGTTCCCTTCCTTCTTCAGTTGTACTATTACTGGGGAGATAAACCCAACCACAGTATAAGGACCTGCATATTTGGGGGCAAGTTTGGCCGCAAAACTTTCGATAGCTTTCGACTGATGGTGTTGTCGGACCCACACTAATTGTCCGCGTGTAGGCTTCCATTGACGTCGGCGAAGATTATAATGGCGGGCCTGGTTTTGGGCATCCTTTGCTAGGTTGATCTTCACGATATCAAATATATCCCGCAGGCACGCTGCTCCTGACATTGGATCTTCTCTGGACTTACCCGTGCCTGCGGTTACCTCATCGAACAGTGCTCGGGGTAGTCGAGGTTGTCGACCCTGGGTCAAAAAGGCGGGACTGTACCCGGTAGTTTCTGATGCGCTGGTGTTATAAGCTAAGGATATTTCGGGGAGCTGGTCGTCCCAGGTCTTATGGCAGTTATTGGCCAGCTGCGCTATCATCGTTTTGATAGTTCTGTTGACTCTCTCGGTGGGGTTCTCCTATGGCGTGTAGGGTGTGGTAAATCGTTGCAGGACTCCAATTTCCTCCAGGTAGGCTCTCAAAACTCGGCTGGTGAACTGTGTGCCATTGTCCGTTATGAGAACTCTTGGTACCCCATATCGTGCCAGTATTCTTTCTCGAAACGCCTTTACCACACCCTCCGCGGTGGCTTTCCGTAGTGGTATCAGCTCAGTCCACTTCGAGAAGCGGTCAAAAAACACTAATAGGGTTCTACGAAGTCCGCGCAGAGTGTGGCCCAGGGCTCTTCAGGGATGGTTATCAGCATCTCTCCCGCTGGGGCCTGTTGACTGGATTTGTAACGCTGGCATAGCTCGCAGCCTCTCACGTAACGGCTGACGTCTCGAAACATCCTGGGCCAGTAGTACCTGTTAGCGATGCGGGCGATCGTTTTCCTGATCCCTAGGTGTCCGGCACTGGCGCTGTCGTGGTTCTCTTCCAGTACTCTTTTCCGTAGAGGAGCAGTCACACAGAGTTTCCATTGGGCGCAGTCTTCGTCACTGGGATGGCTAGGTAATTGCCTGTACAGGTGACCTCCGATTTCCGTGTAGTCGGGAAACTTTGAGGGTTGTTGACGCACTTCAATTTTCTTTTTCCGCAACCAGGGACAGTCGTCTGCTGTCGTGTTGTTCACTGTGGCTACCCTTAGCGTTTCTTGGGGTTGTCGGGATAGTGCATCAGCCACCACGTTCTGCTTCCCTTTCCGGTATTGGACTGTGAACTGGTACTGTTGTAGCTCTAGGGCCCAACGCGCTATGCGCCCGTGGGACTTTCGATTGAGTTTATCCATTTTAGAGATAGATGGTCGGTTATCACGATGAACTGGTAACCCTCTAAGTAGGGTCGCATTTTCCGAATACGCCATACTATTGCCAGACATTATTTTTCGGTTGGCGAATAGTTTTTTTCCGCGTTGTTTAGGCTTCGGCTTGCATAGGCTATCACTTGCTCCTTCCCGTCAAGGGTCTGCGTCAGGACGGCTCCGAGTCCCAAGTCGCTGGCATCGGTCTGTAGGCTAAATGTCGGACTAAAATCTGGGCAAATCAGCACCGGGGCCTCTGTGAGTTTCTGTTTGAGGGTATCAAACGCGCGTTGCTGCTCTGGCCCCCACTTCCAGTGCTTGCCCTTTTTGAGCAATGATGTCAGGGGTTGAACCACCGATGCAAAGTCGGGCTCAAAACGTCGGTACCATGAGGCAACCCCGAGGAAAAGCCGCACTCCGCGTGTGTTCTGTGGGTGATCCAGCTCGCGAATCGCTGCTTCCTTGTCTGGTTCTGTTTTTATTCCTTCGCCGCTTACCACATGACCGAGATATTTTATCTGGGTCTGGAAAAATTCGCACTTGTCGAGATTAATTCGTAGGTTTGCGTCTCGTAATCGCCGAAACACTTCTCGTAGGTTGCGTAAGTGTTCATCTAGGGTGGCTCCGGTGACAACAATATCGTCCAGGTAAGCGAATGCGGCCGGCTCCATTTCTGCACCAATGACCCGATCAAGGGCCCGCTGAAAAGTGGCAGGGGCTGAGTGAAGGCCAAAAGGCATGACCTTCCATTGGTAGAGCCCACGCCCTGGAACCGTAAATGCAGTATACTGCTTGCTTGCTGCCTCCATCGGAATCTGCCAGTATCTATCCTTGAGATCAAGGCTGCTGACATATTTGGCGTTACGCAGGCGATCTAAAATGTGCGTTATCCGGGGAAGTGGGTATGCATCTGGTACTGATCTGCTGTTCAGCTGGCGGTAGTCGATGCACAATCGCCATGCTCCTGTCTTTTTCCGGACAAGCACAATGGGGGCACTGTACGGGCTGTGGGATTGCTCAATGCAACCTTTGGACAGCAGTTTATTGATTTCCTCGTCGATAACCGCTTGCATCGCAGGATTTCAGGGTATATATCTCTGCTTGACAGGTCTGTCGTCCATCATGATGATCCGGTGCGTGGTGATCTGGGTGACGCCTTGTAGTTCTTCGAATTTTTTTAGTAAGAAAATCTTTAATTACTTGTTCCTCAGCAGGCTGCACTGTAAGTAATCCTGACTGCTTTGCGTTCACGGCGACTGAGGTTTCTGTCCCGATGGCCGTGGAGGGCTCTGATGGTGAAGCTATCACCTTACTTCGTGGTGACCCTTCTTGTGTCCGTTGCCGCCTTCGTCTCGTACGCCGGTGTGACCGCTGGCGGTTACTAGACCGATGTTTCTGCTGCTGACTCTCTTCCGAGCCTAAACCTAGTGGCTGAGGGTCAGATTTGTGGTGCGAGTCTGCGTCTGGTTGTCTACAGTGCTTCAAGCTTAAAAGTATATGTTTTTGATGTGTCGGCTGAGATTTTGTGCGCTGGCAACGGGCTGCCCTGTTACTATTCGTTGACTGACGGCGGCTTTGGTTTGGCTGAGGATTTCCCAGTGTGAGAGCGTCACCTCCCATGGTGATGGTGGCTCCGCTGTGCACTAAGAAGTTGAGCCCCAGTACGATGTCCTCAGTGGCATCAGGCATTATGATGAATTGGAACCTATCCTGATGGTCCCCAAAATTAACTTCAGTTCGGATTGCACCATCCAATACTCGAACTAAGCCGTCTGCTAGCACGACCTCTCCGCGCTATGGCACTTGTATGGATTTGTTCCGTATACTGTTTGCGAAAGATTCGCGTACGAAACTCATCGTCGCCCCGGTGTCGATTGTGGCCGACACCCTCTCTCCGCCAACGCTGACGTTGGCGTACACGCGTCTGCAGTCTGGTGATATCTGCACTACATTTGTTGAGGGGGTCCTTCCGGAGTGTCCGCCTCCCCTCGTTGTGGGCGGCCTCCGTGTGCGTTTCCCGCTCGACGGCAACAGCTGATGGTCCTTGTATCTGGTCGACCACAAACTCAACAGAAAAGTCGCTGAGACCCTCGGCACTCCCTTTCGAAGTGACCGTCTTGCCCACAGCGTTGGCAGGCCGTGTGAACGTTGATCCAATTTTCCCCCGTTTGTGCCATCATTCGATGTTGTTCAGCTCGGTTAGCGGCTCCAGTGCGTCTTTCCGTATCTCACTGTCGGATACACTCCAGGTCGTCTGCCAAGGCGATTAGTTCGGCCAGTGAGTTAAAATCTTTCCTCTTGATGTACCACTGGTACTCCGCGCGGCAGTTTCTGAAAATCCGTTCAATTTGTTGGCTTTTGGTGAAGCGAGCGTGTCGCATCATTGTTTGTAAGGCCAACACGTATTCTTTAAATGTCTCACGGGGCCGTTGGAGTCGTGCTCTTATTTCGTCCTCCAGATTCTCAAAATATTTTGGGGGCAAAAAGAAATTCAGAAACGTGACTTTAAAAGCCTCCCAAGTAGTCCACTGCTGGTAGTTATTTCTTTACCAGGCTAGCGCTTTTTCACGCAAAAGTTCCGGCATCGTTCTAGGAATGTGGTCAATATTTAGACCATACGCTTCAGCCAATTTCTCCACTCTCTCGGCAAACATCAGTGGTTCCTTTACTCTGTCGTACTTCAATCCCCATTTGCGCACCTGTTCCATGACCGTAGGGCCGTATGCCGCTAGTAAAACGCCGGCTGGCTGAGCTAACGCGTGGGACATGCACGACCCTGGATTTTGTTTGGGCTGATCGTCTTCGTCGCTGGTATCTGCTCTATTCGCTGCAAGTGGTAACTCTAAGGACGTCAATATTTTCGGCTTGGTGACGTTGCGCGTTTGTGCAGCGTTTGTAACTCTTCAAGTCGCTGTAATTGAACTGGGCTGTGGGTTTCGTCAGTTAAAAATGCCTTGAAACGCTTCCTAATTTCGTCCACGGTGCCCTGGGTATAAACGCCAAACTCCTCACAATAAGTTGTGAGTTCATCTTTCCTTAAACCGTGGTTCCACGACACGTTCAACATTTCGCACTAATTTTATTATATTATTTTTTTTTTTTTTAAAAACGGTTTTATTGCGCACTTTGTTTTGTTTTTCTTTTTGTTTTAATTCACTTAGTGATTCTTCACAAGTTTATTTTCACTGTCTGATTCCACTGTAGTCTTTGTTTTTTTTTTTAATTATTTTCCTCGCGCTTTATTCTGTAACCACGTAATGTTCTCAATGGTTTTCTTTTCACTGTATATTATTTATTTTTTTTTTTTTTTTTTTAAAAAAGAAAGTTTTTTTATTTAATTTATTTTTTCACTCAAGTCGCACTTTTTCTAGGTTTTTTTCTTCGCCGGCGTAGCATAAAATTTTCCTCGTACATATGATCCTTGTCGTTCGTGTCGTTTAAGTTGTAACGTGCTGCTTCTGCGTTCGTTTTAACGATTCGGCCCGCTGTAGTAATCACACTGCTTGTTTTCCGCTGTATCCACGTTGTCGTTTTCACTTCGCTGTAACCTCAAATTTTTAACATATATATATTTTATTTTCCTTTTCTCCTTTTTAAAAGAAGCCAGGTCCCTGCTCGGGCGCCATTGTAGCGAACCTTCGGCTGGGGATCTTGACTCGCCGGAGTCCAGAGGTTCGGTCACAAAAATTTATAATTTGCGAGGAGTGGCTCTTTTATTGAAAGAAGAGCTTATTTCATTATTTAAAAAAATATATATATATATGTGTAAATTATGTGATTAAATATTTCTACGTATTTGCCGTCGTGTCAGCGTACCCTGGTTGTCGTGTTTTCACTGCGTCGTTGTAGTGAGATTTGTGAGAAAAAGGTCAGACTGAGTGTCCTGCCCACGCGCTGCCTAGCCTCGCCTTCTGCCTTGCTCTCAACCTCCACCGCGACTCACTGATACGGTAGCGAGCGAGTCACCGTGGAAACCTCGAGTTTAGCTTGCTCGTATGCGTGTCCAGTTCTAGGCCTCGAGTGTATGAATACAGTAGTGCACACACTCGCGAACCCAAACTCTGACGCTCACGACAGTTACTATGCTCCTTACCCCTGCCGTGCTCTCAACCTCCACTGCGACTCACTGATATGGTAGCGAGCGAGTCACCGTGGAAACCTCGAGTTTAGCTTGCTCGTATGCGTGTCCAGTTCTAGGCCTCGAGTGTATGAATACAGTAGTGCACACACTTGCGAACCCAAACTCTGACGCTCACGACAGTTACTATGCTCATTACCCCTGCCGTGCTCTCAACCTCCACCGTGACTCACTGATACGGTAGCGAGCGAGTCACCGTGGAAACCTCGAGTTTAGCTTGCTCGTATGCGTGTCCAGTTCTAGGCCTCAAGTGTATGAATACAGTAGTGCACACACTCGCGAACCCAAACTCTGACGCTCACGACAGTTTCTATGCTCCTTACCCCTGCCGTGCTCTCAACCTCCACCGTGACTCACTGATACGGTAGCGAGCGAGTCACCGTGGAAACCTCGAGTTTAGCTTGCTCGTATGCGTGTCCAGTTCTAGGCCTCAAGTGTATGAATACAGTAGTGCACACACTTGCGAACCCAAACTCTGACGCTCACGACAGTTTCTATTTTACCTACTCAGTCAGAACCTCTACTCTACTCACTACGTTCAAACTACGAAATTGACAATATACCTGTAGCCTCGCTGTCGGTACTGCTTTGCTATTAACTCCGCTTCTCCTGCTGCCACTGCTATCTCTGCTACTGCTGGTATTTCTGCTACCACTGCTACTTCTGCGACCACTGCTACTTCTGCGACCACTGCTGCTGTTGCTTATTGACTTACTATTGCCTTCGCCGGCTTGAAACAACTGCCCCAATTTTTGCTTGAGTTTCTACTTTTATACCCTAACGCTTTGTTCAATTTTCACCACGTATCATTCTGACAGCTGGGTTCAATATTTCACCATTTTGTGGCTGTAACAGCTGATTGATGACAGCGTTGGTATGTTGACACTCCTGGTGTATTGACAGTAGTGTCTCGTGTTGCCACCTGGGCATCCGATGCAACTTCAGTCTGATTCTCACGCGATCCAACACGATTGTAAAATAATTATTTTTAAATAGTGCATAAAAAATAGGAAATAAGAAATAGCACTGCTGCTGCTGTTGGAGTTGTGGTCGAAAACGAGGCCCTGCCGACTTTCGTCTTCACACTATTAACCTGCAAATTGTCGATTAAAGTTAATATGAGAAATTTCACCGATTAACGAAGTTTGACGTTTGTTTTATTGAAATAGTTCAATTAAAAAAAATTTTCTCTCAAATAGACCTTTGTGGACACTTTTATGAAGTCCAATTTACACAAAATTGCGAAAAGAAGCGAAATTAATAGTTTTAGCGATCCAATAATTGGACAAAATGAATTGAAAACCAACGCTTTCGCATATCAAAGCGTACATTCAGAGGGGAGGTAAATAGTGCTAATTTTCTTGCATTTATTAGCCTTCGGATTAAACTGCTTCGGTAGTTTCTGATATTGGAAGTATTTTGCAAGCTGCTGAGGACTTTGGTGGCGTTTCTTCCATGTATGCATCTCTCTGTTCTGAAATATATTTGACATTTGTCAAATTTGCTATTCTCAATCAATTTCAAATGTCTATATGAACAATTTCAACTCTTAAAAATAAAATCGTGTCAAATAAAATCAGACATATTTTTCTTAAAGAAGTGCATTCAATATAAGTTGGTGCCGAAGTTCGCATGTATCAAATGCAAAACAAAATCAATAGCTGAAATGAAAGCAATCGAAACAGCAAAACAATTATGGATTAAAGAAAAATTGGACAAAAAAAAAATATGCATCTTTATCAACAAATGATTCAAAATCATATGTGTTATACAACAAAATTTCTTGTTGTTTATCATCGATAGAATTTAATGGTTTCATGAAAATAACAACAATAAAATATGCTTCTGCAATGCGATTTGCTGCTAAGAAAAAATATCAAAAATTGCGTACTTTAAAACAGAAAATAAATTTTACACAGCAAAAAAGAGGCTTGAGTTAGTTTTTACCCAATTTCATTGTTAACAAATTTTCAGAGCCATTGAATAATAATGAGAAGCAACTATTGAATTATGGTCTAGATTTTGCTGTTCCAAGCAACTGTGTTCCAACAAAAAACATCATTGTTGACACCGAAATTGCAATTAAATTTTCTGACAAGGAAAAAGATGACAAAATTCGAAGTTCAGTTAAAAATATTTTGGCAGATAAAAAAACTTTTCAGCTGGATAAACAACTGACAAGAAGTTCTAAAAATTTTTATGACGCTATTGTTTCACTAAACAAGAAAAACATTTATATCACCAAAGCTGACAAAGGTAAAAGTGTTGTTGTTTTAAATAAAGATGATTATAATAGGGCAATGGAAAAATTAATTAAAGATAGCCCATATAAAAAGGTTCATAATCCCTTGTATAAAATGAACAAATTAGTTATCGAAACAATAAACAAATACATTGATCTATTTGGATATACATGGAAGTTAAAAACTTATCCTAGTTATACCAAGGTACCAAGAATTTATGGTTTGCCAAAAATCCATAAAACTGGTGAAAATTACAGACCAATTGTTAGTTACATTGATGCACCTGTATATAAATTGTCCAAATGGCTTTGTCAGCGGTTTTCTTTGTTAAAATGTTTCGATCAATTCTCAATTAAAAATTCAATACAATTGGTTGAGAGATTGAAACACATCAAAATTAATAGTGATGAAATCATGGTTTCTTTTGATATTTCTTCTTATTTCACCAGTGTTCCTGTCCCTGAAGCAATAAATTGCTTGAGGATTTGGCTTGACAAGCAAAAACTAAATCCATCTGAGGCTGATGCATTATTCGATTTAACTAAGGCTTGCACTACAATGAACTATTTCAAATTTCGAGATAATTTCTATCATCAAGTCTTTCTCCATTTATTTGCAATCTATTTGTTAATTCACTTGAAGAACAATTACAGCACAGTGAGATATTTCCAAAAGTATGGCTGCGATACGTTGATGATATTTTCGCAGTGGTGAAAAAAGAGAATTTAATAGACATTTTATCCTTGATAAATGGAATTTCATCAAATATCAAGTTTACAGTCGAATTAGAAGAAAATGGTGCATTACCATTTTTGGATCTTTTTTTGGAACGAAATGATCATAACGAGATTGTATTTGATATATACAGAAAACCAACAAACACTGAACGTTTCATTACTGTTGAATCTAATCACCATCAAATGCATAAAAATTCTACGTTCAATTCAATGATTTTTCGTATGTGCAACATCCCATTATCCACGGAAAAATTTGAAAAAGAAAAATGTCACATCTATGATATTGCTGAACAAAACGGATGTACTAGAGAGTCATTTGACAAGTTGATGAAGTCACAACTCAAAAAGAAAAATATTAAAAACATTACTACGCTCTCTTGTATAAAATCTAAAAATCTACGATGTTCAATGGTTTATAACGCACAGCTGTATGGGAAAATAAATCATGTCTTCAAGAACTCGGATATACTTTTGATACCGACAAGTAAAAAATATAAAGTAACGAATTTGTTAAAATCAACAAAAGATGCTGTTCCACTACTTGAAAGACCTGGAATTTATTCTTTTAAAGGCAACAAAGAAGAATGCAATTGCGTATACATTGGTCAAACTCGACGTAAAATTCTTTCAAGAGCTAAAGAACATATCAAATCTATAACCAAAAATGAACCACATAGAAGCGCAATTGCAGAGCATTCTATGAAGGATGGACATTCAGTTTCGTTTGATGATTTTAAATTGATTAAAAACGCGCAACGTTATTATAAGTTAAATATATTGGAGCCAATCCATATTTTTTTAAATAAAGCCAATTGCTTAAATAGGGACAACGGACCATTAATTTCTAGTTTATTTAAAGTTTTGTAAATGTTAAGTGCAACTGTGTACTGTATGCTACTGATTATTGTTTTTGTTTTATTTGCCTTTCTTTTGTTCAATTTCAATATTGTTTTTTTTTTTTTATATTGTTATGGATTACTTGTTTTCTTTTGCGCCTTTGAAAATTAACCTTCGTGCACTTCGGAAATATGATTTTTGTTTCTCTTTAGTTGAAATTAAGCGATTGACTGATGATGATGATATTGCATCGAAACAATTGTATCAATATATATTTTTAAAAAATAATAATATTTGACATTAAAGTGTATTTTCACTCGAAAATTTAATCTTTTTATTTTATTCACAATTGACTTTATGTGTTGCATTTTTTGTTAAGCTGAGATTTCTTTATATTAATTAAATTCAGAGATAAGTTACCAAATTTAATTCGAGATATATCCGCAGTTTATAAAATCTCCGATTAAAGTGATATTAAGGAAATAGATAAGTTAACAGGCCTCATTGTTATATAAGCAGCAATTAAGCGCTACACTTAATTATGATGCACTTCCGGTTGTTCCATTCCAGATTTTGTTTATTTTCTTGCTACGCAAATCGATTATTGGATTTTACCTAATGGTAGTTAGAGTAATCATTGATTACTTATAAAACTATAATGGCGATTTTCTTTGTGTAATTGCGTATGTTTATGTGTCTATTTTTTTATTGTTGTTTTCATTATGCTATTGGCAATTTGAAAAGATATCTTGTATGTTCTCCCTGGGTTGCAATTACAAAATTTGACAAGATGTTCAAAAAACATATATCATTAAGCCATGTTTAAATCATGGTTTTTCCATAAAAGTTTATTTTCTATTATCATGCTCGTTTGACAAACATATCGTTAAAAAATTGGACGCACTGAATCACCCTTTTCAATAGTAAATATTTCGATACTTTTTCATCGATATTAAAAATTGTTTTGTAGAGTACTTATTTGGCGGGTTGATTTATTTCAAAAGTTTATAAATTAGATGAAAATGGAAGATTTTCAAAAGATAGAAAAAATTGGTGAAGGTACTTATGGAGTTGTTTACAAGGGGCGAAATAAAATAACAGGACAGATTGTTGCCATGAAAAAAATTCGCTTGGAATCTGAAGATGAAGGCATTCCATCTACAGCGATTAGGTTTGTAACATAAATTTTCGTACCATTAAGTTAGGCTTAAGTTTGCTTTAGCTTCCATTCGTCAATTTTAAAGAAGTTTACTTAAGGGACAACTTCGGTTGTTATTTGGGGCTAGTAGTGTTTAAGGAATATATAATGGCTTAAGTTTACTTAAGCTGACATTCTCCAAATTTTTTTTTTGATGTAAAGGGTTAAAAATAAATAAAAAATATAAAAGGCAAAATGTCGCTCGGTTCTAGTTTGGGATATATGTATATCAATTGGAAATTCCGAATGTAGTTTAAGTAAAAACGATTATAAGTTGGGAACCCCTTCATGTATACCGAAGATATGGCTGTTATAAGAAAGAATTTAATGGTCTTTAAAGTATTAAATTAAAGTTTTGAAACTTCCTGCAATTTTGAAATTTTTTTTAAAAAATACTGCAAAAAATGTCATGATTTTTTTACAATGGTTAGAAAGCTTAATTTATTCTCTTTAAATTGGTAGACACTTTGTTCTAAATTTTTTACAGGAATACCATAAAATTTGTTCAATGAATTCCGATGGAAAGTATGTATTTATGAACAATAACGATAAAAAACAACAATAAATACTGCAACAATAACAATTAATATAATACGATTCCCATTATAAAACTTAAAAATTTTTATTTAAAACCGTGTGCTCCAAAAATATGTCAAAATTTCAGAAAATGCGTCTCCATTTTATTATATTTATTTATTTAAAGTTTAATGTATACTTAAAAATATTAAATAAATTATGAATTCATTGATGCATAAATTTAAACATAAAATTGCATTTAAAATTTGTGAAACTTTAAAGTTGTTTCTGACAAGTATACTTAACCTCTCAATTCAGTATGGATGATGAGGCAGATTGCGGAAAATGCAAAAAAATATTAAAGGTGACTGCATTGGATGTGAAGGGCTACGCTAGCATAGGTTTCATAGATCATGCGTAACCATAACGATTTCTGAATTAAAATTAATCAAGAAAAACGAGCAGATTAAATGGCTGTGTGAAGATTGCAATGATCAGTATATTAATCTTGTTGAGACATCATTGAAGAAACTTATGAACGATATGATGTTATCTATGAAGATATCGATGGAAAAAATTAGTTATGCTGCTGCTGTTGCTAGTGTTTCTGCAACTAATTCTGCGCTTGCTGCTGTTAATGATGTTTCTATAACTGAATCTGAAAAACGGTCAACTCTGATCTCCAAGTCGGATACGAGATCGTCAAACATGGTTCAGCCTGAATCTGCACAAAGTAATATGAAGCTCATACGTTCTGCTGTCAATGAAAATGTAGATTTAGATGTAACTATGTTAAAAAAATGGGTACATTTATCATCATTTAAGCCTACGGTTACAGCATCTGATATAATTTCTTATGTTGAGAAATATGCTGACATCAATAAAAACAACATAACTTGCTATCCATAAATTTCAATTTGGGAGTTTTTCCATTGCACAATAAAAAGCTTTTTAATCCCTCCCTCTGGCAATGCGATATTGAAGTACGTCCTTTTCGGAATTCGGTGGAAATTGCTCCACACAAATGATATCATAATTTACTAACATTGCTTATGTTCAGCCAAGTAATTCAAATAGCCCACTTAAATTATATACCAGAATGTTTCTGGAATCAGGACTAAATTATTTGAGGTTCGTTGTGATACTTCCCAATGCGAATATGATGTGTTTGTATTTGTTGAAACTTGGTTGATTTCTCATTTCTGTGATGGTGAATTTTTTGATCTTGCGTTGTATCGTGTATACTGTAAAGACAGAGACTTAGTTAAGACGGGCAACTCTAAAAGTGGTGGTGTGCTCATCGCTGTGAAAATCAGTTTACTTCTTATTTTGAGGATTGGCGGGATTTATGTTAGTGTGCGTTTCTTATTTACCGCCTACTAGTGATGATAATATAAAAAATATGCAGCTCATGTTGAAAGTATTGTCCATTTAATGAAAAATAATGGTGGCAATAGACATTTTTGTATACTAGGGGATTATAACCTAAGTAGGGTTGATACAGATGGTTCTTTGCCAGTTCCATCAAATGTTAATCAGTCACATGAATTTAACCTGATTGACTCTTTCTTTGAGGTTGATTTGGCACAAATAAATAAAAATTTTAACAAGCTTGAAAAGCTGCTAGACCTAATTTTTATTACTAACAATATTAAATGTTCACTAATGGAATGTGTGATTCTTATTTCACCACCTAATATGTACCACTTGACATTCAGTGTTATGAGTATCTGAAAAGTATTGACAATGTGGATTCTCAAATAAGATATAATCTGAAATCATACAACTTTGAAAACTTAAATAATAATTTTGATGGCATTTATTCGAATTCATTATTTGATAATAATGATACATCAACTTGCTACGATTTATTTTTAAACACTATGCACACTGTTTGTATGAATAATGTCCCAATTTCACGGAATAAAATCCATAAGTTACCTTGGTACACTACAGGTTTGAAAAATGAAAAATTTAAGAAACAAGTTTCATAATCTATATAATGCCTGTAACAATCTGGATTATGAAGTAAAATATAAGCATTATATGAGGGAATTTAACTTTCTTGTTAAGTTTTTATACAAGCAATATATTCTACGAATGGAACGAAACATTAACAATAATCCAAAATCTTTTTGGCAATTTGTCAAGTCTAAAAAAAATTCCTCTGATATTCCTTCTTGTTTTTTCGCGTAGATAATACTTCAAATAGTGTTTGTGACACTGTTGACCTATTTGCAATTTTTTTTAAATCTAATTTTGAACCTGTTTGTTCAGCGTTTGACCCCTGTCTATTGAATAGGGGTCTTTATTTCTTTTTGGTCTTAAAAATACCTTTAGATTTGATATGGATGGTATATCACCAATCCTTTTTAAAAGTTGTTGCTTTTCATTAGTTGAGTCACTGACTTGCATTTTTAATAGGTCTTTACGGACTGGTGAATTTATTAAAAAAAGAAAATAGCTTCCATTACACCCGTTTTTAAAGGAGATAATAAAAGTAATGTGTCTAACTATAGACCCATATCAAAATTGTCAACTGTCTCTAAAATTTTTGAGACTATTGTCAAAGAGAAAATTTATTTTGCTGTAAAAAATTTAATTACTCCTTTTCAACATGGTTTTGTTGCAGGTAGATCAACAGTGACAAACTTTTTCTCTAATTTTGCCTTGATGCGCTTGAATCTGGTTTTCAAGTTGACTCCATTTACACTGACATTTCGAAGGCTTTTGATAAAGTCTCGCATAAAATATTGATTGCTAAATTGAAAAAAAATGGGTTTTCATTCAAACATTTTTAATTGGGTGGAGTCATACCTACAAAATTGTTCCTCTGTTGTTGAAAGTAATGGTGTTAAATCATTACCTTTTATTGCCTGTTTTGGCGTGCCACAAGGAAGTATTCCTGGCCCACTTCTATTCGTTATATTTATTAATGATATTAGTTGTTGCTTCGTAAATTCTAATATTTTACTTTATGCGGATGACTTAAAAATTTTTAGAAATCTCATTCAGATATAGTTGCATTAAAGTGGAACCTTCATCGGGTTCAATATTGGTTGAAAATTAATTGTTTGTCTCATATTGTTAATAAATGCTCACATGTCTCTTTTTTTTAAGTCAGTCTGTAATTGCTTGTCGGTCTATACTGTTGGTGGTACTAGACTCTTGCGTTAAAAAGATTTTGGATTTGGGGGTTTTGTTTGACTCTGGATTTTCTTTTGTTGAACATTTAAATTATGTTATTCCTCAAACTTACTCTATAATGGCTTTTGTTAGAAGACACAGTTCTGGTTACAATGAACCGTACACTTTAAAAGCTCTTTATACTTCATTTGTTAGGATCAAAATTGAGAACGCTGCATTTATTTGGAGCCCCTTTTATGCTGTTCACTCTGTCCGTGTTGAACGTATTCAAAAGAAATTCATTAAATTTGTCTTAAGACCCTTAAACTTTTTTGAACCAATTCCATCATATAATGCGCTATGTTTATTGTTAAATCTAAAGTCTCTTGAAAGTAGGCGTTCGATACAATCAGAGATGTTTCTTTATGATCTCATTAACGGCAATATAGACTGTATTTTCCTTTTGGAAAAAATCAAATTTAATGTGCCTGCAAGATATTTCCGTACTCTTACTGGTTTTTATGTAAAGGTTCATAGAACTAATTACAGGTTAAATGAACCATTAATTAGGGTGTTATTGGAGTTTCATAAACTCTGTTTTAATAACTGCTTAGATTTTTGTTTAAATTAATTAGAGTTTAAAAAGTATTTAATTAATTGTTATTCCTAAAGCAAAATATATACATATTTATTATTGTAATTTTAATTTTAATAAAATTGCTAGTCTGAAAGGATTCTGTATCTATAGACTGAATAAATTGAAATGAAATGAAAAAATTTCAAATTTTTCCTCACCATTATTGATGCCATTAAATTATCTTTCTTATGACACCCCTATTTTTGGTATCCATACAGGGGTTACCAACTTATAATCGTTTTTACAAAAGCTATAGCCGAATTTTGCTATGGCTATATCTCCGAAACTAGATCCGAGCGACACTTTTTTATGGATTTTATTTATTTTATTGGAGAATGTCAGCGTAAGTAAACTTAAGCCAATGCCGAAGAGGTTTATTTTTCGCCTGCGGCGCTCTTTTTTCCGAAAACAACAAGCAAATTATTATTATTATGAATTTATGACACAAGAGAAAAAAATCTTTCACGAACGGGGAGCGGAAAAACTCCAGGTCTTATTTCCTAAATTTCTTCAGATGGCATCATGGCGCCACCACCCTGGCACCTCCCCCAAAATTATCCGTTTATCAACTCTTCATAATTAAATTAATTAAAAACTAGTAAAGGTGTTATCTTCGGCCAGGCCGAAACTCACATACCCTACACTGCATTGAAATGATGAGGTTGAACAAGTTGAAAATTATGTAAAAAGGTTCAGAAATGTGGAAAAGTGTTGGAAAAAACTGAAAATGTTGAAAAAATATGAAAATCATTAAAGAAAGTTGAAAGAAATGGAATAAGTCGAAATATAGAAAAAAGGTGAAAAATTGATGAAAAAGTCGAAAGAACAAAGAAAATGTCGAATGAAATTGAAGGGGAAAGGTAAAAGGTTGAAAATGTCAAAAGAATATGAGAAATGTTGTCTCCAATTCCGCTCACTTTTGATTCAATAAACAAGCCAAATTTTAGCACAATAGCTTGTATAGTTTGCGATATGTGCCGTAAATATTCTTAAAATTTAGGGCAGTAACACACCCAATGGCGCAATCCAGTCCGATTTTGATCCAAAAATAGCTTTTCATAAACAAACCTCTAGCACCAAACTTCAGTATGATTGCTCATATATTTCGATAGTTATGCCACTTAAGGTATTTTAATTGTATGGGAGGTGTCACGCCCACTGTTGCTATTTCGCCAGCTTTTGATTCATATATACCTAATAGCCAGTAAACCACTTACATCAAATTTCAGATCAATTACTCCAATAGTTCACTTAAAATAGTATATGTTATGGAGGTGCCACGCCTACTGATGCAATCTTGCCATGTTTTATTTAATTTCAAAGCTTGTAGTAACCGACATCTCTACACAAAATTTTATGAAGATAACTCTCATAGTACTATCTATAGCATTAAACGTGTTTGCTTACATGGAAGGTGCCACACCCACCAAGAAGGCACCTTTTAGCAAGTATATTTGCCATATTAAATTTAATAGCGATTGCGTTGTTAGTTCTCTTTTAATAACGTCTATAAATATTGTTCAACAAAATTTTCCAGTATATTTACGAAGCTTGAATTGATGACTACTTTCAGTGGTATCATCCTTAAAATTTTTCTGAAAACCGTATGTGCCAATTTGGAGCTATACGAAATCCAAATTTTCAATTGTTAAAAACTGTCACGCCCAGTTTTACAATTCCGCCCACTTAATGCGCAATTCAAGATTTATAAGATCAGATCGTGTACCAAATTTCATCACAATATCTTGCACGGTTTACGAGCTATGGCGATATAAAAGTGAAAATTTAGGGCTGTGAAACGCTCTTTTAAGAGCCTTTGCAAACTTAAAACCTAGCTTAATCTTAATTTTGTTCTCATCTTAACCAAATCATCAAGTTTTATCATAATCGCAGCAACTTTTTCAAAATGGACTTGGATATATTTACATAGAGTATGGGCGGAAGGCGTGGCCGTGAACCGATTTTGCCCAATTTTATATGCTAGCAGCTTGCAAGAAAGTTGACCTATGTGCCAAATTTCATTCAAATAGATAGACACACAGACAGAAGGACATAGCTATATCAGCTCAGGTGGTGACGCTGATCAAGAATATATACTTTTCCATACCTGCCACGCGCCCTTCTATGCTTTACAAACGGAATGTCAAAGTGAATATACCCTCTGTACAGGGTATAAAGAATTCATTTTGATTTTGTTGCATTTGGATTTTAATTTGAAATTCGCATTTGGGTTTGAACAGCTCAAATTCAAATTCTTAAAATATATGACACAAATAAAATATTAATGGAAAATCTTATCTTATAGAAATCTGCAGATTTTTTATTATTTTGTTTCAATCATATTCAAATTGCTTAGATATAAAAAAAAATATTGTAAGGTGTGTATGTATGTATATTTAATTAATAAAAATTACTATTATAATTTGATACAGTTTTTGATACTTATCTTAATGTCTATTTAAATTAAGCTTATTTAGAAAACTAATGACAAAAGAAATATTTTTTATGTAACTCTCTTTGAGATGCAATATAAGCAGTTTTTTAAATCTTATTAAAATTTTTTAATTTTTTATTGCTGAAGGAAATTCATTCATTTAAGACTGCGATATTGTAATTGGTTTTGAGTTCTAGAGTCTCTATATTGCTGTAGTCTAAAATCAGAATTTGACCTCAAACTAAATGGTTGCGATTCACCTACGTAAATTATATTCGACGCTAGGTATTTAGGCACCATGTTGTATTTCATTTTGAACTTGAACAGCAAAACATTATAGGTGAATCGTTGTTTTATATTTAGTCATTTTAGACAAGATAGCATCCACGTAATTGGTGTATAGTAACTGCATTTGAGAATAGTTCTCATGGCTTTATTCTGTAGCATTTGTAATTGATTTATATGTTCATTATTACCCATAAACAGAATTGTTGAGCAAAAATAAAAATGAGGTTTAATTATTGTATTATATATGGTGATGGCATACATTGTGGTAATATATTTTCTTATCCTCTTAAGGAACCCTATTTTCTTTGAGATTTTTTTCGCTACATATGTCATATGACTTTTAAAGTTCAGTTTATCATCTAGTAAAACTCCCAAATATTTAATTTCTTTCACAAGTTCAATAGGTTTCCCATCAATAATTAAATTAATGATCTCACCACTGTTAACCACCATACATTTAGTTTTATTAACGTTAATTTTTAATTTGTTTAATTGGAGCCATATGCAAAGGTTGTTTAAATCTTCTTTGACGTAATCAATAAGTTCACTAAAAACTTTACCCCTTATAAACAACAGTGCATCATCAGGAAACATAGATATTTTGGACGTTTTTATTATTTTGCATATATCGTTTATGTATATTAGGAACAGTAAGGGACCAAGAATGGTTCCTTATGGGACACCAAAACATGTTTTAATTGCGCTCGATGTTGAATTATTTACGATTGTCACTTGGGTTTTATCTGATAAGTACGTTCTGAACCATTAAATTTCGGAGCCCTTAATGCAATATTTTGATAATTAACTGATAAGTATGTCTCTATCAACTGTCTCAAATGCTCTTTGAAAGTCCAAAAATATTGCTATTATTTTATTGCCACTATGCCTCTCTTCCTTTAGAGTCGTTATAAGCCAATTTATTGATGTTTCACAAGAGTGATTATGACGAAATCCAGACTAATTTTCAATTAATAGTTTATTATCACACGAATTTATAAAATTGTTCGTATGCACACTTTTCCACAATTTTCTCTAGCACTGGTATTATATTAATGGGTCTAAATTTTTCACAATCATTTGTGCCAGAATGCTTAGGTATTGGGATAATTGTAGATTTCATTAAGTTTCTAGGGAACTCACCGCATATAAAGAACTCATTAACTATTCGTAGTATTATTGGACCAATTATATCAAAACAATCCAGTAATATTATTTGATTCATCTTTCTACATATTATCTGTAGCTCACTTAAATTGATTTCTCTAAATTTAACAACATTTTGGGATTCAGGAAAGTTAACGTTAGACTGATTAGTGGTCGAAGGTATTGAATTACTAATTACCTTTATGCTTTTCGCAAAGTATAAATTAAAGTTATTAGCAATATCATAATTATCAGTTACCAAATTATCACCGAACCGAATTTCATTGATTTTAACTTTTTCCTCTCTTAAAACCTAACTTTTAATTGTTTTCCACATATCCTTTTGATTGTGACATATTTGTATATGTTGCGTATGTTTCTGTAAACATGTCAATCTTCTGACCTGTTGAAAATACTCGCTTTACGGAAGCACTGAAATTTGTTGTATTTTAAACTTTTAAGTTCGTCTGTGAACCATTTATGATTATCATGATTAACTTTAGTCCTTCTAATAATAGAGTTGAGCTTCTACAGCTATTAACCTTCTTAGCTTAAAGCTTTAAATCAAGTAAATCGCTTTTTAATGAATAATGGAGATGGAAATAATTATACATGCAATTGATTTGTTAGTTTTTATAATTTTTTCTTAGCTTTATCGCACTTTCTCAACATACCCACTCAGACCATGTGATATAAATATTAAAATAATTATGTAAATAATTTTACATGATCCAAAGCGTAAATGTTAGAAAAAATTTACCCTGCATACTGTGGGGCTCGGACAACACAAACATAAAAATACAGACAGATTAAGCTACAAATTTAGCTGCAGTTAGTTTTCAATCTAAACTTGAGTTGACCTTTTGACAAGCTAATGTTATAAAAATCGCAACTGTTAATAAGAGTTGTCATGCGATTAAAAGGAGCTCTAGCCATATATTTAGTTCTACTAACCGGTTGATAAAATAATTGATTAGAGTTACGAGTACTTCTCCGATTAGTATTAAAATGAGAGACCCAGTAAAAAGTTGAGGCAGATAATGTATATCCGCAATATTTCTACGGGACCTCAAAGACTGCAAATGTAATAATTTCAAACAAGGGCCGTATCTAGGGGGGATGGTAGGGGATAGAACCCCCCCCCCCCCGAAATATTTTGATGGACACTATACAGAAACGATTATCCAAAGAATATACACTACGTAAAATTGAATTTGTGAGGAATACACCATACAAAAACGATTTTGTGAAAAGAACAGACACTACTATATATGAAAACGATTTTGGGAAAAAAGGTTTGAAAAAAATGTCATCAGATTTTGAAAATGATTTTTGATCAGCTGCAAGAAATAGTTGATGACACAGGCCCACAAAAAAATGTTTGTTTGCTCTGAAGATTAAAGTTTTTTGCACTTAAAGTTAAAAAAAGTTAGTCCCTTGTACCACGCTTTGAATAAATATGTGCTGATCACCAAGCTCACATGTCACATTGAGTAACATGCCACTGAATTTTTTCGTATTTCTCTGTAACAATAATATATTCTTGTGTGTCAATTCGAATATATGCAAATGCCCCAATTTTATTCCGGCACTGAAGTATTATTTCAGTCGTTTTGAAGCTTGAATTTTTCTGAATTTAATAAAACAAGATAAAATATATTTACTTTTATTTATGCTATTAACGCTCAAGAAAGTCATGGAAACGGTTACGATGGATGAGGATATGTTTCGATACAAAGGCACATATTTGAATACTTCAATCTCACGTCGAGCTCATTGGATTCACCCGATTTTGGAATGCCGACAATTACTTTGAATTTGATAAGCCTAGTATTCTGATCAACAACATAATTGAATTTCCTGAGGAATTGCTGTTTTCTTGTAATTGCCTCAAGTCTATGCCGGATAGATTCAATGGTTTCCATGAATGAAATTTGGCACACAGGTCAAACCTTCTTGCAAGCTGCTAGCATATAAAAATGGGCGAAATCGGTTAACGGCCACGCCTTCCGCCCATACTCTATCTAAATATAACCAAGTCCATTATGAAAAAAAGTTGCTGCGATTTTGATGAAACTTGATGATTTAGTACAGATGAGAACAAAATTAAGATCAGGCTAGGTTTTAAGTTTGCAAGGGCTCTTAAACGGGCGTGGCACAGCCCTAAATTTTAACTTTTATAACGCCATAGCTCGTAAACCGTGCAAGATATTGTAATGAAATTTGGTACACGAATACAGATCTTATAAATCTTGAATTGCACATTAAGTGGCGGGAATTGTAAAAGTGGGCATGGCACTTTTTAGCAATTGAAAATTTGGATTTTATATATCTCCAAATTGCCAAATATTTAATTTCATAAAAATTTTAGGCATGAAACTACTAAAAGTTCTCATCTATACCAGTTTCGTCAATATTCTGGAAAATTTCGTTGAAGGGTGTGGCACTACAATATTTATAAACGTTATAAAAAAAGAACTAACAACGCAATCGCTATGAACTTTTATATGGCAGATGTACTCGTTAAAAGGTGTCTTGCAGAATTTTGGCACAATAGTGCCGGTGGGTGTGGCACCTCCAATATAAACAAAATACGTTTAATGCTATAGATAGTGTGCTATGAGAGTAATCTTCATAAAATTTTGAGTGGAGGTGTTGGTTACTAAAAGCTTTGAAATCGAATGAAACATGACAAGATTGCATCAGTGGGCGTGGCACCTCCCTCATTAACATAAATTTGTAACTGCTATTTTAAGTGAGCTATTGGAGCAATTGACCTGAAATTTGATGTAAGTGGTTTACTGGGTATAAGGTACAAAGAAATCAAAATGAAATAGCAACAGTGGGCGTGGCACCTCTCATACAATTAAAATACCTTAAGTGGCATAACTATCAAAATATATGAGCAATCATACTGAAATTTGTTGTAAGAGGTTTGTTTATGGAAGGCTATTTTTGGATCAAAATCGGACTGTATTGTACCAGTGGGTGTGTCACCGCCATAAATTTTAAGAATAATTACGGCACATATCGCAAACTATACAAGCTATTGTGCTAAAATTTGTTTTGTGCATGTCAATCACGAATATCATTTATTGAAACAAAATTGTTCGAAATTGGAGAAGTGGGCGTGACATATTTCGGTTTTTTATTTATATTCTATTTTGGTTGCATGTTTTATATTGTAGTTTGAGTTACAACTTAAAAAACCCCATACAAAGTTATAAACGTCTTTAAAAGACGAAGAATTCTGTATCTCTTTCGTCTTAATAGCTGCAAAATTACGCTGCGTACAGACATACGAAAAGGCGAAAAAAACAAAAATCGCCTAAAATTACAACGTTTTTCGACCTTTCTATGAGTATATCTTTGCTTCTGAGGCACCTAGAGAGCTGAAATTATTTGGAGAACCTTCTGTTATTATTTAAAGTACTCCCTGAAAATTTCAGAAAAATCGGAAACACCTACGCCGAGAAATTTTAACACGATTTTATTCTGACGCATAACTATATTGTTTACGCGAAATGCAAACTTTGAGCTTCATGCGGTAACTGAAGATATCATTTGTACGCGCCTACCTCGCGGATTCTCTCTTTTTTTATGTAATACTAACGTTCTATTGCTATTACAAGGCGATCGGCTTCAAAAGTGTTTTTTTGCTCCGCCCTACTGTATATACATATCATATTTTACTTCAAGACTGGTTCGTGATTTTTGAGTTACTGATGCGTTCATGTTCATGGTCATGTTTTATTTTGTGTGAAAAAATCAGAAAGATATCTTATAAACCTACCTTGTGAGAATAGTTTATGTTGACATACTTTTCATCATTTTTATATAAAAAGTAACTCATTGAAAACTTTAAATGCGTTTTTCTTTTGAGGTTTTTTGAGATATGCCAGACTTGAAGTATGTGAGCGACATATTCAAATATCATAGTGTTTAAAAATTTTAGAGTGAAATTACCTAAAACAAGGTCTTCGGTTTGAAAAATTAATTTTTCAAAAATCTCAAATCATACCCCCCCCCCCGAAAAAAAAATCCTAGATACGGCCTTGCTTCAAACGATCCTCATAAGGAAGAAGGTTCAAAGAGTCAGTTCAATTTAAGCCATTGATAGCAAAACGAATAAAATTTTTTTTGAATTCTCTCAATTCTATTTATATGAATATTATAAAATGGTGACCATACTTGGCTGGCGTACTCTAAGTGAGGACGCACTATTGTATTATATAAAGTCTCCGTTACTAAAGGGCAATTAAATGCTTTTGGCCATCTTTTAATAAAGCCTAGCAGAGATGAGGTTTTTTCACAAATTTGATTAATATGCTCATTAAAAGTTAATTTAACATCAATACCTAGGTTTTTGGCTACGACATATTTTCTTATCTTCTTTTAATTTATGATCAAACTCCACAATATTTTTTTTTCTGGTGAAAATCATAGATTGGCATTTGTCATGATTAAGATGTAAGTTATATTTGGAACACCAAACCTCGAAGGATTTCAAGTCAGACTGAAGTGGATTAGTACCACCAACCCCCTTCACGTTCGTGCAAATTTTCATGTCATCTGCATATACTAACAGATGGGAGTTTTTAATTACATGTATAACGTCATTAATTGCTAAATTGAACAGGAGCGGCCCCAGGTGGCTTCCTTGCGGAACACCTGATGCCGCGCTAAATGGGGAGGAAAACATCCTAAAAAATCTTATTTGATATGAGCGATCAGATAAATAAGATTCAATCCAGCTGACAAAACTTAAAGGAAATCCAAGCTTCTTTAACTTAAACAAAATCAAATTATGTGGTAATTTGTCAAATGCGAGTTGTTATGACTTCACCACAGCACACCTTAACCTGATCGTATATTATATGTTAAAAAATTTTCGGTATTGATGATAACTTAGCCACGGGCCTGTAGTTTGAAACATCATTTTTACAGCTTTTCTTGAAAACGGGGCTTATGTATGCATTTTTCCAAAATTTAGGAAAATAGGCTTTCTCTTATTGATCTATTAAATATAAAAGTGAGGAGCTTACTCAGCACAGAGCTGCAGTTAACTAAAACTGTCGCAGGAATACCATCACATTTTTTTTTTAGAATTAATAAAACCTCAAAAACTATTGGGATCATGAAGAATGTTCAGCGTAATTTTATTCAAATATTCAAATAAAACTAAAGCTGACATATCTTTAAATTAAATAAACAGCCGCTGACAAGCAACTAGGTCATTTCGGTCCTGGCTACAAACGTATTTGTTTCATGTCCTATTACGGCCATTACGAATTTTCTTCAAATTCTTTGTATACTAAGGATACGATGAATTATTAACGTACCTCCGCTTATAGGGCACCGACAATGGTCGACTATGGCCGAAAAAAGTTTACCATAGAAAAATTTAATGCAGTCATCGAATGTATTATTGTTAAAATAAATGAATAATTCGTCTAGTTTATTTCTTAAATTCTCATTCAATTTTAAGAAGTCAGCTTTCTTATAATTGAATTCATAAACATTAATGGAAGGACATGCATTAGTTAAATTTCCAATGTCAGATTGATACAAAATACTTAGAGGTGGATGATAGGAATCAACCGTAGAAAGAGCATGGACAGCATTTCTTACAACAACATTACCACTATTTGCAGCTAAGACTAAGTCAAGTTGTCGTCCGTGATAATTAGTTATACAACTTGTTTGTTGTAAATTTGAAAGTATTTCGTCAACAAAAATTTGTTGTTGTCGAGTTTTTGGACAACATGCATAGTAGTATGTACCATCGTCCGATGAAATCCATTTAAGGTCAGGCAGATTAAAGTCATCTAACAACAAAATGTCGTCATAGCGTCTAATTCTACGACCATCGAAAGACATTAGTAGACAACTGCGCTACTATTTGGAAGAACATAAGCGTTAAGAATATAAATATTGGAGTTACAATGTGTAACTTTAACGCATACAAGTTCAATATTAGAAGCACAGGCAATTTCAACTAATGAACTGATTAAATGATTTTTATATTATATATGATATTAAGACGTCTCCACCAACAGAAGAAATATCTTCCAAGTGTCGGTCTTTTCTGAAAACATTGAAACTATTGTCAAAACGTTCCAAATTGAGAAAATTTTTATTTAACCAAGTTTCGGTAAAAACGACAATATCCTCAGAAAAATTCTGAGTAGATAAAAAAATTACATGCGTCTTGAAACGCAAACCCCTTACATTTTGATAGTAAAGCGATATTCGACTTAAATTCTGAAATAAAGATATTATCCACCCATGCACTAGAATTAAGAATAGCAGAAACATTAGAAGATGCCACTGTGATTTTAAAAGATGCATGAGTAGGTTTATTACCCAGTTTCCTACAAAAAATGAAGGCGTCGGCAGGAATAATTTGATTTTGTTAAATAAAATTTTTAACGCTGTCAGTGGTGGTGTTGGAATGAGGTCCGGAGGCACAGAGACACTAATCGCATCATCCACCCGCGGATTTTCAATGACCGAAATAGATAGAGGATTATTTATAATAGAAGAAGATGAAAGATTGTTAGCAGAAATTATAGCGGGAAAATTGGGAGTGGGTGAAGAGGTATTTCAAGAGCAATCCATGGGAGTTTTGACACGACTGACGACCGCACCACTTACCCTCCCCACATTACCCAGATTCATATTAAATTTCTTTTTAGGCTTTCCTTTTTTTTAAGGAAGCAAAAGCTATAGCAACCTCGGTAATAGTTTTATTTTGCAAACTAAGATCCGGTGAACTAGCCTCATTAAGGCTTTTTTCAATTTGGGGAGTTAAGTCTAGATAATTGTTAAGAATTTCTCTGAAATAAATGTTCAGATTGTTAAGATTTTCCCCAAATTGCTTAATTTTTTCGAAAAAGACCGACGGAGAAAGGACTCTGGAAGATGGACAGTACCATTGCAGGCCCGAACGAACAGAGCATAATAAATCTGTAATAAATTTTCTTAAGTTTGCACAAAAGGCATGAAACATCTGTTCCCAAGGGACCTGAACAGGAAAACATAGAATTCAATATGTTTTGGCTTTTGCACTGATCTCCTAAAGAGCAAGCTAACAAATTTTCAGAGGAGAAATAATCCATCTTGAAATGGCAAAAAAAAAAAAGAAAACGTACGCAAAAGAAAAGAAAAGTTATTTGCTGAAGATTTTAGAGAAAAACTAAAAAATAGGGTTGTTTATAGTGATTAAAAATATTTCTGAAACAGTGCAAAAAGGGTTAATATGAAGCAAAAATTCACCAGTTAAGCAGCAACAACAACAACAACACAGAGTTAAAGTCTAGCTTAGTACACGTACAAAGCATAAAAGAGAATAAAAAACAGCTGTTGCACTGCTTACACTGTTTTGCTTGCAGAAAAAATAAAACATTTGCATATACATATATTTAAATGTTAATAAAAACAACACAAAATTATAAAAGGTATTACAACAAGCAATCAATTTTATAAGTAACGACACTTTCTACGCACAATTACCAAATTGTTATTTATTAAATGTATTAATATCCACTAATTAGAAATACAAAATTAAAAATTTCAAACACACAACCGACTCTGACAAAGGAACGAAGTCAAAATAGTTTCATTACACATGCTTTAAACGTTCTTCTAATGTAGATGATAAAACATTAAAGTTCATGTTGCAATTGACATGCTCATATATTAATATAATATGTGAATGGGTGTTTTTTTAGAGGTTTGTTTTTCGAATAGAGATAAAACTGGCATTTTATAGTCAAATCTGGCAACTCTAATGTCATTTATGTTCAGTTTGGTTTGCCATTTCATCATGAACAGGTTGACAAAAGAACAACGCTTGCAAATCGTGCAAATTTATTTCGAAAATAATGGTTCAGTTCGCGAAGTTTACCGCAAGCTCCGTCCATTTTATGGTCGACATAATCGTCCATCAGAGCAATTAATTCGGTTAACCATGGATCGTTTTCGCACTACGTTTACTCTATGTGATAATACGCATCCGCAGAGACGTCGAACAGTGCGCACCGAAGAAACAATTGCCGCTGTAGAGCAAAATGTTGAAGAGGACCCGAATGAATCGATTCGACACCGTGTACAGCAATTGGAGCTTTGTCCATCAACTTTATGGAAGATTTTGCGCAAAGATCTTGGCTTGCGACCTTACAAGATCCAGCTTGTGCAAGAATTAAAGCCGCGAGACCATGCAATGCGTCGTGATTTTGGTGTATGGGCCGAAAATGAGATTGATCTCGATGCTGATTTTCATCGCAAAATTTTGTTCAGTGATGAGGCTCATTTTTGGTTGAATGGCTACGTCAACAAGCAAAATTGCCGCATTTGGAGTGAAGAGAATCCACATGAGACCCTTGAGACGCCATTACATCCACAAAAGTGACTGTTTGGTGTGCTCTATGGGCTGGTGGAGTCATTGGGCCATACTTCTTCCGAAATAATGCTGGAGAGTCAGTTACCGTTAATGGAGACCGGTATAGAGCCATGATAACCGACTATTTTGTTCCCGAATTGGATGGCATGAATGTGGATGAGTTGTGGTTCCAACAAGACGGCGCTACATGCCACAGCGCACGTCACAATCGATTTATTGAAGGAAACATTCGATGAGCGCATAATTTCGCGGAATGGACCTGTCAATTGGCCACCAAGATCGTGTGATTTGACACCATTGGATTATTTTCTTTGGGGATATGTGAAGTCGCTCGTCTACGCCAACAAACCAGAAACGTTAGGGGACTTGGAAGCCAACATTCGTGGCGTTATTGCCGACATACGGCCCCATATGCTCGAAAAAGTGGTGCAAAATTGGACCTGTAGAATTGGCTTTATTCGAGCCAGCCGCGGCAGCCACATGCCCGAAATCATATTTAAACATTAATGGCATAAAATTATCCTTCCAATAAAGCCAAATTGATGGACATTAAAACGATTTTCTTGTGTTTTATTTCAATTCGAAGCTCTATACCTCTAAAAAAAACACCCTTTATATATGTGGTAATAGCCGAAACATGTGTCACCAATTACCAGGTTAAATTGTTTCAATTGTTGTCTCTGTCATGTTTGTTAAAAAGCATTGACCGATTTGTGAAATTTCACACAAAAATATCGGTTTTTGCTAAGACTGTACAATTCGATCAAATAATGTTCAATTAATTTGTGATGAATATATTTCCGATTGCTGCTGAGTCTTTCCCGGTTTAAAAAAATAAATATTTTTTTCTGTTGGAGTTCGAGCAGTAAGTAATACTAATAAATCGACATCTTCACCAACAACAATAGTTGTATTTGTTGAGTTGAATTGTTCTATTGCTGTTTCAATGATCAGAACATCAGCATCATTTTCAGCTTGTTTTACAAGAATATTTTCAGTAGTAAATTTTTCTTTTAACATTAAAATAAACCGAGACTTGTTGTGGGTATTTGCAAGAAATTTCTGTTTGCTTGTGTTCAGAAGATGTTGTTGTAGCTCGACGTCGTTGTTCTGCGGAGGAGGACTTATTATTGATGAACCAGCTTCTTCTTCTTGGCGCCGTCATTTCACGGCATCAACCTAATTTTTCGAGTATAATTTTTTCGACACTGCACATGAATTTTTACAGATGTCTGGTCTTTCAGGTATTCCGAAAACTCATCACCTCTTTCAATACTTGCATCAATTAATGCTTTCATGCCGCGATCAACAGTAACAACTCCACTTTCAGTCAAAGGTTGACTACAAATAAAGCAGAATTGCGTAATTTTTTTTAAAAACAGTAAAATGCACAAACTTTGTTACAAAATATAAGCGATTGCCACTACGAAGGAATGCTTACGACTAACAGTATTTTGTTGAGTATGAGACCTTTGAAACGGAGCAGGTATACGAGCATCGCCACGCTGACAATTGAATGGAAAACAGATGTTACTCAAGGCCATGCGACTAAATGAAAATAGGGGCGGAGTTTTTGACGTTCATTTATATTCTAAGAATTTTATAATTTGTATGTAACAATGAAAACACACTTTATTTTTTAAATTTCGTTATATTTTTCAACAAAGTCCCCTTTTGGCTCGATACACTTGGTCAAACGATATTCTAACTTTTTGATGCCATCCAAATAGTAGGTTTTGTCGAACTCCTCAAAATATGAGTTTGTTTCGTTGAATACTTCATCATTTGATATGAATCTCTTTCCCGCGAGCAATTTTTTTAAGTTTGGAAATAGGAAAAAGTCACTCGGTGCTAAATCTGGACTGTAAGGTGGATGCGGCAACAATTCGTAACGTAATTCATGGAATATAGCCATTGCAATTGAGGTTGTCACACGATTTCGTTTTTGATCATTTGTGAGTAATCGCGGCACCCATCTGGCTGATAGCTTCTTCATATGCAAATGTTCATGTAAGATGTTGAATACACGTTCATATGAAATGTTTACAATGTCGACAATCTCTCTCAACTTCACTCGACGGTCATTCAAAACAATATCATGGATTTTGTTGATCATTTCCTCAGTAGTCACCTCATTTGGCCTTCCTGATGATGGCATTGTTTCAGTGCTCGTACGACCACGTTTAAATTCAGCAAACCAATAAATTACGGCTGAATTCGCTGAAGCAGATAAGCTATATTATTTATCAAGCTTTTCCTTTGATTTGAAATAATGTTTAATCAATAAGCGAAAATCAGTTTTATCCATTTTACAAGAAAAGTTAAAAGTTATCCGACTTATGTATATGGCTGCCAAGCAAAAACTAAATGACATATCGCGCCAAAAAATTACATGAATCCTATTGACAGATTACACGTGGGGAAAAAATTACCATATGATGCCCAGTGTTGCCATCTCTTGAAAACCGCATCATTATCAATCCGCCCTCGTATGTTTACTCGTATAACGGTTCAAAAATGTATATAAAAGTACAATTAATGAATAAAATATTTTTTTCAATTCTTTCAACCGCTATATCACGGAAATGGCAATACTTATGAAAAAAAGTGTGGATACATTTTTTGTAGAGAATCGGATGATCCACAATTTTTGTCTGAACTAATTTTGTTGTGAAACTCACCGTTTAGCTGAAAAACGCGAAAAACCTATTTTTGCAAACTTTCACCATCAATAAAATTTTTTGCACAAGGGGGATTGATGGGGACTTTTCACAATTCATTTATAAAAGTATTCTGAACATTCATACCAGTTTTTAGCTCTATGGGAATTTTTGTAACCTTCAAAGTCTTATTTGACTATTAAAGTCTCCAAAAATCACTATATTAAAATTTGTGTGTAACACTCTATCTAGCCAATCTGAGAAAATTGAACAAAATTCACGTTCTGAACTACTTGGAGATCTATAAAATATTGCAACAGTTTCTTTAAAATCATTTGTGAAAATCTCGTAACACAAGCACCATATTTTCATTGGAATATGTATTTCATTAATTAATCTGTATTCAAGACTATTTTTAACATATAGCACCACACCGCCTGTACGATTGCTTGTACTATTGCAACGCAAAGGAGTATAGTTTCGAAGATTTATTTCAGCATCATCAACTTCATTAGATAAATAAGTTTCAGAATATGCAACAATTTCGAAAGTATTATTGTTCACTAAAAATTAAATTTCATTAAAATTGTTAGGCCTTGACCATTAGCACACCAATAATTCAGTTGGTTTGGTTACTAATACTGAATTCTTTCTTAAATCACTTTTATTTTTCGAAGAAATACTGGTTTGATTCAATTCTGTGCAATTTGTACAAATAAAACTTTCGCTGTTACAATCTTTAATAGAGTGATCGCCACCACATTTCATGCATGCTACTTTGTTTTTACAGGTACTTGACTTATGGTTAAAGCCTTGACACCTAAAGCACCGCGTGAGGTCAAAATATTGCCTCACTGGACATTTAACCCACCATATTTTTATAAGCTCTAATTGCATTATTTTATTGAAACTAGGACTATCCACTTCGAAGACAGCGTTCAAGTTCCTCCATTTATTTTTGTTTTTAAACAAGTGGACTAATTTAATGACGCCATCAATAAGTTCGAAATTTTGTTTTTTTATTCTAAAACGTTGTTTTTCTTTTTTATTTCATGTGTAAGTGCACTGACTGACTTTGAAATATTTTTGACACTTTGTTTTAATTGATCATCACTTTTGTTTTCGTTGTTTTTCGAGATTCGTTTTTTTATTGCTGTTAAGGACTCGGAGGCTGTTGTAATTTTGCTGATACCATCACATATTTGATCACTCTGCTTCTTGAAATTTTCATTAAATTCACTGATTTTGTTTATTTCCTGAACACTATTTTCACAAGCTTCACTAGCTATTTGCATGGATTTAATTCTTTCGGTGCATCTTATTTCAATGGCTTCCAACAGACGTTTTATTTTATATCCATTTTTTTGTAAACACGCTTCAAACTCTATTTTATATTCATTTAAATGGCCACAATTTTTTCTTACAGTTTCATGCATTTCTCTCTCATTTTCTATGTACATCATGCAGTTATCATATATATATCGTACTCTCGCACACAAGTCAAAAATATTACTTGAATAATTGTCCAGACCACTACATTTAGGCGTGTAATGATATATATTGCCACAAGCACCCGCACATCTAATGCCCGATTCACCACGAATGGCATTTTTGCATTTATCACAATTGTTCATTTTATTTATTTTATTTTATATATTTTTTTCACATTACGTTTCAATTCAACTAAGTTACTGCCAGCACAATTAGAATTAAAATTCTTACATAATCTTTGGTTTTCTATACAAACTTAGATCGATCACACTATTCGAGTTGACCGACGCTGTCGACGGTCATATCAACATCATTGAAACAACTAATTCTCTAGTTAGAATAGTACATTTGCAATTATAAAGTATGTTTACATTTCTCAAGTATAATAAGACGCACATAAGATTTATATTATTATAGCTGGCGGGTGCAGTAGTGGACCGCTCTAACTGTTTCATTTTTGTTGTTGTTATTGCCTTGGTCGTACCTGGTGTTTTGGTCATAGTTGAAATTTTATTTTGTTATAATTTTGCTGGATTTATTCGTTAAATTTATCGATTTTCAGCTTACGTTATTTACACTGATCTTAGTTAGGTTATCAATTCAGAGAATTGTTTTGTCGCATATATTAAGATTTACTGTATTAGTTTTGTTTTGGTTATTTAAATTGTAATATACGACGTTCACTTTCAATAAGTTTTTGGTACATCTTGGTAGAACTTTTTCTTTATTCGTCAAATTTTTGATACACAAATACACGCTAATCAGCTATCGTGTAGCCCAGGAGGTGTTTAGAGAAAACATTAGCCAGAGCAATTTAGAAAAAATCATTAACTCTAAATTCAACCGAAAATTTTTGAAGTACCGAACTAGGAAGAAAATTGGAAGTGCGCTGTATGAATTGGAGGACTTAAATGGAAAATACGTTGGAACGTTTTACGAGGATAAAATCCAACCATAACGCTGTAATTCATTCATAACTTTGTTTTCGCCCAACTACGTGGCTCATGCCACACGGTTAATGCTGGATTTTTAATTTGACACACACAAAATAAAACATACAGTTTGGGATAGTTTTTACTTCTTTGTTTTTTAAAAACAAAATAAAAAAAAATCCATTCCCTGTTTGTTTTGTCAACCAAAAGTCTAATAACAAAGCAGGTTTATTACGCATTTCTTTTGAATTCTTTTTTTTTTACATAAGAAAGACGTAAACAAGCTGTCAACGCGATTGCGATTTTCAAAAGATACGGCAACATACCTCAATTGAAGTGAAAATTTCAAATTGTATTTTCGGCAATCTGTCAGCTGCAGTAGACACTTCAATTGAGCTATAAAAATATTTAAAATCAGCCGATAAAGTCGCCCAATCTTAAATTGACATCTGGTTTGAAAGCTCAACCAATTAAACCTATTAACACCTTAACCCCCTTTTGTTTGAGTTTTTTAAGAGTGTTTTAAATTTTCATTTCAATGCATATTGCATGCCATTACCCGGTATGCATGTGAGGGTAATGCTAAATTTAAAACACCCTGTAGCCTTGCGATATGTCTAAGTAAGAAAACTTGTTAAACAAAATTAAGAATGTCAAATCTGTTAAAACTGAAAGTGTCGAACAGGACAAAAACCAAATGAAGGCATTAATGGGTCAAGGATGCCGGCTATTTTCTTATGTATGTATGTATGGTGTGAGTGGTAGACGGACCAGCGGCATCAGGCGAGCGTTGAGTTGCAAAAAAATTTCACCGTGGGTAGTTAGAGAATGGTTTTGACAGCGTGCTGTACTTCAGCGAGAAAATAGAAACAAAACTCAAAAGACTAATGCGGCGCGTTAAATTGATTTGAACTCTAAACGATAAATAAAAGTAAAATTCCGCGAATTGAACTGATATTTGTAGTTTTTGTGAAACTTTAAAAAAAATTAAAAAGTCACTTTATAAACTGACCAACTGGATCCAATCCTACGCCGTTTGTCGGGTCAATCTCAAATATTCGTGGCTATTGTGCAAACGGTTTAGACCCTAAGTAATGCCGTAAACAAGTCTAAATAACTTGGTAATTTAAAAATGCACACGTAAAAACGCGTTCGCGAAAGCCTTATGGGTAATGCGCTGGCGCTCCGCTAAATAGAAAAAAAAGCGACATAGCAAAAATAAATTTTGACATGAAGGCTTGAAAGTGTATGAGGAAAAGAGACGATCACCCGTACAGTAAGACAGAAACTAAAATACATAGGTGTATCAGAAAAATACAGTAGCAAAGAGAAGTTCAAAGTGACATGAAACTAGCTGAAGAAACAAAATAGAATTTGAGAAAAACAAAGTGTGAACTTAGGTCCAAAACAGCAGTAAAAAAAACCTAAGAAAAACAAAAAAAAACCTCAAATATAATTTTTCAGATTCGAAAATAGTTAAAATTAATTAATTTAACAACCTAGTGCATCGTTGACGAAATAAAGCCAAGTGAAAAACAGCATACCGAAAAACAAAAAAAAAAAAAAAAGAAAAAACAGTGTGTATGAAAATTCTACCACCGGCTTGATAGCGAAAGAAAACATATATGGGGACCACTTTAACGCTGAATGGTAGTCGCTGCGCAAAATCGAAAGAATTTGGGATATATATCGATCCCAACTACAATGATCTGTTTGGCTCTCGAGGAAAATTCTCAGTTTCGTAATAATTTCGCGGTTAGCATGCTCAGAGGCATTAGCCTGCGGTGAATAGAGGCCAGTCTTAATATGACTTATATGTTACCATAGTCAGACGAAAATTGCAGAATATCTTTCAATATGAACTGTTTGCCGCTATCGCTGTGGATAAACTGAGGCACACCAAAAGATGGATATATTTCCTTTTGAAAATTCCATTTGTAGTGGTTGCAGCACGCATTGGATTAAGAGAAGTATATTTCGTTATATGGTCAAGAGCAATAAAAAGAGCAGTGTTTTTGGTGGTTTTGTTCATGGGATAAGGACCCAAAAAATCACAATAAAGTCGCTGGAAAGGACGTTCTGTCACAAGAAAAGTGGCGAGAACATGATGCGATCTCGAGGGTAATATGTTACATTGTGCTTACCAACCTATGGTAGTTTTTGTCACGATTATCCTATTAACAGAAAATACGGGTACTTTGTGAAACTACTATGATGACATAAGAGCAAATTAACCATTTTTAGGAAATACAAGGATATCCTAGTTATACTCTTGATACGAAATTTTCGCTATTACTAGAGAAGTATTTGTGTGTCCTTCTTTCAAAGTAATTGAATGACCAATAGAAATAGAGCCATATTTGTTGCCGTTAAGCAAAAAGCTGGCTGCTATCGCCATGAGGTTCCCGCCATATCATCGGTGTTCTACATTTGAGCGCACCCATGGCTTATTTCGGTTGCACAGTTTTATTTTAGAGTAGTTAAAGTACGCTGTTTTTACGAAGTATAAAAAAATTGACTTACGATACTTTTATACTCGCCAAAAATACTATGGATCGCTTAAACAATTTCTCCGGTTATCAAAATCGACTAATAAATCACGGAAAAATAAAAAAAGAGGAATTCCCTGATGTAAAATATTTCAGTAACTATATCTGTTGGGCAAAATTAGTGTTCTATATGTCATTAGCACATCAATATATGTATATCGAAAATAATAGAATTATCCAAGAAAATAATTATAAAATTAATCTTAGCTAAAAATTTTTTTGCAACATGGTCTTCTATGTTATGAAATTATTATAATTTTTGTAAGCCGAATATAATTGTTATGGTTTAACTTTTAGTCTTAAAAAAAAATATTTCGCTGGTGATGACGGTGCATCTGAAAATGGAAATTTTATTGCTATTTCTATTTTTATATAAGATTTTTTTTTTCTAATATAGCGAAGTAATGATGATGCGTTTTTATTGAATTTGGTAAAAATTTAAACCAATACTGTAAGTTTTTACATTAAGCACAACTATTGTAAGTATTTACACCGCACCTCTCATACAAAATCTAGAATAACTCTATATGAAAATTTATGTTTTCACGCACACCTCTACTGATTATGCATTTAAGGCTATAAGGATTTTGGCTGATCAAAGATAACATTATAGTTTAACACTTAAAGTTTAATTTTTGTTTTCACAGTTCTAAACAGCTTTAATCTGCTTAACATTATTTTAGGGAGATATCACTTTTAAAGGAGCTGAAACATCCTAACATAGTTTGCCTGGAAGATGTTTTAATGGAAGAAAACCGTTTATACCTAATATTTGAATTTTTATCAATGGATCTAAAAAAATATATGGATTCTCTTCCACAAGAGAATTCGATGAATTCTGAACTTGTTCGGAGTTATTTGTACCAAATAACAAGCGCAATATTGTACTGTCATCGTCGTAGAGTTTTACACAGAGATTTAAAACCACAAAATCTACTGATCGACAAATTTGGAATAATAAAAGTAGCAGACTTTGGATTGGGGAGATCATTCGGAATACCTGTGCGAATTTACACTCATGAAATAGTAACTTTGTGGTATCGTGCTCCTGAAGTTTTACTGGGATCTCAACGATATTCGTGTCCAGTTGATGTTTGGTCTATTGGCTGCATTTTTGCGGAAATGGCAACTAGAAAACCACTTTTTCAAGGAGACTCTGAAATCGATCAATTATTCCGGATGTTTAGGTAAATATTGATACGAAGTTTGGTTCTCTAATTGGTCTTCGCATTTTAAGAGTTCCAACTCTATATCAATTGTTTCAATTTCTCAGTACTTTAAATCTTTACAATGTCTTACACTTAATTATAAAAACATTGTATTATTACACAAGATAATTTTTTTATTAGCTTAATTCAAACTTATAGCAATTATAGCAATTCGTTGCTCTAATTATATAAGGAGTGGACAAACAAAACGGCACATGTTCATGGTCGGTCGTTTTGAGTTTTTTGATGGAATCGTGTCCATTCTACTTAGCTTCAAGTAATTTCAATCTTAGGAACTTCAAAAAAGCAATAGATGTCATACTTTTTTGATAGCAAAGCATAGACACATGTCCTGCGAATAAATCTCTCAAGATTTGTCTGAAATAGAAAATATCAGGATAATGATACAGTTTAGTTACCACAGCTATTATAGCCTTAGCTACTTATTTAGCTTGAAGCGTTAAACCACCTTTGTAATCTACTATATAAAGGGTGTTTTTTTTAGAAGTATAGAGCTTCGAATTGAAATAAAACACAAGAAAATCGTTTTAATGTCCATCAATTTGGCTTTATTGGAAGGATAATTTTATGCCATTAATGTTTAAGTATGATTTCGGGCATGTGGCCGCCGCGGCTGGCTCGAATAAAGCCAATTCTATAGGTCCAATTTTGAACCACTTTTTCGAGCATATGGGACCGTATGTCGGCAATAACGCCACGAATGTTGGCTTCCAAGTCCCCTAACGTTTCTGGTTTGTTGACGTAGACGAGCGACTTCACATATCCCCAAAGAAAATAATCCAATGGTGTCAAATCACACGATCTTGGTGGCCAATTGACAGGTCCATTCCGCGAAATTATGCGCTCATCGAATGTTTCCTTCAATAAATCGATTGTGACGTGCGCTGTGTGGCATGTAGCGCCGTCTTGTTGGAACCACAACTCATCCACATTCATGCCATCCAATTCGGGAACAAAATAGTCGGTTATCATGGCTCTATACCGGTCTCCATTAACGGTAACTGACTCTCCAGCATTATTTCGGAAGAAGTATGGCCCAATGACTCCACCAGCCCATAGAGCACACCAAACAGTCACTTTTGTGGATGTAATGGCGTCTCAAGGGTCTCATGTGGATTCTCTTCACTCCAAATGCGGCAATTTTGCTTGTTGACGTAGCCATTCAACCAAAAATGAGCCTCATCACTGAACAAAATTTTGCGATGAAAATCAGCATCGAGATCAATCTCATTTTCGGCCCATACACCAAAATCACGACGCATTGCATGGTCTCGCGGCTTTAATTCTTGCACAAGCTGGATCTTGTAAGGTCGCAAGCCAAGATCTTTGCGCAAAATCTTCCATAAAGTTGATGGACAAAGCTCCAATTGCTGTACACGGTGTCGAATCGATTCATTCGGGTCCTCTTCAACATTTTGCTCTACAGCGGCAATTGTTTCTTCGGTGCGCACTGTTCGACGTCTCTGCGGATGCGTATTATCACATAGAGTAAACGTAGTGCGAAAACGATCCATGGTTAACCGAATTAATTGCTCTGATGGACGATTATGTCGACCATAAAATGGACGGAGCTTGCGGTAAACTTCGCGAACTGAACCATTATTTTCGAAATAAATTTGCACGATTTGCAAGCGTTGTTCTTTTGTCAACCTGTTCATGATGAAATGGCAAACCAAACTGAACATAAATGACATTAGAGTTGCCAGATTTGACTATAAAATGCCAGTTTTGTCTCTATTCGAAAAACAAACCTCTAAAAAAAACACCCTTTATATAAAAACTAATTTTGAAATACATATGTTAGTCTCGCAAAGGCTCGAAATTTTTTCGACCGCTTTGAATAATTTTTTTTGTGTTAGGTTTGTAATTATTCAAGGAAGGTTTATGGCAAAAAAAAATTTGGAAAAATTTGAATGAAAACTCAGAAAAATGCAAAAAATCGAAAATTTTTCAATTTTCTACTTAGTTTTTCAAATTCAAATTTATTTTATTTTGATTGAACAAATTTTACATTTACTGTCAAAGAATAATAATAGGTATGGGGATAGGGATAGGGATAGGGATAGGGATAGGGATAGGGATAGGGATAGGGATAGGGATAGGGATAGGGATAGGGATAGGGATAGGGATAGGGATAGGGATAGGGATAGGGATAGGGATAGGGATAGGGATAGGGATAGGGATAGGGATAGGGATAGGGATAGGGATAGGGATAGGGATAGGGATAGGGATGGGGATAGGGATAGGAATAGGGATGGGGTTAGGGATAGGGATAGGGACATGAACAGAAAGGGCAGAACAACGTCTGCTGGGTACACTAGTATTTTATAAATTTTTCTTAGCTTTCTCAATATACCCACTCAGTTCATGTGAACATAGACATATGGTTATTAAAATTATTATTTTATGTGTATAAGTATCGGCTTAGGTCGAAACTCGACCGTACCCACCAAGTTTGAACTTTGGAAGAATTTTGCCGACCTATGACGAACAAAACGTCGTTGTCCATGGATCACGACCTTATTTAGTTTCACCTCACCGTAGCCATGAACGCGATCAAAATGCTTTCATTTCATTGGTTAAAGCGTTTTGTATGGGAGAATCAATCGCGTATGTTTTCTTTATTATACCCGCTTAAACGGCACATATTACAAAATTTTGTGCACATCTACGGAACAGTGCCTTTCAAATGATATAAGTTTTATTCCCCCTCTCTTTATAATAAATACTAAAAAGTGTACGATAAGTTTCGATGTTCACGTATTAATATATACATAGATAAATGCATGCTGAGGTACTCGGACAACACAAACATAAAAAATACAGACCACCATTAAGCTACAACTTTAGTTACTGTTAGTTTTCAATCTAAGATTGATTTGACCTTTTGACAAGCTAATCTAATTAACTTCGCAATTATCATGCTATTAAGGTAAGCTGCAGCCATATAATTAGTTCTACTAACCGGTTTAGGGTTTTTATTTAGGATGGCACTCATACAAAAAAATTTTTACGTATCATTTTCACAAAGACCACTTAATCGATTCATCTGGAATTTACATCAAATGTCTTTTATATTAAGAGACCTAAGCTATGAAACTTTTATCATATTTAGGGTGACCCTTATACAAAAATATATTTAAAATATTATTTCACGAAGACCGGTTAATCGATTTTTATATTAAAAGGCATAGATTAGGCAAATCTTTTATTTATGGTGGTACTCATATCTACGATATAAAATTCATTTTTTGTCTGTGTCTGTCTGTCTTTTATAGACGCGAAAACTATCCGCCCGATTTTGATGAAATTTTTACAGTATGTTATTATCAATCAGGCAATACAATTTTTATTTAGGGTGGCCCTCATACAAAAATATTTTTAAAATATAATTTTCACAAAGACCACTTAATCGATTTACATGGAATTTACGCCAAGTGTCTTCTATATTAAAAGGCATAACTTACGGTACACAAATTTTATTATGGGCGTATATTTAGGGTAGCCCTTAAACAAAAATATTTTTAAACTAACATTTTCACGAAGACCGGTTTATTGATTCACACCGAATATACACCTGGTAGTTTTTATATTAAAAGGCATACCTTAGGAAAACTTTTATTAGGATGGCCCTCAAACAAAAAATATTTTTGAAATAGCATTTCCACAAACATCACTTAATCGATTCACATGGAATTTACGCCAAGTGTTTTCTTTATTAAAAGGCATAACTTACGCTATAAATATTTTATTATGGGCGTATATTTAGGGTAGCCCTTAAACAAAAATATTTTTAAAATATCATTTTCACGAAGACCGGTTAATCGATTCACACCGAATATACACCAGGTAGCTTTCATATTAAAGGGCATAGATTATAAAAATCTTTTATTTAGGGTGGCCTCATGCAAAAATATTTTTAAAATATCATTTTCACGAAGATCGATTAATCGGTTCACACCGAATTTACACCACGCAGCTTCTATATTAAAAGGCATACCTTAGGAAAACTTTTATTTAGGATGGCCCTCAAACAAAAAATATTTTTCAAATAGCATTTCCACAGAGACCACACAATCGATTCACATGGAATTTACTGTGTCTTTTATAATAAGAGGCATAGATGAGGATATAAAACTTTTATTTAATGTGTATACTGTAGGGTGACCATCATACAAAAGTATTTTTTGATATTATATTAAGAGGCACATCTTTTAAAAGAATTTTCCTTACATCATGATGTTTTATTTGCGTAAAATTTCCAAAATAAAATGATTGAAATAAAAAAAAATAGACGCAATTTTCTATTTAAGGTGAAGCGAAGCGCACAGGGTTATGCTAGTATCCTCATAAATTTTAATGAAGGTGTGAACTGTTGATCGACTTACGTCCAATATTTTTTAAAATTTCACTACAGATTAAATTCATCAACAAAATATCTATTATCACTTGAAATGTCCTTTCGCGGAGTCGTTATTTCAATCAAATATAACGTCCAAACCACAACTAATAGACATAAACAATTAAAATACGGTACTTTACCGTTTTCTAAAATAATTATGTAGACTTTCTTACGCGCGGCTATATTTTTCTCTTCAGGAAAGGAATACTCACGCAGTTCTTTAGTGTCAAGCACTCAGAGCTTCCCGGCTAGAGTCACGGTTTCCCTACACCGTTTCTGTGCGTACGCATAGAAAAAATTTAAAATTCCCCAAAACATAAAAAAAACTTTCACGAACGGGGGCGCAGAAAAACCCTAGGTCCTGTTTCATAAATTCCTTCACGATTGCGTCACGGATCACTTACTCTGACACCTCCCCAAATCTGCAACCTAGGAAATATTCATATTATTTAAATTAAATGAAATAATTTTTCATTTCAATTTAATAATTTTTTTTCTTTTTAGCAATTTTTATAATTGTTACTGCTCGTATATATCCTATATCTACTCGTATAAGCATATATATACTTTTTATGATGGTATATGTATATTGTTCCTTAAGAAGCTATCTACTGCTACAATTAGCTACTTGAGTGTTTTCCCTTATATCTGTATGAGCTTATAAGTTTACATCTAAAAGCTTATAAGCTTATATCTAAAAGCTTAATGTGCATAAAATAAAAATTGTCCAATTTTGCAGACGTATTTTTGCAAATAAGTTTACTGGAATTTTGATGTCAATTTTCATATAGGTATACTTTAAAGATTTAAAGCCTATATTAAGTGTGCTTAGCTTCGAAAGAAAATAAAATATCAATAAGGTATATGGAAAAGGGGGGAAAAATATAACTCAAATTATTCTAATATCTAATAAATGTATATGGGTCATTCCATCTATAATGGGCCTATCATTACCCTCATGTATTTTAAATAGGCTGAAACTTTTTTCAGTGATTGGTCTATCATGTAGAAGATATCAAAAAATTCGATAAAATTTTTTTGACCAATATTATTGCTTGAAAAAAAAAAGTTAAATTGTGTTCAAAAAAGCTCGTAAGTAAAACAAAAAAATTCATTGATGAATATAAACAAACCAACACAATTCAAATTTGCTTTTATATTATTATAAGGTAGTTGTGTACTAGTAGATGACAAAAAAACTACAAATCTGAATAAATGAATGCCTTAACATTTTCTATGTGCTAAAAGATAAAAAAAAACTTACATTTCAAGAAAACATCAATTTCCCAAATACACCATCACCGATTTCAGCTTTTTTGGACTCAAAATTTTCAAAACATTTATCCATGTTTTTTCACCCTATTTGATTTTACAAACATTTACAGTTAAGAATTATGATTTTCAATTTAAATTGAAACATTGAGAATGAGAGCGAGATAAAAAAACTGCAAATCTGAATAAATGAATGCCTGAACGTTTTCTATGTGCTAAAAGATAAAAAACTTACATTTCAAAAAAACATCAATTTCCCAAATACTACATCACCGATATCAGCTTTTTTAGACTCAAAATTTTCAAAACATACAGGAGTACCATCTCTGATGATTTTATCCATGTTTTTTCACCCTATTTGATTTTGCAAACATTTAAATTTAAGATTTATGATTTTCAATGTAAATTGAAACATTGAGAATGAGAGCGAGAGAATAAAATTTGAACTGATTTCAACCTTTTTAGGCTCAAAACTTTAACTGATTTCAGGCTTTTTAGGCTCAAAATTTTCAGAACATTCAGGAGTTCCATCACTGAAAATTTCATTCATTTTTGTCCACCCTATTTCATTTTACAAGCATTTAAAGTCTGTATATACAGTGGAATATTTATGGAAGGAAGATAACAGAATATTCAAATTTCCTCGCTCTCATTCTCAATGTTTCAATTTATATTGCAAACTAGTGTACCCAGCAGACGTTGCTCTGCCCTTTTTGTTCATGTCCCTATCTCCATCCCTACCTCCACCCCCTTCCCCATCGTTACCACAACTCTAACCATATCTCCACAGCTATCCCCATCCTCATCCCTATTGCCATCCCTATATCCTAATGCCTATCCCATAACTATCCTCCTCCTCATCCCTATCTCTATCCCAATTCCCATCCCTATCCCTATCTCCACCACTATCCCCATCGTTACCTCAACTCTAACCATATCTCCATAGCTATCCCCATCCTCATCCCTATTGCCATCTCCATTTCTATCCCAATCCCTATCCCATAACTATCCTCCTAGTCATCCCTATCTCTATCCCAATTCCCATCCCTATCCCTATCTCCACCACTATCCCCATCGTTACCTCAACCCTAACCATAACCCCATAGCTATCCCCATCCTCATTCCTATCTCTATCTACATCCCTATCCCTATCTCAATCTCTATCCCTATCCCTATCTCCACCCTTATCCCCATCGTTACCTCAATCCTAACCATACCCCCATAGCTATCCCCATCCCCATCTGTTCATGTCCCTATCTTCATCACTATCTCCACCCCCATCCCCATCGTTACCTCAACTCTAACCATATCTCCATAGCTATCCCCATCCTCATCCCTATTCCCATCACTATCTCTATCCCATAACTATACTCCTCCTCATCCCTATCTCTATCCCAATCCCTATCCCTTTCCCTATCTCCACCACTATCCCCATCGTTACCTCAACCCTAACCATACGCCCATAACTATCCCCATCCTCATTCCTATATCTATCCCCATCCCTATCTCAATCTCTATCCCTATCTCCACCCCTATCCCCATCGTTACCTCAACCCTAACCATACCCCCAAAACTATCCCTATCCTAATCCCTATCTCTATCCCCATTCCTATCTCTATCTATATCTCCATCTCTATCTCTACCCCTATCTATATCCCTGTCCCTATTCCTATCTCCACCCCTATCCCCATCATTACCTCAACCCTAACCATAACTATTCCGATCCTCATCCCTATCACTATCCGTATCCCTAACCCCATCGCCATCCCTATCTCCATTGACAGTAAATGTAAAATTTGTTCAATCAAAAAAATAAATAACAAAGCAAATATTGACATCAAAAAATAAAATAAATTTGAATTTGAAAAACTAAGTGGAAAATTGAAAAATTTTCGATTTTTTGCATTTTTTTGAGTTTTCTTTCAAATTTTTCCAATTTTTTTTGCTATAAACCTTCCTTGAACAATTACAAACCTAACACAAAAAAAAATATTCAAATTGGTCGAGCCATTCTCGAGCCTTTGCGAGACTAACACATTTCAGAATTCATTTTTATATATATAGTAGATTAAAAATCTTAACTTACGATGCCTGTAAATAAAATAGGGTAAAAAAAATTAATAAAATTTTCAGAGATGATACTCCTGAATGTTCCGAAAATTTTGAGCCTAAAAAGCCTGAAATCAGTTAAAATTTTATTCTCTCGCTCGCACAGAATTGAATCAAACATTAAGTATGAATATTAAATGAGAACACTCTGCTAATGACAGGAACTGTCCAGTATTTCTTCGAAAAATAAAAGTGCTTAAAGAAAGAACTCAGAATTAGCAACCAAACCAACTGAATTATTGGTGTGCTAATGCTCAAGGCCTAACAAACATTTTTAATGAAATTGAATTTTTAGTGAACAATAATACTTTCGAAATTGTATCATATTCTGAAACTTATTTATCTAATGAAGTTGATGATGCTGAAATAAATCTTTGAAACTATACTCCTTTGCGTTGCAATAGTACAAGCAATCGTACAGGCGGTGTGGTGCTATATGTTAAAAATAGTCTTGAATACAGATTAATTAATGAAATACATATTCCAATGAAAATATGGTGCCTTATCTTACGAGATTTACACAAATGATTTTAAAGAAACTGTTGCAATATTTTATAGATCTCCAAGTAGTTCAGAACGTGAATTTTGTTCAATTTTCTCAGATTGGCTAGATAGAGTGTTACACACAAATTTTAATATAGTGATTTTTGGAGACTTTAATATCAATTTGCTAGACATTAATTATACTTACACTAAGGTTTTACATGACATTTTAATACAAAACAATTTAAAACAAATAATTGATAAACCGACAAAAATTATGGAGTTTACGAGGTCATTAATTAACTTTGTTATATGCCCCAGAGAGAGAAAGATTTATGCAGATACTGCTCATGAAGCAATTATGATAAAAGTGCCCGTGAAAAATAAGAAACCTATAAACGATACAAAATATATCGACATTTTCGTATATAATAAAAGTCAATTTAGAGAATTTCTTTGGAAAATATGTGAGCATGTCAATTGCAACATGAACTTTAATGTTTTATCATCTACATTAAAAGAACGTTTAAAGCATGTGTAATGAAGCTAATTTGACTTCGTTCCTTTGTCAGAGTCGGTTGTTTTGTGTGTGCAGCATTGAAATTTTTAATTTTGTATTTCTAATTAGTGGATATTAATACATTTAATAAATAACAATTTGGTAATTGTGCGTAGAAAGTGTCGTTACTTATAAAATTGATTGCTTGTTGTAATACTTTTTATAATTTTGTGTAGTTTTTATTAACATTTAAATATATGTATATGCAAATGTTTTATTTTTTCTGCAAGCAAAACAGTGTAAGCAGTGCAACAGCTGTTTTTTATTCTCTTTTATGCTTTGTACGTGTACTAAGCTAGACTTTAACTCTGTGTTGTTGTTGTTGTTGCTGCTTAACTGGTGAATTTTTGCTTCATATTAACCCTTTTTGCACTGTTTCAGAAATATTTTTAATCACTATAAACAACCCTATTTTTTAGTTTTTCTCTAAAATCTTCAGCAAATAACTTTTCTTTTCTTTTGCGTACGTTTTCTTTTTTTTTTTTGCCATTTCAAGATGGATTATTTCTCCTCTGAAAATTTGTTAGCTTGCTCTTTAGGAGATCAGTGCAAAAGCCAAAACATATTGAATTCTATGTTTTCCTGTTCAGGTCCCTTGGGAACAGATGTTTCATGCCTTTTGTGCAAACTTAAGAAAATTTATTACAGATTTATTATGCTCTGTTCGTTCGGGCCTGCAATGGTACTGTCCATCTTCCAGAGTCCTTTCTCCGTCGGTCTTTTTCGAAAAAATTAAGCAATTTGGGGAAAATCTTAACAATCTGAACATTAATTTCAGAGAAATTCTTAACAATTATCTAGACTTAACTCCCCAAATTGAAAAAAGCCTTAATGAGGCTAGTTCACCGGATCTTAGTTTGCAAAATAAAACTATTACCGAGGTTGCTATAGCTTTTGCTTCCTTAAAAAAAAGGAAAGCCTAAAAAGAAATTTAATATGAATCTGGGTAATGTGGGGAGGGTAAGTGGTGCGGTCGTCAGTCGTGTCAAAACTCCCGTGGATTGCTCTTGAAATACCTCTTCACCCACTCCCAATTTTCCCGCTATAATTTCTGCTAACAATCTTTCATCTTCTTCTATTATAAATAATCCTCTATCTATTTCGGTCATTGAAAATCCGCGGGTGGATGATGCGATTAGTGTCTCTGTGCCTCCGGACCTCATTCCAACACCACCACTGACAGCGTTAAAAATTTTATTTAACAAAATCAAATTATTCCTGCCGACGCCTTCATTTTTTGTAGGAAACTGGGTAATAAACCTACTCATGCATCTTTTAAAATCACAGTGGCATCTTCTAATGTTTCTGCTATTCTTAATTCTAGTGCATGGGTGGATAATATCTTTATTTCAGAATTTAAGTCGAAAAAAAAAATAAACTGTCCATTCCAATTCAAAAACCTGAAGCGGCTATCGCTTTACTATCAAAATGTAAGGGGTTTGCGTTTCAAGACGCATGTAATTTTTTTATCTACTCAGAATTTTTCTGAGGATATTATCGTTTTTACCGAAACTTGGTTAAATAAAAATTTTCTCAATTTGGAACGTTTTGACAATAGTTTCAATGTTTTCAGAAAAGACCGACACTTGGAAGATATTTCTTCTGTTGGTGGAGACGTCTTAATATCATATATAATATAAAAATCATTTAATCAGTTCATTAGTTGAAATTGCCTGTGCTTCTAATATTGAACTTGTATGCGTTAAAGTTACACATTGTAACTCCAATATTTATATTCTTAACGCTTATCTTCCTCCAAATAGTAGCGCAGTTGTATACTAATGTCTTTCGATAGTCGTAGAATTAGACGCTATGACGACATTTTGTTGTTAGATGACTTTAATCTGCCTGACCTTAAATGGATTTCATCGGACGATGGTACATACTACTATGCATGTTGTCCAAAAACTCGACAACAACAAATTTTTGTTGACGAAATACTTTCAAATTTACAACAAACAAGTTGTATAACTAATTATCACGGACGACAACTTGACTTAGTCTTAGCTGCAAATAGTGGTAATGTTGTTGTAAGAAATGCTGTCCATGCTCTTTCTACGGTTGATTCCTATCATCCACCTCTAAGTATTTTGTATCAATCTGACATTGGAAATTTAACTAATGCATGTCCTTCCATTAATGTTTATGAATTCAATTATAAGAAAGCTGACTTCTTAAAATTGAATGAGAATTTAAGAAATAAACTAGACGAATTATTCATTTATTTTAACAATAATACATTCGATGACTGCATTAAATTTTTCTATGGTAAACTTTTTTCGGCCATAGTCGACCATTGTCGGTGCCCTATAAGCGGAGGTACGTTAATAATTCATCGTATCCTTGGTATACAAAGAATTTGAAGAAAATTCGTAATGGCCGTAATAGGACATGAAACAAATACGTTTGTAGCCAGGACCGAAATGACCTAGTTGCTTGTCAGCGGCTGTTTATTTAATTTAAAGATATGTCAGCTTTAGTTTTATCTGAATATTTGAATAAAATTACGCTGAACATTCTTCATGATCCCAATAGTTTTTGGGGTTTTATTAATTCTAAAAAAAAATGTGATGGTATTCCTGCGACAGTTTTAGTTAACTGCAGCTCTGTGCTGAGTAAGCCCCTCACTTTTATATTTAATAGATCAATAAGAGAAAGCCTATTTTCCTAAATTTTGGAAAAATGCATACATAAGCCCCGTTTTCAAGAAAGGCTGTAAAAATGATGTTTCAAACTACAGGCCCGTGGCTAAGTTATCATCAATACCGAAAATTTTTTAACATATAATATACGATCAAATCCGCGGGTGGATGATGCGATTAGTGTCTCTGTGCCTCCGGACT